>CAWUFW010010644.1:0-677921 GCA_963921515.1 Calotriton arnoldi | reverse complement strand
CTTGGGCCACCCGGGGCAAAATGCAATCGAAGCGCGGGAGACCGCGCTTCGATTTTTTCGGCAGGATCCGCGCACCCTGAGCGCATCCTGCCGATTTAAAAAATTATTATTTTTTTTTTGCCCAGGGGGTCCTTGTGGGACCCCTGAGCAAACCTAGGGGTCAGGGTGTTTCTACCCTGCCCCTTTGTGCGCTTTGCGCACTTGTTTCTGTCCCTCGGTTCTACCGAGGGACAAAATGGCTGCCAACATTTCCTGAATCGGAATGTTGACAGCCAGCTGACAGCCAATTAACATGCAGCTCGTGATCGGGACGGTGCGCGCAGGGTGCGCTGAGGGTACGCGGACCCTACTCGGCCATAGATATCACTATCTTTTTACTTTTGATTTTCTCAGCAACTACTGAACGGATTTACACCATTTAACAAAAGGGTTCTTTCTGAACCAAGAACTACCTCTTTGCCAAATTTGGTGTAATTCCGTTCAGCAGTCTGGCTGTAACCGTGTCTAAAGTTTCCTATGGAAAATTGCAAGGGGAAAACGCGTTTTGGGACCCTCCTTCTTTCTCGGCCCTCGCTTGACGAATCCCCCGAGACTTTCAGGGTAGGAGCGGACCGGAGCGGGCCATAAAGTTTGAAAATTTTGCGAAGATACGTCAACCGGCAAGAGAGTTATTTCAAATAGAATGTCGCGGATTTCCTATGGATAATAGGTTGTAACTATAACTATCTACTGGCAACCGCCAGTAGATAATATATATATATATATATATATATATATATATATATATATATATATATATATATATATATATAGATATATATATTACCTACTGGCGGTCGCCAGTAGGTAGTTATAGTTAGAACCTAGTTTACATAGGAAAAGCGTTTCTTGATTTGCCAATAACTTTGGCGCCGTTTGACGAATCTTTGCGAAATTTTCAAAACTAATTGTTCACTCAGGTCAGCTCCTGTCTTGAAAGTTTTGGGGTGATTCGTCAAGGGGGGGCCGAGAAAAAAGGGGGGTCCCAAAACCTGTTTTCTCCATGTTAATTTCCATAGGAAACTTTAGACACGGCTACAGCCTGAATTGCTGAACGGAATTACACCAAATTTGGCACAGAGATAGCTCTTGGTCCAGAAAGCACGCTTTTTTTAAATGGTGTAAATCCGTTCAGTAGTTTTTGAGTTATTTAAAGATTTACAGATATATATATATTTGAGAATTCTGAGATCTGATTGGCTGAGCCCTCCCGAGCACGAGCTTGGCTCTGATTGGCTGCCAACACTTCAAACCAGGAAGTGTTGGCAGCCATCTTGTGCCTCGGACTGAGTGAGAGGGGAAAAAGGTAAGAGAAACGTTAAAGCATTTTTTTTGTTGATATTTTCGGCCGGGTCACGCTGCATGCGCGAACCCCGTCGAAAATGAAAAAAAAACAAAGCGCGGGCTCCCGCGCTTCGTTTTTTAAAGCCCCCGGGTGGGCCAGGTCCCAGGGGCATTCCTAAATTTTGTAGCGGGGGCCCGGGGGGGCCCCTGCAGCCCTGGAGACAGCCACCTCCCCGGGGCTTTATAATATATGCGTGGGGGCACGCGGCCCCCCACAACCCCGGGGACCGCCACCTCCCGGGGCTTTATGATTATAGGGTGGGGGGCCTCGCGGGCCCCCCAAGGCCCGGGGACCACCACCTCCCTGGGGCTTTAGTATTATAGGGTGGGGGGGACCTCACGGGCCCCCCCAAGCCCCGGGGACCACCACTTCCCTGGGGCTTAATTAAAAACATTAAAGTGTGGGGGGGCTCCTGCCCCCCCACACTGCCCGGGGACCACCACCTCCCCGTGGCACTAATCAATTGAATGCGGGGGTCCGTTGCAGACCCCCCGGCCCCAGGGACTACCACCTCCCCGGGGCTTTAGAAATGCTGGGAGGGGGGCCGCGCAGCCCTCCTCCTGGAGCCCTTGATGGCCCTGGGGACCGCCACCCCCCAGGGCCGGCTCCTGCAATGTCCCGGGGTGCCCACCCCCGGGACATTGCTGTTTGCTATGGCAGGCTGTCATAGCAAACTCTGCTTTGCTTCATTGAAGCGAGAGCAGGAAAACCTGCTCTCGCTTCAATGAAGCAAAGCAGGATTGATTTTGCACAAGGGGAGCTGCATGTCAGCAGCTCCCATTGTGCAAAAGCAATGCCGGCTCCCGCAGGAGGCGGGGAGCCTGCGAGACCGTGGGGGCATTGGGGCTCCCCCCACGGTCCCCAACGGAGAGGCCAGGTCCCGGGGGATGGGGTCCCCGGGGCCAGGAGTGGCCCGGGAGGGGGGCCACGTGGCCCCCCTCCCCGTGATTAAAATAAAAAAACGGAAAGCCCGGCCCCGGGGGATGGGGTCCCCGGGCCCATAATTGGCCTGAGGAGGCGGGCCATGCGGCCCCCCTCCCAAAAAAATAAATAAAAATAAGGCTGGCCAGGCTCCCCTCCCATAAAAGAAAAAAAAGAAAAAAGTAACCGGCAACTCGCCGGAGGCCCCGCCCCCTCCCTGCACCACTCTGCAAACGTGCCCCCTGGTGCGTTGTAAGTTGGGGAATTAATTCCCCTTGAATACCTAGGGTCCCTGGGGGCCAACTAGCCCACCAGGTACCTCCATTAAGTGCCACAGAGCTGGATTGCAGAGAGGTGGTCCGAGGCCACACCCCTTTTTACACCACTCTGCAAACACGGGTCCTGGTGCACTGCTGCTCGGAGGATGAAGTCCAATTGTGTCCTGAGGTCCTCAGGACACAAGAGGACCTCATCGCCCCACCAGCAGTGCGCCAAGAGGCGTGTTTGCAGAATGGTGTAAAAAGGGGCGTGGCCTCGGACCACCTCTCTGCAATCCAGCTCTGTGGCGCTTACTGGAGGTACCTGGTGGGCTAGTTGGCCCCCAGGGACCCTCAGTATTCAAGGGGACTTAATCCCCCAACCCAGAACGCGCCAGGAGGTGCGTCTGCAGAGTGGTGGAGAAAGGGGGCGTGGCCTGGTATGAGAAGTTAGCAATCCTGCTGTGTGGGACTTACTGGAGGTAATAGGAGGGGTAGTTGGCCCCCAAGGTTGAATTTGGGGGCTAACTACCCCTCCTGTTACCTCCAGTAAATCCCACACAGTGAGATTGCTAAGAGGTGTTCGAGGGCCACGCTCACCTTTCTCCACCACTATGCAAACGCGACTGCTATGTTATAGTTAGAAATTAGCATTTAAAAAACCTTAGAAATTCACTGAAAAAACCATAGGTTTCAGGGACGTTATAGTTAGAAATTAGCATTTAAAAAACCTTAGAAATTCATTGAAAAAACCATAGGTTGCAGGGACGTTATAGTTAGTTGGACATTTCACTCGTACAAAACCAGAGAAATTCGGCTGTTATAGTTAGTAGAGCTAACTATAATTTGTGCCCCCGCAATGCACTGCTGATGACGTCACATATTACATCACTCATGACATGCTCAGTGACATCACTGATGACATCTTAAATGACATCACTGATGACATCACTGATGACATCATCCACGTGATCATCTGATGCACCTCGTCACACCCTCATAAAACCTTTCATACACCCACTCTAAAATGCAGACTACCATTTTCGAAACCATAGACACACCAATACCAGTTACTACATACCCACTCACTAATTCCTACAGCTACACACATATCCACTCTTTCATCCATACAGTTGCTCCTCCCTCCCACCTCCCCATTTATGGCGGCCGCTGCGCGGCCGCGCCGCTGGCGCGCCAAAGGCGCGCCTAAGGCAAGCCCGTCTGCGCCCGTCCGCGCCGTGGCCGCGCCCAGCGCCAGACCCCCTGGTCCGGGCATCCCCCGCGCCCGCCACATCAACAGACGCCGATACGACGCCAGCACCCTCCACGCACTCAACCCCGGAAAAGATCACGCCTGCTACCAGGCCACCCCGAAGCGCACCCAAGGGCCCTTCACCTGCCGGAACTGCAGCTTCGCCAGCACCCGCCCCGCCAAACCACCGCCCAGGAAAGAACCCAACTACCTCAGATGCATCCTCCTCAACACCCGCTCTGCCCGCAAACACGCCATCGAACTCTGGGACCTTCTCGACTCAACCTCCCCAGACGTCGCATTCCTGACGGAGACCTGGCTGAATCCCGCTTCAGCCCCCGACATCGCCATTGCCATCCCGGACGGATACAAGATCACCCGCAGGGACCGCACCAACGGAGTCGGAGGAGGCATCGCCATCGTCCACAGGAACACACTCAGAGTCTCAACCAACACCGACGACACCCTCAGCACCGCCGAACACATGCACTTCCAGATCCACACCGATCCCAACACCACCCTCAGAGGAACCCTCATCTACAGACCCCCGGACCCCGACCACAGTTCAGCGATTCCATCGCTGAATTCGTCAGCACACACGCCATCGCCTCCACGGACTACATCCTCCTCGGGGACCTGAACTTCCACCTCGAGAACAACAAGGACACCAACTCCACCACCCTGATCGACAACCTCGCCACCCTCGGACTCAGACAGCTCGTGACTACACCCACCCACGCCGCCGGCCACACGCTAGACTCCATCTTTTCCGCAAGCCCACACGTCTCCTTCAACCACACCTCCGAACCCCACTGGACTGACCACCACTGCATCCACTTCACCTACAGGAAGCCCACCACGCACCACTGCACCGAACAAATGCCTCGCCGCTGCTGGAGCAGAGTCACGGAAGACCAGCTAACCACAACCCTCGCCCTGAGCCCACCCGCCGAACCCTCCGACCCCGACACCGCCGCCCGCAACCTCAGACAGTGGATCGACGACTGCGCCAACACCCTCGCCCCGCTCAAGAATCCGCCCAACAGCCACACCAGCAAGAAAGCCACCTGGTTCACCGAAGACCTCCAGGCCTCCAAACGAACATGCCGAAAACTGGAGAAGATCTGGCTCCACGAACGGACAGCGGACAGCTACGCCGCCCACAAGAGCGCCACCCGCAATCACCATCACCTCATCAGATCCGCCAAAAGGGCCTCACTCAAAGACCGCCTAGACAACAACGCACACAACAGCAAAGAGCTCTTCAACATCGTGAAGGAACTCTCCAACCCCAGCTCCAACACTAACGACATCCAGCCGTCGCAAGACCTGTGCGACTCACTGGCCACCTCCTTCCACCGCAAAATCGCCGACATCCACGACAGCTTCAACACCACAACCGCCCCGGCAACCACCGAGACCACTGCCCCCACAACCACCAACCGCCTGCTCTCCTGGACCAACATCAACGACGAGGACACCAGCGAGATCATGAACACCATCCACTCCGGTTCACCGCTAGACCCGTGCCCTCACCACATCTTCAACAAAGCCAGTACAGCCATCGCGCCCCATCTCCGGAAAATAATCAACATCTCCTTCGAGACAGCAACCTTCCCGGAAAGCTGGAAGCACGCCGAGATCACCGCCTTACTCAAGAAACCCAAGGCAGACCCCAAGGACCTCAAGAACTTCCGACCCATCTCTCTGCTCCCGTTCCCCGCGAAGGTCACCGAGAAAATCGTCAACAAACAACTGACCCGCTACCTCGAGGAGAACAACATCCTGGACCCTTCCCAGTCCGGCTTCCGCAGCAACCACAGCACCGAAACCGCCCTCATCGCCGCCACCGATGACATCAGGACCCTGCTAGACAACGGAGAAACAGCAGCCCTCATCCTCCTGGACCTATCAGCCGCCTTCGACACGGTCTGCCACCACACACTACGAACACGCCTTCATGATGCCGGGATCCAAGAGAAGGCCCTGGACTGGACGACATCCTTCCTTTCCGGCAGAACACAAAGTGTCCGCCTCGCCCCCTTCCGATCCAAGGCCACCAAGATCATCTGCGGCGTACCCCAAGGCTCCTCCCTCAGCCCAACGCTGTTCAACATCTACATGGCACCCCTCACCCACGTCGCCCGACAGCACAACCTCAACATCATCTCCTACGCCGACGACACCCAGCTGATCCTCTCCCTCACCAAAGACCCTCACACCGCCAAAGCCCACCTCCATGAAGGAATGAAGGCCATCGCCGAATGGATGAGGACCAGCCGCCTGAAGCTGAACTCGGACAAGATGGAGGTCCTCATCCTTGGTTCCAACCCTTCAGCCTGGGACGACTCCTGGTGGCCAACATCACTGGGAACAGCCCCGCCACCCACCGACCACGTACGCAACCTAGGGGTCATCCTCGACCCCACCCTCTCCATGACTAAGCAGGTCAACGCCGTTTCCTCATCCTGCTTCAACATCCTCTGAATGCTCCGCAGGATCTTCAAGTGGATCCCCACCAAAACAAGAAAAACAGTCACCCAGGCCCTCGTCACCAGCAGGCTGGACTACGGAAACGCCCTCTACGCAGGAACGACGGCTAAGCTCCTGAGACGGCTGCAACGCATCCAGAACGCCTCTGCACGTCTTATCCTCGACATCCCCCGACGCAGCCACATCACACCCCACCTGAGAGACCTGCACTGGCTCCCTGTCAACAAGAGGATAACCTTCAAGCTCCTCACCCACGCACACAAAGCACTCCACAACTCCGGACCAGCCTACCTCAACAGACGACTCAGCTTCTACACCCCCACCCGCCAGCTCCGCTCGACCAGCCTCGCCCTCGCCACAGTCCCCCGCATCCGGAAAACGACCGCTGGCGGCAGATCCTTCTCCCACCTCGCCGCCAAGACCTGGAACACCCTCCCCACCAACCTCCGACAGACCCAAGACCTACTGGCCTTCAGAAGACTCCTCAAGACCTGGCTCTTCGATCAGTAGCAGCACCACCCCCCTCTTCCCCCAGCGCCTTGAGACCCTCGCGGGTATGTAGTGCGCTTTATAAGTGACATGATTGATTGATTGATTGATGAAGTCACTCATCAATACAGCCACTGATATATCCACTCATACACCCATATAGACACTCACACACTGCCACTCACCCAAAGAATTAATTACACTGCCATTTACTCACCTATACAGTTATACACACACCACGTCACTTATTCATACAGATACGTACTGTCTTCAACAATTACTGACATAAGCACACACTTATCCATTCAGTCACTGTCACAATCACTCACTGTCACATATACTCACTTATATACTCCAACACTCACAAATACTGCCTTTCACATATGTAGTTACTTACATATATACCACTAACACATCCATTCACTCACCAACACAGCTATACGTACACTCACTCTCCCATACACTCCCTAATACACGCACTCATAAACGCATACATCCAGTGAATCACCCATTCACACATCCATGCACGGAGTCACACACCCCCCCACCCACACAAACACTCAGGCACCCATACAGGTTCTCAGACAACCAATCATTCTTCAATATACCTTGGCATATATAGATATAACATTCTTGAAATTTTTAGAAGCACTCAGTCACTGGATGATGTCATCAGTGATGTCATTTGAGATGTCATCAGTGATGTCATCAGTGATGTCACTGAGCATGTCATCAGTGATGTAATATGTGACGTCATCAGCAGTGCATTGCGGGGACGCGAGTTAGAGTTAGCTCTACTAATTATAACAGCCGAATTTCTATGGTTTTGTACGAGTGAACTGTCCAACTAACTATAACGTCCCTGCAACCTATGGTTTTTTAAGTGAATTTCTAAGGTTTTTTAAATGCTAATTTCTAACTATAACGTCCCTGAAACCTATGTTTTTTTCAGTGAATATATATATATATATGTATATATATATACATATATATATATATATTTCAACACAATCCTTCTGAACAGAGGGACAAGCGGGTCGCACTGCCGTAGTTTTTGCAATTTTTCTTTTCTTTTCTTTACATCCTCATTTGCATGGCTATAGGCGAGACGATCAACGCGTTTCGCTATCTACAAATACCTTGCTCACGATCAACTGACCGCTTGTCATCGCCTAATACATATATTCAATCAGTCAATACCTCATTTCCTGTTTGGTGATGCAAGCGCCCCATTGCATTCTGGGAGATGTCGTTTTTTGTGTGTTATACATGCATTTTAAAAACTTGTGACCATGCTTATAACTAAATAAGTATTCAAACTAAATTAAATGCCATAAATCATACTTCTTATTCACACAGAATCATTAATGTCCCTCTTATATTTCAACATATTTCTCGTTATGGTGCCCAGTCACTCCTATTCTATTCTGCCAATTTATCATTAAGGCACTCTGGAGTCCCTGGTGAGTCCCAAATCGGGGCATAATGGGAATAATAGTCTAGTTTCGAGAGTCATCTAATGTGGTACCATATCCTCACCATTGTTTGTAATACCTTTAGTTTAATTTTTTTAAAGTATTTTGGGTCTCCGAATTTAAAAAGGAAGCCATCTACATCCGCCTTACTTTCTTTTAGCATTGCCAAAAACATAGAACCTATTACAGATCCATCTGGTCTCTTTGCAAGCATTCTGGGGTTTGTCAGTTGGAAGGCCCATGCATAGTATTGTATATCAGGGAGGGCTAATCCTCCCTTCTCTCTTTTTCTCCGCAGCTTTTTCCAAGAGATCCTGATCCACTTATATGCCCAAATGAAAGCATTTATCGCCTGCTGGATTTTATGTATGGTGGCTTTTCCAAAATACAGTGGTATGGTATTAAATAGGAAAGTGATCTTTGGCAATATAGTCATCTTGACCAAGTTCACCCTCCCCAGAATCGTTCGAGGAAGGTGTGCCCACCCCTTCATTAGTTGCACAAACTCTTTCAATATTCTCCTCAGATTAATTTCTGCGATTTCATTTATGTCTTGTACCATCTTTAAACCCAAATATCGCATTTCCTTCTTAATCAGCTGATTCTCACTTCCCTGATTCCATACCATAACCTCTGTTTTGTTTTCATTTACTAAGTAACCCGACACCTCACCGAATTCCAATGCCATCCGTAGAATAGTCGGTAAGGCCGCCCCAAGATCGGAAGAGAAAACCATGAGGTCGTCAGCATATAGAGCGACCTTCCTCACCCATTCTCCCTGATGAAAGGGGGGAATGTCAGTTGTGATTCTGAGTTTATGTGCAAAGGGTTCGTTCTATATAGAAATTAAACAGGAGGGGAGAAAGAGGACAGCCCTGTCTTGTGCCCCTAAGTATTTTAAAAGATGAAGATAAATTCCCATTCACCATTAATTGGATGGCTCTACAGAATTTGTCTCCTAGTTCATATCTTTTTAAAACGGAGAACAGATAGGACCACCTCACTCTATCAAAGGCTTTAGAGGTATCTAATGTTGTTATTGCTAGTGGGGTTTCACAAGTTGTTGCAAAATCGATAGCCCCTATTAACTCATAGGTTAGCTCATATAGTTACCTTCCCTTTACAAAGCTCCTCTGATCTTTATGCATCACTTCTGCCGCTATCCTACTTAATCTTCCTGCCAAAATGTTAGTAAAAATGTTGTAGTCCGAATTCAGGAGAGATATTGGTCTATATGATTCGCACCTAGCCGGGTCCTTTCCTGATTTCAAAATGAGAGTAACAGTGGCCTCATTCCAGGAATTTGGTACTTGCACCCCTCTCACCTATCACTAGTGTCATAAATGGAGATAGCATCTCCCCAAGTAGTTTATACAATTCCACTGGAATGCCATCTGGCCCGGCGGCTTTACCCCCTTACAGGACTGAATGGCCAAAACAACTTCTTCTTGGGTGATCCCCTGGTTTAAGATCTTTTGCTGACTGGCATCTATAGGTTGGATAGAGTCTGCTAACCATCCCTCAATCTCTGCTTCTGCAGGAATCTCCTCCTCCATGTATAGGACCCGGAAGAATTCCTTAAATGCCTTTTCAATCTCAGTCTCATTCCTCAGAATATTCCCGGACTGATCCTCCTTAATCCGATTCCTATTCTGATCCGTCTTAGTCTTCCAAGCTAGGAGTTTCCCTGCCCCCTCTCCGTACTTGAAATGTGCTAGCTTGCTAGCATCCCATCTCTTTCTAATCCGAGTTTGGAGGATTTCTGCCATTTGATTCTTTAACAGGAGCAGTTTCCTTTCTGACACGATCCTGGCATCCTCCGTTCCCGATCTTTTTATCCCGGTTTCTATTCCTTACATTTCATCCTCTAACCGAGAGATTTCACTCCTATAACATTTATTTCTGTGGCATACTGCACTGGTGATCTTACCTCTAATAAATGCCTTTAACGTATCCCAAACTATCCCAGTTGGAGCGGAACCACTGTTAATCTTAATAAATTCCATAACTTCTACCTTTAGACTTTCCATTACTTCCCAATCTGCCAGTATGGTATGGTCTAGTGTCCACTTTCTTTCTGTATGCTTACTGCTGTCTTTAATTGTTAATATAACCGCCGAATGATCTGATAGATGGCCACCTTATATCCAATATCTAAAATATCCTCTCTAAGGCTCCAATCTACTAAAAAGTAGTCTATTCTAGATCTATTCCCATATTTCTTATTATGAAATGAGGTACCTTGCAGATTTCCAACTCTCTCTCTCTCTCCAGAGATCACACAAAGTGTGCTGAATCATCATGGCTTTTAAAAGGGCTCGTGATTTAGGCGTCGGTACAGCTCTAGTTTTATTTGATTTATCTAACTTTAGATCCATTACTACATTAAAATCTCCTGCCATAATTACCGGACCGGAGACTTCTAACAAGTTTGAAAACAAATTTTTAAGTGGTTCACAGTCATCGTGGTTTGGGCCGTAGTATCCTGCCAATGTTAATAACCTATCTGCTATTTTTTACACCTGCTATAATCCACCTACCTCCTTTATCTGCCCTCATATGTGATACCCATATTTTTGCTTGTGTTTTCACCACTATTGCGACCCCTCTAATATTAGCACTCTGATCAGTACATAATATTTGTTGTACCCATCTTTGTTTTCTAAAGAGCTCAACACATTCCTTTTTTACCAAATGCGTCTCCTGTAAGATCAGAATTTGGGCAGGGGAATCTCTAAGGTATTGCAATATCTTATCCCTGCGCCCCTTCACACGTAACCCATTAACATTCCATGTTAGAATCTGGATAGGCATGTTTCTGTTATCCTGAGTCCATTGAATCTTTCTGAGGTATTTGAGGAATTTTTTATCATTTTTTCCCATATGCTCCCCACCCAGTGCACCCCCTATCCTTCCCTCCCTCCGCCTTTCCCTGGAGAAACCTCCCATGCTTCTTCTTCTTGGACCTGATGTTAGTCCAAATTTCTTCTTCTGCACCACGGGCACCCGCCACCAATAATAACTACGTATATATGTATTTACGAGTACAAGAATATAGCTTCTTTTTATTTACATACCCCTCAACTGACCCCTCCACCTCTCTTCATGAGTTCTAGTACCTCATCTGCTTCCCTTATACTTCTTATCATATGCATTTTGTTATTGTGCACTACTCTTAGCGATGCAGGGTATTTGAGCTGCACAGTTGACCCCGCTTTTTTAAAATCATCCATACGCTTACCCAGCTCCCATTGTCTATCTAAGGTCACCTGAGATAAATCTGATCTAATTTCAAATGAGAAATCTGGACCTATTAGGGATTTTAAATTTAATGCAGACAGAAGGATTTTTTCCTTTAGGGCATATGTCTGAAAGTTGATGAGAATCTTCCTTGGCTTCACTTTACCTGTGTTTTTCCTGAAAGGGTCTCTGTGTATTCTTTGGATATCTTTTGCGATGTCCACCTCACTCTCATCCACCAGAACTGATGCCTTTATGAGAGATACCAAGTAGCTTTTCAGATTATCACCCTCTTTCCCTTCGGGAATATTCAAAATTCTCAAATTATTTCTTCTGGAGTTATTTTCTAGTTGTTCCAGTTTTTCCTGTAGCCCCTGCTCGTCTCGGCGCAGCACCTGGAGCTCCATCTTACTGCTATTTAGGTCTTTTTTTAACTCCTCCACCGTGTTCTCAAGTGTTTGTGTCCTATCGGATAATGTATCCATCTTTTTTTCTAATGCGTAACAGAAGCCACGTATTTCACCCGGATTTGCTTCAGATACTGCAAACCCTTTCTTGATGTCTACAGTGAGTGACGCAAGCATCGCCTCCAAGGAACTAACCGAAGTTTCTACTTGGTTTCCTTCTTCTGAATTTTGGGAAATTATATCTAATATGTAATCTCCGTGATCTTTATCCTGAGTACTACCTCCCGCCTGGCACTCAGTTCCACGTAAACAAACAGCTTCAGAGCTCTTTTCCTGACGGGTCTGCTCTCCACTTAGGCGTACCTCCCCTGCCTCCATTACTGCTGTGCCTGAGTTACCTCTAGCCTTCTCTGCCCCAGCTTGCATTGGCCTTTGCAGTGTTAATATCGGTGGATGAACCTTAAAAAAAGACCTCAGGAAGGGTGTAATTTTCAACTTTTGGTCGAGTATCTCATCTTTTTTTCTGCTTTTTCCCTTTTTTCGCACTTCCTCCTAGGTTTCTCTTTAAGGTGACCTTTTTGTAGCTGTAAGGGGGAACGAGCCAAATAAGTTACCAATTGCCAAATCGGAGTCCGTTTCCCCTCACTATCTAGAGCCTTTACCCTCTTCTTAGTGCAGGCTTCAGCAGATGTCTTTCCCCTTTCTCCACAAAAGCTGGCCCCGGGGCTGGCTTCCCTACCTTTTCTGTCCCGTATGCCCTTGCTGCTGGTGGCGACCGGGCTCACTCCAGCCCGCTCTTCCTCGGGTGTCCCAGAGCTCTCCAAACCTCCAGCACGTGCGGGTGCAGTGTATGTGCTGATGCTGCCACCGCCGGCCCGGAGGAAGCCTTGCGCTGCTGCCCTGCAGCTCTTCCTAAGCTCCAGGGTGGCCCTGAACCAGCGCGATCTACCGTTGTCTGTGTCCTGACTCCCCTGCCCCTCTGCAGAGCCCGACACCGACTCGACTGAAAGACCGGCTGCGGTAAGGCACATTGAATCGTTGTAACACGGGGGGATAAGGGGATTTAAGCTACATTACTGGTGGGTGCCTCCGGTGCTCCGCGACCTGCGTGCTACGCGGCCACCATGTTCTCTGTAATCCGATCGTATAAGGTTCTTAATAAGATGGCTACAAGAGTTACTACATATCATTTTGTCTCAGAGCTGCGAAGATGTCCTTAAAAAGCCACAAGACAACCTTTTATCAACAAATTCCAAAGTGATCCACAGATAAGACATGGTGGGTGCAATAAACATATACCATTGGATAAAAGGGATTAAAAATATTCTTCTCAGTGGATTACTCAGCAGACACAAACAATAAAGTACAGGGTTCGCAATAATGAGGCGCACATGGAGCACATCGCACATATACTATGAGCTTCTAGAGCAGGCAACCATGTTTAGAACAAATGAAAGAAGTAGGAAATAATCCCATGACCCTGACAAGTGTGACAAATTTCTTGAAGGGAATTGCAGTGGTTGACACATTACAACATACTTGAGAAAGCAGAAATGGGCAGCCCACAAATACATATGATATCAAAAAACAAGGAAATAAATAAGACCCATCATTTGCAGTGGTCAAATACCTAGAAAAGATATGATTGAGGGGACCAATTCAGAGGATGAAGGAAAGGTATAAGCATAAGGGGAATGAATGAAGAGGAAACAGAGACAAGGTGTGCAGAAGGAAAATGAGAGATGCACAAGTTCCTACTTATACAATCAATAGAATAATAATGTTTTACAGCAAAGCTGCATAGAACTGACAATGTACAGGGAAAATTCGTAGTTGTCTCACACACACACACACACACCTACACACACACACACACGCACATGCACGCACACACACACACACACACACACTCTATCTCTCTCTCTCTAATCAGAGCAGCAAGGGAACAGAGTGATACAAGGAGCATTCCATATAAAGACTATTTCAAAGCTAATTCACCCATATATAAGAAAGGCGAATAAAAAAAAAAGGCATTACATTGTTAAATCCAACAAGCATATTCACCACCAACCCCCTCCCTGCACGATGGGCCCACAGAAATTAGGTACAAAGAACTAGGCTTCAATAGATAGATGCTTAGAACATATTTAGCGAGCTGCAAAATAGCAAAAGAGAGCAATAATTTACAACCAATGTCTAACGTTTCATCTTTCCAATTGTCAATGAGATGAATCACAACATCAAAAGGAAGAAGAGCCTTAATAACCTGGCATCAAAAGTTCCAGATAGGAAATACATCAGACTAAAACAGTAACATAGAAGTGGGAGAGACACTGGGTGGGAAAGATGATCAGAAGCTATTGAGAAAATGGCAAAGAGATACATCTTCAATGTAGTTCAAGCAAGAAATGTGGAGTATTGATATTGGTTTGTAATACCCTAACCTACAGGATATCTTGTGCCAGTGATTGGGCTTGCTTGGCATTTGTTAAATTGACAGTTCAGGGCAAATACTTAAGTCAATATACACCCCTAAAGGAGTGAAAACTAAATTCTTTGGAAATTTGTCTAGCACCTTGACAGAAGTCGGCAGAACACAGGAGATAACTACAACATGATGACTTGATCCAATCATAGGTCAGGCAAAAGGGACTCAGGAAGCATCAATGACAGCGGAAGTCCTAAAAACGTGCTATTAGGCTCATGGTAACTGAAACGTCCACAAAAACAACTACATATTCATCTCATGCGTGCATGCCATGTGTAGGAAGACTGACGCCTTTGTAACAATGTAAACATTACTAAGAGAAATGTCCATATGCAACGTTATCTGTGAGCAGGTTTCTGACACAAATAACAGATAATGCCACAGACTTGTAACTAAGAAAATGAAAAAAGAGTAATATTGTGCTGGTGAAGCCAATTAGGGAGAAGTCAAATGAATATTTTTTAAAACCCACTTAAAACAGCTGCTTGGGTTAAGATTGTAAAGTAGAAATTGGACTCATCATTCACAGCAAAGGCAGAACGTACCTTGTCGTGACTTTGTTTCAGTTACTACGTACAAGGGAAAAGGCGAGTAAACTACTGCCGGCCAAAGTAAAAACTGGGAAGTAATGTATAGAATGTAAACTAATATATAGGATGAAAGTAAGCTCATAGAAAAGGCAACGGAATTAATACTAATTTATATTAATTTACTGCATCCTTCAAGTGATTATATTACACACATATGAAGGCACAGGCATAAAAGAAAAATATGTCCTTACTAAGGTCAGAGAGCCAGAGGCAAAGGCTTCCTTAGAAGAAGACATAACTGAGGAAATATGGAATACAGTACTCGAAGTCATGAATACTGGGATATCTTCATGCAAAGACAGTTTCCTATTCAAATGCACACAATAGGCTAAACCACCCCATACTCCTGCTTTGTACAGTATTTAGAAAGACAGAGACAAGAATTTATTGGAGTAATCATTTCATCAATCCTGAAGCTGCTTCGAAATCTATCAACCAATTTTACTCATACAGAGAGATGTGAAGAACATCACATGTCTATTAGCAGTCAGTCCAATAACAGTCATACAGCCCCAGGGAGGAACATGGCGGCCGCTAGTTAGAGCCGGTCGCAGGCTCTCTCTCTCATTCTTGGCAGACAAACGCTAAACTCACCCGCATGGACGTAGGGGATCTCGACGACCGGGCTGGTGTCGCGGAAATGTGAAACCCTGATTCTCCGCTAATTCCCTTTATTTCTCCGCTCTCCTTCTCCCGTCCTCTTTCATCGACGGGCTTCGCTTCAGTCTAGAAGCAGTGGCAACGGCAGCAGCGGTGGGGCCACTGCAGGGTAGTGTGTGGGCGGAGGCTGCAGCGCGGCTTGGCAGAGGCTGGCGCGCCACAGCCAGAATCGGCTTCCGGGGCAGCGGGAGCCGCGGAGCAGCAGCATGCATGTCGGCCCACAAACCTCAAACTAGGCTTCTTCCCAGCAGCAACACTAGAGTGTGGGGCAGAAGTGGAAGATGCAGCACAGAGTCCCCCGATGACCCCGGTAAGAAGGAGGAGGAAGGGGAATTGGGGGTCTTGGGACCAGGCAATTGCTGCGGTGGCCCCTAATTCAGAGGATTTGCACGCTACAAAAAAAAAAGGAATTGAGTGAGTTATCTACCGGTGGGTTAAATAGGTATACTCTAAGAAGCAGGGATATCTGGGGTCAAGGTCAGCTCCCCACTGGAGCCCCCCAAAAAGAAGATATCCTGTCAGCAGCCAAAAAGGTTTCACAGAAAAATCTTGATGCCCGGCCATCCCGTACTCGCCCCCCTCCCTCGCTAGTTAAAAAAGCATCCGCAGAAAAACCACCTCTGTCCGTTAGTAGAAGACAGCCCAGAGGTAAACCTGAAAGTATTCATATTTTACGCCCTCACTTCGTTCTTATTTTAAGGTTCAAGCTCAGTCCACTCAATTTACTCAGCCTATCTCCATTGCTATGGCTGCCACGGCTGCTTGCCCTACTCCCATGCATAGCCCTGAGCGGCCCGGACATGTAAAAGTCATGGATAATCTTGTGCCCACAGAGGTTGGGAACAACATCCTGTGCTTCGAAAATAGAGAAGAGTGTTGCGCAACAGCCCTAACGGCCAGCTTGGGGGAGCAATCTTCCACAGAGGGCCTCTTAGTTACCCTGTTATCGGAGATTAGAGAAAAATTTGCGGTCTCCGAGCTTAATCAACTAAAGATCCAGGGGGCATGTGAAGTGCTAGAAGGCAAGATGAATAACATTGTGGAAAGAGTCGGAGCAATGGAAGTAGCCCTTGAGGACCTCGCAAAGCAAGTGGAGATTAATAAGATTGAGATCACGAAGTTGAAGGATAGTGATGGAGAACTTCGAGATAAATTAGAAACTCTGAAAAACAGTGCCAGAAGAAACAATATCAGGATTTTGAATGTTCCAGAAGATCTCGAGGGAGCGGACATAAGGAGCTTTGTCATCAACCTTCTTGGAGAATTTAATATAGACATAGAGAAGCAGACGTTGGAAGACGACATCCAGAGAGTGCACCAATACCCGTTTTCTAAGAGATCAGGGAAGAAAAACCTGAGAAGGATCTTAGTAAATTTCAAGACTTACTCAATCAAAGAGAAGATCCTTGCCGGTGGGCTCAAAGTAGGAGCGTATAAAAAAGGAGAGTGGTCTTTCCGTATCAGGTCAGACATATCACGCGCCACACAAGATAGGCAATGGGAGCTAGGGAAGTTCATACAAGATCTGAGGGGGTTGGGTGCCACCGCCAACCTCCGGTTCCCTGCCTCCCTAAAGGTGATGTGGAACAATAGAATGTATAACTTTAGGGACCCCTCCGAAGTTAGCTCCCTGATCGAACAGATTAAAGCACATCCAAAAGACTAGATCTAATCCTGCACTGAAGTAGCGAGAGAGCCTGAAATTGAGGTACCCTTCGGTATACCTCTAGTTCTTTGGGAGGGTTCCCCAGGGTGGGCGGGTGGGGAGGAAGGGTTGGGGGAGTCGAAAGCAAAAAGAAAATACAAAAAATGAACACATTTTATATTTGCACTGGGTGGGGTAGCATGTGGGAGAAAATAAAAAAATTGTCCTCATTTATTAATAAGACCCAAGTTTATTTGAGTGGTCTGTCTAAATTCATTATCCTTTCGATCATGTGTAGCACTATTAGGTTTCCCAGGTCATTACGCATTCATCTATATCCCCTATGACAGATTTAGATAGGCCTAAGAAACTGAAAATCCTATCATGGAATGTAAACGGCCTTAGAGTTCCTTCTAGAAGAAGAAAAATCCTAGAGTACTTGAGACTTTCTGACTGTGAGATTTTTTTGGTACAAGAGTCGCACCTGCATAGGGAGGAGTGGGCAGAGATACTTAAAAAACAGAAATGGGTGCAGCATTGTGTCTGCACCACTCAGACATGTTCAGCGAAAGGGGTTGCCCTTCTCTTGAAAAAATCCACCCAAGCTATACTTGGAGACTGTGCCGTTGACCCGCTCAGTAGGTGGGCGCTAGCCAGGGCCAAAATCAATGGTTCCTGGTTGACCTTTGTGGGCTATTACGGACCCAATTTAGATGATCCGATCCCATTACGCACTTTACTCCTTCAGTTGGTAGACATTAAAGACCCTATTAAATTGGGTGGAGATTTTAATGTAGTCCTGGATCCAGTACTGGACTCAACTTCTAGGAGAGCAATGGCTGCAACCCCCAATATGAGAGTCGCCCTGAAACAGTTAATGACAGACATGGGCCTTTTAGATATCTGGAGAGCGATGGGAAGTAGGGCTGGGACATCAGGGGGAAATTTTACTTTCCATAACAAAAAATGTGGCCATTGCTCTAGGATTGATTTCTTTTTGGTGGACTCCTTTATTAGTAAGATCACAACAAGGGTCAGTCATCTCCCTGAACATTTGTCTGACCATTCTGCTATTATCCTGGAGATCACCCTTGCGAATAGACCCCTCTCTCGCAGGTGGACCCTACATCGCTCTTTACTCCTGGAACCATCGGTAATCGATAAGCTGAAATCTGTTACCAAGGAGTTCTTTTTATTCAACGTAGACTCAGCCCCTCCACACATTGTATGGGATACATACAAAGCTTTTCTAAGAGGCATCTTAACTGCCCTGTCTACTGCGCAAAACAAGAAAGTCAAGGAAAAAATTTAAACACTTGAAGCTGTAGTACATATCAATCAGTTAGCGCTAGAGCAATCACCTAATAGTTTAAATGTAATACAAAAATTACATCTGGCAAAAACTGAGCTCGCTGATTACCTTGAAGCAACAGTCAGGAGGAAATGGGAAGCCAGTAGCTTATCCCACCATGAATATGTGGAGGGGTGTGGTAAATTGCTTGCATGGAAAGCTAAAACCGATCAGTCTAGGAATTTAATAAAAGATCTCAGATGCCCAAACTCTGGTAATATCATCTCTGAGGATATTGGGATCGAGAATGCTTTTGCCCAGTTCTTCCACGGTCTCTATTCAGAGGATCGAACAGTAAGTGAAGAACTTATGGAGGATTTTCTCTTAGACTTGGAACTCCCTAGCCTTCAGAGCCCAGAAAAAGACAACTTAAACAGCCCTATTGGTCTGGGGAAATCCTTTTTACTATGAGTACCTTAAAAAAAGGGAAAGCTGCTGGTCCCGATTCTATTCCTAATGAAATCTACACTATTCTAAAGGAAGAACTTGCCCCAATACTGCTCCAACTGTTTAACTCTGCCTTTACATTTGGCCAGGACCTCCCCTCATCCTGGGACGAAGCCACCATAACCATTCTCCTGAAACAAAAAAAGAACCCGAGGTCCTGTGAGTCTTATAGGCCTATCTCTCTTCTTAATAGTGATTATAAAATATACACCCAGATTCTAACTAAACATCTGGATAAGGTGGCAGGATCACTAATCCATTCTAACCAAAAAGGCTTTATGAAAGGGAGGTAACTTCGTGAGTTAACACATGAGCTGATTGGAGCGATCGATATGGCAAGAGAATACGGGGCTCCGTTGGCAGTAATGACCTTTGACGCTGCGAAGGCCTTCGATAGGGTCAGCTGGCCCTTTTTATATAAAATGATCCAACTCTTTAACCTAGGGGAGGCCTTCTTAGCAGCAGTCAGGGCCCTTTATAAAAAACCCGTCGGCTAGGGTCCTGGTTAATGGGAATCTCACCAAACCAATAAAAATTGGCAGGGGGACAAGACAGGGATGCCCTCTTTCCCCCCTCCTTTTTAACCTTTATATCGAGCCACTGGCATGCAAACTAAGGGCATGTCGGAGTATTCATCCCTTCGTTTGTAATGGATGGGCAAAAAAAATTGGGCTATATGCTGACGATCTCATGATCTTGACAGGGGGTTTACAGCACTCACTCCCTGCGATATGGGAACAGTTGGAAGGCTTCGGGAGGGTATCTGGATATTCCATTAACCAACAAAAAACCGAGTTAATGAAATGGAACACCCCCTACAGGAGTGATCTAACAAAGCAGGCGATAAGATACCTGGGAGTTCAAATAGTACATAATGTAGAGAAAATAGCCCAGGTGAATTTCGATAAAGTGGCAGCGGGAGTCAAATCACAGCTACGAACATGGGGTCTCTCCCACTTTCCTTCTTGGGCAGATCAAACCTCCTAAAAATGTCAATTCTCCCAAAGTTTACCTTTTTATTTAATTCGATCCCATTAGAAGTTAAAAAGTCCTGGTTCAAGAAAGTACAGGGGGAGTTTTCCAGTTTCATTTGGGGAAACAAAAGACCTAGAATCTCCTTGAAGAAGTTCAGAAGAAAGAAAGAACACAGAGGGATCACGAGTCCAGATCTCTACCAATACTACTGCGCTTTTCATTTGAAGAACTTTCGTCAGTTGTTGATGGGAAGCTTAGGTCTGTCCCCGCTCTTTAGGGCCCTCACGGCGAGCTTTCCGTATCAAGCAGACTTCTTTCTTCTGAAGTTTGGTCACCCCAAAATTCTTTAAGAAGGTGAGGCTAAAGATCCTTTTAGCGGCCTCTAAGAATTGGTATCAGGTGAGATTGGCTCTACAAATACCTTATTATTGTGACGCAGCACCTATCTGGGACTCGACAGGTACTCCTGTTTGCCTACTGGATGCACTCGTTGTCCCGCTACGGGGTTGTGGCATTCTCAGGTGGGGGCAGCTTATTGTGGATACCAAGCTAATTTCATGGCAACGTCTCTCAGAGATCTCTGAAAACTCGGTCTCAAAATTTAAGTACTATCAACTTTTAAGTTGGGTTAAAGCATTGGGGGAGGAAGGCAAAGGGAACATGGATTTGGTGTCCAAGATCTGCCAACGCTCCACCTCACGGAAAGAAGTTGCAGAGTGGTATTGGATGCTAATCCAAAATGGAGAAGAGATGGGACACCAATTTACAGAGATCTGGAGGAGGGAACTGCCAGCCGAAGACCTCGAATCCTTAGGGCAAGTATCTATGTCTCATTTGTGGTCATATGTGAAATCTGCTCCATTAAGGAAGAATCATCTTTTTACTGTCCACAAGGCATACTGGACGCCACAGAAGCTTTCGAAGCTGGGGAGCCGTGTGATGAAGAAATGCCCGAAATGAGGAGGAATTAATGCAAATGAGGTCCACATGTTTTGGCAGTGTCCCTCAATCCAGCTCTTCTGGCAGAAAGCGGGTAAGATCATCTCAGGTATCATGGGCCAGGAGATTGAGTTGAGCTTAGCCCTTGTGATTTTTGGAGTGGTCCCGGATGGGGCAGCTATTCGGGGTCTTCTTAAAACCCACAAAGCCCTCATCTTTGTTTTGATTCTCCTTGCACGAAGGGAGCTGTGTGTTAAGTGGATCCTCCCTAGTTCCCCTAAAGAAGATGAATGGATTCGCTCCATACAAAAGGTTTCGTATCTTGATCGGGCTAATAAACTTGTCAAGAAAACAACATTTTGGGAACTTTGGGATGACTGGTTTAAGCTTTATGTTTCTAGCCTATCTCACGGAGCTCGGAATCCCTGTAATTATTCCCCGGTATTATGTTCTTCCAGGTCGTTTCTTTTTTTACTTTTCTTTCTTTCTTAAATCTGTTTATTTGCATCTTAATGTTTTTGTACGATGTATGTTTTAAGCTTTTTTTTTTAAACCTCATGGTCCAATGATTAATTGTATGCTATACAGGTTGCTTTAGTGTTCAGATCACCTATTCCTAGCACCTGTTTTTTTAGAGGAGTCAGTGACACTGTCCATCCAGGAGGTAAAAACCTTTCTGGCCCCAGGAGATGTCTACTCCCCTCCCTTGTGGAGTGACTGGGTGTCCCACTACCTTTCCCTGGTTTTGGTCATGTCTTGGCCTTCTGAATCCGGAGCATAATTTGATAAATGAGGACTAAAAAAAAAAAAAAAACAGTCATACAGCCCATTATCGAAAAGTCTTAGGCAGGATTTCACCTAGAAAACTGGTGCACACCCTCTCTTGCAAGCCAAACATGACACTTGCAGATGAAAAAGCAGCAGCATAACTGTAGACAGAAAACGCAATAACATGAAACTTATTTGAGTGGGAGTATCTATTCAGAATGTTTGATAGGCTTGGTTTAGGAGATACTGTTTTAACCATGCTAGAGTGGAAATCAAATGTAGTTGTTTCTTGATGAACACATTTGATATTATATCAAGAGGAACACCAGGCAAATATGCTTGCTACAGCCACTTTGTGTTATTTGGCCACTCAAACTGTGAGAAGAGGCTTTCCATCAAAGTCCGAATATGAAGAGTATTGCCATAGTAACAGGAGAGAGATAAAGTTTTCAGTATGAGGAAAACATAATGCTGATGCAAGGTATAGCTGATAAAATAATTTCAGAATTGATGACGACAATAACTTAACTCTGAGCTTGAGAAATAAATTGTGGTCAGACAAAGGACACCTTAAGGCAAAAGCAAACTCTTGAATATCACTAGAAGAGAACTACTTTCCCTAGGTTAAACAATGACTTACATACCTAAAAGTAACATTAAAGAGGCCTAGGGAACATGAGCAGAACCAAAAAGAAACCACTCATATATAAGATAACTTCTGACCTAGCACACTGGTTTAAACTGCACTTACAAACCAGATGATGGTAGGCTACTGAGCATCAATTGACAGTCTTCACCGTGCCCTTGTCTCTCTGGTTCGTCCCAGTCTACCTTTCACTTTATGTTCTTTGGTAAATTGTTCATCTCTCCGAGAATGCGCTTTTTGCTGCCTATTCTGAGGTCTGTTAATATAGACAGCTCACCCCTGCCCTGTTTTATCCGCAATTGCTGCCCTCAACCCTATATTCAGCACTCTATCAATATTAGAAGCCCTTTATAAAGGGGCGGGTGGGGGTTTAGTTTATTTGTAAGGCTGCTGTTTTGTAGGTCGAGCATTCGAGACCTCTTGTATATACTTTAGTATATACTTATATGTGTATGTACTTTGTGGCCTCTGGAGATCAGCCCTATGACTTGTCTGCTTCCGCTTAGGGACTTTTTTTTCTGTTCAACTGCCTCTATTTGACTGTCTTGATAGAAAACGACTAGTAGAGGTCAGTAAAATACCAGAATTGCTTTCTGCTGAGGGACTTTCTTTTTTTCTTCTTCTGGCAACTGCCTCTATTTAACTTTCTTGATAGAAAACGACCAGCAGAGGTCAGTAAAATACCAGAATCACTTTAGCATTCTCTAGATTCCAGTCCATAGAAATAGTCTTCCCACGAGCACCCGTAGACAGTAATATTTTTTTCAAATCTTGTATTTTCAGTGATATGACCACAGAAGGCCCTGATTTTATATTTAAAACAGAGCTTTGGACTATACCATTTCCCGCTGAAAGGCAATATTTCTCTCCATGTGTTCCCATACCTGGCGTGTCACGCAGTTTGGTGCTTACTTTCCCTCTATGTTAAAGAACAGTAGGGGCATATCTACAAGGGCTGGCGATAAAATTATCGCCGCTTTAGCGTCCGTTTTCGGACGAAAAGCGGCGATAATTTTAACGCCCTATTAGCAAGGACACGCTAACGCGTGAATCCATGCTTTTCGCCCTTCCTCTTATCGCCCAGCTTTGCATCTCTAATGAGATGCAAAGTGGGCGTTCCTCCCCAGAATAACGGGAGAAATGTCGCTAGCGACATTTCTCCTATTATCAAGCCTGACGCTAAGAAGCATAGCGACAAGAAAAGTAGCGATAACCTCTGTTATCGCTACTTTCCTTACGCCTGCTTTGAAACCGACTTAGCCATGATATCCTATGGAAGGTGGATATCATGGCTAAGTATGTGTGGCCCTATCAGCAAGCTATCGCCAAAAGTTGTGCGATTATCGCTGGGTTTCCAGCGACAATCGCACAGTTGGCAGCTTGCGCTCTGAATTTTATCGCTTTGGAGATAAGCGTTGCTGATAGCACGCTATCTCCGCGATAAAATTCAGGAGTTAACCAGCGATAATTATCCTCACGCTAAGAGCGCTGAGCGATAATTATCGCCAGCCCTTGTAGATATGCCCCAGTAGATGTTTCAGCACCCAGGCTAATGTGCTGCATTGCTAAATATACATAAGGTCCCAAAGGCGAGACCGATTGCATTGCAAATGCTTGTTTCCTATGTCAGCTGCACAGGACAGTTGCCGACGGGACACCCTGCTGCAAGCCACATGCAGGATCCTGGAGCATGAACTGTTGCCTTATGCTGGCCTTCACTAGCAAGCCACGCCTTCTGAAGACATTTTTGACTATGATTAATTTCACTAAACTGTATTCGGTGTTCTGGATTTTTTTTTTTTTTATGTTTGCTTTATGGTTATTTCTTTCAACCTAATAAAGAACATTTGATGATGACGAAGATGATGTGGCAGTGACATCAGCACTGTATTTCAAACCCAGCAACTTGAGAGTCATGACACGAACAGGTGGACCAACTACACATAGAATTACAGAAGAAACAAGTGACGCCCATCGAACCCACCTCGAAAGAAGACAGTATTCAACACTTCATGAGAGAATCGGACTTCGAGATCAGTAGCAATGGGTGCCCGCCATAAATATGCTGATGCCCCATCTACCAGCCCATCTTATTCCCTGCTTTATTTAGGCAGTGTTTTTCAAAAGAGCTACCAGACGGGGCGTAGCTTCGATTGGTGCAGCAGGTGTAGTGGCACCAGGGCCCAGAGGTCCGAGGAGCTCAATGAAGACTGCTTATTGATTCATTTTATAAATCAAGCAGTACTCAGGGGTCTCATTTCCTTCCTTGCTCTGGGGCCCATGACATACTGGCTACGCCACTGCTACCATAGGGTTTCCTATCAGGAAAACCGAACTGCCCTTTTTACAGCATCCCTTTCATCGTCACTCCTGTCTCTGGGTTTCATCGCGTGCACAGAGTTGTGCACCGTGAGAAATGTTCCGTGCCTTCCATGCACAGTAAGACAACTCCCAGGATACCAGGGGCATTTCGTTTTTTATTTTCCCAAAACAAAACCTGATTTGGAGGTTTATTTTGAGAAACTACGAAAACGCTGACTGCTCCGCCCTGCAGCTCTGGTATGGCAGGTCGGTGGCAACGGTTTTTGGATGGGCCAGCGTAGGTTATGCCTCCACCACCGCAGCATGTAGGTGTCTGCCCCAGGGAGGTCTAAATGCCCCCCTAAGTCTGGACCTCAACCCACACTACTAGCGGCTTAGTCAAAAGTGTTTTTTAATGAATCTCCTTTTGCCCCGCTATAAAGGGAGTTTATCCTTGGCACATACAACGTTTTTGGCCGCTCTTCACCGCTTTCAGCGTTGTACAAGTAAGAGAATAACATGAATAATGAAAAAACAAAATCGTTTTTAAAATGGCAAAACATTTAAGTATATGCCATCTGGGGTGCTGGGTCATACAATGCCATCAAATGAATATGCTTTCAGAGAGCATTCCCTTCATTTTACCTACAGACTTAATATCATGAGAACTTGGCAGTGTGCACTTTCTAACTGGAACAAATTGTTAAACTTCATTTGACCTTTGGTATTTATGTCGAAGAGAACCCTGCCACAGGGCTTTACAGGATGACTACTATTCTGCTTTGTAGTTGTTTAACTCTTCTATTTCCCATCATGACTTCTATAAACATGAATTACATTTTCGAGTGCATTATAAAAAGTTAGCGAATACCACTCAATTTTCTGTGAATCCTTATCATTATCAGCCATTTCTTTTTTTTTAAACCAATAGACAAATGCACACTTACACATGATACCTGAAGACATTAGCGAAAACGCTTCAGAAACAACTCAAAGAAACTTTTGGGCGTGACACTGAAAATACAGCCATAAAGGGGTTCATGGACTAACAAGTAGTGCACAATGCATAATGTGCACATAGGTGCTTGTTTGGAAGAATACAATGGTTGCTGAAGTGGATAAATTGGTGTAAGAACACCTCTTTAAATGCATTTCAATGAGCGGTTAACATGATGTGTTTTGTCGACATTTGGGGCAGTAGCCTTTACATATTTCTAAATAAATATCAGTTGGATATGCATGTTGTTGTTAGTTTTTATTTTTCTATAGAATTAAAATGAAATGGACTTTAGGAAAGCTAGATTCGAGGAGGGTGGGGGTGTCTGCCCTTAACACACAACACAGCACTGGACATATATCTGAAAGGTCATCTTTTATTACAGATATCCCTCATTTCGAATAGGTGAAGTCATCATGTCTAGTCATATGGAATAATTTAAAACACTTGGGGGCATATTAGCAAGACCCACGTTAAAATTATCGCCGTTTTAGCGGCAGGAAACTGCCGCTAAAACGGCGATAATGGGCTTGCTAATATGCGTTATGGAATTCCAATAGAAGCCCAGGTTAGATGTCCTGCACATCTAACCTGGGCTTCTATTGGAATTCTATAACGCATATTAGCAAGCCCATTATCGCCGTTTTAGCGGCAGTTTCCTGCCGCTAAAACGGCGATAATTTTAACGTGGGTCTTGCTAATATGCCCCTTGATTCTCCCCTGTTCCCTATTCAAATTCCCATGTAGAAGCAAGCATTTGCAAAACCAAAAGGTCTGGCTTCGGTTAGGGAAAGTGGTTGATAATAATTGAGTGACTTTCTGTATACCCACAGAATCATTCAATGAAGTAACATCTTGGTATACAACAATTTTGAATCTGGGAATATGGCCCCTTCTCTGAACAGACTGCATTGGCTCAAGGAAACTACCCTTCAAAGAGAGTTATGAAAAGGAATGAGGAGAGAATGTTTGTGTTTTAAGTGCAGAAATTAAAAGGCATAAACATCAATATATTACATAGTAGATACTTTTGACAAAGGGCCACTGTATTCATTGCATGCTGCAATTGGGATCAACCGAATTAGTATGTGTAAAGGAATATTTGAGTAGGAACCCGAATACATGGGTAGGAACCCGTGACTTAAATGTGGGTAGGAACCCGAATACATGGGTAGGTACCCATTAACTGAAAGTATCTGGGTAGGAACCCGTACTGATGCACAGGGACTGACACCCTTGCATAGATCCCCTGTTGGAGGGTAAACAAAACAATGCACATGTAAAGCGTGTACAATTGTACAGTGAGCAGATGGGACTTAGACCCATTGCTGGCAAATGGGACTAAAACCCATTGCAAACCCAGTGAAGGGAGACAAATAGCATGCACAGAAAACAAAAGTAACAAGCAGATGGGAATACTACCCACTGCGATGTGTAGGGAAACTCCAAACATAGAACATTTGAAAACGGAGCTTGAACTCGCTAACACCATTAGTACAAGAAGGTAAAGATAGTATGTTAAAATTACCCACCAAATACCCATCAGACATAGCAGCTCGAAGATAGGATGCGTAGAATATCCCACAGGAATGCAGAAACATCCTTGAAAAACAGCAAAAATGACACAAATCAAAACCATGCTAAGACTCAAAGAGCATATCCATTGCTGACGTTAGAGACTAAGCTAAAAGCCGTAACATTAAATAGGACAAGTTGTACATGTGTTGTACAAAACATCAGCTGGATAGTGTAACTTGGTCGTGTAACATGCGTGAAAATGACAAAAGAAATGAAGAAGGCTCCAAAGTTGAGACACAGACGCATCGGATGTGTACGTACGGCCACCAAATGTTCAAACTGCAGAGCGTCCCTTTCCTTAGGTAGAACACACACTTCTGTCACACTGTCCAGTGAAGTGCAAAAATCCAGCGTCCGCTACACAGATGAAAAATGTGAGGACTCACACGCCGTAATTACAAGCTTCTTCACGTTATCGATGCGTCAATTGGTTGGCAACTTGAAGGGAAAATATTCAGAAACAGCAGGAAACCAAACGGAGCCGATCTGCCAAACCTAAAATGGTGGCATGCTTAAAGACGTCGCGCCGGATGGCTTGCGGCAAAGACGTACGCCCAAATGTCCTCCACAGCACTGAGATAGAAGAATCCACACACATCATGGGAGGCAGGGACCATGGAGACATCACAAAAGCGAAGGTGGAGGTAGGCGCCCGCTCTGCACCAGGCCCGCGAGGCACTCTTTTGAAAAACAACTGTACGGTTGATAAAAAAAACGAATGTCTCAATGGGGACAAACAATCAGAGACAAAGAAATGCCTCACCTCATCTAACACTGCCAATCGTAGGGAACACGCAAAATGCATTCCAAGCGTATGTTCACTGGTACAAACAAGTTGAAGAAACAACCACAGCGTTGCGATGAGATGACTAGCTTGTGACACACAAACGAGGCTGCCCAAATACCTTGCCGCTTGCATGTCGAGGGTCTGTAGGGACAGGACGCTGTCCTCAGGGCTGTAGCAAAATAGTTGAGACGTTGAGGAGACAGCAGTCGAGTTCAAACAGCAGAAATCTTTCTTGGTGACATAGTAGTCACAGCACGCAGTGCTCTGGGCTCTGGTAGAAATAGTTGAGAGGCTGTAGGGACAGCAGACCAGTTCAAGTAACAAAAATCTTTCTTGGTGACTGCCCAGGCAGACGCTCTCAAGAGAGCTGAGGCAGGCAGTAGACAGGGCTCCTTAAGAGAGTTAATGAGAAGCGTGCAAACAAAGATAAATGGCAGGCTTGAAAAGTGTCAGGCTTACCCTCAGTGAAGGCACAGCACAGAACACAGACGTTGGTAGGCTTACCCTCACTGAAGGCACAGCACAAGACGCAGAGATAGTGGTAGTGGGGAGTAGACGCCCAGGAGTGAAAAGGCAGCTCCAGAAACAGCACTTCCCCAGATGCACAGGAACAACTGGCAGACTGCTGTGGGCGACAGATGGGAGGTCACTGGTGGGGTCAAGGATGCCAGTTGAAAGTAGATGCTTAGCTTGAGTAGCTGTAGAGTCTGTACTTGAAGTAGCTTGAGGTTTGAAGAGGTGATAGATGTGGGTTCTTTTGAAGATCGTCGCCAAAAATTGTAGTGATCAAGTCCACGCAGGTTCAGGTGATTCAAAGAGGTTTTATTGAAGATGGTACAAGATTGCAGTAAGACCATAACGAGACCAGATCAAGACTCTCTCAAGACCCCACCAGGAGCAGCCAGCATGCTGCTCAGCCCAGCCAACTGTGGCTATTTGACTCCCAACATTCTGTAAGGTGACATCACATCAAGATTCCACAGAGAGGGCAAGTATAACATGGGAGTCAAGGTACAACATATCCCCCTTTCTTCTTTAAATGACCCCTTTAATGTGGTCACCCCACATCTGTACTCTGTTACAAATTGTTTTTATTGCGCCATGTTGTGCGTTTTGCTTTCCTTGTTTTCTTCTTCACACTCTTGATCGTACTCTTGTACTTCCTTCGTGTCGGCCCGGCCAGCTTTCATGATCTTTGTACCCGAGTCACTTGTTGTTTTGTTGTGGCAGTGCGTTGGTTGTTTTGTGGGAGAAAGGGAGATGGGTGATGCCCAGACTTTTTGCTTTTTAGATCATCTGGTTTTGGACATTTTACTGTGGGTGAGTCTTAGTACATGTGCGTCACCCACTGTAATCACATGGCAAACGAACTGCACATGTTTAATGCCAGTGTTCCTTGTTTCGCTAAAGGTCCAGGGGTCCTGTTCCTGAATGGTATTGCCTGTATCTGCTATTAATGGGCAGAGGAGAATAGCTCGAGGCACTGGACCTTTCCAGCCTCGTTTTATTAAGAGTACGGCAAAGGATTTAGCATGTACTCCTCCTTAAGTAATGCGTGTAATTAAATGTCGTTGGAGACTCCCTTTGTGGTTCTGGAGTATTATGGTTTTGAAGAAAACAGTTGGCTTAGGTTGTCTTGAGAAAGCTTTTTATTGGTTACATCCTTGTTGTTCCAAAGTATTATTATACTGTAGTTGGTACGACAGCTGACACGTGTTTCGCCCTCAGCGGTCAATAGGACCAGGGCTTTCTCAAGGCTTCACAGTTATTCAGGTGTTCAGAAACAATTTCCTTTAGATTTTATACAGTACATTGGACTTCAGATCAATGTCAAGTAGTCAGATGATGAGATCTTCTTTGATGGTCGGCTTCCTCTACATTTGTGCCCACCATCACAAAATCATCTTCTCCCGCCAGAAGATGTTAAAAATCCAGTTGTATCCGCTTTGCTCCATATAGTAACGAACGTCAATGGATGTTTAATGCCAGTGTCCACCTTTCAAGATAAGGCCTCTGCGACGCAGCAAGGATATGAGCTTGTTACATGTGAATACATGTGTACACTGGTGTGCACACGTGTAGGCTGCTCTTGAGAGACTTCTGTTGTGCACAGCCCAGTAATTGCACACAGATAGCCTGACTCAATGGGAACTCTGCTGGATTAGATATTCACCTGGGATAGGCTTTATAATGTTAGTGTATACTAACAGGGGAAGTTAGTGTGATTTTCTGTTTTGTCTATAGTGACACTCTGTTATACACATAGGGAGAGAACTGCCTTAGAGTAAAGTTTCACCCCCATTTTGCCTACAGAGACCATTGACATCTTGAATTGGAGTGTAACCTGTGTGAGAAAATCAATTGTGTAACTTCCAAAATGATATCTGTATACCTAATGCGTCATCTAGAGTTGTCATATTTCTCTGGCTCAGCTCAAGATCAGAGCCCAGGCTTTTTGTCACCCTGCTGTGTCCAGTTAATTACCTTTCTCTCCAGCAGCAGAACAAAGGCAGCCCTACACAAAGGGAGCAATTAACAGAACCTCACCTAGCTCCTAAGGAGGAAAGGGGTAGGACGGAATGATCTGCATCAGTCATTTAGCTGTTATTCTGCACCACGGATGGGTCTACCCAAACCCACTGAACAAAGGAAAGAGCCCATACATCTGGAGAAAACCCAGAGGGGGTCTCTCTTTGAACTTCTAGTGTGCAAGTCCCTGGCAGTGATGTCAGCGTGGGGCGGAGTTGAGACCCCAGAAACTGATGTAATCAGTGACTCCTGGACGATGCCATTTCGGACTGTCCCAAAATGCTGCGCAGGAGTGTTGGGACACAGGTGGGGAGATGACGTGGCACCCTAGGATTGGCCAGGGGTGGCTGCCTTCTAGAACCTTTCTCTCCCCTTTAAAAACTCTTGCTCAAGGAGGAGACTCTCTTGCCTGTGGATTTTTCTATACTTCGCTGCTGGATCCAGGGACCGCCATGGAGAACTGGAAGGAGGATCCCCTGACCCCCACTCAGGACCAAGGACTCTGTCCAGTTGACCCCAAGACCAATGGGGCTTCCCAAGGGCCATTGAGGCTGGCCCCCTTACACTACCTGAGGCCCAGTTGGGGGAAAGCTCTGGACCTTTGTGTGCAGAAAGCAAGATCAGGAGGATAGCTGGCGCAGGCAGCCAGGAGAACCAGCTTTTTGAGGAATCGCACAGCTTTGGAGCTGAGAGTTGCTTCAACTGCCCCTGATGGATAGGGCTTGTCTCCAGGAGTTAAATGAACCTAGGATCATCCAAAAGTTTGGTGACCTTTGACCTTTCTCCGGCAACAAATTGTGTGGAGTTCGTCGTGTCTTCCTTTACTCCCACGGTGGGCCAGCGCCCAGGGGACGGCACAAAGATACTCTATGTTTATGCTTCAGAGGAGGTGTGCATGAGCCTCCCTTTATTCTTTTAAGGGCCCGGGACCCCATCCCCCGGGTGCACTTCCTTCAGGGAACTGGGACCCCATCCCCAAAAACAATGAAGGGGGAGCCCGTTTGATGTCTGGGTGAGCGAGAGGCTGCCACGGACTCCAGCACCTGTCCGCAAGAACAGGTAGGCTGAGAGATCTTGCTGCCCGGGCTGGAAGCCAGTGAGGGCAGCCAGGGGTAGGCTCCCTGGGCCACCTCACAATGTGAACCCAGTGTGGGGTGCCCGAGTGGGACCAGGTACCGCTGAGCACAAAAACCACAAAGATAACCACAACTGCTGCTCTCCCGGCTTGCAGGAGAGCCGATACAATAATATTATTCTTCTCCTGAAGGAGTGCCTCATAATGCCCAGTGGGCCTGGTAATTGTTTGACATAATTTCAGTAATTTCTCTACTTTTGGTGGCACCTGGATGACGGGGTCACCACAAATGTAGCCTCTCCTCCTCAATGGATCCTCAATGGATTTCAGAAATCTCCAACCTAAGTTAGGGGGCCTCCCAAACATTCACCACCCCTGGATATTCCTTAGGATTTCAAGCTTTTGTTCTGCAGCTGGGAATGCTGTGCTCTTTGTGGCTATATGTATGGTTACATTCATTATGGCCTGAAGGGCCTAAAAGTGGTTAAAGGCAAGACATGTATTGAAGTGCTCTCTAGCGACCAAGTGTGTGGCTGCAATTTAATGTTGTTATAATGTGATGTTCTCTAGGGGCTGTTTTTATAATTGCAGTTTGATGATGAAAAACGTATCAAAAGTACAGACACAGGTTTTAATAATTCTAAATGCTTTATTGGTTCACCATAATAATGTCAATGACTTCTGCTCACAGTATATATGTTTTTTCAGTATTAAAAGATGCACTCATGCTGGATTATCATTCGGGATAATTACATTTAAGTGCAAAATGATGATTTGAGTATGTGGTTTGTTACTCCTGAATATTTACAAAACCAATAGACACATTTGATATGTTTGAATGACCGCTCTAAGGGTCACAGGTGATTTACCCAATGTCAAATATGGTATTTTCCATCTGCCAATGTACATATTTGTAAATTATTGTGTAGTTTTCAGTAGTGTGTTTAATAAATATACTCTTATTATAATTTATTGTTATTAGCATCAATGGGGTGCTTGTTTCCCAGTAAGGGTATTGTGAACATATGTGTTGTGCAGGCCACACAATTATTGTGGTTCATGTGTAGTGTGCCCCTTTACAGAACATACTAAAAGCCTTGATTTAGGCCTACACTTTCCATGGGAACAAAGATCCCATACTAATTGTAATTCAGAATCAGTAGTCTACCTCATCAAGTGCCCATGCAATTTGAGCTATATCGGTATGACTAGTCGCAAGGTCAAAGTTCGCATTAGTGAACATAGAAGCACAATAAGGCGAGCAGTGACCGCAACTAAATTAACAGCACACTATAAAGAAAAACAACATAAAGACACTGACATACGGTGGACAGTTATAGAGAAAGTGAAAGGCTCAGGCAATCTGACGAATAGACTTCTAGAACGAGAACAACGATGGGTGTATCGTCTGAAGACATATGAAATTGGTCTGAATGATTCTATACCTTGGAATCAGCTAAATAAATAAACATTACTGAGCTACATATCATCTCTGCTATCTCTCTTGTTATGACAATGGAGATGCTATATGAACAGTATCTTTGGATAGTCTTTTGGTTTTTCCTTTCTGATTAAAATGTATAAAGTGACCATTTCTAAATACTCATTTATACACACTAGTATAATAGACTAAAACTTTACTGCTCGAGTTCCATCTAAATGCAAAGGAACTATTGTTCCCATTATCCCCTTCCATCATGACACTGACATCTTGCTTGTCATCTTAATTATACACTGATTTCCGAGCATGAGAATTTGTTTTCTTTAATCTGCCAACAAACTCCCACCCGTATGTAGATATTGTATGACACATATGTAAATTTAAGTGTGTCACGATATTAGAATTACGTTGTTGAGTCAGCCCTACATCGAGGCTTCTTCGGTAAATCTAACACCAATGCGAACCAATTTTTCGGATCGAGACATCATTTTGTAAAAAGACTTCAAATCCCATGATCCTCTATGGCACATCACACACGCATCTACGTGCCTAACGGCACTTGAGTATACCATGGGCGTGACACTCAATTGAGGTTTTCCCGCTAAAATAAAGGTATTTATATCCCTGTTCAACGGCAGTGAAGAGCGAAAGCCGGGGACTCGGACCAAGTAGGTACACAGGCGGGATAGGACCCTTGAAGAAGTAAGTAGGGGGGTGACAGGTGGTTACAACAGGTTTAGTTGTGTTACTTTGCTAAACACAGACTGTTTGCCCTGACTAAAAAACTTCCGGTATACTTCATCTTCTCCCCACCCCCAAACAATATAACAGAGTGTGACTACAGGGCTATTCCATCACGCCTAGCGGGCCCCTGTGACACAGTTTTTCTCAGCAAAATGGGTAAGAAAATGGATGCTTTTATTATGATTAGTATTTTTAAAGCAAAGATGCGAGTATATACCTGCACAATAGTACACTGCTTGATAGCAGCCTAGTGCTGTTCTTATAGACTGTCACGCAATATTTTCACTTTGGAATAAGTACACACACTGGCATGCTGATAATGTCAGTATGCGAGTAAAATCGCCACCGCACATTTATCTGCCACATAGCACTATTATGTTACAGATATAATTGTGTATGGCATGAGTATGATGTAAATGAGAATTTCCATTTGCACACTCACCTGGCATTTATTTAAATGTTGGGTCACAGTTGACGCACCTAATTAGGGGTGTTAATAACTACACAAATGATGTTTATGCAATGGAAACGATATGGTGTTTGTTTTGTTTCTTGTGTTTTTCAGAGATGAAGGACTGCGTATAACAGATTAATCATCTGTTATTTATACAAAAGGAGCAGCTACTCTGCCCTTTTTTTCGTTCACAGGATAGGGACTCCCCTTTCACTGTTGTTCCCAGGGAGGACGACCTCTGCCCTGAAGAAAGTCCAGGACCTTTACGGCCATCCCAGGACTGAAACATGTTGGCAATAGGGTCATAGGACCATTATCACTCCCATTGACCCATTTCTTTTTAATTATTTTTAATATCCCTGACAGACCCAATAATAAAGGGAAACCGGGGCCTGTCGGAGGATTTTTATCTATAATCCCCCTGGTCTTCACTTTCCAAAGAGCTTCCCAACACTGTGGTTGAGCCCACCCCAACTTATAGGCGTTGGGGTGACCCGATGATGAAGCATGACACCACTAGGGTGTGTGAGGGTAACTAAACAAAAAGGAATTGCTTCCTTGCGCACCCTTGGGTGTCTGCAGTTCTAGATCTTCACATAGACACCTCCCTATCGTATTTAGGTAACACAGTTTTTATGTTAACCATCAGTTAATCTATAGGAGTATTTTTTGTGATAAAATATCTTGACTTGGGAGGTTATACTCCAGTATGGAATCCTCTCAACCCTCTGGGCATTAGGGGTCACTTCCCCATAGCCCTATGTTTATACACACAATTATTAACCCAATTTCCTAGATAGAATCATTAAGAAAGTCTATTTGTCTGCATGACTTTAAAACAAGAAAAGTCATAAATCCAACAGTGTGTTATCTTGACAACAAAGTACATCAAATGATCGCAAGGATGAACCGTAGTCAATAGTACGGTGACAATTTGACAGGCTGAGAAATTCAAACTTCAAACACTTCCTAAACAAAGAAGCCATAAATCAGCAATTAAAACGTCACCATGTCAGCAAAACAAATTCATCAGCAAACAAACACTATTTCCCAATTACACACCACCTACTATGCTGCTCTGTAGCCTAATTAAAGAACTAATTGATCCCATCACCAAACCTAATGCTGACGTAAATGGGTCATTGTAACCATTTCCTGAAATTCCATAGGCTAGATGGACAGCCCTTTCAAGCAATCGTAAAGCATAACAACACATGAAAATAATGGCTGACCCACAGCCCACTCTCTCTCTTTACTAATTGTTGTTGTACTATTTAAAAAAAATTGACCACCTGAGGTATTCAAAAAGGTATAGCATTGGGTGGCCCGATTTTTAAAAAAATGGGTTCAACCTTCCTTTGATGCAGTTGCTAGATTGATATGCAAGCTCCTCGTTTCAGTCATATTAGCCAGGTCCTCGCCTTGCTTCAACAGTCCTTTATCTCATAAGCCATTTATTTAACTACCCATGGATAGCTAGCCAACAAAATCTTCATCTTAGGTACACCCAATTTCCTCCTCAGCAAGGAAGTACTATGCCTGGGATTTCAAAGTCTACAAGGAAGAAATATATCCTCAAGCAGTTTTTCTGTGGCTGGGCTTGAAAATATGGAACACACTCCTTCTAAAACCCCATTTTCCCGAGCATATTCAGGAAATATATTTTTCTTTTTACGACCATAAGTGCTCTGAAATAACTAAAATGAATCACATAACATTTTGTAAGTATGCAGTAGAAATACAGGGGTGCGTGAGCAGAACTTTAGCTTGCTGCTTCCTTGATTCTGATGTTGGACTATCTAGTGTATTTGTTCCAAATACTAGTTCTATTCTTACTCACCAACTACTGTCTCTACAATGCAGCTTTTAAATGTTTAGAATCATCTTGCAATCCAGTCTGCCTTTTCAGAGGTGCTCTTGTTCACTATTCCTTACCTTTTGGACCTTTTAATTGTTCGGTGCATTTGTTACAGTACACCTTGGATGCTTTGACGCTCAAATAAAGTCTCTTTTTTTACCAGCCTTTCTACACATCTTAATCTTTCTTAGGCCTCTAGTCTTGTGGCCTAGCCTTACAGGGTTCTTAATACTGGGCCCTTAGATGCATCTGGACTTATATGAATCCTGTCTTCTATTTAGAGGTTCTCACTAGATTGTTGATTCATAAGACACAAAGCCATAGACACATCTTTCTCAGTAGCCTTCCTGCTATGGTTCCAACATAACATTCGTTATGTCTAATGCATTCAACACAATAATGTTATGTTTTGCTCTATTACTTAGGAGAATGCCCGGAAACCGAGAGCTCATTCTAAATCTAGATCTGAATTTTAAAGCTTACCTCAATATGTAATGTGTTTGTGATTACGCTCCAGGAGGTAACTACACATCTAGATCTACAATGCAGGTCTACAAATGTATTATTTCATCAGAGTTGTGTTCTATTGCGTCTTGTTTTGCAGATGCCTATCATAGTGCACAGGTAAGCCAAAGCTATCGGATGGAATCTTGTAGAATATAAGCTGTTCAATCAGTGCGACATCCTTTTTATGCTATTACCCCCATCTAGAAACAACATATCTTTTTTTTTCAACTGGAACTTAAAGCTATGTCCTACAAAATTCTTTATCACACAGTTGAGGTATTTCCCAGTTTATCCTGTTTGCGCTGTTTTTTTCCTATCACGTCCGTACGTGCCTACCTTCTGTACCTGTTGACCATATTGAAATGACATGACATGATTTAAAGTAGACTCTACCATCTCACAATTAAAGGAGGACCTTCCTCTTTCACAGCTTTCCTCATAAAGCACATGTGATTATGACTCTTGTGATGTTCCAGTTGTAGTACGCAAACGGACAACTGACTAATGTTTATGATATGAGGAATGTGATGCACATATGGCATGCTTTCTTTACTAGTTTGGCTATTGGTGCTGAAATGACATACTTTTACGTTGGAGGCAAAGTACTTTTAGTAAAAAAATATTATTGAAAAAATATTATGAACTTTGTGGCATCACATAGCAAACCCTCAATGCTCTGACTGGAAAGACGGCTCTATTCAGTGGTCAGTGAGCTTGTGCTCGGGTAGTTCTAGTGACAGGTGCATCATGATTTCATTTCAAAGGAGTATTGGTCTGATTTTTTAAAATTGATTGTGAAGAAGACAGAAACATGTGAATCATAGACTTTCTTCTAGTTAAAGACAGTGCAAAGTGTGTCATGTGATGAATACCAGGTCACATCTTCTCAGTTAAGCACACATCATACCCTTCTCAGTCAAGCACAAACATTTTTACCAATTGTTTTCTACTTAAATACATTTTTTAACTTTTCCCTATACTTACCATATGGAGACTCTGCAGTCGAGGTAGAGCTCTCCGTATGTTAAAGTACAGGGAAAAGTAATATGGTGTATTAAACTTGAAAAAAGTTAGTAACATTTTTTATGGTAAATATTAATGTACCTTAATTTTTTATATTTATTTTAAATGTAGAACAAAAGAAAAATTAATAAAGCACTATCAACTTTATTTTGAACAAAATCTTGAATTAATTTAAATATATTAGATTTAATTAAAATTATGTTTCTGAAGTTTAAATTAAAAAATAAAATGCCCACCTAAAGTAAAAAACGTTTTATTATGCACTAATAATTATTAAAATAGATTTTTACAATTAATTAAAAGTAATTTTATGATATTTATTAAAATGTAATGTTACATACATTTTTAAATTGAGAAAAGGTTGTTAATTTTTTATAACTAACTAATATTTTTTTTCGGATTTATATATACTTTTTATTAGTTATAAATGAAATAAAACAAAGAGGGAGCAGTAGCCATAACTACTATCCAGAAGTTTCACGTTCTTGTAGAACTACCCAGAGTGTAAAATATACCAAAGACATAACAATAATAACAATAGTATACTGCGCAAAAAAAGAAGTTAACATATAAACGTAGAGATATAATGACTTCGTGTTGAACCGTTATTCCCTAATATTATCCACAAACTAGTTGTTGCAATGGTATTGAGGTGTGTGTTATATTATCCATAGGGCTCAGGTATCCTAAAGCAGTCATCATTGGTAAGGCAGATCACCTTTTTCTGAGGTAAGGTAAGGTAAGGATGTCTGTGTACATCTACAGAAAGTGCCATGGGTTCTATTAGTCCCACAAGTAGAAAAGTGAGAGACGGGGAAAGGGATGCTGAGGTGGAAGGGCCATGTCTCCCCTTGCGTGGGAGAGAGTGTTCTTGAGAAGTGCCCTCACCATATACTGAATAATGCGTATTCAGTGGGTAACCTCTCACAGCTTTTCACGTGGTGTGGTGGTAAATGGGTTCCAGATAAGTTGGATGGTCTCTATGGAGTCCTGCAGTCAATTGATAAGTCTCTCATACAAGACTTATGCATCTCAGTGAACCATTCTTCATGGGTGGGGTGTCTTGAGGACCACCAGTGTCACAAGAGATAAAGCTTGGCAGTTGGCATATGCATGGCATATAGTCATTGTTAATGATTTGTGAGTGTGGGAGAGTCTGTCAGATCATGTAATTAACCCATCTGTTTGATTAAAGGTATAGTTATATATACTGAGCTGCTTAAAATGATTCCGATCCGGGACCAGACTAGACAGATGTCTAGGCAATCAAAGAGGACGTGAGATGTGTTGTAGCCTGTCTGACCACATTTCCAACAGTTTGAATGGGATATTCTTCAATAATTTCTTGGGTGTCTAGTACCAGTGTTTTGAAGAGACAAAACGTCATTCTGGACTCCCTCACCCTTTTGTCCAGATTTTCCATCACCTGTTCCCATTCATTCTCATCACAATCAATTGAAAGGGGTTGATGCCATTTAGTGTGGAGGTGTAGAAGGAGTGGCTTAGAGTGTAGGTGATGGATTGATAGCTAAAAGCATTGACATTGCCCCCATACAGAGACTCCAATGCTTCAAGTATTGCTGTATTGGGAAGTCGGGCATAAGCCAGGGAAGCGGCCCTAAATTGGTACCACTGTTTGTATTATGAGGCTTGAAGTCAGTGTGGTGGGTGTCTTATGTTTGTAAAGCAATTGCCAGCTGTGACGACTGTTATGTTCTATGAGGACCCACAAAGGAGTTTCTCTTGTTCTAGGCCATATGTATACCAGTAGTGATAAATGCAGAGCCGTGTAGTAGTGGTCGATGTATGGGAGGTTAAGTCTTCCACTTTTTCTGTGCACTAACAATTTTGAAATCCAGAATCTTAGTGTCAGTGTGCCTAAGATGAAGCCCTTGATACCTTTACTGATTAGACATAATAAAGGGTTCCGGCTGAGTAGAGGTAGCATTCCGAGTACATATGTGAACGAAGGGGCTACCACTATCTTAATAGCTTGAAGTCTGCCCCATAATGAGAGATGTAACTGGGAGCACTATATGCACTCTGTCTGTGTTTGTTAGCAAGGAGTGGGTCTAAGCTAGTGGGTATCATATTGTCCAGGACCCTGGTGATATAGACTCCCAGGTATTTGAGTTTATTGGATTACCATTGAAATTTATATCCCTTAATAACACCTCTTGTTGTTACGCTTGATATGAACATTTTCTCACTCTTATCCCAGTTAACCATATGACTAGAAAATATGGAGAATTCCTCCTTGATTAACATTGGTGCTGGGAGGGAGCTATTTAAGTCAGAGAGTGAGAAGGATGTCACCCACATATAGTAATATCTTGGAGGGGCCTGCCAGGTGTAAATTCCTTTATTTTCAGAGGACTGCTGGATGGTGGGTGCCAGGGGCTAGAGTGTTAGCAGGAACAATAATGAAGAAGAAGGGCTACCCTGCCATGTTACTCTGCCAATGAAGAATGTGTCAGAGAGGAAGCCCCACAGTGGACCTGGGTGGTGAGAAGTTCATATAGCCATTTAAATTTAGCAATAAAGTTGTCTCTCAGGCCCAGTCACCTATGTGTATTGAACATGTAGTCCCATTCAATGCAATCAAATACTTTTTCTCCTTGTAGTGATAGGGTTAAGGACTCATCCTGTGAGTCCTAAGTGTGGGAATGGAAGCCCAATAATCATATGAACTCCAATATTTGATCACCCCAAAATTTACCTAAGTAATTCATCTCCAGTGTCTCCATTTGATCCAGCAGTTACAGACTGCACTCCTCATCAAAATAACAAAATTTAGCAGAGTTACATGGAAATAAATAATGGAAGTTCTAGGCCACAAATAAAGTAAAAAGTTATTTTTCAATACAAAAAAAGTAAAATGAGGTACAGTGAAAATATGCATGAAATGCCATAAAGACTCAAAAAACAGAATTACAAAATAAATGCAATGCAAAACCATAGAATGCATTAGTTCATAGTTAATAGGATTCAATAAATTATACTAAGTGCTAAACTCATAAAGAGTAAGGGCACATCTCATAGAGAGTCTAGGTCAAATGGACATAGAAAAATAAAATCTCCAGTAACAACAGTCCTAATGGCAGCTGTTAAACCAACAGAACACCAAAAGGATCAGCTAAGATTAAAGTCAAACTAAGATTGAAAAGCTAAAGTTCAAGAACTTTTATACACAAATCACACTTTCTAAAAATAGATTCTGCAAATTCAGCATAGTATGAACATGGTTAGGTTCCCATTGGCAAATCAAAAACATCCACATATTTCAAAAGACATTAACACCTTCCCCCTTCTTAAGGTAAGAGAAATCTTCCATCTTCTCACTCAGCAATCAACCTCCAGAGATGATCAAAACAAAATGAAACATCCCTCTAACAATGGCTCATAGAATCTGCACGTCCACAATAACACTTCCAGCAGAAGCCCTCGAAAAGTATATGTGGTATTTGCCTTACATGCTGCTGTACACTAGCTGACTGCTTCCATGTGGAACATTCCCACTGTGACTCTAGAATGTAGAGTGCTTTGTCCAGGTTGCTAAGTGCTCAGAGTCAGTTGCTGTTGGGTGCCCTGTGGATAGGACGTTGCTGTATCAGAAGCTTGAATAAAGAAGTTCATCTCTACATCTCCCTGCCTCATGTACTTCTTCACACTGGCGACGAGCGAAGAAGACTGAACCCTACCATCACCACCTTAAAAGAAGACAAGAAGAAGTTTCCTACGTTGTCAACAGCAAACGCCTAACACAGATAAGTTTCCTTTGAAACTACAAGGTACTGTGCGCTTGCTGCTCTGCCAAGACTATATACTCGAGCTGCTCCTTTCCTCATTAGAGCACTCAGCGGGTCACCTCACGACTCGCTGACACCTTCTCTATCTCTTTAGAGCACTGCACGTACTGCAAGTACCCTTCATACAGCGCGTTTCAAATTGCCACACAGAGCGCCTTCCATTTCTACAAGTTTGCGGCTCACTTACTGGATCGGGTCTGATTCATTTTCCCTACGAGAGCCAAACTAAGAGCATCTTTTAAAAAACTTCACTGTTACCTGCTCGCGCATAACAGCGAACGCCATCCTCGCTCCTGCCAGCGCGTTGTCCATTCTTCTCCTCAACCGAGGCCGACGTCATCTCTTCTTGCTCTACGATTCCTGACGCATGACGTCCAACGTATTCTAACACAAGACGGATCTCTGTTGCTGGGCAACCTGCGCTGCCCACAGAACTTCTCCGCTTCCTCGGCAACGGAGCTTTCTTCACAGTTCAAGTCAATACGCTGACACGCACAGCATTTTGCGTGTCAGCCCTTCCAATCTTCAATTTCGGCTTGTTTATGCCTACGCTGATACGCTCAGCATAACATTTGCCTCCACAGTTTAAATCACTATGCTGATACGCACAGCATTTTGCGTGTCAGCTCCTCAAGTCTTCATTTTCTGCTTGTCTTCGCCTACGCTGATACACTCAGCATTCAATATATTCTCCGCAGTTTTCATCATCACGCTGATACACACAGCATTTTTGCGTGTCAGCTCTTCTCATATTCATTTTTCATCTTGTTTCGTCTACGCTGATACGCTCAGCATACCATTTAACAGTTTACTGTTATCTCATTCATCTCTGACCAACTTAGTTACTCGTTCATTATTTGCCAACACATCGAAGCCTTGCTTCACACTGGATACTGAGTGCAGACTTAGCGTGTCCACCTTCCTTATCGCTGGCACGCACAGCTTGTACTTTATACACTGTTTTATGCGCAAAGCGCACAACAAGGTTGAACTCACATTTAAGTACATTTATTATTTGTTTTATAAACACAACCATCATTTCTAGGTCATTATACTACTTCTTAGTTCAAGAAGAGTTTCATGTCAGTGCTACTCACCCTATGTGCACGTTTACTACTGTGTTTATAAGTTAAGCTCTTTGTTACACAATGCAAAATGTTACTCCTCCTCCGTTCTTTCTTTCCAACCCTGGTGATCCGGTAATACGTTGGTCAAAATGGAAAAAGGTTTTCCTTAACTATGCAAGGGTTTGTGGGGTATCACTGAGCGCAGAGAGAAAATCTGCGTTACTGTTACACTGTCTGGGTTCAGAAGGACAGGAAGTGTTCGAACACCTTCCTGACCTGAATGATAGCGAATCAGATGGTCTCAATGAGTTTGAGCTTTGTCTTAAGAAACTTGATAAGCACTATCTTCCGAAAGTTAGTACCATCCTAGAACGGTACCATTTTGGAAAGCGAGTGCAAAAACCCGAAGAGTCCGTTGAGACTTATATTACTGCCTTGCGTAAGTTGGGTGCCACTTGTAAATTTGATGGGTCTTTGGAAGAACGTATCCGTGATCAGTTTATGCTTGGATGCAGTGTTGAGAAGATTAAAGATGAACTTTGGCAAAAGGATGATCCAAAGCTCGATGAGGTCGTTACAATAGCCAAGAGGATAGAACACTCTCTCGCTTGTGTTGAACTCATCAAAAAAGAAAAGGGTACCATAGAAGAGAAGGTTCACTCTGTTTCTAAAAATCCCATAAAACCTGTTTGGAAGCAACGCGAACCTCCTCGTTCCTCTTCTAGCTCTAAACTCAAGGGAAACACCAAAATAAAATGTTACAGATCTGACATGTTCGGTCATCTTGCCAACAACAAGTCGTGCCCTGCTCTCTCCTCTAAGTGTCACAAGTGTGGGAAAATTGGTCATGTGGCCAAGGCTTGTAGAGCTCAAAAGAATAAGATGAGCAAGAGGGTCAAGGAGGTTTCTCTTGAGAGTGGAAGTGACTCCGACTATGATGAGTGACACTGTGGGGAGGTTTTAATACTTTATGGTCACAAAAAGGGTAAAGGGCCTGTCGATGAGGTGCAGGTGAATGATTGCAACATTAAAATGCTTTTTGACTCAGGGGCAAAGATCTCTCTCATACCCAAGGACTTCTTTGACACAAAACTGCATGGGAGAGTGAAGGTTTACAAACCTGACATCAAACCCCTTGCTTATGGTGGTCAATCCATAAAATTGTTTGGCTATTTTATAGGGGATATTGAATATAAAGAGAGACTAACTGCTGGGAAGATATACATCTCCTGTAGAGGCGATAGCATAATTAGCTGGTTTCACCAAGCTGATCTGGGTGTCTCGTTCATTCCTGGTGCCGATCCCTGCATTGTCCTCAGAGACATCTCTCCACATCCAATTCCTTTGAATGTTGTTTCGAATGAGGTGAGTTCAAGTGTTGTTCCGAGTGAAGTTGTGCCGTGCTGTCCTTTACGTGCTGAGTTTAAAGAAGTCTTCAGCACGTGGTTGGGTTGCCTCTCGAGTTACACTCACAAAATCACACTAAAACCTGACGCTGTTCCCGTGACATGTAAGGTGCTCAGCGTACCATTAACCATGAGGGAGTCTATGCTCTCTGAGCTTGAAAAATTGAAGAAGGAGAGGATCATTGTTGAGACAGAAGCTAGTGAATGGTTGGCTCCTGTCGTTCTTGCACGCATGGCCTCCGGTGAAATACGTTTGTGTGTGGACCTCCGTGCTCTCCACCGTGCAGTTGTGGCTGACAGGTACCCTCTCCCTAACATCAATGAGATGTTAGCCCAATTAGGAGACGCACGCATCTTCTCTACTCTAGATCTCAGAGTGGCCTACCATCAAGTTAAAATTGATGATGAGTCCATGGATTTGACTGCCTTCATAACCCCTTTTGGGACTTACAAGTTCACTCATCTCCCCTTTGGCTTGAACTCCGCAGCCTCAGTATTTCAAAGAGTCATGGAGGACGTGTTGAACGGTGTGGAAGGAGTCAAAATTTACCAAGACAACATCCTGGTTCATGGTTCGTCTCAACAAGAGCATGATGTAAGAGTGAGGGCCGTTCTCGAACGTTTCAGTGCAAGAGGTTTGACTTTGCGTGAGAACAAATGCAGGTTCAACCTCTCTGAAATCGATTACCTGGGTCACTGCCTAACTGGGGGTGGAGTTAGGACTAGGGATCGTCTGGTGAGGAGTATTGAGGAGCTTCCCGTCCCGCAGTCCAGAGACGAACTAGTCACTTTCTTAGGGATCGGCGGAGTACTACAACAAATTTGTTCCCCGGTTTGCCTGCCGCACATTCACCTTGAGATCCCTCTTAAAGAAGGGTGTGAAGTTCTCTTGGTCCCCTCAGTGCCAATTGGAATTCGAGGACGTCAAGAAGGCTCTAAAGTTCGGCTCCCTCCCTTCAGAGCTTCGACACTGCTTCAAGCTCTATTCTGGTCACTGATGCCAGTTCTAAGGTGTTAGGCGCTGTTCTCAAGCAAGAAAGAGATGGCAAGGAAGTCACCATTATGTTTCTCTCCAGAGCTCTTGTTGGTCCAGAACTTCAATATTCTGTAATCGAGAAGGAAGCACTGTGTATATTCTGGGCCATCAAAAAATTAAAAAAGTTTCTCTGGGGTAGCTCATTTGTTGTACATTCAGACCATAAACCTTTAAAGGATGTGTTCTGTAAAAAGGCTCTTGACGCTGTTTTCTCTAGAATATGTAAGTGGGTAATTGCCCTGCAAGATTTTGACTTTGTTGTAAAATACATTCCTGGGGCGGATAACAAGGTCGCCGACTGCCTCTCTCGTTTAGTGCCAAAACAGGGTGGGGAAGCCTCACTTGATGTCGAAGTTTCTTGGGAAATTGATGATTTCAAGGTATGCGAGATTGTTGAAGATGTAGTTTCTGAGGCTGAGTGGAAGGACGCCATGAAGAGTGATATTGACATGCATGAGGTGTGTAGATTGGTGTCTGAAGGTTGAACAGGCATCAAGTCCCTGAGTGAAAATGTCCGGAAATTCTGGAATGTTCGTGATGAGCTTTCCGTGGGTAGCGATTTACTTTGGAGGGGCTCGCAATTGGTTCCTCCACTATCCCTTAGAGCGAAAATTGTTCACTTGGCTCACCAGGGACACCAAGGTATCTCAAAAACAAAGGAAAGGGTACGTTTGCACTTCTGGTGGCTGGGCATCGATATCCTGGTGGAGCGAATGGTGAGAGACTGCACAATGTGCAATGCCTTTGATAAGGTTTGTAAGACTAGGGTACAACCTATGGTCATACGAGATGCTCCCACATGGTGTTGGCAACATGTAGCCTTGAACCTCTTGGGGCCTATTTCCAGTAAGGCAGGACAATCCTATGTTCTTGCTCTAATTGACATGTACTCAAGATGGCCTGAAGTCAAGGTGACGCAGAGATTAGAGACCAGGGATGTTATCAAATTCTTGGCGGACATTTTCTGCAGGGAGGGTCTTCCAGAATCTCTTCTCACTGATAACGGTGTTCAGCTGGTGTCGAGAGAAATGGAAGAGTTTTTGGCCAGGAAAGAGGTTGAGCACAAGCGTTGTTCCCTCTACCACCCTGAGTGCAACGGTATGGTGGAGAAGTTCAATCGCGTTCTGAAAGAGTCAATCCAACTGGCCAAACAACAAGGCAGTGACTGGAGATCTGTAATACTTGAGAGAGTCATGGTTTACCATCTGACTCCCCACGCCACCACTAAAAAAGTCCCCTTTGTGTTGTTTAGGGGCCGTACTCCCAACACTTATATGTTTCAGAGTTGGATGAGAGGGAAAGGTGCTGACATTGAGGTTTGTGAGGATCCTCAGTGGCGGGCATTACAAGATCTCAAGTCTGCCAAGAGAAAGGCCAACTTCGATGTCAGGCATGCCGTCTCTCGCACTGATGTACGTGTGGGTGACCATGTAAAGGTACGTTTTCCCCAGGAGACTGCTGGTGTGGGATTCTCCTCTCCCAATGCTGTGAAGCTTGATGATGGGCTCATTTGGAATTTGGGTAGGATTGCTCCCATGCGTCCTTTTCTCTCCTCTATTAAAAATATTCTTCCTTCTTCCTCCAAGGTTGTCTCTCCTCTACGCAGGAGCTCTCGTACACGCAAAGTTCCCAAGAATCTACACAGCTATGTTTTGAACTGATTATGTCTCTTTGTTCTTACAACCCGCTAGCTTTGTGTTCCTTGGTAGCTCATTTACTTTTCCCTTTCTTCTCTGGTTTGATATGTTGTGTTCTAGGTTTGGGAGAAGGTGTGTGGTATTTGCCTTACATGCTGCTGTACACTAGCTGACTGCTTCCATGTGGAACATTCCCACTGTGACTCTAGAATGTAGAGTGCTTTGTCCAGGTTGCTAAGTGCTCAGAGTCAGTTGCTGTTGGGTGCCCTGTGGATAGGACGTTGCTGTATCAGAAGCTTGAATAAAGAAGTTCATCTCTACATCTCCCTGCCTCATGTACTTCTTCACAGTATACTTCAGGTACATGGTCGAAGCTTAATTCACAATACAGTCTTTCTAATAATGTTATACATCATTATTACATTTACCTCAACCACTTGGTGTAGACAAGGGGAGAGAGGACTTTGCAGAGGGGCACTGATTAGGAGGGGAATTAGCAGGAGCAGGTGGAAAATAACATCAGAAATGTTATCAATATTAGAAATAATGGTGTATTGCATGAAAATGCGGCATAACTATTTGTCTCAATATCTACCCTTCAAAATTACTTAGGTAATTAATTCCAGGTGCAACTTCATTAGTTTATCAGTTACAACTCTTTGCATTATTTAAAACCACTAATTGTAAGAAATAATTTTCACATGAATTTTGCAGATTTTGCATATTTTCGAAAACGCTGTAACATTAATAATACACAACAAATGTGTGAGTTGAGGTTGGCCATGGCACAAAGCCTACTTGTGAGGGGTGAACCAGGGTAGGGAGGACTTGCTTGAGTCGGGCAACCATCATTCCTGCTAGTATATTGACATTGAGGATTCATATTGGAAGATAGCTCTCACAATGCAGCAGATTTGTCACTTTTTTGGAAGAACCGTGATCAAAGCTTTGCTAGACAGTTTAGCCTTAAAGCCTTCATATAGGGTGTCTATTAGCTCCTCCTTGGCCTCCTTAAAGGCTTTATATAGGGTGTATTCTCCTTAAAGGCTTCATATAGGGTGCCTATTAGCTCCTCCTTGGCCTCCTTAAAGGCTTTATATAGGGTGTATCCTCCTTAAAGGCTTCATTTAGGGTGTCTATTAGCTCCTCTTTGGCCCACTTAGAAAACGTACTCGGATAGCCATCTTCACCAAAGGCTTCATTATAAAAGAGATTAAAAACATTTATGCTATTTCATCCTTCAGTATCTCTCCTTCTAGGAGTAGAGTACTGTCATATTCGTGTTAATGTAGTGGAACCTTGGAACCAAGGTTCTGTTGGAATGTCATTATTTGAATTCCAGGTCAGTTTATGTTAAGGCTGGCAGGGGAAGATCACGTCATGGCAGGCTGATTAAAGAAACACTTAAATACATCCTATGAGCGGATTATCTTCATTTACCACAGTTTTTGGCAATGATTTGCCCGCCTACAGGTGACAGCCTGCCAGGTGACGAAGATCATGAGTGTGTTTTCCTCCCGAAAACCAGCATGTGCATCTAGAGGACCTCGCAGCATCAATTAAGTGTTTGGTTTCAACCCTTCATAAGGTACTGTGTTTTTTTTCATGGAGTGTTTAAGGAAGGCTTTTTACGTGTGTTCTGCAGTGTATGGAGTCCCATTTATAAAGCTGTGAGGGGAGTCTGATATGATGAACGTGCAAGCCTGTATTACAACACCTTTCTGGCGTGCAAGTGAGCCAGGCATTGAGGCTGATTAGCACGGGCGTGTGCAAGCACACCTACTCACTGTAGTACCCAGCACGGTGTCAGCACAAGACTGTTCAGCGCTAATCCAGTGCGTGTCTCCTACAGCGCACTCTCCGACTTGAGACTGTTCAGCGTGTTTCTCCTGCTGTGTGGTGCGACTCTTCTTGGCTGAATGCTCTGCACATCAGCGTGGTGGTGTCCACACCTTGCCTCTTAAGGGAACCTCATTCACTTTCTGTGCATTCTTCATGACGAGATTTGACACAGCACTGTGACACGCACACCAGTTGTTTGAAAAAAAAGGGAAACACAGCGCACTGGTGTTTGGCTCCTGAGTTGTAGCAAGGTAGTGTAATTGAGGAATTGGTGAGATACATTGTGATGCGCATACCCCAAGTATAGTGCATGTTACAGTGAAGGTGGGTGCTACTGCTTCCAAAGGAAAATAAAAGAAACATAAGAAAAAACTAAATACAACCCTGAGTTATAATATCATCAGAAGTTAACCCTAAATTATAATCCTATCAGGAGTGAAGGTTTCTTGGCATACATTCCAGGGAGACGCACAACATTAGTGACACTTGGAGGATTCTTGGGCAACATGGAGCATGTGTCTATTACAGCACCACCACCATTTTGACAGCAAAAAGGGACACCAGTCATTCGGTGGGAAGGGTGGATCGACATGTTTGACAATTATTTGTTGGCTTTAGATAGTGAAGACTTTAGTTCTGAAAGGAAGAAGGCAATTCTTTTCAATTCATTAGGTTCTGAAGTGCAAAGAATGTTTACATTTTTGCCACCAGCACTGGATAATGGTGTGAGGATTACCGATGTGTATAGGGAGGCTGGAATTAGATTGAGTGATAAGTTTGCAAAGGAAATGAATGTGGTGACGCAAGGTACAAGTTGTATACGCAATCACAACTCGTTGGAAAATTGATTGATGAAGAGAGTTGTCGGTCAAATGTCAATTTGGAGGTATGGGAGATGAAATGATAAGGGATCAAGTTATTGTTCAGCGTAAGAGTAGAAAGATACAAGAGCATCTATGGGCAGCACAAAAACCTAATTGGAAGGATGCCATTGATGTGGCAAAGGTTGTGGAAGAGTCTGAGGGGCATATTAGCAAGACCGGCGATAAAATTATCGCCGTTTTAGCGGCAGGAAACTGCCGCTAAAATGGCGATAATGGGCTTGCTAATATGCGTTATGGAATTCCAATAGAAGCCCAGGTTAGATGTCCTGCACATCTAACCTGGGCTTCTATTGGAATTCCATAACGCATATTAGCAAGCCCATTATCGCAGTTTTAGCGGCAGTTTCCTGCCGCTAAAACGGCGATAATTTTAACGTGGGTCTTGCTAATATGCCCCTAAATTTTGTATGAGGGAGATGAGCAAATGGCCAACTCCCAGTTCAAGTGAAAGTGATGGAGTGGCAGATCTTGGAGAGGTTGACAGAATAAGCAGTAAGGTAGGGGCTGTAGCAAACATTTTAAAAAAACACAGAAAATGTAAGGTAAAAAGTTTAACTCGAATAGATGTAATAGTTGTGTAAGCAATTTTCACAGAAGTGAGGGCTAGACATACTATGCCATTGGCACAGATTGCAGGAGATGCGGATGCAAGGGCCATTTCGCAAGCATGTGCAAAGAATGGCCAAAATCCAAAGTGGCTGTAACAAGTGAGGAGGGAAGTGAGCTTGTTTGTGACAGTGGAGACTGCAGTGACCGCATTTCGAGTTTAGGGGATGACAAGGGAACAGAGAGGAGGAAAAAAAGGCATAAAGCGTGGTTTACTATAGGAAAATCTAAAGTGGAACTTTTGGTTGACACTGGTTCAAGGTACACCATTATTCTAAAAGACATATTCTACGAGACATGGCCACATATTGATTTGTTGCCCAAAGATATTTGTCCAGGAGGGTATCAGGGGGAGGAAATTGATATTTTGAGGTATTTTATTTCATCAATAGAGTACAAGACACGCAAAACACAATGGAAAATATATGTGGCTGACAATGGACCATCTATTCTAGGGTGGATGCATCAGTACAATCTTAGTATTATTGTAAACCCGAGGGCTTCAGAACAGGTCATGGCTGTGGAGGAAAAGAATGTTACAGGACTTTTGGAAGAAGTGAAAGTAATATTCCAGAGTTGGGAGTCTTGAAAGGGTATGTGCACAAGATCCAAATGAAACCAGGTGCAGTTCCAGTAAAGCACAAGGTTCAGAAGGTTCCTATAGTGGTAAGAGAGGAGGTCAGTCTAATGCTGCGTGAAATGGTGAAGGATGGCATAATTGAGCCTGTGGAGGCTTCCTGTTGGATTTCACCAGTAGTTATAGCAAAGAAATCTGATGGACACTTGAGGTTTTGTGTGGACCTTCGCAGTGTGAATCAGAATATAATTACAGACAACTTTCTACTACCAAACATTAACAAGTTGCTTCTTTTGCTCAATGGTGGTAAGTACTTTTCAAAGTTAGACTTGAAAAGTGCTTACCGTCAGATTAAGTTGTATGAGAGCTCCAGAGATGAAAGATCTTTTACCACCATGGATGGGACATTCCATTTCACAAGACTGCCATTTAAATTGTCTTCTGCAGCTAGCGTTTTTCAAAGAATAATGTCACAATTATTTGAGGGTTTTAAAAATGTTATATTCTTTCAAGATGACATTTTGATTTATGGAGGAACTGTTGAGCAACACAACCAAATTTTGAGAAACGTACTCAGGAAAGTGATGGATGTGGGTCTTACTCTGTGCAAAGAGAAATGTGTTTTGTGTGAAGAAATAGAGTTTTTGGACCATACTATTTCTGGTGAAGCAGTGAAACTGAAAACGTATCTTTGAAAGCTATAAAGTTAGCTCCACAACCCAAAGACAAAGATGAGCTAAGGTCATTTATGGGACTCATAGAATACTATGCCAAATTTGTGGACAACTTTACATCCAAGACAGAGGATTTGAAAGACTTGTTGAGAAAGGGGTGTACTTTCAGGTGGAGTGAGGTTCAACAAACTTGTTTTGACAAAATTAAACAAGAAGTGTGTGGTGCCGGAATTTTAGTACCTTTTGATATATCATTGAGTTCTGTCCTTACTGTTGATGCTAGTGCATCGGGAGTGGGTGCCGTTCTATCCCAAATCCATAACGGAGTAGAGAAGATTGCGGCCTTTGCCTCATGCTCACTGACTGAGACTAAGAAAAATTACTCGATCATTGAGCGTGAGGCAGCTTGGTCAGCGGAATATTTCAGAACTTACCTGTGGGCTGAAAATTTCAAAATGAGGATAGACCATAAGCTGCTAATTAAAGGTTTGACTCCTGGAGGGGGGCTGGCAGGGTTGGCAAGAGTGGCGACTCATTTACAAGAGTTCATGTATTCCATTGAACACATTCCTGGGTGGCGCAATGCTCAAGCTGATGCTCTTTCATGATTATCTGTGGATTATCTGTGGATTATCTTGTAGATGGTGAGGCTGACCATAATGAAGAGAAGGAGGGGGCTGTGGTTGGTTGGAAAATGTAACACACTATGGAATTGGTGTTTTTACTATGGAAGAATGAGTGCAAGAAATGACTAAAGATAAGATTTTGCAGGATGTTTGTAAGATGGTGGTGGCTGGAGGAAGGGGGGAGAGCGCTGTTGCCTTATCTGTGAGACCGTTTGTTAAGATACTGGATAAATTATCTGTCAGTGAAAAGAGTGTTTTAATGAGAGAGGACAGATTTGTACCACCAGAAAATCTAAGGAGAAAAATCATTCAGTTGGCACATGAGGGGCACCTGGGGCAGACCATGACTCAAAAGAGAGTGGAGGAAAACCTTTGGCTGCCGGTGGTTGATGTGCAAACTGCCCAATGGGTAGAAAGGTGTGTGGATTGTAGGGAAAGTGAGAAAAGGCTTAAAGTTGGTGTGCAATCGGATACGAGTCATATTCAGGATCCTAAGGAGGTGTGCCATACAGTTTGTATGGATTTTATTGGACCTCTGGCGGGAGTGGGTCAGGATTTGAGGTTTGCCATGGTTTTGATGAACGCTTATTCCAAATGGTTGCAGGTCATATTCATGAAGGATGTACCTACTAGGAATGCCATAATCAACTTACATGAGATTTTTAGAAGGGAGGGTTTTCCTCATATTTTGATAATAGACAATGGCACCCAACTAACGTCTGGTGAAATGATGGAGTTTCTGACAATGCATGGTATCAAACGTCCAGCCTTTTATAACCCTCAAGGCAATGGCATTATGGAAAAAATGAATCATATGGTCAAGGGGACTATGCAGTTAGCTATGCAGAGTGGAACTGATGTGGATGAGGCAGTCCAGAAAGCAGTTTGGGTGCATCACACAACTTTGAATAAAGGCCTTGACAGGTCTCCTTTTGTTTTGATGACAGGTTGCAAAGCCAGGACTAAATTGGTTCCTGGGTGGTTGAAAGAGAGGGAGGACCCTTATGTTCCTTGGAAAGGGCATAAAGATTCTAATATTCAAGTTGGTGATTGGGTGAAGGTCAAAGATGGATGTATTGGAAAAGGGCTGTTGAAGTTTAGGGTCCGTTCAAGGTCAAGCAAGTGTATGAGTGGTATGTTGTTTTGGAGAATGGAAGTAAGTGGAATAGATGCAGAGTAGCTTTGTATCAGAAGGGAGACAAATGTGAAAAATCCACTGTGGAAAGTGGTGAAAGGTGTAGTGGTTTTATGCTTGCTGGAGAGTTTGTGTCTAGTTCCATGGACAGGCAAGTTCAAGGGGTAATGATGCTAGGGAAGTGTGTGATGGAGGAGCATTGTAAGGTGAGAGAAGGGATGGTCATGTAAGGAGAGAAAGAAAACCTCCCGCTTATATGCAGGACTATGTGATAGGATCAGCTTGAGCCTTGTTTTATTATTCTTACTGCCCTGTGTAGAGAGTATATTGTTTTCAATTTTAGTAACACTTTTTGGTTTAAGCAATTTCTTATTTCATCAGTACTTTGAGTTATGTACTCCCTTGTTTATTTATATGAGGTGAAATGTGTTTATTTACATTGCTATGTTTTCATTGTTTTATTGTTATATTGTTATATGAACGGGGAAAGATGTGTCATATTCGTGTTAATATAGAGGAACCTTGGACCCAAGGTTCTGTTGGAACATCATGAGTTGAATTCCAGGTCAGTTAAGGCTGGCAGGGGAAGCTGACGTAGTGGCAGGCTAATTAAAGAAACGCTTAAAGACATCCTGTGAGAGGATTATCTGCATTTACCACATATACCCTCTGCATTAAGGAATGATACATGAAACGTATCGAAGAACCGATTCTCCCTCAGTATATCTCTCATTAGTTCAGAGTTGGAAGTTTTTTGTAGTATGTAGCAAATTTCCTCCCTATTTCCTCTGCTTCTCCAATCAGGTGACCCACACTGTCTCTTATTTCAAGGATAGCCACCATTGCCTCTCGCTGCCTCAGCTGAGCTGCTGATAAGTGGCCCGCCTTATCATCATGTCTATAGTGGAATGCTTTTAGCACATAAACCATGCATTCCAACTTAGAGGTTTTAGGTTATTGAGGTCCATCTTTGCCCTCTCCAACCTTTCCTAGCCATCATTATAGGGTTTCCTAGATACTCACGTATTTGGGGCTTAATGTTTTTTTCTAATGTGGCTTGCTGGGCTATACTTTTCCTGTTGGCTACTGCGGAATCTTGCATGATTTGCCCTAGTATGGTAGCTTTAGCTGCCTCCCATAGAACATGTGTCATGTTCACTGACCATTTGTTCTCAATGAGACATGTGGATAGATTTGATTTCAAGTTCACTTTCTTAGTAGGGGCGTTAAAGGGATACACTAAGGTGATACAGTTATCAGATGGGTTTGCTTAATTGCCTGTCTATGCAAAAGATGTATTTGTGTGTAATATGTGATCAAACTCTTTAGGATGTTACAATAAAGCTCCAATGGTATGCCGGTTGTGAGATAAAGAAGAAAGCTAGCCTTGCAAAAGAAATGTCCATGTATTTCATATCCGATGGGTTAAGGAAGCATCATATATCTATGAGGCCTTGGTCCTCTAATATGTCTCTGAGGAGTGCTCTGTCTCTGTTGTTAGACTTGTCTATTGGCCCAATTCTGTCTAAAATAGCATTTGGTGCTAAATTTCAGCCCCTGCCTCAAACGCTGAGGGGCCGATTCCGATCTCGGCCGGTAGTGCTCCGAATCGGATTCGGCTTTACCGGATCCGATTCGGAGCCCTGTTTCCCGACCGAACTGTACGCGGGTCCGGCCGAGCGAGTACGATGCGACTCGCCGACCGACTCGTCCGGGCGACCCGACCGCTCCGACCGACTCGTACCCGGGATCGTACCGCTCCGACCGACTCGCTCGGACCCGATTCGCACCGCGCAATGGAGACGTTTTCCGGCCGGGTAAGTACGATGCGCACCTCGACCGCTCCGACCGACTCGCGCCGTCCGACTCGAACTCGCTGTCGGAGCCGTACTTTGGGGGTCCGTGTCGGACCCCCTGTACGCGTAGCCGCGCGAGTCGCACACAGGGGGACCCATGGGTCCCCCTACCTGTGCGTGTACGGCGCGAATCGCTCGCCGCGTACCCGCTGTAGGGGGCGCCCTTGTCCGACTCGCACCCATTGAGTCAATGGGAGCCCGCGTACGCGTTGTACGACAGGCTCCCATTGACTTCAATGGGAGTCCGACCGACTCGTGTCCGGTGGCATACGAATGCATCGGACTCGTTCGGTCGGACTGCACGGGGCCGATTCGGTCGGAAATCTCTCCGGGTCCGGCTCGGTCGGAGAGATTTCCGGCCCGAATCGGAATCGACCCCTAAGTGTCGTGCCCATCTCGGTCAGGATTCTGTTGAGGTGAAGGCAGAAGGGGCTTTTGGTGCAATTAGAGGTGTATACTGAGCCAACCCAGATCACTCGGGAGACTAGTCTCAATTATGCAAAGGCATATCTCCCTTCATCATCTATCCAGGGATTCAGTACTGAACAGAGGAGCAACATGCATGGGAATGTCACGTCCCATTTCTTCAGATTGGGCTGTGTAATGTATACTTTGGGGTCCGAGGAGGGGACCTTGCAGCTGTAGATAAACCTCGGCACCCAGTTTTGAGTTTTTCGGTCACTGTCTTTGTAAGTTGGGTCTCTTGTAGAAGAGTGATGTTCATATGTTTAAAGGCAAAGTATGATAGTACTTTCTTCCATTTAATAGAATGGGTTAAGCCATTGACATTTAAAGATCAATGGTAAGTAATCTAGTCGCCATTGCAGTATTGTGGGGGAATTGCCGGCATGTGGAGGGTCAGGATGTATGAATGCACATGAGCTAGTGAACTACCCCTCTTTGTAAGTAAGTTAATGGGGGGGTAACGGATGGGTAGAAATAGGAGGAACCGTTCAGGTGCCCCCAAGTATCTTGAAGGGTACGTATTAAAAGAACAGTATATATTTGCAGCCTTTAAAGTCTGTTTGAGTATTTACCAGAGTAGGGGGGTGTCGTATTACTTAAATTTCTATGGCAGAACCTTTCTCTCGGTTCACTTCCCTCGGCCTACACAGCTAGTATCTGTGGCACAACTGTATGTGAAGGCAAAACGTGGAGTATAGATATCAATCATCTCCTCTTTAGCCATAATCTCTAAGTGGAAACCAAGTATTATGCGGAGTCCAATAGAGGAACAATCAATAGCGTATGTCGCGATGTGATAAGGCTAAAGGATAAGGGCAGGAGAACACAACATGGGGAAGAAAATAGTCAATCCTCAACATTCAATCAAGTAGACAGTACTCATCTGGGACCACCATCTTCATACAACAATGTGGGTTTCAACAGGGACCTTGATTTGGCTCTGTGTGGTTCTTGAGTGAGTTCCTCCACTGTCCTGATAGCTTTCTATTGTTTATACTGCTTCTGGAAAGACTACTCTTGAGGCCACCCGGATCCCTAAAAGGTTTGATCAGGCTGTTGTGATAGTGCATTGTCCACTTTTGATCGTGAAGCTATGTCCATGTGTGAGTCTTCTAGTCCAGCCAAGAATTGTGAAATGTTTCGGGGTTTGTATTGAGCCTAGATTTGCCATCACAGGTTATCTACATTGTCACAAATGCAAAATGTCTGTGATTAATTCTCCATTTCCAAAGTTGAGGTAGCAGAGACAGGAATGCTTTCCTCTTGGCATTGCTATTTGTTGTGAAGTCTGTGGTTATCTGAAATATATGGGCATCTAGGTCAACCGGCCTGTGACTGGAAGCCACCATCAGAATCGGTCATGCTTTTTGTGATGCAGGCTACAACCTATAAGAGTGCGTGGGATCTCCATGTCTATGTTAGCTGATGTTCTATTTTGAATACAATGTGCTTTCTGCACCTCCAACGGTAATCTGAAGGTTACACCTGTAAGGCGAGGTAAGAGCTCAGTTTAGAATCCTTTGACATCTTCTTTTTCTAGTTTCTCTGTGGCTCCATAGAGTCTAATATTATCACAACTTGGCCAATCCTCAATGTCATCTTTTTTCTGTAGGAGATATCAAATGTCAGACTCTCAGTGATTAGTCTGTTCAAGTTGCGTTTCAATCGTCACCATCATTCTCCCAAACCCCTCTAACCTCCGGTGGAAGGATCTTAGGTCTGCTCTAATGTTATTCTTTTCTGCGGCTAGGCCGGACTTCATGGTACCCATGGAGCTCAGTCTGCTCCACACAGCTATAATTTATTTCATAATAGCCTACAGGAAGGTTTCCTGCGGTGTGGATATGTTTGATGCTTTGGTGCCCTCAACTACTTCCATAAAAAGTAGTTGGTGCAAGGCCTTTCCTAAGGCCACAGTGGCAGAAGGAATTTACCAGAGGTAGTGACCCAATAGGTGATGCCGCATGTGGCAGTCCAACTTTCAGAAAGGGTTATGGGCAAGGGCCAGAGGCGTCTTATAGAAAGTGACTTTACTATATAATCCTGGTTCAAAGATGCCTTTGTGTCCTAATTCCACCCCCACTCCCTCAGTGTGCAGGGCAGCTTGTTGTGATAGTGTCCCATTCAAGTCATCTTAAGTGCAGCTGCTCCAGTTGGTATGGCACAGCAAACCAGGTGGAAGGAGAGGGAGATATACAGTCTTCATGGAGAGAAGTGTTCTGGCCCACAGATCACCTATAGTGGTGATGCCATGAAAAGAAACACGTGATAAGAGAAGTAGTGGGGGCAGAGGTACTCACTTTGCGTTCTGCAACATCAAACGGAGGTGCTTTCAGAGCCCCCTAAGAGAGTGAACGAATGTGAGCCAGGAAGGCAGATAGTAATGTGAGGGAGTAGAGAGCTTTTCCCATGATATATGGATTACTGTTTGCTGGGAGCATATCTCCTGCTGTTTCTCTGTTGGTACGGGAAGGTCCCAACCGAGTCCTTTTTCAGTGTTCTAGGTGCAAGGGCGCCGCATCAGCAGGTGCTTTCCAGTTGACAGTCTCACAACACATCACTAGAAGGGCCGGATTGGGACTAGAGAGTTGTGTCAGGTGTTGGGCAGCCATCTGACAGGATGACAGGAGCGGGCGCTACAACACTCCCCGGGCTGCAATCCCCCAGCACCACACAGGAAGGGGTCATCTGATTTTTAATCAAAGCTCCAGGCTCTGCGGTAGGTAGGAGGGCATGGCTGAAGCATTCCAATGCTCCCTCGTTGGAATGCCGCGCAGTGACATGGGATTTTCACATAATGAAAATTGAGAGTCTTGCATTATATCCGCAAGCTGGGTCAAGCGCTCCCCCTCTACTTGCCTGAGCTCTACACGAAAGCTCCCATCTTGCGCCATGGCCTGACTCCTCCCCATATATATTTATTAACATTAAATTATATTAATTTATACTTTTAACTATTTAACATAATTAAATTTAACATTATTTCATACAGGGATTTAATTTAAGACCCCATTATTTTCTACTGGAGGGTGTTGCAGAGGTTGGCCCTATGCGGTACTAAACTTATGACTGTTTCTTTGTGGCAGTAGTAACTTACACACGTACATTTGGCTCCAACCCCTGTTTCAATGGCTGGAGATGTGTAAGTCTACAGATCTGAGGAACTTTACACTCAGATTTTGTGAATAGCCAAAATCAGTAAAGTTACTCAAAAACCTAAGCATAACATTACACATGTAATTTACTCACAAGTGTAAGTTAAGCTTTGTGAATAGCCCCAAATGTGTATTGGTGTAACTATGAAAATAAAGACAATTGTGACAATGAAAGCTACTATAAGCAAAACGTTAAAAAGAATTGCAACACTGTGAGAGTATTTCAATAATTCCTTGCACTAAATGATAAAATCAGTCTTTGGTAACCAACACCTTCCTTCTAGCCCGCAGCTTTGCTGTTTAGCACTAAAAGTGCCTTTCCGAGCTTCTGTAGTGCGCCTCTATTCTCTTACCTCAGCTGAACAACAGGCTTGTTCTTAGTGCCTGTGCCTGGAGAAGGTCACTCTCTGTCTTAGTCTTCACACCCTAAGCTGATAATGCCCTCCTTGCTCCTAGGAGCTATGGTTGTTGCTGAAGATGTTTTCAGCAGAGCTTGCGTAATCTCTCAGACTCCCTGGAAGCTGAAGATTCCACTCTGTCTAATACATGTCTCAAACAGGCTCAAAAACACTTTTCTATTACCTGGCTTCATACTGAGTGACATAAAATGCAAGAATTGGTGGTCGGAGGGAAACCCGCGGGGGAATTCCGCTCTGCATCGGAAGGACAGATAATCCCCAAATGGCAGCGGTGCCTGCTCAGCCACCGCTGTTGGGATTATGATGTCCGTTTCCCACAGCCTTTCCATGTCGGCCTTTCCGACATGGAAAGGTTGTAGGAAAGTGACTTTGGGTGCCCATAGTAGGGCCCCCTTCCCCCTGTCTCTCTGCTGTGGAGTCTCCTAAGCATCCTTGCACCATGTAGCAGGCACCGCATGGTGGCTGCCATACAGTGGAGGGATGTTTTAAAAGTGTATATTTTTTTTATTGAGGCTGGTGCTGAAACCCGCAGCTCAAACCTCAATAGAAAATATACACTTTCTGACTGCTGTGAAGGCGGTTGCATCATAATTGTGGAAGCGGGACCACAGACTCCTTGTCCGACGACATCGTAATTAGGACCTAAATGTAGCACCTAATTCTAAATCAAAAATGTGTACTCATATACATGAATATATAAAATGCAATTGGAGTACATAACAATACAAAGGCATTTGTAGAGTGTATGGCTACTTCTAAGGGAGCACCCCGGCGTTAACAGCAGGACTGCCCTAAAGCACTGAAAGGAGTTAAGCATTAAACAGGTGGGTTTTTAGACCTTTCCTGAAGAGCTTTTCTGAGGGTGCAAGATGTGGGCTGGATAGAAACGTATTCCACAGCTTAGCTGTCAGAAAAGTGAAGGACCTCCCACCTCGTCTGGCCCTAAGGATCCTTGGGATATGCAGAAGATTCTGGGAGTTAGACCTGATCTGCTCTGGTGTTAGGGCTTAAGTCTACGTCTTAAGTACAGAGGTCCCTTGTAGAAGCAGAAAAGACATAAGCAGAAAACATAAGGAACATGTCATGGTAACGTAAATAATATTTTTTAAGAATATATGTAATTATTTTATGTACATTTCATTATTGCTTTATTTCAAGGGTTGTGGGGTTTGAAGCAGGATTGGATGTATAGTTTAAAATGAAAAAAAAGCTATAGTAAATCATTAGATTTTTATAAAATATATTCAAGGTTTTTTTTATTAATAAATAATACATAATTACCTAAAGAATGACACATAGTTCGGATTTTTAATATTATTAGTATTTTAATGCTTTCAATTAATTTCATTTTAGAAGTATTTTTAACAAAATATATTAAAATCACATGAAATATTATTATCAATAGTTAATATATTTGTGAAAAATTCTGTTATATTTTTAAATTACTTGGAAATTGATAATGTATGTTGGAGTGAATTTTGAACTTTTAAAGTAAAGTTTTCAAAATACGTTTTAAATAAGTAATGTTTATTGATATTTAGTTTTATTATTAATTGTAATCCCACTTATATGTATTTACTCTAATGTGTGTTGCACTGCAGTTAGACTAGTAAAAACGCCTCCTTTCATTTATATGCATCTACCCCTATAGTTGCTGAACTGGAGTTAGAATAGTAAATATGCCCTTTCCATAAATATATACACTTACCCCAATGTTTGTTGGATAGAAGTTTGAATAGTAAACATGTCTTCTCCCAATTAGATGCACCTACCCCAATTTTTGTTGTATAGGAGTTATAATAGTAATCATGCCCCCACTCCCCACTCCATCAATTATATGTACATATCAAATTGTATGTTGGGCTGAAGATAAAATAAAAAATCGGATCCACATAAACAATTGGACTTTTTCCAATGTTACTTGGTTTAGACTAAATCCATAAATCTCACCACCCTGCGACCCACCAAAAAGAGATGCACTTTCACAATTTTAGTTTGGGTGGAGTTCCACAAACATATGTACTTTCCCCAACGTTAGTTGGACTGGACTCAGTGAATAGTAAATCTGCTCCCCTCCAAATACATGCACCTTCCCCAATCCTAGTTGGATTGGTGTTCAATTATTAAATCTGATCCCTTCCTCCCCCAAATATTTGAACTTTCCCCAATCTTAATTGGAGTGGTCTTAGAACTGTAAATCTGCTTGACCAAATAGCCAAATATAATCACTTTCACCAATGTTAGATGCATGAGAGTTAAAAGAGAATATCTGATTCCCCAAATATATGCACTTTACCCAGTGTTAGCTGGACTGAATTTAGAATAGTACATTAATACCCGCAAGTACATTTTATTCTTTGTATATTTTTTATAACTTTAGGGAATTATTTTGTATTACAGATTGTTTTATGTTTGCTCTGTGTTTTTTGTTGTTTTTCATTTAGACAGTTTGTTTCTGTTATTCATTACATATTTGTTAAAATATTTTATTAATACTAAATAAATGTATTAAAAACTTTTATATTTGTATACATTTCTACAACATTAATACATATATTTGTGAAGATATTGTTTTTTATTTTATTGATAAATAGATGCTTACTAAAATATTTTAATGTTTTTATAATTGATTTATGTTTTTTAAATTAAATATTTTGTAATGTAAAAAAGTGTTATGACTTGAAGAGTTCATGGAATACCCTATGATGGAATGTTTATCCCTGTTGACTGGTGCAGAGTTCTCTGGTAGACCTTTGTTCTTATCTGGGCTCCACACAGCATCTCAGAGATCCTGTTGAGTAATAAACCTGTGGAAAGACGATTACTGACAGTCTCATCTTTATTCAATCACAACAAGAAGTTACATTGTTTTTTGACGAATAATATTTAAAAGAAATAGTTTTGAAGGAAAATATAGAATACTTTAATTTTAATAATGTTAAATACATTTTTGAAATATAAAATTAATTCGCATTACATGCAATTAATATTATAAATTGTATTATTTCTTCATTCTGATGTCTGTTTTAAAACTCAATATTAGAGTCATCTATCATTTTACAGTAGATATTTTTTAACGTTATATATTTTGTAAGACACTTGTTGGGAACCAATATTTTAGTTTTTTTAATTTTAAGTTTAGGATTATATTCTCACCTCAATATTTTGGTAGGTTAATATTTTCGGAGTCGATATTCAGGTTTACAGGCTTATAACTAACCCTTCGTTTTTGCCCTGACATGCAGATTGGCATATGTTAATAGAAATGATTCTAGTTCTATGTGAAGCACTTTAATACAAATTGCAAATACTAAAGCAGCACTAAATAAATAAATGAATAAAATGAGACAGGCTCATTCCCTGGCCTGGCCATCAAGATTGGTTTGACCCTTTGCAGCAATATCTAAGCTGCTTTTGAGAGCCTGTAGGCTGGTAGCCATCTTTGGAAAATCATACTTGGTACTTTAGCGGGACCCAGCCTTGTTAGACATGGGACTAAAGAGATCCTATCATCTTTAACTTAGGTATATTATTAAAATACCTTTCACGGGACTCCTCCTTTAGCCCGGTTGCTCATGACACTAACAAGGAATCCTCAGGGGGGAAACCACATTACCACCAATAGAAGCTGGTGCCAAGTTGGACACAATTGTGGACTAGATCATTTATTTGTAAGTTTTATATGGCATTACACATTGCCTCATGGATGCTTCAGAAAGCTACACATTTTAAATTAAATTGCAGTATTGTAAAACAGCAGTCCAATCCAAGCAGGTCAGGAACTCTATCATATATTGTTCATTCAATACCGACAGTTGCATAGTCTTGATAAAGGCTATTTCGAATAGTTCAGTTTTTAGGTGTCTCCTGAAGTGCTCATAGTTGGATTCTCTCCTTAAGGTTGGAGTCAGAATTCCACAACTTTTGGCCTTTGTTAAACTACGTTAAAAAAGTTTGACGGAGAACAACTATTGCAGGACAGCTAAGGACAAGCAACCTGTTAGAGACTCTTCTAAGTCTCAAAAAGAACTGTGTGAGAGAAACCACTATATTGATCTCAGGCTGTAGAGACAGATATACTAAGATGCTGATGCAAATCACGCACTTACTTTTCAGGAGTTACTTGTAATATTTCTATACGATCTATGAACTAACACAGCTGCGGCCACTGCAGGTAAGAGCGGTGGGGTGGTGGGGCCAGGTGAGGGGGGATTTCAAGAGACGACCACAAGGGAAAATTAAATAAATAATTAATTTCCCCTCGTGGTCGTTTCTCGAAATCCCCCCTCACCTGGCCCCACCGCTCTTACCTGCAGTGGCCACGGCTGAACTAACACGTCACACTGCAAAGCTCCCGTTCGCAGACAGTCACAGAGTTACCTTGAGGTGTTAGTAGTTTGTCAATGGTTGATGACCACAAGTGCAGTTGCAGAAGTGGTTTAGTAGACATCAGAAAAAAAATTGCGGTTAAAAACCCTGTGATTTTGGGATATGCAAAGTGCGCAAAAAAAAAAATTTTTAGTTCATGTTTTGGTATAATGTTTTTCCTGTTTTTAATTCTCCCTTACTACTTGTAATGAAGCACGTCCAGGCCACTGGAGGTATGTTCACGTAATATAAATAGGTGAAATTAATAAAAAAGATTCCAAGCTTTGCATTCAATCATTATTTAGCCACTAAAACACGTGAAAACTGTGCATGTTTCATTTTTTCCTTGAGCTAACTCTAATCTTCACACGAGTCCACCATACATGTTATTGTATATGTTGTTTTGTTCATTCCCTAATGTTTCTGTCAGGATCAGATGATTTTTGTAGCATAGATTCTTTTGGAATACAAATTGCTGATGTCAACACAATTGACACTCATGTATCACTGATTTCCCATGAACTGTTACTTTTGTAGTATTTTTACATACAAATAAACCTTTTGAATCTTTCGGTACAGGGGGATCATGTTGAATTAGAGTGCAGAATCTATTTAAGTTTTAAGATCCACTAATTAACAGAAAGGTCTCTGGAAATGGGGTTTCAAGATATAATAAATAATGTTCCTTATAGTAGTTGTGTGAAGAAAGTTTGATGCTGGGTTTTCTATTCCGTTCTCTTGTTTCCACATGTCGCCCAATTATGTTACTGAAAGTTTAGTGTTCTTGTTGCACAATAAACAGGACTCGAGGGGAGCCCTCTGTGACGCTGAGCAGTAATAGAAAGGGGGATTAAAGCAGAGGAAATTTGTAAGAAGAGGTGGGGAGCAGAGACATTTTTAGGGCAAATAGAGAGTAGAAGTGGCTGGACAAATACTTTTCAGAAAATGCAGTCTTTGGTGGGCACGGTACTTTCTCTCCTCACTTTCACCATTGTGGATGAACCATAAGGAGTGAGTAGGAGAGAGACCAGAGAAAGGGGCAAGATTAAGGGACTACAGAAACTAGAAATTATTATTTTATTCTTCAACATGCACACATAATCTATTGAAAATGCCTTGCTGCAACAGCAAAGGGGTGAATACGTGTGCTGATAACTTTAGGGAGGGCAGACTGTTATAACATTGCCCTATTTACATAACACCAATATTGTTCATGTTGAGGATGCTTTAGTTTGTGTGGGGTATGGATGCTGTCATGCACAGAAATTTGGTGTGTCTCATAGAGGGGGCTGGTCCTTGGTTTATTCTCTCTATTGGTATAAAAAAAACATAAGTAATTGGGGCCGCTTCCATAAAGGAACATTCAATTCCATAAAAATTCCAAAAACTTTATTTGGTTGATAAAACAACCATAAAAGCATGGAAAGTATAAAACAGGAAAAATGCATTCATATTTGATGAGTGTTAAAAAATAAAGCCACACAAAATAAAATCCCCCAAAACCCTGCAAAGTACAGTACACAATGCCTTACATTCAATTCAATTCATTAATTGATTTAGACCTCTACTGAGGTCAACAATAAGAATACTAAAGACATATATTGATAACTTTACGTAATGGCAATAAATACAATTGATACTAAAACAATGGTAAAAAGATTGAAAAAATGCGTGTAGATTATTACAAACAAATTCATTTGGGGGAGAATAAATAAGAGCAATCAGATCATTCACAGTAATCACTTTATGTCTAAAGCGTATAGGATTTAAAAACGATGCTGTGCTTCTACTACTTTTTTATTTGGACAGATATATAAAATGTGGGCTAAATCTTGTTCTCCTCCTTTGCAAAGCTTACATATTCCAGCATCCTCAATAGAGTTATCCCAATGTTTGGTATAGGAGTTCAAAGGCAGCATTCCCAAACGAAGCAAAATAATACATCTTATATTCGAGAGAAGCAGAATAAGAACAATAATGAGATAGCTGTGAGCAATAAGCTGAATCTAGATTAAAACTAAGAAGTGATATCATATCTTTTAAGAAAATTTTTAGATGGGCCTGCGACCAGGACTGTAAGAGTGTACACTTGAAGTGTGATAGAGCTACTTCAAGATTTTTGTTGAATGGAAAATTGCTCCAACCAACCTCAAAGGTTTCGAGCTTTAATAAAGCTCATACGGTATCTTTTTCTGCGTGGAGCATATTGTATGCCCACCTAATTGTATTGGCTAGGGCAATTGTATAAGCACTAATCAGTGACAGTTCAAATTAAAAGGCCTGGACTGGAGTGGCCTGACTAGTGTTAGTTATTTTCCATTAAAGTTTCCCTTCACTTTTGTGCAGGAAATGCCATTTTTTTATTGGAAAATGTTCTAAGGCATACGTCAGGGTAGGCAGGATCTTTATTCGATATATTTCCAAGAGAGCTTGAAAATGCCTCTTTCCTGAGTAAATATAAAAATTCTTTAAAGCATTTACGTGGGCTGTGGCTTTTGATTCTAAGTGGATGAGAGTTATTTTCTAGTGTCTGTGAAAATATTCTCCCTAGATATATATACTCCTTTACCATCTCTACTGGTTTTCCTCCTAGTTTCAATTAAAGTGGATGTGATGCTTCCATTTACATTTAAAACAACAACCCATAAAATGAGTTACAGCGCCACATCGTTTAAAAACGGTCCATGGTGCCACGTGAGCGAACAGCAGCTCATAAAAGACAAGTTACAGCAATACGAGTTTCTTCATTTGAAAGACATTGAAGAAGGAGCTAGGCCAAAGCACGATGTCTCAAATTTCTGAATCTCAGAAATGGAACCAAGAATGTTTTGGTATATAATGCATAAAATTTACAAAAAAGAAAATGAATCATAGATTGGCTAGCATCACTATTACACGGACAAGCAATCACATCTAAATTTGGCTGATACCCTAGAGGAAAACAAAGTAGGTAATTCACTATATCAGCTCTAAACCAAAATAATAAGGAACACTCCTAGGCCCTTCTACATTTCCACACGTAACTAATTGGAGAAGCCTCCACACTTAGGGACAAACACTTTCCAATGGTTACTTTCTGTGACTCAACTTCGACCCTCTTATCAATCAATTGAGCTAGCAACAATGCGGACGCCTGTCTTTTATTGATAGATGCACATGAAGTGGTGTCGTAGAAAACTTGAGAAAGACCAACCTTAACAAATGAGTTTTTCACATATGACAACCAAGGAATTGACATGCCCTTATCACAGGACAGGCAGTCAGTAATTATAGCCCTTGTTAATGAGGCTTCCTCGTTACGCTAATTGGAAAGCCACAACAAAGAGGGTCTGATTTGAATAAGACCTAGTTCGCTATGGCAAATAAAGTGCGAGGAGGATACTGGAACATGGCAAAGCTCTCCTCCAAAAATTGTTTTTCTCCCTCTATAGTGCCATACAATCAGAGGCACCCCAAACCCTTGCCCCATAAGAGGCTGTTAGAAAACATTGTGCATTATAAATTTGTATAACCGGGGTTAAAGGCCATCCATTAAGGGGACGTTGGAGACTGAGGAGTGAACCTGCTGATCTCCCCAATTTTGCCCTACTTTGCAAAATGTGCGGAGCCCAGGAGCATGTCACGCTAAAGATTATACCTAGATATGAAAAAAAATGGTGTGCTTTTTAAGGTATTTGGACCTATTATAATTCTAGGGTCCGGAGGTCTTTTGGCGCCACACGTCATTATAAACGATTTAGAAAATTAGTTAAAAGATCGAGTTTTGAAACAAAAGACACAAAAGTGTGAATTAGCGTTGTCAGGGCTTTAAGTGTGCAGGCCATTAAAACCACATCATCTGCGTATAGGAGCGCGGGATGCAAAGTGCCATTTATTTTTGGGACATCTGGGGTACTGGCTGCCAATTGGGTACTCAAGTTGTTAATATAAAGAATAAATAATAAGGGAGCAAGTACACACTCTTGAAAGACTCCATGGTGGGTCTCAATAATACCTGAAAGTTCACCTTTTTGTCCATACTGCACCCTTGCTGAGGTGTTAGAGGGAAGTGCAGCCAATATATGGATTAAAGCCCCATCTAATCTGATTTCGTAAAGGTGTTGCAAGAGCCTATTTCGGTTTATGCAATCGAAGGCCATTGATAAATCCATTAATCCTAGCTACAGAAGAGACTGTTTAGCTACTGTATACTTGCCAATTACCAAGTTGAGATTGAGGCACTGCTCCACAGGGGCAATACCAGCCCGAAAACCATATTGACATGAATCCAGGATATTCTTTTCATGTATCCAATCCTGTATCCTATTATAGAGAACTCGACCAAAAGTCTTGGCCGGTATGTCAATCAAGGAGATTGGACGATAACAATGGGGCTTTGTATGATCACCTTTTTTAAAAAGGGGAACTATAATAGAGTTGGCCCAAGAACTTGGTAATGCTATTAAAAACATTAGTCACGAGGGGAGCCCATAGATCCAAATGACATTTTATGAAGTTGATGGGGACTCCGTCAGGGCCTGAAGATTTGCCCCCACACTCTGCTGAATTGCTGCTGTGACTTCAACAAGAGTAAGATTTAAAACTTTAAAAGGAGTAGCAGCCTGGTTTAATAAAATTGAAGGGTTCACAGCCTTATTTGAATATATCTTAACGAGGCGTTCCACCAATGCATCACTCTCTATAGGGCAACAAATATTAGTGGATGTCTAATCAAGGGAGCGCATATTGGTTACAGCTTTCCAAAACACAGTGCTATTCTTGTATGTGCTTTGTCAGATAGAACCTGCCACTGCTGAGTGATAACCTCGTTTCTCCTATGAGTAACCACAATTTTATATTCCTTCCTCATATAGACCACTTTAGCGAGATCGCTGGGATTTTTTACAAAGGGCTCAACGTAATGAACGATTGGCATGTGAACATGCATGGTCAAACCACTGCGGGCACTGTGCTATAGGTCTGTGGGGCTCACTAAGCATCCTGTTAAGCTTTTGCACAGACCCACAAAAGCACTGACTACCTTCCCCTGTTTCCCATGCTCTGCTAAACATCCCATTGCTAGATCGGTGTTCTCAGAAATTACCTTTCCTAAACATTGAACGGGGTCAGACAATTTCCAACATTCGCGTAGATTGTCGGTGGATGGGCATATTGAACTGAGGCCAGTTGCTAACTTGCTCATCCTGCTAGTTGGGGTATCAAGAGCTACTACAACAGGATTATGATCCCCAAATTGGGTGGATATAATGATGCCATACATTAATGAATTTATCCAATTACGGGAGACAAATACATAATCTATAACCGTAGAGCAATTTCTCCCCCTGAACGTCGGCAACCCTACACTATCCCTACCAGCTAATTCTAAAGCATTTTGCTTGTCAGCTGAGTTAAGTAATACTTCAGGCTCTTTGCCCCGTGTATCCCTGCCTACATCATCCTTAATCATCTTACTGAAGCTTTTGAGTGGGAGTTTGGCGTTAAAGTCTCCCACCAAGCAACCAAATAGTGAAGACCCACGTTTACCCTTTTATCCAGTAGAGAAGAAATAAAATCAAATTTAGCTGGAAAGTTCTTATTAGGAATGTTAACAAAATCGTTATTATAAAAATTCACCAGGTATAACTCCATAGCCCCCTATACACAACTACTTGGAAGTTGTTTCCTGTACTTCTAAAGCCTCTGCTCTACCACCAAGTAGCAAAGAAACATTCATAATATATGTTCTTGCATTAGTGACAAAAAAAATATAATAACCATTAATAATTTATGAACTGTACAGGTAACGTGATATTGTGTGCCTAGAGATGAACGTAAAATGTAAGGGGAAAAGATAAGGACATTGAGGACTTCGACTATCCTAACACACTCGATATGCAGAAGCATAGAGGTGGATAAAACAGAGAGTCTTGAACATGCATTCTTTAAAGCAGTGGCATCCATTGGGGGTCCAGAGGGACAGGATCCATGCCAGATTTTCAGGATAACTATGTTAAATGTATTTGAGGTTAATTGTCCTCAATTTCAATAGCTCAAAGCTTGGCATGGATCCCTCCCTCCCGGCCATGCTGGACATTCATACTGTAAAGTATGTGATCATACTCTGGCATGAGGAAAGGAGCATGTCATGTAGAAGCATGTTAACTGAGTGCTTGCACCTAAGCAAGTTAGCCTTCAAATAGGTCGTGAGCCCTCAGGTCTCATGTAGTCTAAATGTAGGTTTAGCATCCAGTAGCAAAGAAGACAGGAACATCTGATGAAATAGAAATTAATACCTTTGCTTAGAAGTATAAAACGTGATGTCTCTGCCCCAGTCAATTAAAGGGTGAATTGCTGATGTTGCATGCTAACAGGAAGGTTGATCCACATCCAAAGAACACAGAGATATGCCTAGATCAATGTAAAAGAACATTGGGGGGTGGAAATGACACAATATGACACAAGAAACCTACAATTAAAATATATATTGATAGCTGGACTGGAATTATCCAGTCCAGACATAAAACATATCAGACTTTTAGCTCTCAATACTGGTTAAGGCTGAGTATGAACTTGTGTTTGGGAAATACCTGACTATATCAAGAATAGGTGACTTCACTGCACATTAGAATGCAGTGCTGTTATCAGTAACAAAAAAAAAATCAATTAGTTCTGAGGTTGAGTTTAGACTGCAAATATGGAGCTGCATGTTCGCAGAAAGAAGAAAAATGCCTAAAGTATGAGGATAATTCTATAACAAAGCACAAAGCACTTGTATAACTCCTACGCTTTTGGTGTGGGCTGGCTAGACATTCGCAAATGTACATGACGAGGATATTCAAGGAAAAGAAACATTTTACACATAATGCATAAAAGTGCAAGAATATTCAGGGGGTAATACACATTTAGAACTAGAAGAATAAAACATTTTGGGTTTTTTATAACCACAGTTCAGTGGGGCTTATCCTTTCAAGATAGCAGGCTTACTGTCACATAAATGAGTTCACTGTAGAGACGTCGAGCATTGGAAGTTGGCATCTTCTAAGAAAATCTGGCACATTATTGTTCCCACGCCCTAGCACATGCAGTCTTAGTTCTTCTCCCTTTCAGTGATCCTTTTTTGGTTGCAAATTTGAGATCTTGAGCCCAGATGTCGGTGTGATCCACCTTCACTCTTGGCCGATGAAGACTTTTGTACCTAAAGGTGCAGTGGGCTCCCTTTCCTGCTCTATGGGAACATTGGTGATGAAGATGTTTTTATAGTTGTTTACCTGTGACCTGGACACATTATAGAGGCTTGGAGGGCAGGCAACACATGAGCCTTCCTTCCCGGACTTTTCCAGCGGATGGTTCAGTCCAGGGGACTGCAGAGGGTTCATTGGCTAACGGACAGGGTGGGTGGGGTCAGTAAGGGTCAAGCCACAGAGAACAGTGTAATTAGCCCTCTTTTGAAGGGCAGGCTGCAAGGTTTTCAGGATGAAATGTGTTTAGTTAGGTGTAATGCTAGTCTGCAAGCCAATTATCCATGGGGTTTTTATTTGCTGTGATAAGCACCTACCTCATTAAAGGGCCCTTTTTCACATAGGCTTGCATAGTGTGACTCCTTGGGGTGCACCGCCTTGCCCGATATTTCATAGGGGAAGTGATAATTTAGATATCAACATGCCTCTTTTATTTTCCCTGCTTGTTGATATTGATGCCCTGGCACTTATTTTTTTTAACAAATTAACTTCGGTTTAGAATCTTGATTTTTTCAGTTTAGTAATAATACCTAAGCCATTTGCATTTGCCTTACAAAAAGTCTAAAGACTTTTGGGGTTTGTTTACAATTTTTCATATTTGAATGTTCCTCCTTATATTACACAATGTGAAAAGAACACCAATACTGTGTGCTGTTTCCCACAGTGACTTTTAATTACTTTTGCTCATCACGTGGGCTGAAGGGAAGCAATTTTCATTATTTTATAGCATATTTGTATGTGTATCTGCTTGAATCATGTTTTAATGCAGCACAGGGAAGTATGTGGGATGGCAATCTTTTACACACATATACTCCTCTCTATGTCACTCCACTCTATGCCACTCCACTCTGCGCTACTATACTCTACCCCAATCCACTCTATGCCACTTCACTCTATGGCACTCCAGTGTATGCCATTCCACTGTACGCTGCTCCACTTTATGCTCCTCAACTATGCTACTCTGCTCTATGCTATTCCACTGTACGCAACTCCACTCTACTCCACTCCGCTCTACGCTATTCCACTCTACACCACTTCACTCTACACCACTCCACTGTATGTCACTCCAGTCTATGCTATTCCAATGAATGCCACTCCACTCTGCCCACTCCGCTGTATGCCACTCCACTTTATGGCACTCCCCTCTACACTTCTCCACTGTACGCTATTACACTATACCCCACTCCACTCTATGCCACTCCACTCTTCACTTCACCACTTCACTGTACGCGATTCCACTGTATGCCACTGCACTCTACAACACTCCACTGTACGCTATTCCACTCTACACCATTCCACTCTATGCCACTCCACTGTACCCTACTCCATTCTATGCCATTCTACTCTAAGCTATTGCACTGTACGTAACTCCACTCTACCCCACTCCACTCTATCCTATTCCATTCTATGCAACTCCATTCTATGCCACTCCACTGTGCGCCACTCCACTGTATGCAATTCCACTGTACATCTCTTAACTATACGCCATTCCACTATACGATACTCCACTGTAAGATATTATGCTGTACATTACTCCAGTCTACAACAGTTCAATCTACGGCACTCCACTGTATGCCACTCCACTCTACAGTACTATGTGAATTTCTAAAGTGCATGGCTACCTGTATGCTTCCCAGCGCTGGCTAAAACGTAGTGTTGCTTCGGGATGAGTGCAGAAAGACAGGGAGGCTATTAATGTGGATATAGCCATGCATTTAGCCTTTTTCTGAACTGTGATTCGTTGTTAGGCATCCTAATTCTATGGGCAGCATGTTCCAAAGTTTTGGGATGAGATATGAAAAGGACCTACCATCCCATCTGGCCTTGTGAAGTCTAGGTACCTTCAAAAATCGACTCTTAGAGGATCCTAAAGCCCTACTGGGGGAGTAGGGGATCAAGAGTGCCCTTATCACAGCGGCGGTTCCTCTTAATGGGTGGAGGAGCGTCGCCTCGCCTGCAACGAGCGCAGCAGTTGAACACAGATACATTACTAAAATGGTAATTTTCCATTTTCTTAATCCGTCTGTGTGCCATGCTAGTGCGAGTGTGATAGTGGGGGTGGGGCACATTTCTTTGGATTGCAGGACACATCTGCAGTTGCTCAGTGCACATGTCAGATTGGCCAATCTGAAATGCACACTTCGGAGCCTGCAATCCAAGCTCTGTGAAAGAGCCAGAGGATTGCTGGCACAGGCCCCTAGTCTCAAAAGGAGCGCTGGTTGAACCTGCTCCAACCAATCCTAGACCAGCTCTCAACAGAATAAGAGCAGCTCTAGGATTGGTTGGATTCTGCGCTTGGCAGGAAGTCAGCCATTTCGCTTTCCTGCTCGTCAGTGCTGCTTTTCTATCCCTGTTTCTAAATGCCATTGCGCGCCCCACTTTGTAATGTTACTAGCCACCCCTGCCTTATCATAGTGGGTCCTTTGGTTTTAAGCCCTCTATGTGCCAGACACAGTGTTTTAAATCTTATCCTTGCCTCAATGGGAAGCCAGTGCAGAACAGATAGAGCACTGTTTGCTGAGGTACATTTTGGGACCTTGTATAGGATCCTTGCTGCCACATTTTGGACAACCTGGATCCTTTTGATGATGTATTTGGGGGAGCCTATGTACAGAGAGTTCCCGTATTCCAACAGGGAGAGAATAAGGGATGGGACCACAATTTTTCTGGACACACTCGCGATGATGTCTAAGATTATATGGAGTGTTCTGAGGGTGCCAAAATATGTTGACGCTAATTTTTTGGCCTTTGTATCCATGGAAAGGGACTTGTCCAGCCACATTCCAAGGCTTTTGATGGGGGAGGAGGGATGGGTCGATTGCCAAACATTCTGGCCCGTCTATAGGTGGTTGGGGGTAAGGTCTGTTCGTCAGAATCATCAGCCCAGTTTCTCCCCTATTCTGTTCTAAGCAGCAGTTCGCTATCCATTTGGATATTTTTTACAAGCACGGTGACAGCTGATGGGACTGTGAGCCTTTTCCAGGGGCGAGGAGATGACCAATTGTGTCATCAGCATATGATACTATTGACAGCCCAAACTCCTGAACAATATCTGCTAATGGGCACATGTAAAGGGTTTAAAAGTGTTGGGTTGGCATCCAAACCCTGCGGGGCCTCACACTTCAGGGGAAGGATGTAAGAGTAGCATAAATTCACATAAATTTGGAAAGAGCTGTCCTTCAAAAAGGAGGTGAGCCAATTAAGAGCGGAGCTCTTTATTCCGGCTTCCCCCATTCTGTAAGTCAGTGTCTCATAGTCAACCGTGTTGAATGCTGCATTTAGATCCTGGTGAATGATAGCAGCTGTTCCTCCCTGGTCCAGCAGCATTTTTAATTCCTCTGTTACTGCGAGGAGGGCTGTTTCCATACTGTATTGTGTATGGAATCCCATCTGGGGAGTGTGCAGTAGATGATTCTCTTCAAGGACTGTAGACAGTGTTTGGTTGACATGTTTCTCTAGCACCTTGCCTATGACTATAGGCCTATAGTTCTCTGGACATGTTGGGTCGAGATTGTTTTTTATTTTAGCAAGGGTTTGACCACCACATGTTTTAACTTAGATGGCACTATTACAGTGGATAGGGACAAGTTAAGGAGTTCCAGTATAATGGAGAAGGTGACTGGAGCTCCTTGTGAAAGTGTATGTGGGCGTGAGAGGTCAAGCGGGGACCCTGAATTGACCTTGCTGAGAAGAGCTGGAAGTTCTTCTCCAGTGATAAGGGGAAGAGAGGCAGGCCAATGTGGGATGTGTTGACATACACTTCTCTGACGTGAGGGCATTTAAAATTCACTTCTTTTGTAGAGACAGATAAATATCAGCTATTTTGTTCTGAAAGGACGCTGCCAATTCGTCGCAGCGTGTTATTGAGGGGAGGGGGAGGGTGTTTCTGGTTTTTGGGGTGGTCAGGGATTTTGAAATTTTAAAAAGTTCCTTAGGGGCATTCGATACCTGGCTTATTTTGATTTTGTAGTAGGACGCTTGGGCCTTTTTAATTTCTATATGATAGTTCCTAATTGCAATTAAATGGGCCGTTTTGAGGTGATCCTCATAGTTTTTCTCCATTTTCTTTCAAGCTTTTTACACTCTTTTTTCAAGTAAGCAAGATGGGAAGTAAACCAGGGTGCATTTTTTTCTTTGTGACCGCTTTTGATCTTTGTTATTGGGATATTTCAATCCAGAGACTGTGTGATCGATTCTTCGAATTTTGTGTTGGCTAAATCAGGGTTTTCTCCTAATATAGGTTTAGTGAAGTCTAGGAACTAAGTCCATTCCACTGTATTCAGCTTAGAACATCTATGGTCGATTAATGGAGTGTATTTAATTCCAGTCATGGGCGCATACTTATCAAGTGTGAATGGGATTAAAAAATGGTCTGTCCAGGGCAGAGGACGGGGACTTTTTACCATGATTTTGTGGTCATTGCTAAAATCCAGATAAAGGTGGTGACTGGACTACATTTTACACTATTCCACTGTGCGACACTGCACTCTATGCTATTCCACTATATGGTGCTCCACTCTACATCACTCCAGTCTATGCCACCACACACGTTATTCTACTCTACACCACTCCACTGTATGCTACTCCACTGTATACCACGCCACTCTACTATACACGACTCCACTTTACGCCACTCCATGATACTCCACTGTACGCTAGTACACTGTACACCACTCCACTCTACGCCACTCTATGTCACTCCAATGTATGCCATTCCACTCTCTTACTATACTCTACACTATCCCACTGTGCGACACTGCACTCTATGCTATTCCAGTACATGGCACTCCATTCTACGTCACTCCACCGTATGCCACAACACACAATGTTGTTCCACTCTACCCACTCCACTGTACACTACTCCACTGTATGCCTCTCCAATCTACAGCACTCCAATATACGCCGCTCCACTGTACACTATTACACTCTATGCCACTCCACTCAATGCCACTCCTCTCTACGCCACTCCACTATACGCTATTACAGTGTACACCACTACAGTCTACCCCACTCTACTCTACCCCACTCCACTCTACAACACTCCACTCTACGGTATTCCATTCTACACCTCTCCACTCTATGCCACTCCACTGTATGCTATGTCACTGCTCGCCACTTTGCTGTACGCTATTCCATTGTACGCAACTACACTCTACCTCACTCCAATGTATGCCACTCCACTGTACGACACTCAACTCTATGCTATTCCAGCATACGTCACTCCACTCTACCCAACTCTACTGAACACCACTCCTCTTACTTCGCTCAACAACACTGTACTCCAATGAACGACAGTCTATGTCCCTCCACACTACCGCACTATATTCCACTCCATAGAACTCCATTGTACAACAATGTACTCCTGTCAATGCCAGTCTAAAGCACTCTATTGCACTGTACGACACTTACTCCAATGTACGACACTCTATGCAACTCCCTCTATGCCACTCCACTCCACCCCACTTTACTGCACTCAACTCTGTGACACACTACTCCACTCTACTCTACTGTATCACTGTACACTTCTCCACTGTTAGTACCTGGCCCTTTTGACATGTTTATCACCCTTTTTGCCTTTTGCCTCCTATTTTTCTGAACCTGTTTTCGTTGGCTATAGGATTCTGGGCACTTTACTACTGCTGATCAGTGCTAAAGTGCATATGCTCTCTTTATAAATTGTGATATGATTGGTTATCCATGATTGGCATATTTGATTTACTGGTAAGTCCCTAGTAAAGTACGCGGTGTGTGCCAGGGCCTGTAAATCAAATGATACTAGTGGGCTTGCAGCACTGGTTGTGCCACCCACATGAGTAGCCCTGTAAATGTGTCTCAGACCTACCGCTGTAGTGTCTGCGGGCGCAGTTGAAAACTGCCATGTTACCCTGGCAAGTGCACCCACTTGCCAGGCCCAAACCTTCTCTTTCCTTACATGTAAGGCACCCCTAAGGTAGGCCCAAGGTACCCCCATGGGCTGGGTGCAGTGTATGTGAAAGGTAGGACATATACTGGTGTGTGTGATATGTCCTGATAGTGAAATACTGTGTATTTTGTTTTTCACTATTGAAAGGCTGTCCGTCCCATAGGCTTATCATTGGGGTTGCACTGTAACATTTTCACATGTAACTTGCAATAGGGACAAGATAGAAAAATGGAGTTTGAGCTCTCTGAACTCAGAATTTATTAACACACCTTTTGGTAAAGGTGGTTTTTAAATTCTGAAAGTGGGCATTTTCTTACCTTACCATTCTGTGTGCCTCTGGCTGTTTGTGTATTCAGTGTCTGGTGTTTGAGTGACAGGAGCTGGGATGTGTATTCACTCTAGACAGTCACTAAGGGGGTTGAGGTGTGCCCTGCCTTGCCTGGGTGACTCATCGCAGGGCTGACTAGACCTGGTCTGCATTTAGAGTGGTGGGAGGAGTTTCGCTTGCACCTGAATAGGCTGTTTCTCCTTTTTCACAATACTGTCTCCGCCCCCTGTGGTCATGCTGCACCAGGGAGGACAGGACAGGTTTGGACTGGTTTCAGAGACCCTTAGAGCAAAGAGAACAATGATAATTTGGGGTATAAGTATTGCACCTAAAACCCCAGGACTTTAGATTACTTCCAGGAACAAGAGAACCCTGCCAAGAAGAAGAGCGGATGACTCTGTGAGGAGTGCTGCCTTTACTGAGTGAGGGGTGGGTTGGCCTGCAGTTGCTGCTTCTGTCTGTGGTGGAGGAAAAGGACTGGATCTTTTTGCCCTGCTGTGGTATCCTGCTTGTAAAGAATCTCCAAGGGATTGTGTGTGCTTGCCTCCTGTTGGAAGTCTCAGGGAGATAGAAGACTTTATGAAAAGATCTTTGATGGTTCTCAAAGAAAGCCTGCAGGTGAAGGACTGGTCTGTTCTCCCCCCTTCCAGTTTAAAAGGTGTCAGGAGCACTGTATTCTTTATCAGCTCAGCACAGGAGGGATGCTTGACATTACTTTACCAAATAGTACAATCCCTGTTTTCTTGCTGTTCAATTGGAGGCAGTTGTTGGCCATCCAATCAGAGACTTCTCTCATCCAGCAGGCAAACCAAGCTTTGAACACTTCCAGATCATGCCCACAGGAGATGAGAAGTTGGTTGGCGCCTGCGTATGACATGGTGTCAAACCCGCAAGATCTTATAATCTGCACCAGAGGGGCTACATAGGCATTAAAAAATGGACTCCTGTGGAACTCCTTTATCTACTGACTAAGTGCGTGATTTAAAGGCGTCTAAGCAGATGGTTTGGGTTCTATTAGTAAGAATGACCCTGAGCCTATGTAGCACCCTGCTGTGTATTTCTGTGCCATGCAGTCTGCAAATTAAGATTAAGTGAGAAACCGTGTCAAAGGCCGCAGACAGATCAAGTAATACCAACATGACTGGTGTGCCAGCATCTAGAGACAGTCTGATGTTGTCGGTGACTGCCACAAGTGCAATCTCTGCACTGTGCATTGCTCTGATTGTGAGCTGTCCAGGACCTGATGTTCTTCCATGAAAGCAATCAATATTCTGTTCATATGGCTTTCAAGTAATTTCCCTAACAAAAAGCGCAGGAAAATTGGACGGTATTTTGAGAGGACTTAAGGGTTAGCAGCCGGTTTCTTTAAAATTGAGGACACTAAGGTAGATTTCCATTCTGTCGGGAGTTTGGTGGAGGCTAACTAAAGGCTATAGTTAGCCTGAACTGAAGGAGCGATGTATTGAGCTATGCAGGACATAATCCTGGGGGGATACAGGTCCGCAGGTGAGCCGAATTTAGCACCTGCCAGCATCTTCTGTACCTGTGCCAAAGAGCAGGACTCAAAATGTTCCAGGACATTGGCAAATTTTGGAGCAGGTACAGGAGACGTATGACACTTTACTCCACTATACTCTACACAGTCCACTCAACTCCACTTTATGGCACCACACTCTACGACACTACACTGTACAACACTCTCCTCTCCTCCACTGTACTGTATGACAGTCCATATAACGGTACTCCACTCAATGACACTCGATTTTACGATTTGAAACACATTATTATTAAAAATAGAAAAACATTGAAATTCAAAGAAAAAAACTGAAGGTTAAAATGTAGTTATTGTTAGGAAAAAGTTATTTATTCTTTCTATAGAAAACAAACTAAAACAGCACAAACATTAGGAATTCTGAAGTTATAGTTATACCTTAAATTTCTAATTTACGCAAAACATTCAAATTACTATAACTTTATTTCTTCTCTCTATACAAACCAAACTAAAAGTACACCAAAGTTAAAAATTGAAAAGTTACAGTTATACCTTAAATCTGTAATTCATGCACCGCCTTGTTTTCAGATCACTAACCGCACAATAGTAACTATAACTTGCAACTCTATGATGCACTGCTTATACACTTTCATATTACATCACTTATGCCATATGAAATCATAGCATTCATACAATACTTATGACATCTCAAATGCCATAATTTCTGAAAACATAATGCATTCATTTGAAGTTCACGGGGTCCATTGATGCAAAGGAAATAACATTCCTAGATGTTAAGTTGATGGTGAAAGGTGACACAATAGCTACAACCATTTTTGGGAAACAAACAGTGGGTAACAGTAGATTACATGACCATAGCTGCCACCCAGAGGCACTTAAACAAAGTATACCGTATGGTGAGTTTCTAAAAGTCTAAAAGAATATGTGATACACGTGAGTTATAGGTTCCAGCAGAGAATGAGATCATTGAGCGGTTCAGGCAAAGAGGGTACCGGAGCATGGTGTTGAATAGAGCCAAGGAAAGAGTAGCCAGGTACAATCATGAGGAGGTCCTTTTTGGTAAAGGAAGGGATGACAAGTCAGTGAAGAAGAGTGGAAGTTGCAGATTTGTTACCACATATAATAATCACCATCTCACTGGCACTTGATAAAGAGTGATCCAGTTATAGATCACTTGATGTTGAGAAAACCACAAGTAACATTTAGGAAAAGTATATCTCTTAGAGGCGGTTTAGTGAAAAGTGATGGGAAAGATGAGAAGGGTAACTGGCTGAAACCCAAGGATGGATTTTGGAGGAGTAGCAAATGTAAAGCTTACAGCCAGGGAGCAAATGCCACACTTGTTTATATTCCACATGGACAATCAATAAGTATTAGGGACAATCTCACTTGTAGGAGCGAAAATGTGGTGTATAATTTGAAATATCCCTGTCAGGAGGTATATGTGGGGAGTATGATTCACCAGGTGCATAATCGTATGCTACAACATTTGTTGGCTATCAAAAACTAGGATGCCACGTGCCCCGTAGTGAGGCATTTTGCTAAGGAACATCAAAGTGATGCAAGCCTTCTAAGTTACACTGTGATTGAAAGTGTTCCTAAGAAAATGAGGGGTGGAGATAGAGAGAAGGAAGTGCAGTGATTGGAATCTAAGTATATTCTGGGATTAGACTCCAAGGAACCCAGGGGCCTCAATATCGATGAGAGGTATGTTAATCTCTGATTGACAATGAGAATGTACCTTTCTCGATTGACTGGGGATTGGCTGCTTGTGCTTACAATTTTAATTTAATGGTTTATGTTTTTTTTATTCACATGCACATGGCGGATGTTTAAATGAAGACAAATACTGATGAGAAAGGGGTTGGTTAGCCCATAGGAAATTTCAGAGGAAGTGCCTACTTCGGCGGAATGTTTACAAGCATATAGAAATGGATGGAATTTATTATTTTGTAAAACATTGAATAGAATATGTTTAAATTTGATTGATTATAATGACTGTGATTAAAGTTTCTTGCAGATATACGGGGTAGTACCTAATGAATTAACTTTATTTTTGATGTGTTAATTTTCAGTTAAGATTTACCATTTATTAGGATTCAAAGTGGACATTTGCAAACAAGGACATTTTATAGGTTAGATATTGAATTAGGGTGTATGAATTGTAATACATAACCAGCTCAGCGATGGCTGACAGGGATTACTTTAGTGCCTGGCAATAGTACATTGTTGGTGTTTATGTAGCAATGATATACATTTGAAGAACAGAATGGTGTACAATGTTGTGAACAAGGCTGGATTGTGGCTGCCGTAACGTTGTCACTTTTCCAGCATACTTGCATACGAACATTGTAATTGCAGAGGCTTGAATGGTATTTGCCCTGGACACAAATAATGCTGCAAAAACATTATGAACTGAATATTTTACAATGTATGCTGGGAGTTGTATTTGGAGGGCTTCCAGGCTAAGTTGAAAATTTGTATATATAGCGCGTGATTAGCTATCTGGGTAATCCTTTCTACTTGCGATCAAGTCTAGGGTATGAAGTCGAAACGCGTCAGGATAATGCTGTGAATATGCACGTTGCCACTGGTATTGTGTGGATTAAACAGAGAAAAGCCAATGATTTTGCCTCAGCGCTCTTCTGTTTGATATACATATATATATCGCAGAAGGTACGTCTGTCACCAGAAGTTATTTAGAAGAACGCACTCACTCGGGGTCCATTAATTCAATTTTTTATTTTGTGAAAGTGGCAGTAGCCATGCCCAACGCGTTTTGGTTTGAGCCTCGAACCTTGATCACAGGATATGTTTTTCTCACTCAAGGACAAACAGGCATCATTTATTTCTATTTCATAAAACATTTCCTGTTTCCTCTCTTGCATAGCATCATGGTAATTGTAGTGCAGTGCATTACTTTTTATAAATTATTTGTGATTTTTTATATATTTGTGTTAAAAAGACGAACAATTAGTTTAAAGTGCTTCAGTGCTTATTAGTGCAAATATTATTAAGTGCAAGTATATGTGCAAAACAGTGCAATAATTTAAAATAACATTTGTAAACAATTGTTTCGATTTTTCTAAAGAGATTTTGAGGCAAAGGAATAGTTCTGTATGCAATTGCTTTTTTACATTTTTGCCATCGCGCTTAATTGTTCTTCAGTATTTTCTCCCTAGTGAGTGTCCATATAATTTTATTACGTCTCTTTCTTATATTTATATTTATACAAAACCTTCAAGTATTATTTTCATTTTTATTATAGAGTAGTTCTTTTTTTGGGGGTTCCAATATTATTTTTGGTTTATCCATCATGCCGATATTGTCCTTATTTTTTCTTTTTATTTCTCCAGTTTATCATTTCTCTCTAGTGAGTATTACAGTTCTTGGAAACCAATTGGTATGTCTTGAAGGTTTCTGATCAAGCCTTGGTATAAATATTGTAAAGATGTACATATAATTCCTCGTCTTGATTCAATCCCAAAGGTGTTAAAGTGCGAAAAGTTACAATGTGTTTTGATTACTTTTGCCTTAGTAATCCTCGCGATTACCCCCTCTTTCCAGATTTGGGACTTGTTCAATCGCATAGAACTTGAGTAATTCCCATTTGCTTTCATGCATTTTCTCCATGTTTAGCAATTGCGTTGGACCGGTCATTCTTTGTGGTGGCTCTGATGTGTTCCAATATGCATGTTTTGATTTCGCATATCGTGCTCCCAATGTATTTTAGTTTGCAAGGGCATTCCACTAGATAGATGACATACTTACTCTTGCAAGTTATATGTTGCTTAATTTTCCATTTGACTCCTTTCTTGATTTCCACTTCTTTCCTTTGTTCAGCAATTTTGCAAGCTTTGCAACTTTTGCACGGCCAAAAACCTTCAATTTCGGTCCAGGATTTTGTTTGTTTTGCTTTGAAGTGGCTATCTGTTAATTTATCACCAAGGTTTGGAGCTCTTCTGTAAGTAATATTGGGATGATTTCCTATGAAGCCTGATACAGTAGGGTCTAATTTCAAGATACCCCAATGTTTTTTGGTGATTCTTGTCAGTTGATTTGTTTCTGTCGTATATGTTGTTATCAGTCTAATTTTTGGTGTGTCTTCCATTTTCGTTTTGATGGAATTATTTAAAATCTCAGTTCGGTTTTTGCTTTTTGCTCTTTGTAAACTTTCTTCAACTACTTTTTTTGGATAGTTTCTCTTTTTGAATCTTGCTTGGGCTGCCGTGCTATTTTTTTCAAATTCATCGTTTGATGAGCAATTTCTCCATAATCGTAACAATTCACCGTACGGTATGTTCCATTTTTGATTGGCAGGGTGAAAACTGTTGGCGTGGAGAATTGCATTTGTGGCTGTTGATTTGCGGTATAGTGTACTTTGTAAGATGTTTCCATCTACATAGATTTCAGTGTCTAAAAATGTTATTTTGGTAGAACTGATTTCGTATGTAAATTTTAGATTAGCCTCGTTGTTATTCAGTATTTGAAAAAAAGCAGCAAAGTCTTCCTCTGACCCATCCCAGACAATAAACCGGTCGTCGATAAACCTGAGCCATAGAATGATTTTATCAACATATACATCATTTTCAGACTTCCAGGCAATTTTCTGTTCGAACCATCCCATGACCATATTCGCAAAATTTGGGGAAAATGAAAAGCCCATGGCTGTTCCTTTGATTTGCCAAAAATTGTTTTTATTGAAAGTAAAGATATTATTTTGTAGGCATAGAGAATCATATTAATTAGCATGGTGTTATGTTGTTGATATTGGATATTACGTTTTCCTAGAAAAAAGCTGCACGCATTAATTCCTATTTGATGTTAAATATTCGTATACAACGAAACAACATCCATTGCTATTAATTTATATTCTGGATGCCACGATATTCCTTCCAATTCTTGTAGAAAATCTGTTGTATCACGTAGATAGGAATTGAGGTCTTTTACCAATGGTGTCAGGAAGAAATCTATGTAGTCAGATATTGGTTCTAATATCGACCCATTTGCAGAACACAATTGGTCGGCCCGGTGGATTTCAGTAAACTTTCATGTATTTTCGGTAGAAAATATATTGCCGCCACTGTTGGATTTTCGACTGTCAGATATTTCTTTTCATCTTCTGTGATTAGACCTTGACAACCAAATTTTTAGATTTTTATCTAATATCTCTTCAATTTCTTTTGTTGGATTGGTGTCTTAGATTTGATAACAAGTGGTATCTTCAAGTTGTCTATTGGCTTCTTGTATGTAATCTTGTTTGTTTTGGATTACTATATTACCACCTTTGTCCGCAGGCTTTATTTCTATGGTGTCATCCTGCTGAAGATCTTTTAATGCATTTCTTTCCAAATTAGATAAATTATCTTTTTGATGTTTTTGGTTTAGCTGATAAAGGTCATGTATTATAGCCTCATGAAAAACATCAATTTTATTACCTGGTGGTAAGGTTGGATAAAAAAAGGACTTTGGTTTTTTACCACTTATTCCTGCACCAAGAGGGGGAAATAGCTCATCCAGATTTTCCAAATTATTTACATTTTCATCATTGCCCATTGTTATTAATGTTTCAAGGGCTTGTTTATCCTCTACCTGTAGTTCACTTGCAGGCACTGTTTCTGACATACCTCTGGTTTGTGTAGTTTTTTCCTGCAAAAACGTTTGCCAATTTGATCTTTCTGATGTATTTGTATAAGTCTATGCGTGTTTATGCGATTTCCAGACAGGTGTTTGGGCAGTAATTGAGGCCTTTCTTTAGTAGGTTTTGTTCCGTTTCCGTAAGTTCTCTCTCAGATAAATTGATGACATTTAATTCCTGAGTGTCTGTCTCACTTACTTCCTGAATTGCTTGGTCTTGCCTCTCGTTGTCAATCTGGGGTTTCCTCCTTCTTTGTCCCCTTTGGCCTCTCCTTGTTTTCCTACTCCTCCCCTGCCTCGTCCTCTTCCTCTCCCTCGACCGCTTAGTTTGGTTTTTTCCCAATTTTGTTGTTGAAGAGCCATGCGCATTTCCGTTAAAAAAGTGATTTTCTTGTTACTATTTGTTGTTCCAGAAGCACTTGCCCCTTCATTTTCACTTGCGTCAGTGCTTGTCAAAGATTCATAGCTTGAGAAATCTCTGCTTGTTGTTTACAACTGTTCCTTGCTTCTTTGATGCTCAAATTTACTCGCAAAAGTAAAAATGCGCCCCTCCTCATAATCCGTTTTATCTCTCTGGAACTTGAATTGCTTGCGTTGTTTGACTCTTTCTTCGTGTTTTTCTAGATTTCTTATCATTTCTTCCTTTAATTTTTTGTGTTCCTCAGAAAGGTCTATTTTCTCCAGAGACTCTTCCAATTCCTTCAGATCATTCTGGATGTCACTGAGCGCTTTTTCTGTATGTTTAATCAGGATCAGTATTAGACCCATTGAGGATCCCAGGAGGTGCTCCCCCCATTCTTGCAGTAGTTCGCCACTAGTATCTTGATGGCTGGGCATTAGTGAAATTCGCAAACCTCGAGGAATTCGTTTCACTTTTGTGTATTTTTTGAGGGTTATTAATTCCCACCATTTGTTGATCTCCTTTTTGGATAATCTTTCCCAATATCTCAGAGTTTCTTTATTATCATTCGGATTTTTATATTAGGTTTTGTTTTTAGATTGAATGCCCTTGGATTGTTTTCAAATACTTGCGCTAGTTCCGCATTGCGTTTTGCCTCCCTTCTCTCCATGGCTATTTTTGTCACTTATGTCACTTATTTGAAAGTATTTATTTTAAACACTTTATATTATTTGGATCCCGAGTTCTTTATCAAAACAGTTCTTTTTAGATACAATGTCCCAAAAGTTTTTTTGACTCGATTTTAAGAACACTTTGTTACTCTGCTTTGTTTATTTTTTGATTTTACGATCTGTTCTTCGGTGTTACCCGAGTCATTTCCTAATGCCACTAACTCGATGCATAGTCGTTTTTATAAACATTTGTTTCAATAATTGAATCCACAGTTCCAGTCTTCCTCGACCTGAATGCCAATGACCTCTGTTAACCTTTCTTAATCAGCGGTGCACGGTTTTCGTGGATTATTATTAGAGCCTCTTTTCCCCGCATTGAAGTTGTCGGTTGCTTGTGAACCGATGAAAGATAAAGTAAAGTTGCCACGTTACGCTTACCTACTCAGAAAAGATTCCGCCGAGTCTGCTTCCCTCCGGTCTCAGTCTCGAGCTTCCTCCTCCTTTCGGCCAGACGTGCCGTGGTTTCTGTTTCTCCTGTTTCTCTCGCACAATGCTTTGACAACTTTTCAAATCGCGGTGGCTGCCACAGTTTAATAAGCATTTAAACAACGTGTCGCCTCCAATGGCCTTCGGTAGAACTCCGGCGCTCTTACTGTGGGGCGGTGCGTTCTCTCTCCGGCAGGGCAGCCGGTCAATATCGCAGCAAGGTACCTCTGTCACCAGAAGTTATTTAGAAGAACGCACTCACTCGGGGTCCATTAATTCAATTTTTTATTTTGTGAAAGTGGCAGTAGCCATGCCCAACGGGTTTCGTATCGAGCCTCGAACCTTGATCACGGGATATGTTTTTCTCACTCAAGGACAAACAGGCATCATTTATTTCTATTTCATAAAACATTTCCTCTTTCCTCTCTCACATAGCATCATGGTATTTGTAGTGCAGTGCATTACTTTTTATAAATTATTTGCGAATTTTTATATATTTGTGTTAAAAAGACGAACAATTAGTTTAAAGTGCTTCAGTGCTTATTAGTGCAAATATTATTAAGTGCAAGTATATGTGCAAAACAGTGCAATAATTTAAAATAACATTTGTAAACAATTGTTTCGATTTTTCTAAAGAGATTTTGAGGCAAAGGAATAGTTCTGTATGCAATTGCTTTTTTACATTTTTGCCATCGCGCTTAATTGTTCTTCAGTCTTTTCTCCCTAGTGAGTGTCCATACAATTTTATTACGTACGTCTCTTTCTTATATTTATATTTATACAAAACCTTCAAGTATTATTTTCATTTTTATTATAGAGCAGTTCTTTTTTTGGGGGTTCCAATATTCTTTTTGGTTTATCCATCATGCCGATATTGTCCTTATTTTTTCTTTTTATTTCTCCAGTTTCTCAGTAATGAGCAAGGGCTTGGCACAAAGCCAGCTTTATGTAGTATTGTATGTAATGCTGTCTGCTAGAGACAGGTGAAGCTGTCTGTAGTGAGTATATGTATACATATATATATATATCTATATATATATACATATTATCTACTGGCGGTCGCCAGTAGATAGTTATAGTTAGGACCTATTATCCATAGGAAATCCGCGACATTCTATTTGCAATAACGTTGGCGCCGGTTGACGAAACTTCGCAAGCTTCCAACTTGTTGGGGCGCTCCGGTCCGCTCCTACCCTGAAAGTCTCGGGGTGATACGTCAAGCGGGGCCGAGAAAAAGGGGGTCCCAAAACGCGTTTTCCCCATTCATTTTTCCATAGGAACCTTTAGTCGCAGCTACAGCCCGAACTGCTGAACGGAATTACCCCAAATTTGGCAAAGACGTAGCCCTTGGTTCAGACTGGTGCCTTTTGCTAAAATGGTGTAAATCCGTTCAGTAGTTCCTGAGAAATTCACAATTAAAATCTCATATATATCTATGGGCGCGTCGGATCCGCGTACCCTCCCGATCACGAGCTGCATGCTAATTGGCTGTCAACACTCCAAATCAAGAAGTGTTGGCAGCCATTTTGTCCCTTGGTAGAACCGAGGGACAGAAACAAGTGCGCAAAGCGCAAAAGGGAGCAGGGTAGAAACACCCTGACCCCTAGGTCTGCTCAGGGGTCCCACAAGGACCCCTGGGCAGAAAAAAGCATTTTTGTTTTTAAATCGGCGGGATGCGCTTAGGGTGCGCGGATCCCGCCGAGAAAAAAAGAAACAAGTGCGCAAAACGCACAAAGGGGGCAGGGTAGAAACACCCTAACCCCCAGGCCTGCTCAGGGGTCCCACAAGGACCCCTGGGCAAAAAAGCATTTTTTAAAAAAATCGGCAGGATGGGGTCCCCAGGGCCCAAAAATAGGAAAAAGGAAGGGGGCCACACAGCCCCCTTCAGGGAAAAAAAAAACGATCGGGCCGCAGGCCCGCCCCTTCCTTCACCACTCTGCAAACGCGCCCCTGGCGCGTTTGCAGATGGAGAAGTAATTCCCCTTCAATACTGGGGGTCCCTGGGGCCAACTAGCCCACCAGGAACCTCCAGTATGCGCCAGGGGCTGCGTGTAAGAGGCCACGCCCCTTTTACACCTCTCTGCAAGGCAGCTCTGTGGCGCTTTTTGGATATACCTGTTGGGCTAGTTGGCCCCCAGGGACCCTCAGGATTCAAGGGAGTTAATCCCCGACTTAAAACGCGCCACGGGCGCGTTTGCACAGTGGTGAAGGGAGGGCGGGGCTTCAGGTGACATGTGTGCAAACAGGCCCCGTGGCGTGTTTTAAGATGGGGGATTAAGTCCCCTTGAATCCTGAGGGTCCCTGGAGTCCAACTAGCCCACCATGTACTTCCAAAAGCGCCACAGAGCTGCCTTGCAGAGAGGTGTAAAAGGGGTGTGGCCTCTGTACACGTCTCTGCAACGCAGCCCCTGGCGCATACTGGAGGTTCCTGGTGGGCTAGTTGGCCCCCAGGGACCCTCATGATTAAAGGGACTTAATCCCCAACTTAAAACGCGCCACGGGCGCGTTTGCACAGATGTCACCTCAGGCCCCGCCCTCCCTTCACCATTGTGCAAATATTCCGCTAAAATCAGCCGAAATACGAATTCCGATTTACTCACCTGTTATCAGGAGAGACCTCAGTGCTGCATCTTTCAGCCCAGTACTGATCCTGAAAAGTAATTTTTACCGTACTTACCAGTAACTTGAATTTCCTTCCATAGGATATTATTGCCTGCTTTTGCTGAAAAAGTTTCTAAGTGTCGATTTTTGAAACATACAAATATTCCTCTAAAATCAGCCGAAATACGAATTCCGATTTACTCACCTGTTATCAGGAGAGAACCCAGTGCTGCATCTTTTAGCCCAGCACTGACCCTGAAAAGTAATTTTAACCGTACTTACCAGTAACTTGTATTTCCTTCCATAGGAATCCATTGTCTGGTTTTCAGCAGAAAAGTTTCAAAGTGTCGATTTTCACAAACTACAAATATTCCTTAAAAATCGCCTGTATGACTTAAACGCATTCTTTCAACTGTTTACAGGAGATGCACCAGTGCTGGATCCAGGATCCACCACTGAGTGAGAAAAAGTCACGATAACACTACTTACCTGCTAAGTGAATTTCCTCCCATAGGATAACATTGGTGATTCTATGTGAAAAAGTTTCTAAGGGGCACATTACGATACCCGGCGCAAATAATTCCGCCAGGCATGGAAGCGGCAAAAATCCGCCCGCACACACCGCCTGAACACCGACCACGCCATTACGATTACACAAACCGAATACCGCCATCGGCGGAAAAAGCACACAAAATACCGCCCGCCAACGTCCGAGTCGGAGACAAACCGCCTGCCACGGACGGAAACACGCACGACAACACAAAACCGCCCGCCCTCACGGCCGACACACCGCACGTGAAATTACGATCGCACCGACATGAGCGCGGAAAAACCACAAATATACCGCCCGCCAGCGCAAACAACGCCGATGAGAATCGACACGGCAGAAGCCATGGCGCCCACGTACCTGCACAGAAACCATCCGCACACAAAACCAATAGCACACAACATGGCCAACAAGTCCACACAGCAAGGCACGCACAAATACACAAGCACAGTACATATCCCGAAAACACCCCCCGGACAAACAAAAAATACAAAGGCCAGAACCCCAGACACAACACACCTGAAAACAACAGACCATGAGGACACACCCACATAGGTGAGTACAAAAGCAGCACTCCCACAGACCACAACCCCTTGCTACATTGCAAACCAGAGAGGAGAGGAGAGGACACAGTGACACAGCAAGGACAGCAGCACACCACAGAAACGCACACATCACAACCACCACCACCACCACCACCACCACCAAACACCGGCACCACAAACCCCCTGCACATTACACAACACACACCGCACCAGCACCACAAACACCATGGCACCACAAAGAATGCCCAAGTTCACGCCCATTGAGCTGACGGTCATGGTCGACGAGATCATCAAGGTGCACCCACAAATCTATGGGAACATGGTCCAACACACACCACTAGCCACCAGAAACAGAATGTGGAACCGGATCGTAGACCAGGTCAATGCAGTCGGGACCCTGCCCAGGAACAGAGTCGAAATTAACAAACGGTGGAATGACGTCAAGAGCCTGGTCAAGAAGAAGGAGGGCAAAAACAGAGAGCTGGCTGCCGTCACTGGCGGAGGGAATCCCGCGCTCTTCAAGACCTTCAAAGCGTGGGAGGAGAAGGTGCGAGTCATCATACATCCCGAGATCCTCGCCGGATTAGCAGGGGGAGTGGAGGCTGGTAAGTACAAACTAATGTATACCAGCACACCGCTATGTACTCACATGCACTACCACCATGCCACAGCTCCCAGGGACAAACACCCCCATGTCCAGCACACAAAACACGACACACACATGCAACAGACACCACCACACACAGCCCAAACAGAACAACTGTAAGATGCGTGGGGACATGTGTACATTCAGCTAGCCACGTAACCACCAACAGGTCCCCAAATATGCCAGAAGCGCCACAACGAGCACCCACCACACCCATGTGTCCGCCACAGCTGCACAAACCGACAAGTAACAGGTAAGTGGCAGGAACACAAAGTGCAGTGGGTGGGACGGTGGACAGCACAAGTACAACACACACCAGGCCCCTAGTCCCACAGCACAGCAAGGAGGAGCATCCCCCACACCCCACAGCCACGTGTCAGCCACCGCAGTGCACAACGACAGCCGAAAGGCAGACATCACGGTCCACAGCAATCGGTGTCAGTGGGTGTCCAGCCACCCCCACGACCCACAACACCCCCCACCCCCACAGACCTGCAACATGGAGCTCCCCCGCTTAGAGCCATGTGGCATCCAGTACAGTGCACGCACGAACAACCTGCAGGTGGGAAACTGGACAGGGCTGGATTACTGGAGGCATGAGGACCGGCACACGACCAACACATGGGACATGTCACGTAGCAGACGAAAACGCAGCACCGCCCACCGTCACGAACAAGTGAACAATGTGCACACGGACATGAACAACAGACTCACACCCAACATGACCCATCACAGACATAGCAACACCCAAGGAGCCACGTCTGCATACACAAGCCAGACTGAAAATAGTACCACACGGCAGCCACTGTGCAACTCATCACACACAACCGAAACACCATTGAAGTCCTGTCCATGTAGCCCCTACTGCCTGTCAACCACACACCCCACAACTACGCCTATGTAAGACAAACAACACAAGACGCAACAGAGCGGAACAACAGAAATGCACACGAACACCACTGAACCCATCAAACACACAGACACACCATGCACATACAACATGCCATCCATCCCATCCGTCAGCCCCAGTCTCATGAAAGGCATGTCATCCGCACAGCTGCCACACATACAGCAGTCACGCTAAGATACATGCCCATGACCAACCATGTGCCAGAAGTCAATGAAGCGCACGTCACACTGTGAGCAACAACACACAACATGGGCCACACCCCCCACGAGCACTGCAGTGATGCACATGGCACAGGGCAGCACGCACACCAAGGAGATGGGACAACTGCAATACGTTGGCTTTCACACACAACCATCACTCACTCATAACGATGCGTCCAATGCCATGTCCAGTAATCACAACAGACAGCAAATATGCAGGCCATGTCAAGCATGCACACACCTCAAACCATGCACTGTCATGCTGCCACAACACATGTCACGTTCAGCACCCATGGCTCACAGCATGTACCCCAAAAGCATATTCCCTCCCAAATGCGAATCTGGGGCATGGCCCCCATGTTGCCATATGCGTTCCTAAGCGTTCCATTTGAACCCCAAAAGCATATTCCCTCCCAAATGCGAATCTGGGGCATGGCCCCCATGTTGCCATATGCGTTCCTAAGCGTTCCATTTGAACCCCAAAAGCATATTCCCTCCCAAATGCGAATCTGGGGCATGGCCCCCATGTTGCCATATGCGTTCCTAAGCGTTCCATTTGAACCCCAAAAGCATATTCCCTCCCAAATGCGAATCTGGGGCATGGCCCCCATGTTGCCATATGCGTTCCTAAGCGTTCCATTTGAACCCCAAAAGCATATTCCCTCCCAAATGCGAATCTGGGGCATGGCCCCCATGTTGCCATATGCGTTCCTAAGCGTTCCATTTGAACCCCAAAAGCATATTCCCTCCCAAATGCGAATCTGGGGCATGGCCCCCATGTTGCCATATGCGTTCCTAAGCGTTCCATTTGAACCCCAAAAGCATATTCCCTCCCAAATGCGAATCTGGGGCATGGCCCCCATGTTGCCATATGCGTTCCTAAGCGTTCCATTTGAACCCCAAAAGCATATTCCCTCCCAAATGCGAATCTGGGGCATGGCCCCCATGTTGCCATATGCGTTCCTAAGCGTTCCATTTGTACCCCAAAAGCAAAGTACAAACCAGACCCAGGATGGGCCAGGAGCCCGCATACACCAGAGTCACAATGAGTAGGGGCACAGCAACACACCCATCGGCATGGCCAATCCGTCCCATGCCACATGTGCACAGCACACAGTCCCATTGCCAAGCACACACAACTACAAATGCCACAGCCACACACGCCTCCGGGAAACCCATGTACGAGATTGCACGAACTGCCAATGTCAGACGACAAATACATACTTCGCCAGGTGCAACACAATAACAAATCTCATTCTCTCCACAGGTGACGAACTGCCGGATGCTGGGGATGGAGACAGCAGCCAGCACAGCCAGCCCACAAGCCCCCAACGAGGACACACGGATGTGGAGGATCTCACCTCCTCTTCGGACACGGACCACCAAGCAGGCCCATCTGGTGTGGCAGGGCCCAGCCGCTCCCCAGGACCCCTCCTACCCACCAACCCATCATCCAGGGCTGCTGAACAGTCCCAGCCCCCTGCTGCCACTGTCGTTGCGGCCACACCCACGGTCATTGCGGCCACACCCACGGTCATTGCGGCCACTACCACTGCCGCAACCGCCACCATCGCCGCACCGACCACCACCGCCGCCACCACCACCACGTCTTCGCTGGCACCAGCCCCAGCGCAGGTGGTGGCCCGGCCGACTGGATCCACCCTGGGAGCCACAGCGAGGACCGTGGTGAGCAATGTGGCTAGTGGGCAGGCCGGTGGCAGCAGGACTGGTAGGAGGAGCAGGGTCAGGGAAACGCCAGCCTCCCCTGGGAGCCATGCCCTGCCTCAAATGGCCAGAGTCCTTGGGGCCTATGAGGAGGCCCAAGAACAATGGGTCAGGTCTGCTTCAGACACGCGGGAGGTGCTGGGGGTGCTGAGGTCCATGGACGCCCGTATAGGTCAACTCGTGGACCTCATGGGCCAGCTGGTGGTGGCGGTGAGGACACGGCCAGGGATAGCAGCTCCCCTCCGCCACCACCTGCCGGGGCGCAGGGTCGAGCAGCAGTGTCCAGTTCCCCTGCGTCCACAGCCAGTGAGCACACCTCAACCACCAGCATGTCGCAAGCAGGCACCCCCTCGCAAACGTGGAAGGGGCCGTCCGAAGAGGAAACAGATCTCCCGGGAGGACTTCGCACGCTCCAGTCGCAAGTGAGGCAGCCAGCCAGCCTTCCGCCAGCCTTCCTTGACCAGCCACTGCATTGACTTGGACTACGATCCCACTCCACACAGCCATCTGGATGGCATGTGTGTGTTGGACTATGGACATAGAACCAGTGGGTACACCCTGAGCATCACGCAGCCATGACCGACAGCTCATTGTCACTGCACGCACCACTTTTGTCATCACCTTACACACAATCACATGTCACAGTTTGTAATAAATGCACCTTTTTCACTAACTGCTGTTTGTGCCCTGTGTTTTATTTGTACGGAATACAACGGCCACCTTGGGCGGAAAGGCACCTGATGCGTGGCATGGCAATGGAATCCGGAGGGCCTGTAGGGACCTAGGGGTGGGAGACAGAACAGGAGCACATTCAATGAGTGTGTCACACACCCATCACACAGTACATGTCAACAACTACAAGCAATGTACACACATCGCACAGAGCAATAGGGCACAATGCCACAGTCACCAACAGTGGCATACTACCCTGGCCATGGAGCGTTGACACACAGCACGTAGTGAACAAACGGCCACCCTGACACAGCACACACACACCTGCACAGATACAGCCACATCAGCCGTCGTACATGGACACTCACCGTCAAGTGAAGTAGCGGGCGATGAGCTGCTGCCGCACATTCCCAGCTTCCTCCTCTCCGCTGTCCTCCTCACTCGAGCTGTCCTGGTCTGCGGGCTGGGGCCCTGGTTGATCTCCGTCATCCACAATGAGGGGGATCTGCTTCCGAATGGCCAGATTGTGCAGCATGCAGCACGCCACCACTATCTGGCACACCTTCTGTGGGGAGTACGCCAGTGCACCCCGGTGCGGTCCAGGCACCTGAACCTGGACTTGAGGAGGCCAAAGGTACGCTCGACCACACGTCTGGTCCTCCCATGTGCCTCATTGTATCGATCGTCTGCTGGGGTGCGAGGATTCCTCAATGGACTGAGCAGCCATGCCCCATTCGGGTACGCAGAGTCACCTGGGTGTGAGGGACACAGAGAACCGTTGCTATTCCAACTGGACAGGGGACAGCATCGCACAACCAGCACGCTACACCACTCCACATACTCACCGACAATACAGCCACGATCCTGTTGCAGATTGGACATCAGTCGTGGCAAGATGCTGTTGCGCATTATGTGTGCGTCATGGGCCGAGCCTGGGAACTTTGCACACACGTGGGTGATCACCATGTCCGCAAGGCACACCACTTGCACATTCAGGGAGTGCGTGTGCTTCCTGTTGCGGTACAGGTGCTCAGTGGCCTGTGGTGGAACAAGGCCAACATGTGTGCAGTCAATGGCTCCAACGACGTGTGGGATTCTGCCAAGGGCATAGAATGCACCCTTCACTGCCGCCAATTCACGAGCCCTGGGGAAGCGGATGTACCTGTTTCGGTACAGCATCATGGCTGCCAGTACATCCCTCAGCACCTTGCTGAACATGGGCTGGGACATCCCTCCTCCACTGCCCACTGTGTGCTGGAATGACCCAGTGGCGAAGAAATGCATGGCGGCCATCACCTTAGCCGTGGGGGTGACAGCAGTCGGATACACCCTGCGGGGACGGAGATGGGGTTCTAACATGGCACACAGTCGATGCAGGGTTGGCCTGTCCAGCCGAAACTTCCTAATAACCTCTGTATCGTCCATGTCCACCAGCAATTGGTATGGGCGGTCAATGTTCGGTCTCCGCCTAGGGAAATTGCAGAGGACACATGTCAAAGCAACACGACACATAGCAATTTCGCATACACATCACTGACATGACTGAGCAAGCACATGAGCCACAGCCCAGCTGTCAAGCTGGGACGGCACGGCCACAATACACTTACACAGGTCTCCCAACAATGGCAATGGCTAGTGACACATACCACTGCCATGTGCATGCACATGGGGATCTAGGCCCCAATGACTTGCGGGGCGTGCTGATGGGGACTGACTGCATATTCGTCAAGCGGCAACGCCACGGCAACATGAGTGTCTGCTGAGCATGGAACTGCTTCCGAGGCTGGATGAGTATGGCACACGACGACGACGACGATGTGGGCACAGGCTGAGCGGCCAAAACAAGTGGGACCTGTGGCACGAGGGGATATGAGACAGTAGTAGGTGTCAGCACTGCACCCTATGTACAGCACTGTACGGATCACACCTCCCGAAACATTGACAGGTGTCCACATTGACAGCCCCATGCCAAGACGGCTGTGTGCTTGCAGTCACACGTCACAGGTGAGAGGTTACATTGCACGTGCCAGGTGGCAGACGTACATAGTGGGAGCTGGCATGTGTGTGCATGTGTCTCCTGTTCAGGATCCACCAGATGGGCGCTGACTCTGTACTGACCATTGGACACAGCATGTTCCGTGGAAGGCTTGTGTGTGTGGGATGGTGGCACTGGATGTGCCTCCGTTGGGTGGGGGCCATGCACAGGGCGGGTACGTCGATGATTGCGCATTGTTGGTCACGGTGGGTGCACCAACTAAGATGTGTTGCCCTGTGTTCAATTCCTATGTCCGCATGATGATGGACTGTGGATGTGGGCAGACTACACATTGGTCGATGTGCTGTCTATATGCATGTGCCTTCACACCAGGCACAGCTGCCCCTGCACATGTGACCCCTGCTGGACTCGCTGCTGGGTCTGTGGAGCTGATGCACCTTCTGTGCGTGGGGCGGACAGCTCTCCTCACTTCCCTCATTGCGCATGTCATGTCTTTGCCGCAGGTGACATGGATCATGGAGGGCCCACATGTACGCGTGGGTAGGCTACACATGATTGTTCACTGGTCGCCACCCCCAGTCAGTGTTTCGAATGGGAAGGTTGTCGTGCTGGTGGTATGTTCGATGTGGCGGATGGGCGGGCCTAGGTGCGGGCTTACATTCCGGACATGGGGGGGTAGTTGGATTGGCGACTAGTTGCAGTACACACGGGACACGTCTCTTCCTTTCCACATCTGGGTCATCCCTTGTACTAACTGACAGTGATACAGTCATCTTCGCCCCAGCCCTCATGTCCACCCCCTCGCCCCCCAATATGCATGCTCACCTGCGAGGCTAGCGCTTGCACAGGCAGCCCCAAGCTCGCACCAGAGAGGGCAAGGAGTGTATGTGTGGGTCCAGTTGCACGAGTGGGCTGTCTCAGGGTATGATGTGTGGCGGGACGCCGTCCACCTGCGTGGTGCCCCAAATGGAGACCCGGCCTGCATGGACTATGCATCACAGTCTTCGCCTTCCTGATCCGCCACCTGCGACACCCAGTGGCTGTGGCTGCCCTTGCGGCCATGCCGCGTCCGTCTGTGACTGATGGCCCACACATTCACTCTTTGGCCTCTCTGGGGAGGGCTCGGGGGTGGTGGCGCACGCGCTTGCACTTAGTCGCAATGGCATGTGGCGTGGTTGGTATAATGGGCAATGGATGGGATGGTGCGAGCCACCTCCCGTGACGTCAGTGCTGCTCGTGCTGTGGTGCGTCCCCCTACACTTCCATTTGACTTGTGCCATGCTAGACGTTGAGGTTCTATTGCCTGCGTGATATGACCAGGAGGAGCGCGAGGAGACCTCTCACACACCATGCTCCACTGCCATCCCGTGCCCTGTATCGCCTGTGCGGATTGACTATGTTGGGGTTACACCTGGTCAACTGGGGCTGTGTGTGCCTTGTCAAGGGGCATGGCGGGCGCACAACAGGATCCAGCTTGTCCACAGAGGGTGGGCTGAGGTGCGCCTGGTACCGCTTTGTACGTGTGCCCGGCTGCTGTGCACACACGTGTTCACTCCCCCCGACAGGTGTCCTCTCACAATGCCCAGGGAAGTGGTGGTGTACTGTTCATGACCCCTCCCAACACGTCGTGCTCCAACTTGGCATGTGCGCATCTACCCGTCACACCCACCCACCTGAGCACTGCGTCCATACGACTTCACACGACACATGTGTGTCTTCCACAGTTGTGCTACTCATTTGCGTTGACATCCAATACCAGTGGACTACATGGTCATGTCACGACTGCCGTGTACTTCACATACTCTCATCCTCTCTCATTCGTACTTGTGAAATGAGTCAGCGGAGACAGTTTTGGTTTCAAACATTATATTGAGTCTTCTGTCCTCTGTGATGCAGTATAGTGGACACTACTGGCAGCGGAATACATGTTGAGGATTTACTGAGCATGATAGCAAATGGGATAGGGTGTGGGGTTACATGTGATTGGCTGTTGCATGTGGGATGTGGGCTTCAGAGTGACATCTGCTTGGCCAAGGCTGTGCTAATGTACATTTACGTATAGCTGCGGAGCTGCGGACTTTGACACAGACGGTATACATGTAGCCTACCAGACCGCTTGGCATCATGGGCACAGTCCATCTCAGTTCCATGTGACAGGTTTGCTGCGGTTGTTCCTCATGCACGCGTGCATGTGAGATTACATCAGGGCATGTGCTTGCGTGCATGCAGCGGCGTGCCACTTGTTGTTGCACTGTGGTGGTTACTGGACATGTCACAGTCACTGGGGTCGTGTTGTTGTTGTATGCACTTGTCGTCCATGCAAAGGTCCTGGTATGGGATTCCCGGGGCGGGGGTGGGAGGGGTGCAGCACCCACAGACTCCAGGCGACCTATTCATGTCCACTGAGCGGTGTGTGTGTCCATGGGCGCTGGATCCATGTCATGTCCTGGTTGTTCGTGCAGTTCCGTCCATGTGGGTGCGATACACAGAGCCCATGCCACTGCCTCCCACGATGCATGCGGTGTTCCTGGATGTGATGGGGAACAGTGTGCATGTCCCGGTCATATCCGATGTCATGGCGATGTCGTTGATGGTGTGGTTACAGTTGCCGGTCGTTTGGTATGGCTGTTGTGGTGGTGACTGGCCAGTCCATGCGGAAGCTAAGCATGGGTGCGGGGTTGGACATCATAGGTCACTCGGGGAACCTGCGTTGTGGTCCGACGTATTTACAGGTTGTCAGGTATGCGATGCCGTCCAGCAGGGCTTCCATGTCATTGGTGGTGTACATGTTTGCCAGCCAATGTAGCGGATGGTGGCTGTCAAGGTGTTGTTCGTAAGTTGTCCCTTGGAGGACCATGATGGGGCATGCTGGGTGACATTCGATGTAGCTGTTCTCGATGATCCGTCGTGTGGAGGCACAGTGGTCCCATTTCAGTGCGGGTGCGATGTTGGCCACATACGCCATGCCCCCATAGGCAGAGCAGGCCCTGTTGTGTGCGTCCAGAGGGAGGAGTAGTGGTAGCAGGTCCGCCTTCAGACATGCCGGGTTGGAGAGGCATATCTCGACGGGATGCTGGTAGGGACACCTCCGACAGTAGAAGACGGGCATGACGCAGCTGAACAATGTGATGCGGTAAGTCAGTCGGTAACTTACGTTCAGCAGGGACAGGAGATCGCATCCCAATGTATGGCACAGGTTGGTTTTGTACAGCTTGAGCTGTTCGGCGTAGTTGGGTAGGTGTGTTGCGGTTGCCATTTCGCAGCGGTTCGTTGAGGTGGCGTGCTCCGGCTGTGTGTGCAGTCTGCAATGTGCACGCTCCGGGGTTGCTGTGAGCTCTGTGTAGTCGTAGGGAGACAGGACTTGTGTTCTGTTGGCTTGTTTGGAGGACACGGGCCCTCTTCCCACATGCTTCTCAGACAGTTCAAGGTCAGTGCTGTGTGACTCCTTCCAATTAACTTGCATGTGGCCGACATGGGGGAGTGTTTTCTTCTTTCTTCCCCGTCCGTTGTGTGCTTCTGTGATATGCGCTATCTGCCCTGTGGTCGGTCTCCTCAGCATGCCTGTGTTGGTCTATTCTTGGACAATGGCTGTATTCACCGGCTTCTGTCGTAGGGCTGTGGTTTCGGTGTTGGAATGGAAGGTCATTCAGTGCTGTCTGCTCTCCCTTGTGTGGGCGGCAGGCTGCCTTTCCGCTCTGCGTTGGGCCTTGTGTGTGAATGTTATTCTTGGGCCACCTGTTGTCGGTCCCCGTGCTCTTTGGTGTTCCGTTTTATATGTCTTGTACATATGTGCAGGGTGGTATGGGTTTTTCAGTGTGGTACTGGCGTTCCTCTTCCCGAAGGGGCCCTGCTTCTCCTAGTTGGTGTTGCCGCCGCTGTGTGCTACGCCATGTTTGTTACACTGGGGTGTGTCCTGCTGTTGCGTGACTTCACTGACATGTGTGCGTCGGTTGTTTGGCGTTGGGTGTTGTCCGTGAATTGGGCGTTGGGGACATGTCTGTGGCAGGCCTGTCACGTGTCATGTGCGTTCGGGGTGGGGCTGATGTGTGTGCTGCTTGGTTGTGTCCCTGTGTCTGTGTGCGACGCATGCATGGCGCTGCGGTTGGCCTCTGCGTTGTGCGCATGTGTGGCGGCGTCATCGCCGCTTTGGGGCCGTGACGGGGTGGTTGGTTCCTGGTCCCAGGTGGTGTGTACACATGTGTTCCGCGATGTTACGATTTGGCCTGTGTGTCATATGTGGATGCAATGGTGGATGTGTAGTGTACACGCGCTGGTGGGGGTTGTCCGCTTTTCCGCCCTTGCACTGTGTGCGCTGTTTGCGTGCACTTGTTGTGTGTGTGCCTACCTGCGTCTCCGCGGTACGTTGCGTCCTTGGTGGTGCATCAGCAGAAGCATGGGAAGGGCCTGCAGTGCTGGATTCATGCTCGGGGTGCCGCTTCTTCGTTGTCCGTGCTCTGCGTCCGTGTTACCGCCTCTCTTTCACGTGCGGTGTCTCTTAGCCGTGGGAGCCGTTTGTTTGCGGCATCGTAATTTATGCGCCGGGCGGGACGTGTTTCGTCGGACGGTGTGTGTAAGTTGTGCTGCGCCGCTACGTGAACGGGCGCACTTTGATGGCGGACGGTGTTGCTGGCTTGCCGGCGGTGTTTGGCCTGCTTTTCGCATCGTAATTGGGCGGGCGTGTGGACTGCTGCGTGCCGGCGGTAACTGGTGCTTTTTGCATCCGCCAGCACGGCGGTTGTGCTTCCGCCCGCCATCGTAATGGGCCCCTAAGTGTCAACTTTTAAAATACAATAATATTCCTTAAAAATCACTACTGTAACCAAAACGCTTTTACTCAACTGTTTACAGGAGATGTCCCAGGACTGAATCTAGGATCCAGTCCTGTGGTTAGAAAAGTAATCCATAAAGTAACTAATTGCATTTAGCTAGAAATTCACATTGAGCTCAATGTTGCATTGTGTTTGAAATTGTGTTGCCCATTGGCAACAACTGTAACTACTGTACTTAAAAGTCTATTGCCTATTTGCAAAGTATTTAAAGTAAATTAATTCATTCTGAGAAAGTATATTTTGTAATGTAATGTATAATGTAATTACAATGTAATTTAAAAAATAAAATATCTAAAAATAAATAGTTTAAAAAAATGTAGTAAATCAGTATGAAAAAAATAAAAATAACAATTAATACATTTAAAAATTGGCATTTACAAAACCTTTGAAATTCACTGAAAAAAACCATAGGTTTCAGACATGTTATAGTTAGGAATTAGCATTTAAAAAACCTTTGAAATTCACTGAAAAAACCATAGGTTTCAGACATGTTATAGTTAGAAATTAGCATTTAAAAAACCTTTGAAATTCACTGAAAAAACCATAGGTTTCAGGCACGTTATAGTTAGAAATTAGCATTTAAAAAACCTTTGAAATTCACTGAAAAAACCATAGGTTTTAGGGACAGTTGTAGTTACTTGGACATTGCACTCGTACAAAACCCGTGAAATTCCCCCGTTATAGTTAGTTCAGCTAACTATAACTCGCGCCCCCGCAATGCACTGCTGATGACGTCACATATTACATCACTCATGACATGGTCAGTGACATCACTGATGACATCACTGATGACATCTCAAATGACATCACTGATGACATCACTGATGAGTGCAATGTCCAAGTAACTACAACTGTCCCTAAAACCTATGGTTTTTTCAGTGAATTTCAAAGGTTTTTTAAATGCTAATTTCTAACTATAACGTGCCTGAAACCTATGGTTTTTTCAGTGAATATATATATAGATATATATACATACATATATACATATATATATACATATATATATACATTTTTCTTGATCCAAGTAATTACGCTCTCTCAGGGTAGTCCAATTGCAAAGTTTTTATTACCAGTTACGCGTTTCGGGGAACACCGTCCCCTTGCTCACACACTGGGCAATCGGTAACACCACCATACTTATAGTAAATAAACATAGTTAAGGGACAATCCACTTACTCAGATGTGTAAATTACTGTAATGAAAACGGCCGCCATTTTGTAATGGGTTATTTTACACTTTGTGGATACCCATTACACAATAGACAATCCATTTTCTTAGATAGAAGAAATACAATGGATAAAAAACGGCATCTATTTTGACATGGGTTCTTAAATTTCCTGTTCAGATGTTTGATTATGAGTCCCTAGTTGTTTGGATATGGCCATGACCAATAGCCACTTGGCGCCGGAATTTTGTATTACTCTTGACACATTTGCCAGTATCCTTGAATAAGCCACTAGAGCGATTACACCCTCCTTTGGTCTGATATGACAGGATGTTATAACAAAATAAGTATGTCCATCTATATAGTGATGAAAATATATAGTGATGTAATATGGTTTGGAGATTGTGCTACTCTTACATGTGGTCCGAAAAAACAATTAACATGCCTTTACGTTGTCATATGCAATTTTTGCTATGTAGCAATAATCTAGAATTATGTAATTTATATTTGTTTTGTATGTAAGAACCCATGTCAAAATAGATGCCGTTTTTATCCATTGTATTTCTTCTATCTAAGAAAATGGATTGTCTATTGTGTAATGGGTATCCACAAAGTGTAAAATAACCCATTACAAAATGGCGACCGTTTTCATTACAGTAATTTACACATCTGAGTAAGTGGATTGTCCCTTAACTATGTTTATTTACTATGAGTATGGTGGTGTTACCGATTGCCCAGTGTGTGAGCAAGGGGACGGTGTTCCCCGAAACGCGTAACTGGTAATAAAAACTTTGCAATTGGACTACCCTGAGAGAGCGTAATTACTTGGATCAAGAAAAATACTAACTTTCCGGTGGGCTTCGCCGGAGTACGCTCCATTTATCACGGGCCGAGTGGGGCGGAAGAAGCAACACAAGAAAAGGATTAAAATGGATGCCCCTTGAAAACGGCCGGCCGGCACAAAAAGGAACAGAATGGAAATACAAAAGAATTCCTGGTAACTATTCATTGAGGTCAGGTGGTGTAATAAATCAACCCTCCGGGTTAAGCGCTTCAGGAACTACAGCATCGAATCTCTTTGAACGGGGAATTACAAATAATTTCCACTCGCTGGTGTACAACTGACAGCAAGGCGCAAGACTTTTGGGAAACGGAAAGAAGGTGAATCAACCATCCGCCCGACGCTGTTGAAAGAGAGTGATTTACAGACAATAATTACGGCTTCAAGTAAATCTGATACGGAGACACCAGGGTCCAACGTAACTGCGGAGAGCAACAACACTTAACAACGGAGAAGAACGACCATCCGGAGGTAAGCGGAACTGGGGTGGTGTTTACGGGAGGAAGGTACGGGGGTATTGAACGGGTCGGAGGACACGGTCAGTGTCTCCGTACACCAACCGGCCACCATCTCTGACCGCCCCTTATTTCTGTTTGTTTATGACCCCGTGTACCATACAACTCGAATATCTACTAAACTCCGACTAAAGAGCCGTTTTTTCCTTATCTGGTAACAAAACAAATCAACCCATGAGCGAGTGACATTAGTGCAAATAAGGAAATATATATTTTTTCTTCCCCTCTACAAGTCTGTATTTGTGGATTAGTATTATACTATATACGACTATATAGATTCGACTACTTTGACCATCTTGTATTTTGTAGTTACCAGGTTACTTGAAAACATCAAAATCAACTAATACCACCACTGTGTTAAAAGAAAGTAAAAAACCTTCTGTGCCAAGCAATAAAAACCCTCTAATCTTGAGAGGGGGGACAGTCCAACAGCATACTACTCACAGCGATAACTTCACTTTCACTATTTTTATATCTTTTGAACCTTTTTTCTTTATTTCGTATACACACGCAAAATGGAGGAGGAATCTGAAAGACGTTTGGCAGCACAAAGTCTATTTGCAAGAGCCCCGAATAAACAACAACAAATATGTGCACCAGCAATAAAAGATGTGACACTACATGATAAACTTAAAAGAATGGAGAAGCTTAAAAAAACCGAAATCTCGAAGTGGTGGGAGGCAATATCCTTACAAGACTACATTGACAAGGAGATGGTCCCACGGGGCCTGAGGATATATACCACTCCATCGTATGAATCCCCTAACCCTAAAATGCTCGAGGAATGGTCACAAAACTCGTCCCAGAGCTCCAAAAATATGTTGACTATTCTTGTCAAATATGCTTGGGAAGACAGGGAAGAAATATTGAAAGAACTTAGAATATTGGAAGATGAATTGAAACATCATAAAGAACAGGAAACAATAAGAAAGTATGTGGAAGAACTAAAAACACGGATGAAAGGATATGAGGAGGACATTAAGACCAGAAAGCAAAGGAAACTCCATCGAGATTGCATTGACTATGAATCAGGCAGAATTCTCACTTATAGTCACAAGTATGACTACTTATATGAAAAATTAAGGCAAGGCGAACCTATTGAAGAACTAAGTGAGATTGCCAGTGGAACTGATTCAATTACTAGCAGCGATGCTGATGAAGTCCAGAACCAAGGAAATGAAAGAATACCAAACAGACAAGAAAAAACTGGAGTCCCCACAACTTTTTTAGACGAGTTTCGCATCATGAGAACAGGACGGCAAACTCCGAGAGCAACACCTACCCCAAGAACAAGAGGGAGAGGCAGAGGTCAGAAAGGGAGAGGTCGGGAAGAAACATGGACGAAACAAGCGGAGAAGAAAGCGAGACAAACAGAGGGAACAGAAGAGGCAGAGGACGAGGAAAAATGCCAGTGGGAAACAAGGCAACCACCTCCAAGAAACAATGATGGACAATGACATGGTAAGCAAAACCATTGTTAATTTATCTAATAGACCACTTTCTACATTAGAGAAAAGAACGTTATGTCTAGGTCTTTCCTTTTGCCCTACTAGTCGCTTCAACTACCCAGAAACAAGAATCGATATGTTCAAATATATCAGAAAAGTGAAATTAAAAAAATGGCATAAACTACATAAATCACAACAAGAAAGATCAGAGAGTATGCCGGATACAATGAACTCTATGGACCAGGCCCCGAATCTTATACCGACAGAGAATGATATCCTATGTATCAGAGATGTGGGTCCTCTCCTAGCCATTCAGAGTTTGCTGGCAGAAACAGACTTAGAAGAAACAGAGACACTAGCAAGTATGGACATCATCACAGACCAAGCGGCCATGACAGATTTTAAACCTAAATCCAAATTCTATCCTAACCTTTCCCATGACAATATTGACACGTTCCATGATATCATGACGCAAGAACTCATTAAGACTCGAGAACAAAAGAAACAAAGAGTCACGAATTGGAATATATCTCAAACCCAAAATGAAATAATACAATCTCTGGCTAAAGACAACACTATAGTGATTCGCCCTTCGGATAAAGGAGGGAATATAGTGATATGGGACAAAGAAATGTATATACAAGAAGCATTGAGGCAACTAGAGAATAAACACTTTTACTCCAAAAGTGACATCAGGGAATACAATCAAAGTATCACAGCTATGTGGGAAAGATTAGATGGTTGGAGAACTAATGGCATATTACACTGGGAAGAATTTTGTTACCTAAAACGTGATTACCCAAGACTTCCTATTTTTTATCTACTCCCTAAAATACACAAGAATCCTACTATACCACCAGGGAGACCAATTGTTTCCTCGATTGGGAGTGTCACCGAAAACATCTCAAAATACGTTGACTATTTCCTCAGAAATTATGTTACAGAACTACCATCACATGTAAAGGATACCAAAGACTTCTTGGAAAAAATACAGACTATACAATGGGCAAATGATTGTATTTTAGTAACAATGGATGTTAATGCTTTGTATACTATCATTGACCATGATCTAGGGATAAGATCTTGCCAACATTTTCTAGAACAGAGACCCATCAGGTACCTTGAGCACACGAATATGTTAGTTGAGATGATAAGATTTTGTCTCACTAATAATATTTTTTTGTTCAACGATGTGATCTACAAACAAACACTTGGAACGGCGATGGGGACTTGCTTCGCCCCTAGTTTTGCCAACTTGTTTCTGGGGGCATGGGAGGAAGAAATACGCCAGACACCAGATATGCATCAGATGTGGAGTCAGGTTACTACCTGGCTCCGCTACATAGATGATATTTTCCTAATTTGGAAAGGCAGTGAGGAAAGTGCCATCAGATTCATTGAATTGTTAAATACTAACAACTGTAATATCAAACTTACATACAACATGAGCAGAGAATCAATTGAGTTCTTGGATGTAGTGGTGATAGCCGATGGTGACAAACTGAACACGAAGCTGCACAGAAAAAGTACAGCAGGAAATAGTCTTCTTCATGCTCTCAGCAGCCACCCGGATGTGCTCAAATGGAGTATTCCATTCGGGGAACTGCTGAGAGCAAAAAGAAACTGTAGTACTAATAAAACATTTGAAGTTGAAAGTAAGATAATGCAGAAAAGATTTAAAGAACGGGGGTACCCGAATTGGGTGATTAAAAAAGCTCTTAAAAAAGTACAACAAATAAACAGAGATCTTACCCTCCAGGAAAAGTCCATAACAAAAGAAAACAATGTGAGTAGAGTTATTCTAACTTACAATGACGAATCCAAACAAGTAGCAAAAATCCTCAACGATAACTGGAGGATTCTGAAAAGTGATCCAGTCATCGGGCAGGATTTGCCAGACCGCCCCATGATAACATACAGAAAAGGCAGGAGTCTTAGAGACATTCTAGTGCGAGGAGACATTGCTATACAGCAGAGGGAACACCATCACAATCTACAGGGATTTTTTCCCTGTGGACACTGCAAAGCGTGCAAATATAGTTTAATGGTCAAAACATATGAGACATCTAGCGCTACTAAAATTATAAAACAATTTCTTACTTGTAGTACTGCCTATGTTGTCTATGTGCTTGAATGCCCCTGCAAGATGAGGTATGTAGGGAGCACCACTTTTGCAGCGAAGAAACGTATATTGGAACATCTACGAGCTATAAACAACAAAGATAAACATTACCCAGTTGCGCGCCACTTTGAGGAATTTCACCTTTCCAATAGCTCACTTTTGAGATATTTTATCATTGAACAGGTCCAAGTAAAAAAAGAGGGGGCAATCGTACACTCCTCTTAAGGAAACGTGAATCATGGCACATAATCGATTTACAGACAAGAAGCCCATGGGGCCATAATCAGGATGAGGAACTGATTATACACTTACAGGAAGAGTAGGGACACCTTAGCAACTATTAGTCTTTTTCTATGACAACTCAGATAAAGTTGTAGGCCTGTAAGCTGCGCTTGTATACTATATCCTTACCTCCTTGCGTGTGTTTTAAAGATTATTTTATCTTGTGCTGGTTCAGAGTTTTAATTTTTACTTTTGTTTTTTATTTACAGGAGGAAAGGAAGGGACCTACACTTACCTGTATGTAGCAGTAGAGGTCACCTACCCTTTTCCTTGAGACCTTGAGGAATCAGCACTCGATATGGTTAAAGATAAGATTACTATTTACAATATTTCTTCTTTTTTAATATATTATATTACGACATTATTTTCACCTGATATTTCACGATTTTTTTGATATTTGCACTATATACACGGTTAGTGAAAGAGCGCTTTATATATTCAGTTGTTGACGTCTGGTACACCACCTACTTTGAATTTATAATTTTGGAGGATATTTCCACTTCAAGTATGTTTGGACATACGGACACAGTATATTCCTGTCAGTAATGCCTTATAGATAAAGAGTGTCTAAATGTTTTGATACGGTTTGACCAACAACCTGACATACGGATACAGTAATTTCCTGTTCAGATGTTTGATTATGAGTCCCTAGTTGTTTGGATATGGCCATGACCAATAGCCACTTGGCGCCGGAATTTTGTATTACTCTTGACACATTTGCCAGTATCCTTGAATAAGCCACTAGAGCGATTACACCCTCCTTTGGTCTGATATGACAGGATGTTATAACAAAATAAGTATGTCCATCTATATAGTGATGAAAATATATAGTGATGTAATATGGTTTGGAGATTGTGCTACTCTTACATGTGGTCCGAAAAAACAATTAACATGCCTTTACGTTGTCATATGCAATTTTTGCTATGTAGCAATAATCTAGAATTATGTAATTTATATTTGTTTTGTATGTAAGAACCCATGTCAAAATAGATGCCGTTTTTTATCCATTGTATTTCTTCTATCTAAGAAAATGGATTGTCTATTGTGTAATGGGTATCCACAAAGTGTAAAATAACCCATTACAAAATGGCGGCCGTTTTCATTACAGTAATTTACACATCTGAGTAAGTGGATTGTCCCTTAACTATGTTTATTTACTATAAGTATGGTGGTGTTACCGATTGCCCAGTGTGTGAGCAAGGGGACGGTGTTCCCCGAAACGCGTAACTGGTAATAAAAACTTTGCAATTGGACTACCCTGAGAGAGCGTAATTACTTGGATCAAGAAAAATACTAACTTTCCGGTGGGCTTCGCCGGAGTACGCTCCATTTATCACGGGCCGAGTGGGGCGGAAGAAGCAACACAAGAAAAGGATATATATATATATATATTCACTGAAAAAACCATAGGTTTTAGGGACAGTTATAGTTACTTGGACATTGCACTCGTACAAAACCCGTGAAATTCCCCCGTTATAGTTAGTTCAGCTAACTATAACTCGCGCCCCCGCAATGCACTGCTGATGACGTCACATATTACATCGCTCATGACATGGTCAGTGACATCACTGATGACATCACTGATGACATCTCAAATGACATCACTGATGACATCATCCAGTGACTGTGTGTTTCTGTAAAGTTTAAATATTTTTAATATATATAGGAAAAGACGTATTGAAGAATGAGTGGGTGTGTAAGTGTCTGTATGGATGATTTAGTAGGTGCGTGACTGACTCTATAAGTGAGTGATTTAACGTATCTTACTGAATGCATGGGTTAGTGACTAATCTGGGTGAATGTCTGTATCCGTCTGTCTGTTGCTGTGTAAGTGGCTGCATGTGTTTGTGAATAGCTAAATGAGTGTCTATATGAGTTATTGAATGCTTGTCTGAGTATCTGTATGGGTGCCTGAGTGTTTGTGTGGGAGGGGTGTGTGCAACTCTGTGCATAGATGTGTGAGTGGGTGATTCACTGGGTGGATGGTTTCAAGAGTGCATCTGTGATAGACTGTATGGGTGGGTAAGTGTGTGTAAGAGTGTGTTAGTGAGTGAATGTATGTCCCAGTGGTACATGTGTGAGTAACTACATATGTGAAAGGCAGTATATATGTGTGTTGGAGTATATAAATAGCTATAAGCAAGAGTGAGTGATTGTGATAGTGGCTGTATGGATGAGTGTGTGCTTGTATCAGTGATTGTATAAGAGCGTAACAATGTGCTACTATTTGTATGAGTAAGTGAGCTGGTGTGTGTATAACTGTATAGGTGAGTAAATGGCAGTGTGTTTAATTATTTGCATGACTGACTAGGTGTCTGAGTATCTCTATGGATGAGTGGCGTTGTTTGAGTGTCTATATAGGAGTAAGAGTGCATATGATAGTCCTGTACTGAGTGACCGTAAGTATGAGTGACTGTACGGGTGAGTGAGTGGATGTGTGTGTGTAGACCTAAGAATCAGTGAGTGGGTATGTAGTTATTGGTGTTGGTGTGTCTATGGTTTTGCGAATGGCAGTCTGTAATTTAGAGTGGGTGTATCAAAGATTATATTAGGGTGTGAGGAGGTGCATCAGATTATCACGTGGATGATGTCATCAGTGATGTCATTTGAGATGTCATCAGTGATGTCATCAGTGATGTCACTGACCATGTCATGAGTGATGTAATATGTGACGTCATCAGCAGTGCATTGCGGGGCGCGAGTTATAGTTAGCTGAACTAACTATAACGGGGGAATTTCACGGGTTTTGTACGAGTGCAATGTCCAAGTAACTATAACTGTCCCTAAAACCTATGGTTTTTTCAGTGAATTTCAAAGGTTTTTTAAATGCTAATTTGTAACTATAACGTGTCTGAAACCTATGGTTTTTTCAGTGAATTTCAAAGGTTTTTTAAATGCTAATTTGTAACTATAACGTGTCTGAAACCTATGGTTTTTTCAGTGAATTTCAAAGGTTTTTTAAATGCTAATTTCTAACTATAACGTGCCTGATACCTACGGTTTTTTCAGTGAATTTCAAAGGTTTTGTAAATGACAATTTTTAAATGTATTAATTGTTATATTAATTTTTTTCATACTGATTTACTACATTTTTAGAAACAATTTTTTTTTACATATTTTATTTTTTAAATTACATTGTAATTACATTATACATTACATTACAAAAATACTTTCTCAGAATGAATTACTTTAGTTTAAATACTTTGCACATAGGCAATAGACTTTTAAGTACAGTAGTTACAGTTGTTGCAATGGGCAACACATTTTCAAACACAATGCAACATTCAGCTCAATGTGAATTTCTAGTTAAATGCAATTAGTTACTTTATGGATTACTTTTCTAACCACAGGACTGGATCCTAGATTCAGTCCTGGTACATCTCCTGTAAACAGTTGAGTAAAAGCGTTTTGGTTACAGTCGTGATTTTTAAGGAATATTATTGTATTTTAAAAGTTGACACTTAGAAACTTTTTCTCATAGAATCACCAATGTTATCCTATGGAAGGAAATTCACTTAGCAGGTAAAAACTGTTATCGTTACTTTTTCTTACTCAGTGTTGGATCCTGGATCCAGCACTGGTGCATCTCCTGTAAACAGTTGAAAGAATGCGTTTAAGTCATACAGGTGATTTTTAAGGAATATTTGTAGTTTGTAAAAATCAACACAAACTTTTTTGCTGAAAACCAGACAATGGATTCCTATGGAAGAAAATATAAGTTACTGGTAAGTACGGTTAAAATTACTTTTCAGGGTCAGTGCTGGGCTAAAAGATGCAGCACTGGGTTCTCTCCTGATAACAGGTGAGTAAATTGGTATTCGTACTTTGGTTGATTTTAGAGGAATATTATAAAGTTCAAAAACTCCACACTTAGAAGAATTTCCAAGTGAAACCAGTCAATGTTAGCCTATGAAGGTAATTCAAGTTACCGGTAAGTACGGTTAAAATTACTTTTCAGGAGCAGTACTGGGCTGAAAGATGCAGCACTGAGGTCTCTCCTGATAACAGGTGAGTAAATCAGAATTCGTATTTCGGCTGATTTTAGAGGAATATTTGTATGTTTTAAAAATCAACACTTAGAAACTTTTTCAGCAAAAAGCAGGCAATGATATCCTATGGAAGGAAATTCAAGTTACTGGTAAGTACGGTTAAAATTACTTTTGAGGATCAGTACTGGGCTGAAAGATGCAGCACTGAGGTCTCTCCTGATAACAGGTGAGTAAATCGGAATTCGTATTTCGGTTGATTTTAGAGGAATATTTTAAAGTTCCAAAACTCCACACTTAGAAGAATTTCCAAGTGAAACCAGTCAATGTTAGCCTATGGAAGGAAATTCAAGTTACTGGTAAGTACGGTTAAAATTACTTTTCAGGACCAGTACTGGGCTGAAAGATACAGCACTGAGGTCTCTCCTTATAACAGGTGAATAAATCGGAATTCGTATTTCGGCTGATTTTAGAGGAATATTTGTATGTTTCAAAAATCAACACTTAGAAGAATTTCCAAGTGAAACCAGTCAATGTTAGCCTATGAAGGAAATTCAAGTTACTGGTAAGTACGGTTAAAATTACTTTTCAGGATTAGTACTGGGCTGAAAGATGCAGCACTGAGGTCTCTCCTGATAACAGGTGAGTAAATCGGAATTCGTATTTCGGCTGATTTTAGAGGAATATTTTAAAGTTCCAAAACTCCACACTTAGAAGAATTTCCAAGTGAAACTAGTCAATGTTAGCCTATGGAAGGAAATTCAAGTTACTGGTAAGTACGGTTAAAATTACTTTTCAGGACCAGTACTGGGCTGAAGGATACAGCACTGAGGTCTCTCCTTATAACAGGTGAGTAAATCGGAATTCGTATTTCGGCTGATTTTAGAGGAATATTTGTATGTTTCAAAAATCAACACTTAGAAACTTTTTCAGCAAAAAGCAGGCAATGATATCCTATGGAAGGAAATTCAAGTTACTGGTAAGTACGGTTAAAATTACTTTTGAGGATCAGTACTGGGCTGAAAGATGCAGCACTGAGGTCTCTCCTGATAACAGGTGAGTAAATCGGAATTCGTATTTCGGCTGATTTTAGAGGAATATTTTAAAGTTCCAAAACTCCACACTTAGAAGAATTTCCAAGTGAAACCAGTCAATGTTAGCCTATGGAAGGAAATTCAAGTTACTGGTAAGTACGGTTAAAATTACTTTTCAGGACCAGTACTGGGCTGAAAGATACAGCACTGAGGTCTCTCCTTATAACAGGTGAGTAAATCGGAATTCGTATTTCGGCTGATTTTAGAGGAATATTTGTATGTTTCAAAAATCAACACTTAGAAACTTTTTCAGCAAAAAGCAGGCAATGATATCCTATGGAAGGAAATTCAAGTTACTGGTAAGTACGGTTAAAATTACTTTTGAGGATCAGTACTGGGCTGAAAGATGCAGCACTGAGGTCTCTCCTGATAACAGGTGAGTAAATCGGAATTCGTATTTCGGCTGATTTTAGAGGAATATTTAAAAGTTCCAAAACTCCACACTTAGAAGAATTTCCAAGTGAAACCAGTCAATGTTAGCCTATGAAGGAAATTCAAGTTACCGGTAAGTACGGTTAAAATTACTTTTCAGTACCAGTACTGGGCTGAAAGATGCAGCACTGAGGTCTCTCCTGATAACAGGTGAGTAAATCGGAATTCGTATTTCGGCTGATTTTAGAGGAATATTTTAAAGTTCCAAAACTCCACACTTAGAAGAATTTCCAAGTGAAACCAGTCAATGTTAGCCTATGGAAGGAAATTCAAGTTACTGGTAAGTACGGTTAAAATTACTTTTCAGGACCAGTACTGGGCTGAAAGATACAGCACTGAGGTCTCTCCTGATAACAGGTGAGTAAATCGGAATTCGTATTTCGGATGATTTTAGAAGAATATTTGCACAATGGTGAAGGGAGGGGCGGGGCCTGAGGTGACATCTGTGCAAACGCGCCCCGTGGCGCGTTTTAAGTTGGGGGATTAAGTCCCCTTGAATCCTGAGGGTCCCTAGGGGCCAACTAGCCCACCAGGAACCTCCAATATGCGCCAGAGGCTGCGTTGCAGAGACGTGTAGAGAGGCCACACCCCTTTTACACCTCTCTGCAACGCAGCTCTGTGGCGCTTTCTGGATGTACCTGTTGGGCTAGTTGGCTCCAGGGACCCTCAGGATTGAAGGGATTTAATTCCCCATCTTAAAACGCGCCACGGGGCCTGTTTGCACACATGTCACCTGAAGCTCCGCCCCTCCCTTCAGCACTGTGCAAACGCGCCCCGTGGCGCGTTTTAAGTTGGGGGATTAAGTCCCCTTGAATCCTGAGGGTCCCCGGAGTCCAACTAGCCCACCATATACCTCCAAAAAGCGCCATATATATATATTGGGGACATCATGATGCACTATGCATTTTCTAAGACATTGATAATATTTTCCACGTAGCACATTGATTATGTAAAGTGATTACACTTGCATGTTTATGCTGTTTTCAGGGAAATGTAATGCTGGAATTTTTGCAATCTAGAAACTTTTCTATGTCTATGATTGAAATCAGGTATTTAAGTTGAAACAAAAATGGCGCTGATTAGATTGAGAAAGGCTGCTGTGTCAGCCGAAACGCGTCTCTCTTGTCTGCCGGGTCGGAGGAGGCTAAATGCAATAAAAAGCCTTAAACCCAGTTGCCCTCGTGTGCGTGCTCCTTTCCATGTGGAGCAGAGGTTTTGTTATATATATATATATATATATATATATATATATATATATATATATATATATATATTATCTACTGGCGGTCGCCAGTAGATAGTTATAGTTAGAACCTATTTTCCATAGGAAATCCGCGACATTCTATTTGAAATAACTCTCTTGCCGGTTGAGGTATGTTCGCAAAATTTTTAAACTTTGTGGGGCGCTCCGGTCCGCTCCTACCCTGAAAGTCTCGGGGTGATTCGTCAAGCGGGGGCCGAGAAAAAAGGGGGGTCCCAAAACGCGTTTTCCCCATTCATTTTTCCATAGGAAACTTTAGACACGGCTACAGCCCGAACTTCTGAACGGAATTACACCAAATTTGGCAAAGAGGTAGTTCTTGGTTCAGAAAGAACCCTTTTTGTTAAATGGTGTAAATCCGTTCAGTAGTTGCTGAGAAAATCAAAAGTAAAAGTACATATATATCTATGGGCACGGAGGATCCGCGCACCCTGAGCGCACCCTGCGCGCACCGTCCCGATCACGAGCTGCATGTTAATTGGCTGTCAGCTGGCTGTCAACATTCCGATTCAGGAAATGTTGGCAGCCATTTTGTCCCTCGGTAGAACCGAGGGACAGAAACAAGTGCGCAAAGCGCACAAAGGGGGCAGGGTAGAAACACCCTGACCCCTAGGTCTGCTCAGGGGGTCCCATAAGGACCCCCTGGGCAGAAAAAAGCATTTAAAAAAAAAAATGGCAGGATGCGCTCAGGGTGCGCGGATCCTGCCGATAAAAAATCGAGCGCGGTCTCCCGCGCTTCGATGTTAATTGCCCCCGGGTGGGCCAAGTCCTGGGGGCATGCTGGGGGGTGTTTATTTTAAGTATGGGGGCCTCTAAGGGCCCCCCAAGCCCCGGGGACCGCCACCCCCCGGGGCTTTCTTTTTAAAATGGTGCGGGAGGGCTCTGAGCCCTCCCGCAGCCCCGGGGACCACCACCTTCTTTTTTTTTGTTTTTCCTGTGTGGGGGGGGGCTTGAGCCCCCCCACACGCCCCGGGGACCGCCACCTCCCGGGGCACTAACAAATTAAAATGGGGGTCCGTTTTGGACCCCCGAAGCCCCGGGGACCACCACCTCCCCGGGGCTGTGCTGATGTGGGGAGGGGGCCGCGCGGCCCCCCTCCTGGAGCCTGTGGTGGCCCTGGGGACCGCCACCCCCAGGGCCGGCTCCTGCAGTGTCCCGGGGTGCCTACCCTCGGGACACTGCTGTTTGCAATGACAGGACGGGAGCCTCGCGGCTCCCGTCCTGTCATTGCAAACTGCTTTCGATATTGGAAGAGAGAGCAGGGAAACCTGCTCTCGCTTCCAATATCCAAAGATAATTGCTTTTCCACACGGGGAGCAGCATGTTAGCTGCTCCCCATGTGTAAAGCAATGCCGGCTCCCGTAGGACACGGGGAGCCGGGCGGGACTGTGGGGGTTTGGGGACCCCCACAGTCCCCAACCAGAGGCCAGGCCCCGGGGGATGGGGTCCCCGGGGCAAGCAGTGGCCCGGGAGGGGGGCCACGCGGCCCCCCTCCCCAGAAATATATATTTTTTTAAATAAAAAAAATAAAAAAGGGGGTAAGGCCCTGGGGGATGGGGTCCCCAGGGCCCAAAAATAAGAAAAAGGAAGGGGGGCCACACAGCCCCCCTTCAGGGGAAAAAAAACAAAAAACAAAAAAAAACGATCGGCCCGCAGGCCCCGCCCCTTCCTTCACCACTCTGCAAACGCGCCCCTGGCGCGTTTGCAGATGGGGAAGTAATTCCCTTTGAATACTGGGGTCCTGGGGCCAACTAGCCCACCAGGAACCTCCAGTATGCGCCAGAGGCTGCGTTGCAGAGAGGTGTACAGAGGCCACGCCCCTTTATACACCTCTCTGCAACGCAGCTCTGTGGCGCTTTTTGGAGGTACATGGTGGGCTAGTTGGCCCCCAGGAACCCTCAGGATTCAAGGGGACTTAATCCCCCAACTTAAAACGCGCCACGGGGCGCGTTTGCACAGTGGTGAAGGGAGGGGGCGGGGCTTCAGGTGACATGTGTGTAAACAGGCCCCGTGGCGCGTTTTAAGATGGGGAATTAAATCCCCTTCAATCCTGAGGGTCCCTGGGGGCCAACTAGCCCAACAGGTACATCCAGAAAGCGCCACAGAGCTGCGTTGCAGAGAGGTGTAAAAAGGGGTGTGGCCCCTCTACACGTCTCTGCAACACAGCCCCCTGGCGCATACTGGAGGTTCCTGGTGGGCTAGTTGGCCCCTAGGGACCCTCATGATTCAAGGGGACTTAATCCCCCAACTTAAAACGCGCCACGGGGCGCGTTTGCACAGATGTCACCTCAGGCCCCGCCCCTACCTTCACCATTGTGCAAATATTCCTCTAAAATCTGCCGAACTACGAATTCGGATTTACTCACCTGTTATCAGGAGAGACCTCAGTGCTGCATCTTTCAGCCCAGTACTAATCCTGAAAAGTAATTTTAACCGTACTTACCAGTAACTTGAATTTCCTTCCATAGGATATCATTGCCTGCTTTTTGCTGAAAAAGTTTCTAAGTGTTGATTTTTGAAACATACAAATATTCCTCTAAAATCAGCCGAAATACGAATTCCGATTTACTCACCTGTTATCAGGAGAGACCTCAGTGCTGTATCTTTCAGCCCAGTACTGGTCCTGAAAAGTAATTTTAACCGTACTTACCAGTAACTTGAATTTCCTTCCATAGGGTAACATTGACTGGTTTTACTTGGAAATTCTTCTAAGTGTGGAGTTTTGGAACTTTAAAATATTCCTCTAAAATCAGCCGAAATACGAATTCCGATTTACTCACCTGTTATCAGGAGAGACCTCAGTGCTGCATCTTTTAGCCCAGCACTGACCCTGAAAAGTAATTTTAACCGTACTTACCAGTAACTTATATTTTCTTCCATAGGAATCCATTGTCTGGTTTTCAGCAGAAAAGTTTCAAAGTGTCGATTTTCACAAACTACAAATATTCCTTAAAAATCGCCTGTATGACTTAAACGCATTCTTTCAACTGTTTACAGGAGATGCACCAGTGCTGGATCCAGGATCCAACACTGAGTAAGAAAAAGTAATGATAACAGTTTTTACCTGCTAAGTGAATTTCCTTCCATAGGATAACATTGGTGATTCTATGAGAAAAAGTTTCAAAGTGTCAACTTTTAAAATACAATAATATTCCTTAAAAATCACGACTGTAACCAAAACGCTTTTACTCAACTGTTTACAGGAGATGTCCCAGGACTGAATCTAGGATCCAGTTCTGTGGTTAGAAAAGTAATCCATAAAGTAACTAATTGCATTTAACTAGAAATTCACATTGAGCTGAATGTTGCATTGTGTTTGAAAATGTGTTGCCCATTGCAACAACTGTAACTACTGTACTTAAAAGTCTATTGCCTATGTGCAAAGTATTTAAACTAAAGTAATTCATTCTCAGAAAGTATTTTTTGTAATGTAATGTATAATGTAATTACAATGTAATTTAAAAAATAAAATATGTAAAAAAAATTGTTTCAAAAAATGTAGTAAATCAGTATGAAAAAAATTAATATAACAATTAATACATTTAAAAATTGTCATTTACAAAACTTTTGAAATTCACTGAAAAAACCGTAGGTTTCAGACATGTTATAGTTAGTAATTAGCATTTAAAAAACCTTTGAAATTCACTGAAAAAACCATAGGTTTCAGATATGTTATAGTTAGAAATTAGCATTTAAAAAACCTTTGAAATTCACTGAAAAAACCATAGGTTTTAGGGACAGTTATAGTTACTTGGACATTGCACTCGTACAAAACCCGTGAAATTCCCCGTTATAGTTAGTTCAGCTAACTATAACTCGCGCTCCCGCAATGCACTGCTGATGACGTCACATATTACATCACTCATGACATGGTCAGTGACATCACTGATGACATCACTGATGACATCTCAAATGACATCACTGATGACATCATCCACGTGATAATCTGATGCACCTCCTCACACCCTAATATAACCTTTGATACACCCACTCTAAATTACAGAATGCCATTCGCAAAACCATAGACACTCCAACACCAATAACTACATACCCACTCACTGATTCATAGGTCTACGCACACATCCACTCACTCACCCGTACAGTCACTCATACTTACGGTCACTCAGTACAGGACTATCATATGCACTCATACTCCTATATAGACACTCAAACACCGCCACTCATCCATAGAGGTACTCACACACCTAGTCAGTCATGCAAATAATTAAACACACTGCCATTTACTCACCTATACAGTTATACACACACCAGCTCACTTACTCATACAAATACTAGCACATTCTTACGCTCTTATACAATCACTGATACAAGCACACACTCATCCATACAGCCACTATCACAATCACTCACTCTCGCTTATAGCTATTTATATACTCCAACACACATATATACTGCCTTTCACATATATAGTTACTCACACATGTACCACTGGGACATACATTCACTCACTAACACACTCTTACACACACTTACCCACCCATACAGTCTATCACAGATACACTCTTGAAACCATCCACCCAGTGAATCACCCACTCACACATCTATGCACAGAGTCGCACACACCCCTCCCACACAAACACTCAGGCACCCATACAGATACTCCGATAACCATTCAATAACTCATATAGACACTCATGTAGCTATTCACAAACACATGCAGCCACTTACACAGCAACAGACAGACGGATACAGACATTCACCCAGTTTAGTCACTAACCCATGCATTCAGTAAGATACGTTAAATCACTCACTTATAGAGTCAGTCACGCACCTACTAAATCATCCATACAGACACTTACACACCCACTCATTCTTCAATACGTCTTTTCCTATATATATATTAAAAATATTTAAACTTTACAGAAACACACAGTCACTGGATGATGTCATCAGTGATGTCATTTGAGATGTCATCAGTGATGTCATCAGTGATGTCACTGACCATGTCATGAGTGATGTAATATGTGACGTCATCAGCAGTGCATTGCGGGGCACGAGTTATAGTTAGCTGAACTAACTATAACAGGGGAATTTCACGGGTTTTGTACGAGTGCAATGTCCAAGTAACTATAACTGTCCCTAAAACCTATGGTTTTTTCAGTGAATTTCAAAGGTTTTTTAAATGCTAATTTCTAACTATAACATATCTGAAACCTATGGTTTTTTCACTGAATATATATATATGTATATATATTTTTTTATATATACATATATATATATATATATAAATTGCCCATGTAATAAAACATACATTGGGAGTACAATACACAAAGCAAAGAAACGGGTATTGGAACATCTAAGAGCAATCAAAAATGGTGACCGGCAATACCCTATGGCCAGACATTTTCAGACCCACCATAATCAAAACGGTAACTTACTCACGTTCTGTGTACTGGATACTGTACCAGTAAATGAACGGGGAGGAAATCGTGTCCTAGATTTGAGACGTCTTGAATCAAGACTTATAATTCAATATCAAACACTGGCGCCAGGGGGTCATAATTGTGATGAGGAGCTATCAGTTCATCTAGGATAGACCCTGGTACCCCTTATACTAATAATAATGTATTCAGGCTCAGTTCAGTAAGCTCGGGATTCTAACAGGCTATTTTAGTATTACATTTTAAATTAAACAAAATCATTTTTTCACGGAAAATGTAAAAGTGTTTATTACCTGCTGCCCCAAGGCACTTGTGTATATATTGTCACTGTAATGTTTAGGTGTTTATTGTTAATTTGGGATCAACTGGATGTTAATCACATTTATTTTGTGTTTTCACAGATAATTATGTAAATTGTCACTACGTAAGAAGAAGGCAGAGGAGCTAAAATATCGTCTTTTCTACCTGCAACTGGGTACACCATTCTGCAGTGCCAATATTTAATTTCTTGAGAATGTTCTCTGTATATAAAGCCCACAAGGGCACAATGAGGTACTGTGTTGAATTTATTATTTTTTCACCCGTTTTCCCACTGGGGAATGATTATTAATTTCCCACTTGGGAAGGAGTTCTGGCATATGCCTGATGTTATGCAAATTTTGCAGGTCGGGTGAAACGTCCCATTTGTTTAGAAGAACTGGAACATTTAAGGTCAGATACATTGCGTTAGGAAACGCATATGTTTTGACTGTTATATGGGGCTAATAAAGTTGCAGGTTTTTGAATAGCCAGTAGACAAATGCTTCTAAAATCTGCCGGACATTCGTATTCACTGTAATTCCAACATGAGAATTATTATATGTTTATAATGAATTGTGAATACCATACATTTGTATTTTTGCACTTTTGGACAACGATCGAGTGAAGTGTAACTCGTTTTTGTTAGTCTGTCTACCATGTCAGTAGATCACATGTTTTATTATTTAAACCAATAACAAACTATGACAGCCACTCGTGATCAAGGGGTTTCCCCGAAACGCGTAGAGTGTGTCAGACCATCAAATAAAGAAATCGCTTTGCAAAAGATTGGGCCACGGTGTGCTGTTTTTCAACTTACAATCAGTGCGTTCTGTGATATATATATATGTATACATATACTCGCTACAGACAGCTTCACCTGTTTCTAGCAGACAGCATTGCATACAATACTACATAAAGCTGGCTTTGTGCCAAGCCCTTGCTCATTACTGACTGACTTTGTTATATCTTCTCAGTTTCTTGCTCTTCAATGAATGGCTTCCCCTCCATTCTTGTGATTGTCCCAATTCTTCCCTCACATTTGATTACCTGAGTTATATCCTTACACAGTTGACATCCCAGAAATGTTTTTTTTTTACTTGTAGTATTGATGGCTCCAGCGGTCTCTGTGTTTAGAGCATCCTTGCACTTCGTTCCTCAGTCCCTCAACATCCCCTACCACATTTCTCTAAAAGAGTGTGTTGCAGAGCACTGCTGCAGCTCAGTGTCATGCTACACTGATCACCTCTACCGCCTTTCTGTCGCCTCCACTGACTTTCTCCACCCTCTCGTAGCTTTCTTTTCCTCATCCTGCCTTTCTCTCCATCTCCAGATCCCTCTCCCACTCAACTGTGGCCACAGCCATTAATTTTACCAAAGCTGGAGGTATTCTAATAGCAGTGACTAGCCATCTTGAAAGTGTATTTGGGTTACATTCTGCGACACAACGCAGTAGCCATTTTAAAAGTATAGCAAATAAAACAAAATTATACTTTCAAGGTTGCCGTCATCTTGTGTGACACAATTTGGTGGCTAACTTGAAACATTACGTTCTAGTCTTTTAAAGCCTAAAAAATTTGTGAAAAATGGACCTTGGTTAAGGTTGAAGAAAATGTGCCTGACATTTAAAAATTTGTTTAACTTTGTCATAGCCATAGATAAAACCCTAGTAAAACGCTTTTTTAAATGTGTTAAGTAAATCATGCAGCTTTAAACCATAGGAAAAGATGCTTTCTTGAACGTGCAAAATAAATGTGCAGCTTAAACAAAGTAGTAGGCCCTCATACCTAATGTGCTTCCACGGCTAGGCCTGAAAAGTTCTATTGACTTCTGTTTGACATTTAACACCTTCGCTGCGATCGGAATTCCGCCCAGGTGCTGGACATTCCGATCGCAGGCGTGGTCGTGACGAGCTCAGCTCGTCATGCGCACAAGCCCACCGTGAGGCATGACGAGCTGAGCTCGTCATGAGCAGGGAAGGGGTTAAATAAAATGCCTTTTAGAAACTGCTGACCTAATCATCTGACTGCAAATTCGTTCATCACTTTAAAATGTTTGCTCTATGAGAAATGTTTTTCTTTGTTTACTCACACTATATGATTTACTTATTTCTCTAAACAATGTATTTCACTATATTTTATAATGAATATAGCATTATTAATGTTAAGCATACTGAAGATATTGTTTGCATGGTCTTTACCGATAGAAATGTTTTGTTGCTTTAGATTAGCCCTTTGTCCATACAATGGTATACTGACAACAGCTAACAGAATAGGCCTGCAAAGGTTCTCATGAGAACCTAGCCTCATGTATCTAGTGTAAGACATTTATAAACTTTTAGACAACTGCTCACCGGCATGAATGCTTAATGTGGGAAATTGGAAGAGAGACGACAGACCATCGGAAGACCCATTTCCATTGGAAAAGAATGACTTAACCATGCTGAATGTTGCAAACATATTTTGTGTTTTCATATATATGTGTTCCTAGTTAGAGAGAATCATTCCATGCCATGCTTTCCATGCCATATATATCTTGATGCTTTAATGCCATCTTACGCTCGATGCTTTATGCATTGTTTTCCCTTATTCTTGCCCGAATTCCTCTGTGCTACTGCCAATGACGATTTACTTTTATTCTGACCTTTTGAGGGGAGACTTTCTCCTCATGTTGATCTAGCTACTGCTGTGATTAATTTCTTTTGATTTACTACAAGCTGCTACTGCAACTTGTTAGGGAACTCGGCTGGGTTTTCTGGAACTGCTCTCTATGGAGAGTTTATTCTTTTGACTAACTAGAAGCTCCAGAATCAGAACTCTTTATGGGTTTATATTTAGGTTAGGACTTGTAGATTAAGATAGGGACTATTTGCTTTATGGAACACACTGTCTATTTTATGCTGACTCTAACAAAACATTTTTCAATATTTCTGTAATTTGACTAATCTAAATAAAAATGACAACAACAATTACTAATCTCTTAGTGAGAAATATGGCTTTGAAACAATTCCAAACCTCTCATCATTGACTGAACATTTAGATACTGAAAGATGATGATTTTATTTTAAATGCATTTGATTACAGCTCCATTCTAACACAGTGGCAAAGATCCATGTGCCTGGAGACGGAGGGATGCCAAAAATAGGAGGCTGCTGTTGTAAGTGCTTTGGGTTTGCACTGGTCATCAATTGCCCCCCCAAATTTTGGGCGCTGACAATACTTTCAAGATAGCTTCCTTGTTGCGAACCACAACATGGAGGCCATCGTGAAAGTATAGAAAAATGTATTTGCCACGGTGCATCACACAACATTGTGGTCAACTTGAAAATATACCAAATACACTTTTGAGATGCCCAATTGCAGCATAAGGATTTGCCAATCGCAATGGAATTATAAAAGCACTTGCAAAGTCTATAGTGGCACCCAAACAGCATTGGCAAAACCAATTGGCTTTGCAATGCTTGTTTATTAGGTAAACAATCAGTAAATGTAAAGTTGATTCCTGTAAAAGCATATTTGAACTAGACTATACAGGAGCAAACCACAGGATTCAACATAGGGGACACAAAAAGAAAGGCCTGTGTATTGTTAAAATTGTTAAAGTGACACATATATTTAATGGATTATTAAACACAATTGTACATTTTATTTATGAAATACATCTTTTTGTACGTTTGCAGTATAAGCAAAGCAGACATTAAAAGGCATGTAACTTGGTATCAACAGTTTTCAAGTGACTTTTTATCTCAAGTCAAAGAAGGCCAAATGATTTTATAAATAAACCAAGCATATGAACTACCCGAAAAAGTGGACTAATAGTCTCAAATATGGAACATGGTATAAAAAATAGTGTAATATTTAATTAAGATATCGTCTATAAAGAAATATTAACAATGCTACATCCTGCATTGACACTTGAGCGAGTAACTCCAGTCTGCCAGCCCCAGGAAATACATAGACAAGGCCTATTCATCCAAGGTTGAACCATACCGAGATGAGGCGACCAACGTTATTCCTTTGACAGGCAAGAAGTATTTTGGAAAGACTACCATGAATGGCATTGCAATAATTAAGACAAGCATTTACAGCAGTCTCATCCACAAGGGAGCAATGGTCTCGGGGTGAAGGGGTAAAATAGGTTTCAACTATTTTTGGTTGCTAAAAGCAGATCTTCAAAACGGAGTTAACTTACAGAGAAAAAGAGGAACTGGCATCCACAATTACACTCAAGTTCTTAACTCTGGCTGGTATTGTGGTAGTTCCACATTGCCACAAAGGAGCCATCATTTGCTCCATAGAGAACAACCTCAAATGTGGAATTGGTGAACTATGACGTTTTTGCAGTCATTCGACACTGAATGCCATTTAGAACCTCTTCTGGATTTCTAGATGGAGCAGTTTGAGATAACAGTTTTAATGAATATTTGACTATTTTCAGAATAGGAATAGGCCAACATTTCTAAGCCACCTAAAAGATAAAAGAAGGTGTGGAGGTATACATTTACCAAAGCATGCAAGAGTGAAGGCCGCGGGGGGTCGCCACAGTGGTGTGGAGGTGCATGCTTAGCAGTGGCAGCTGGTGAAGTTTGAGAGTGGTGAGCTGGGAGAGGGGACACATCAGCAATATGCAACTATACGGCGAAAATCAACCTTTGTGAAGTGCCCTCCGCTGCACAGCAACACATGCCGCCGCATTTAATAACTTATGATTTGTTTGACCTGGAATTTTGCTGCAGCATATGGTAGATTATGTGGCAAACGCGGAAAATCGATAATTATGCAAAAAGTGCCACTGCCACAAAATTCCATAATTCCAGTGGCCCTGCACAGGCATCTTCCCACCTTTCCCAAGATAAGGCATGGGAAAAAGAAGATCTCCTAGCTGTCCCAGACAAAGCACCCCCAACCACACAAGCCTACATGATTTGTGGAGCCCCCAAACTCTCAAACAAACAGTTAAAGTGGGAAGGCGCGGCCTCACTCTCCAATGCCAAAGTCCATTGGAGAAAAGTAACTCTTACTTATTCCATTGCCCCGAACCCCTAGTGGAAATATGAGCAATGTTATTTAAACCATCAGCAATCCAGGTCATGGGTCCTTTACAATCACTGGACAGAGAAAGAAATCTCTTAGCCCATAAAGCACTAATCGAGGCTAGCACAGTGTGCATCAAGCACATAGTGCTGCGACTTTAAACAGCCAACTTAACCAGAGTGCCACCCCGCAATGCCAGGCAGGAGGGCGAGGTTGGGGCAGAAGAGTCGGGTATCTCGCCTTGAAACAAGAACAATTAGAGGCTGTTGTGCACCCAAAAGTGGTGTGTGGGGGGGTCACTAATTTTAAAACGCAGGCCTTTCTCCAGTGCACATAATCGGCTGCATCCAGCACGGATTTCTGCTCTCACTCCACCAGTTCTGTAAGAAGCACAGACCTTCCATGGTGTGTCCGGTCATAAATGTACCAAAGGCCTTCATCACTGTTGGAAATTGCGTTACTGGCTGAGGGAGGGTGACACCCTCCTCAAGCAGCAACTGTAATCTCTATTAGTGTGAAACACAAGCAAACACCAAATTAACCTGTGCTAAACCCTCTGGTAGCTTAGCACAAAAGCAGTCAGCCTTAACTTAGAGGCAATGTGTAAAGTATTTATGCAGCACTGCAAACAGTAATTAAGTGAAAACACAACACAAGAAAAATCAGAAAAGTCCCACACTAATTTAGAAAAATAGAGTAAAATATAATAAATTATTTGACCCCAGAATGACAAAAATTCAATTAATAAAACCGGAGATATGAAATTTCAAAGTTTTAAGTAGAAACAGTTTCAGAAGCACAAGGGGCCAGATGTACGACCAGTGTAAATTGCGACTCGCAATTTGCGCTCGATTGCGAGTCGCAATTTACGATGTACAACAGTTTCAGAGACACTGATTGCGATTTCCAATGGGGTTGCAAAATGCGAGCCTCATGAATATTAATGAGGCACTCGCAATTTGCGACACCATTTGGAATGGCTGGCCCTCCCAGGGATGGTGGCCTGCTGGGCTCAGCAGATCTCCATGTCTGGGACTGCTTTTCAATAAAGCAGTTTTTTTTAAATGCAGCCTGTTTTCCTTAAAGGAAAACGGGATGCATTTTTTTTTTTAAATCAAACGTTTTCGTTTAATTTTTTAAGGGCAGGTAGTGGTCCCTGGGACCACTGCCTGCCCCTAAAAAATATTTCCCCCTGCATTTGCAAAGGGGAAGGGGTCCCCAGGGGACCCCTTCCTATTTGCGACTGCATTACCACCCCCTTGAAGAGGGCGGTAAATTGCGAGTGTTTTCCAACCGTAATTGCGGTTGCAAAACATTCATACATGGCTTGTGAGTCGCTATTAGAAAGGGAACACCCCTTCCTAATAGCGAGTCGCAAAACACTATTTTGCGACTCGCGACATGGCCCAGAGGAAAATTGCGTGCGCAAACGGGTCGCAAACCCCTTTGCGCATGCAATTTTCCATCGTACATCTGGCCCAAAGCGTCAACTTTGGAGGTTGAAACTTTGCAGGACATACTGCTGCACACTGTGTGCACGGGTTTAGGCACTCTTAGTTATATGTATATATACTGAGCATATTATGTATAGAGCATTAATTTAAAAAAAAGGTGACAGTGCCCAATACCTCAGGGGGCTTGAAAATGCTATGGAGGTGTACATTCAACAAAGCATGCAAGAGTGAAGGAACCTGGGAGAGCCTCAATGGTATGGAGGTGTACATTGAACAAAGCATGCGAGAGTGAAGGAACCTGGGAGAGCCTCAATGTTATGGAGGTGTACATTGAACAAAGCATGCGAGAGTGAAGGAACCTGGGAGAGCCTCAATGGTATAGAGGTGTACATTGAACAAAGCATGCGAGAGTGGAGGCCCCTGGGGAATGCCACAGTGTAGCATGCTGACTGCAGACCTGCAGGAGTAAATGTTGCCCTGTGATTTGCCAGGAACAATTGAAACCACCTTATAGTAGGCCCAGAAGCCCCTCACACAGATACAAAAGGAGAGAATCGTCTCAGTGGCCCAGTAAAACTGAATATCCTGTCTAATACACTGTTTTTAAAAAAACATTAAAAAGCACAATGAACTTTCAAATTATTCAGTTCCTGCGCATCACCATGGAGCATTATACAATAGCAAAATATTCTTTCAAAATCCATATTTACACCGTTGGCTTATAAATCCGTCATAGGTTTAAAGGTCCCAGCTATACTAAACAGTATGCAAAAAGAGGTCGTTGTGGATAAAAAACAATCTTTTTATTGAATCAGTAGACAGAATGATATATATACACATCTCATTTAACCAAATTCGGACCCAGAGGCTCCTACTGCCCTTTAGACATCAGTGTAAGTCTCATCAGATGCCACTGTGTTTCTAGAACAGACCTCTGCTCTCTCATTTCTGTAAATATTTGTACGACGTTTGTTTGAATGCTGCTTAGTCACAATTAAAATATTTATATGAAGACAGCTTTCTACAAGTAGGTTCCCTACTCAGTATAAAAAGAAACAAACCAGAGGCATGTAAAGTGCAAACAAGCTCAGGGCAGACACAGTGTGATACAGTTCAGAAGCTATGTGCAGCAGCACCATGGTTCTGTTATGAAAATCTCCAACGCTGTTTTATAAAATATTAATCAAGTTTGTTTTTATAATCTACCCTGCCCATGCTATTCTGCAATCAGAGAGGAGGAGAATCACAATGAAGCATTCTGTTAAGAGCCATCACGACTAAATGCATCTATTCAATCCTCTCTTCACTGCATCATAGATACTGTTTGTTCTCTTTGACCACCATTACTTACACTCACCATTAGTGAGACTGAACAATTCTTCGACAAACACCATTACAGAGAATTTAGCAATTATCTGTGGAGGCTGGGTACATTTAATATTCTACTTCCCACCTAGCATTTGGGGTGCTATAGCAATGTGTTGGCCAATATAGGGGCCATGATCAAAGTAGTGGTCAGAGTAGTGGTTAATTGAAGTAATGCTGGTAAAAGTATTGGAGATATGTGCTGACATATACCAGTGCTGGTTGAAGATTTATTGGATTTTTCTCCATCACTTGTAAGCATGTAAGCACATTTAGCAGTTGTATGAGCAGTGCATGATGGTCTTTAATAATGTTTGTTATAGCTACTGGCAAATCCATAGTTTTGTCTTAAAGTTTTCTATTTCTTGACATAAATACGAAAGACTTTTAAGTTTCTTTTGAGGATCTCTTAGATAGTGCCAAGAAAAATATTTTGCTGAAAAGTGAAATAGACATTATCCACCCTTTGTTATTCTCTCCACAAAGCAACATTTAATTTGTAAAGCTCCCACATCTGCTCTGCCGGCTGACTGCAGAAAAAAGTGAACCTAACACCCGAACACAGACCACCCCCTGTGCTTGACTGCCCATGCCACCCTGGACCACAACATGTGGTTCGGGGAGGCACTCCCTACTCACAGTGATTGTGATTGCCGGCAGCTAATCAGAAGTACTGAAGGACAGACTATCTTTAACTAGCACGTGGGTCAATCATCTCACAATGTTTCGTGGATCATTAGGGGATACCACCTACTCATCATGTTTTCTTGTGTCACTGGCAAATAGAAGTGTGTCACATGAAAAAGGTGGATTTGTGCTAAAAGTTGCATTTACTTATGAGGAACTGAATCGAAAATGTGGATCTTTTCTCACATGCAGCTATTAAGGTACCTGGAGGACTCTGTAACTACTCTGTAACTACTGACTTAAAACTAAGGGCCTGATTTAGATTTTGGCGGATGGGTTACTCCGTCACAACGGTGACGGATAGCCCGTCCGCCGAAATATAAATCCAATAATATCCTATGGCATTTATATTTAGGCGAAAGGGAAATCCATCACTGTTGTGACTGAGTAACCCGTCTGCCGAAATCTGAATCAGGCCCTTAGTCTCCAGCTTGTCTCAATGCATGCTGCAGGACAACCTGATAGAGACTTTCTTGTAAGGTCAGCAAATAAGTGCTACTTAACCAATGATACAACATCCATCACTTATCTTAGTACATTTCCTTAAATCCTGTACAAATATGTTTAGCATTTGTTGTAAGGTGACCCCTTTTTGTGTAGTCACCCCCAGTTTTTCATTTTTTGGGGGGACTCCTCTGCAGGTAATTTAGAACTCTAGCACTGGGTCACTGCTATCTGGTTCCCGCTGTATATGATCTGACCCTGCAAAATATGTTAAAATTGTCTTAAAACCTGTTTGGTTCATTTATAGTTGTTATAAGTCTATAGTTTATGATGCAGAAATGCACCCATGGCATGGAAAATTAAATGTCACTTGTGAACTGCTGAACCTATTGTGCCATCTATTACAATTGCAGTGAAAACATGGCTTCAGGATTACCCCATGTAGCCTAACAGCAACAACTTGAACCTTGCTGCACGAACCTGTCCAAATTAACATTCTGATAGGTAGAACAACCCAATTTTAAAGATTATATGACTCACCCCTAAGCACATCTTGCTGCCCACAAGGTAGAGTGCATAATGTTTAAGAGTGGCACATGTGTGACATTAAGAGAGGCATATTACCCCAGTGACTAGGCTCAAATTAATATTGTCACTGGTCAGGCTGTAACTGGTACATAGGTCATATACTTAATTATAGCCTTTAATCCGTACCAGCGTAGCAAGCATTGAAAGGGTGAATATGTATGGACAGTTTTGATGGAAAGTTTGGCTTTTGAATAAGAGAAGAGTCTCTAAATGTCATGTCTAATATACTATTTAAAAAAAGCATTATGTAATTCCAAATTATTTAATTTCTGAGCCTCACCCTGCAAGTTTACACAACAGCTATATATTCTTTCTAAATTCATATTTGCTCATTTGGGTGATAACTCCATTGTGGGGATGTGGGCCCAGCTATACTAACCTATATGCAAAAAGGAATATCCAAAAGGAGTGAGCAAAATCTATAGATTTCATTCAAAGACTTATTTTTCTATTTAATAAAAATCCAATCTAACAGTGAAGTCTGATTTGTTTATTAAATATATTGGAAATGTAACTTTCATAAAGTTACCTTTACACTCCCTTAAGCTGCTGGAGGCTAATTTGTAGTAGCTTTCCAGCAACTGCTCCAGCCTCTACTTGACCTGAATTAGATGTGAAAAAGGTGTGAGAACTGATGTCACAGTAGAGACAATGGCCTGGGAGTGGGGAGGTGTTTTCTTCCCCTGGCAAGAAGACCAGTTAGGTTGGGCCCAGGAACCTAATTAACCTGAATGGGGCCTGCCTTCTCACAAGCAAATGCTAGGAGACATTTGGAAAGCCCCAGCCTGTGTCCCTATAGACAGGCTGGCAAACAACCCAGTGAGAGGAAAGCTACTCACCCCCTCCCCGGAACCAGCTTTGAGTGATCACAGACGAGAAGACTGCTCATTACCCTGGCCTCATCTCTGGGTTGGCACACAGTCTCTGCAGAAGGGGAGATGGATTTTCCCATCTTGGATTTTGAGAGTGACGAGCACTGCGGGATTTATTTGCAGTAGGGAAAAACTGGAACTTCTGAAAAGTGGGGAGGGTTGCCCCCAGGAACTTTGAACCCATTCACCATTTGATAGGGAATGCCCAAGAGTCACCACCACCTAAATGGTGCCAAGAATAAATGTGGCATCCCAAAACAGCTCCTCAGAACACCTACTGGAACTGTGAAAGATCAGAAGTGGACTAGACCTGCTGTCTGTGATCTGAGAGGAGTCCTGAAGGACTGGACATGACAAAGAAATTGACTCCAAGAGTCAGTTGGCTGACCTCCTACAAGGACACAAAACCTGCAAGAGGCCTTTTCCTGGAAATTACTAGCTGACCAGGTGCAACTAGACCTGGACTGGAATTTGCTGTTTTCCTCATCCTGGCACTGTTAAACCTGGCATCCTAGATGTGGTTTCACTTGACTTTTTGCCTTCTGACTTTTTTTTGCTGACTTCATTTTTGCTGGCTTTAGGACTCTGGGCACTTTACCACTGCTAACCAGTGCTAAAGTGCATGTGCGCTCTGCTTTAAAATGGAAACATTGGCTTAACCACAGTTGGCATACGTAATTTACTTATAAGTCCCTAGTAAAGTCCACTACATGTGCCCAGGGTCTGTAAATTAAATGCTACTAGTGGGCCTGCAGCACTGAGTGTGCCAGTCACTACAGTAGCCCTTTAAACACATCTCAGACCTGCCATTGCACAGCCTGTGTGTGCAGTTTTAAACTGCCATTTTGACTTGCCAAGTTAACCCTCTTGCCAGGCCCAAGCGTTCCTTTTTAATTTATATGTCATCCCTAGGGTAGGCCCTGGACAGCCCAAGGGCAGGGTGGAGTACTTTGAGGTTTTACATGTCCTAGTAGTGAAAAACTCTCAAATTCGTTTTACACTACTGCAGGATCTATCTCTCCTATAGGTTAACATTGGGATTACCTTATTACATCTTATAAGTGTAGTTTCCAATTGGAAAGGGATGGTACCCCCAAATTTGGTGTCTCTGGATTCACAACTTAAAATCCCAACTTATGGTGAAGCTAGAGATTAAATTGCAATTCTGAAAATGTCACTTTTAGAAAGTTGGCATTTTCTTACTTTAGCCATTTTGTGCCTTCTGCCTGTATCTGAATAAACGTCTGGGGTGGGTGACAGTTGGGCTTTGTGCATTCCCTCTAGACAGCAACACTCAAAGGGAGCTTAGGTGGGACTGTCAAGCAATCCACAATCCTGATGGACCACCCTGGGCAGGATGGGAGGGAGGAGCTGACACACCTGAATAGGCTGTGTCCCGTCTCCACATAAAGGGCCCATTGTGGTGAGTCTTGGGCCATGGCAAGAAGAACAAAGACTATGTACACTTCAAAGGCTCTCTTTGAAGTCTCCCCACCTCAAAGGCACAACTGGGTATAAGTACTGGACTCCTGACACCACCAACTCAGTATGCTTCTGGACCTGTGAATACTCTGCCAGCAAGACGTATTGCTGTGCTGCTGAAAGGAATGCCACTATGCTGGACTCTGCTGGACTCCTGCTCTGCTGTGCTGAGATGCTGCCCTCCTTGTCTGGTAGTGGGAAGGACTGGATCTGCATCTGTTCAACCCAGAACCAAAGTGGCTCCAAGGGCTTGCCTCTTGTTTAAAGTCTTAGGGACATCAAAGACTCCCAAACACCCACCTACAGCACCTGGACTCTGCCATCTGAGAGTGTTGCCCTGCCAAGTGGTGCCAATCCAGTCCTGGGCCCTTGGAAGTGGGTATAAAGTGCTGCAACAGTCAAAATCCCCCCCCCATGTTTGCACCGGTCGGAACCAATGCATGTCCTTCGACGACGACACATCACAGCTGCTCCGAGAATCGAGGACATTGCTTTGCCTTCAGTGTGGTGCATCACCTACTTTCTTTGATGATCCCTGACTTTGTGCAGCTCAGAACAGATGCATCACCTACATCCAAATGATCGAGAGCGACGTATCGCCTCCTCTGATCCACCCATCAGGTCTTCATTGACGATGCAAACAAGGTAGTTTGAAGTGAAACAAGGTTAGCCGCTGTATCCAACCCTCATTTCATCGTGGTTGGCCTGAACATTTGGATATTAGCCGATCTAGTGATACCAGATAGCTCCAGTTTGAGCTTTATGCTTTTAAGCACTATAATTCAAGATATTCTTTAGAAATTCATAACTCTAGTTCTACTTTTTGGATCTTTGTCATTTTGGTCTTGTTTTGTTCATTAAATTAAGCTCCATGTGTGGTATCCTTTTGTGTGGTGTTTCACTGTTTTACTGTTTGAAGTGTTGCACAAATACTTTACACATTGCCTCCTCAAGTTAAGCCTGACTGCTCTGTGCCAAGCTACCAGAGAGTCAGCACAGGTTAATTTAGGGTGTGTATCTGATTTACCCTGACTAGGATTGTGTTTCCTGCTTGGACAGGGTGCATACCTCTGCCAAACAGAAACCTAATTTCTAACTGGCACCTTAAGGGTCTATGTGCCCTCTCCTGAGTGCCTGGTGGGCTTAGAAGTGTTCTTCCATGTTTGCTCAGGCACCAGAAGAAAGTTTGGAAACTTTGAAAAACTTTGCCAACAGGACTTGCATATAAAAAATATGCGATTGGCAGTTCCAGGGCATCAGATTAAATCTCAGCTTCACACTGCCCAAGGCTCCAAAACTCTCTGACCTGTCAAAATAAACCTTTTTAGACAAAATAAAACCTCCTTTTTAAATATAATGATGTCACCCCTTTGTAGGCCTTTGCATCCCATGAGGCAGAGTGAAAGATATTTAAAAGAAGGACACCTAGAAATGTAAAGTTAATATACCCTCACAGCAACTTTCATCTAAAGCTATTTTCACTATAGGAATCCAGCTGGCCAACAGGGGAAACAATGGTAAGCAATATTAGATATTAATTTTGTTGTCTTAGGCTAGGGACCTACTAGAAACATAATTTTAGAACTATTTGTAGTATACCAACTTCAATGATGAAATTAGATTTTCAATAAATTTTAAGAAAATGGGGATTGTAGAAACTCATCTTTTCCCTTTCTGAAGCTCCTGGAGGCTAATTTGCATTAGCCTCTAACTATCACCCAGCTGTTGAAGAGCTCTTATGAGGTTCTAAAAAGAGAAGAGACAACTGCCTGGGTATGGAGAGGAGTTTTGTTTCTATGGAGGAAGACCAGTAGGGCAACGCCCAGGAACTTCATTTACTTAAAAGCGCCTCTCCTGTCACACACAAAAATAGGTTCACACCTGCACAGGCTCTTTCTTTTGTCCTTCTTGTCAGACAGCCACCAAACCCAGTGTGTGTGCGCTGCCCCAGAATTGGTTTGGAGTGACCAAGGAGGATGGGATTGCTCATTACCCTTGCCACAACTATTGGTGGGCACACATGCTCTGCCCCATGGAAGAAGAGTTTCTTCATCTTGAATTTAATGTGAGAGGGGCACTGTGGGATTGTTTCACTAAGGCACACAGGAACTGCTGCAAAAGTGGGTAGGGCTACCCAGGTGAACCTTTTACCTATGTGGGGGGCAGCAGTCACCCCCAGCCACAATCTTGTGCTAGGCATAAATGTGACATCCCCTGCACCCCCCTCAGAACTCTTTGGACCTATGGAAGAAAAGAAGAAGGACTGCACCTGCTATGTGAGACTTGTGAGGAGACCTGAAGGGCTGGACGTGCATCCAGTTGTACCCAGGAAAAAACAAATGGATGCCACGGGTCATTGGACTGACCTCCTGTGTAAGCTACAGGGCCACAACAAGCTGCAAGAGGCCTTTTTACCTGAAGAGCTCAGCTGACAAGTACCATCTGGACTTGACCATGACCCTGCTTGTGACCTCTGCTGGAGTGAGTCTAAGTGCTGTTCCTGAGGTCCTAGGACCCATAGCTGTTGCAAAGAGTACTCCTCCTAACATCCCTGAAAAACTTGGTATTTAGAATATTTTTTAACTTCAGACCTCCGGAAAACTGGAACAAACCTGCCAAGTCATGATGAAAAAATAGGGAACTGCATATTTCCCCTAACCCCACAATTAGCAGAATCGTTCTGAGTTTTGATCTCTGACTTGTAGAGCAAAGATACTCCCAATGCATCCTTTTTATATCCTTAAGCAAATATACATTCATAGAGCCTATTATCAATGCAAATTCTAATAGTGAAATCAAAAATTATTTCCAGTTGATAATGATCGTTCAGGTATCCTGATCAATTGGAAGTTCTTTGTCTGTATCTGAACAAATGGAGACATACACGCACATGAAGGACTTTAGAGGCAAACAACCTTCTCTTATATAAGAAGGGCCCTTTGAAAACAGAGATTTCAGAGAGGTTTCAACCATAGTGTCCTGATGACTACCATAGTTTTCATTCATTCCTGAATAAGCAGTCTGCAAGGCGTGGTAAGCTTATGAAAAGTAATTATGGGATTCTACTATAAGGTATTAAAACCTATTAACTTTATATTTTTGTTGGCAACAACACATGATCCATGGAAGATGGGTTTCACAATGGCAATGTCGTACCTAGAAAATCTGATTGAGCACTTTCAATTATTGAAAAAGGAAATAGATTAAGGTAGTGAAATTGTATATTAGTGCAAAGCAATTATTAACAATCCATAAAGAAGAATGATAAATATGTGAAACAATTTTGAGTGGGATGCCAGGTTGGTGAACTAGTTTAGCAAATGGCTGATGGTAGTCAACAAAAGAGGGCTTGTTCCTTCAGTCCACTTGTTAGAAAACAGATTGGATTTTTAATTTGGGAGCAGGTTACCCCAACCAACCTGATAAACACAATCTGGTCAGGCCAAAGCACATATTGTAGAGAATCTCTGTTCAAAACATTAGTTACAGGAAAAGCAGCACACAATCCTAAGAGAAGCACTTGCAAAGTTTAAGCAGTTCCAACAGTTTTAAAATGAAGAACAAAACAAAATCCAATTATTCCCAAACCTATTTAGACAAACAGACAAACGTTTGATAAGAAAAACGACACCCATATAATTAAAATAGGACAAGTAGATCCAAAGAAATGAGTTTTTAAAATTTTAAAGCAAACAGCACTTAGAAAAAGTAAAGCATTAACGAGAAACAACAGGGGGTAGCTGAGTAGGACTTGACATGGTTTCCGGCTGACTGCAATGAAGCAGCGGTGGGATAAAGCAAGCAAGTTAGTTGAGCCAAAGATCATACCTTCAGATTTCATCTCTAAAATAGAAGTCTAAATTCTTCAGCAAGAAAAGTTCAGAGGCTGAGCTCGGTGAGGGTCTTTCGAAGTCCGAACATTGTCATTGAGCTTCCACTGCAGCCATTGATTTTGGCACCAAATGCTCCAAGCAGGACTATGCGACATTTTTTAGAAACTGATCACGCTTCATATGTAGGGGTGTGCAAAATTCATGTAATATACTTTTTATAATTACGCACAATTTTGGAAAAATTATACAAAAATATTTATAAAAAGCTTAAAAACAATCACATGTCCATTTTGGACATGAAAAAGCATTTGGACTAAAATAATAGCGTAAAAACCACAAGCACTGCAAACGGCAGCCGCTCGTGTTCTGGTATTTGTGTTGTTCTTGTGCACCAGCGCAAACTTTTTGCCCTGCATGAACAGAGCGCAATTACACGCAGTCGCGCTCCTGGAGGGAGTGCTGCGGGGCGGTGGGGCGGGAGAGGGGCAGGGTGGGGGGTAGTAAACTCCGGCATACGGCCGAATGGAGTTAAGTACATAAATAAATAAAACGAATTACATTGCGCGCGCTGCAACGCCAAATGGCGATGCGGCGCGCGCAATTTAATTTGTTTTATTTATTTATTTATGGACTTAACTCCGTTCCGCCGTATGCCGGAGTTTACTACTCCCCACACTGCCCCTCCTCCGCCCCACCGCCCCGCAGCACTCCCTCCAGGAGCCGCTACTGAAATTTACACGGCATGGTGCACTAACATAATTTTGAGAAGTTCGAGTAACAGGTGTAACTTGAAATTACCAAAATTTCATGAGAATATGTCAGCATAACGGAAGATTTGCTTAGGCCTGTTCATGAGTTGGACAGATTTGCCGCCTCCCCTGATCCAAGGGTTTACTTTTGGACTTAGCCACTTTAATGGTTCTCAAAGTTCTCCAGTAGAGAAGTGCTGGAAGCTGTACTCAGGCAGGGTTCCTGGGTAGCTTTACTATAAAGTCGACCTGCACCTGTTTTCAGCACAGCTAAATGCAAATATAGTTTTCTTGTCCGCCTTGGGTATGACCTCCCGGGGCAAGCCTTATAACCTTGGTTGGGTCTTCCAGAGGTGGAGAAAAATACTAAGTTTCACTTTTCTTCAGTTGCTGCAAAAGTTCCTTCTGGGCAGTGCACCCGCCCCTAGGACCTCTGAGCAGGCTTCTAGACACAGGTTCTCTCTCCAGCCATGTCTCCTGCAGCCAGGATCCATTCCTCTTTGGTCATATGGGGGCTCTTGGGGGTCAGGAGTTCTTCTGCTTTTTGTGTCCGTGAGGCAGGCAAACCGGAGGCTAACTGTTTGACCCTTGAACAGCAGATGATAATCAGTTCTTTACAAATCGCTTAAATAATGCAATAGCGGTGTGTGAGAGACAGATACAAAAGCACTAACAAAGTGGGACACCAGGCAGGGTCTCTCAAGTGAAGGTAGGAAACAGGAGAAACGGAAGCCCTTATTTACAATAATGTTTTGCTTTCTCCAGTTTTACGAACATCCATTACGTAGCGGAATGCAAAAAAAAATTAACAAGAGGTACATCTCAAACAAATCATTCTTAGTTAAATTCACAAAGCATATTTTCAGTGGGAAAAAAACATTCAGATTTTTAAAAAATAGTCTTCTCTGAAAAGGAACAGATGTTTCTCTTGTGTTTTATTTAGTATTCAAAGTTTGTATTCCCAGAGATCTAGTTTTGCAGCTTAAATAGTGGGTGTAACTCGAAAACACCATTATTTCTCAGACAATAGTGAGTACGTACTACTTAGTTCATTTGTTTCAAGGGAGGGGCACTTGAAGAGGGTCATTGTTTTATATAAAACGTCATCTTCTAATTCAGCCTCAGTTTTATATCCGGAGACCAACCAGTGAGGCCCATTTCCTAACAGGCAAAAGTTAGTCTTTAAATACGGTATTGTCAGTTTACAAAAAAGAGACCGGCTCTATATACAGTTAAAGAGAATATACAAAATAAAAAATACGTTATACAATGTCAATGTTTCATCATATTTCAGGCATTAATTCTCGGTTTTCATTCTGCAGCTTTATATTTCAGTCCTTCCTTTTACAAATTGATTTCTACTTTGTTTAATCTGCATGACAATCAACCCATAAATCATTAACCATAGTTATCTGACAGCAATTCTGCACGATGCAGTCACGTGGAAACCCATCAGTGCAAACCCGTCCGGGACGTTTGTACACTTTGCAAATGAATTATTGTAGAAAAATCTATTTTTACGATTTTAGGCACGTGTTAATTAATATTCAAGTGGACGTAACAGAATCCATGCAGTCTTGATTTCTATGTCTGTGCACTTTGTGCCAACTCTACACATGGTATGAAAATGAGTTCCAAATTATTATGTTAGGGGTGATATGAACTATTCAGTCATATCTTCCCTTTATATTAATTACATAAACAGTAGACTTTAATACCAGTTTTACAAAGTTCCGAAAATTAACGTATTGGCTTTATGCAGAAACATATTTGCCATAATATATGAAAACTGCAGTTTTCTGGCTACAAAAAACTATGTGAAAATATGCATTTTTTACAACACGTGAAAATGTTTTATCACATGTTGCCTCCAAAGACGACTTGGCAAGCAAATTCGTAAAGTACTGGGGAAATGACAAACCTAACTTTAAAGTGGAAACTTGATGTACTTAATGTTGTTCTTCTAAGATTGGGAGAGGTCTCACATTCCCATCAACAACTATAAACATGTTCTACTAAGTGGTCCTTAGCTCACATAGAGTAGCATGGCAGTCCCCTTTGTTCCAGGTGTCCCAGATAATCAGCTTCATTTGGTTCTGAGAGTTTCGAAGACACTGCACCCAGGCCTTAAGAATCAAGTTCCACCAGCAAGCAGGCTTCCCATGGAAGATGCCAGTCCAAATGTGCCTGTGGACCAGGTAAAAAAAATTGGTCCCCAACTTCTCAGTCTCTGGAGTGACAACTTTGCAATAGGAGAAATCAAGTGAAAGGGTTGGTCAGCTTCCTGGCCAGGCATAGCTGGCCCCTTTTCTATCTGTCATTGTCCTCTTCGAGCTTTGAACAGCGGTGCCAGAATGTGGTTTGGTAATTTGGGAAGAGGGAATCCTTATCATCTTAATAAGGTAGTTAGATTTCACCATAGTTCAACAGAGTTCTAACAGAAGCTCTGATCAACTCCCGATTGTTGTGGCACACAGAGCACGCAACTACCCACAGAACAGTGTAGTGAGTGCAAGCAGGACCAAGTAAAAAACACAATAACATTTCCCAAACAAATGTACACAGAGGAGAAAAATGTTTTAAGCAAAAACAAAACAATGAAAATAGAAGCAGGGGAACTGTAGATATGAAATTAAAACATTTTCCGGAAAAAAGCACCAAGAAAAAGTAAAGTGTCAATATAAAGTATCAGTATGCAGGTGACCGGGATCTATATGTGATTTCAGGCCAACTATAATGCAGTGGAGGTTGGCTCTACTAAGCAGGTTGCACTGGTAGTTACCTTGTTACTTAGTCTACATTTTGGTGACAAAAGTTTTCCTGGAGGGCAAGGTTCAAGGCTTAAGTGGGTGAGGCCCCTTGACGTTGACTAGATTGCCATTGAGCTTTCGCTGAAGCCATTGGTTTTGGTTCCAAAAGCTTTGAGCGTTTACTATCACATATACAATCAAATTAAGACATTAATAGATATAAGATGGCACTGCTATGGGCTGACCTACTGGCTGCCAAGAGAGATATGGTGAAAACTTGGTGAAAAGTAGACCCTCACAATTTAGAAGCAAGAAAAAGAGGCTGAAGCCACTGATGACTAAACGCTCCAATCTACAGATCTTGAGGTTGCCAGCAGAAGCACAAAAATATTGTGCAATTGGTGTCTAAGCCATGGTATAATTCTAGGCATTAGCAAGATGTAAGTGATAGATAAGATAATGCTCTTGTGTGGATGGACAGGGCTAAGTGAGAAAGTGACATGTGAGCGTGGAATTAGAAGATAGGTATGTGAGAATAAAAAACTTTGGGGCATATTAGCAAGACCCACGTTAAAATTATCGCAGTTTTAGCGGCAGGAAACTGCCGCTAAAGCGGCAATAATGGGCTTGCTAATATGCGTTATGAATTCCAATAGAAGCCCAGGTTAGATGTCCTGCACATCTAACCTGGGCTTCTATTGGAATTCCATAACGCATATTAGCAAGCCCATTATCGCCGTTTTAGCGGCAGTTTCCTGCCGCTAAAACGGCGATAATTTTAACGTGGGTCTTGCTAATATGCCCCTTTGTAGCCTTTTGGTTCATTATGCCTTCTCGACACCATAGCTATATGTGCATGATATGTACTGAATGCCATGTAACTTACAAAAGTAAAACAAAATCTCATAGTGAGTCAAAGCTAGATATCATCGCCGACAATATCACTTCATCTGTAGAATCGATTTGCCACCTCGGCCTAATTCAAGGGTTTTCCGTCAGACTGACTTTTTGGTTCTCAAAATCTACCAACATGGCAAGGATGGAAGCTGGAGCTAGGCAGTGATCCACGAGGCAGGAGGACTTTACTGCAAGGTCCAGCTAAACCCAAATTCTGAGAGGCAAGATTCAGGCTCCAAGTGAATGAAATGGGTTTCCACAGAGTTATATAAAAACTCTGCGAGATTCCATGGAGGTCCACTAGCATGCGTAATTCGGCAAGTTTCACTGCTTATGCTGATTTTTTGTGCCAGGAGCTGGTTCCTCGCTGCAAAATCAGTGTGAAGGGTACCATGCTGCTTCTTTCTGCTGCTCAAGTAGATTTTCTACTTGAGCAGCAGTGTTTTCAATGAGAACGGTCGCAACCTGCCGTGACCGCCCGGGTTGAGTAAATCTCACCAGGAGGTGTTCTAGCGCCTGAACATCACTCTAGGGGATGCAGTTTCTCACTTACCCTCGGCAACTTAACATTGGCGAGCCGCTTGCGAGAAAAAACTCTGCCATGAGGCACTTGCCGGAACTCCACAGTACTCCCGTAGTGCAGATTGGCCAAAACTCTGCAAACTCCATCGGCGGAGTGGAATATTTCACCCACCCCTAATTAAGACATAAAATCAACCCCCCCCCCCCGCCGAGTGAGGATGTCCTTCAGGGCAAGACTGGATTAAAGACCTGATACAACAAGGGATTAAGACCCACACCCTGACATATCCACAGAGTTATTTTCAACACATATCAATTCACATTAAAATGAATAAAATCAGTTAGTACGCGTACAGGTTATATTGGAATGGTATCAGAATATCTTGCCCATTATATCAACTGACAATCCTATTGTGTAAAATTGATTACAGACTGCTAACGTTTTTTCAGAAAAATTACAAATAACAAGAAAAAACTGTTGGTCACATTGGCTTCAACATTCTAGAAACATATTGGGAAAATTGAGTTTTTAGAACCACATCCAGAAATCTCACCAAGTAACTCAAGATCTGCATGCTTATTTCCTAGACATCTTCAGGGCAAATGTTAGCCACACCTTTGCTCGGCAGAAGGAAAGGAGGTATCTGAAGTTTGAAAGTTAGGCCTAGGGATAGCCCAGGTGTCTAGAACTCAGCCTAATCATACAGTTAGTGGCAGCGTTGCACTGTGATCCTAGGCAGAAGGGAGCAGATCAGTTTTTCCATGTCTCTGGTCCCATACCCCATATTGCATGAGCACTGGCACACAGGCCTCATCCATATATAATGTCAGAGAATAGTTATGTGTGATAGAGCCTGGATGTTATCGTTCATCTGATCTCTATGAATTCACCCTGGAAAAAGGATTTATGACAGTAATTTATGGACATGACAAATGTGTTTCGAGTTATCATGCTTTAGGAACATGCATGAAATGAAGTTTGATTTAGATACTTCATCGTAAAAGCATGTAGAATGTTAGACGTAGATTTGTGAAGATACCTAACCACAGATGAACTAATGAGAAGTTAATAAAGCTATTGGAATATGTTTTCTTTACGCATAAATGTACAATAACAGACAAACGATAATATAGAAATTCCTTATACATGCATGAGTACATTCGTTTTAGGTATTAAGAAAATGGACATCAACATTTGAATGTGTAATGTGAGAACTCAAATTGATTAAAAAAAACAAATGTTATAATAATTTGTTCTTCGTAAAGGTTTACTTTAGCTATTCTTCCAAATACTAAATGGTGCAACAATATTGTAACATGAGAAGAGTAATGAAAAATGTATATGCAAATTGATTATAAGGTGTTATAAAACATTTTTTATTGGTATTTCATACATACATAATGTTGTTGCGATTATTAATTGACATAAATGAAGAGCTAATGGATTGTATTCAATTATGTGAAATTCATATTTTAGCACAAACTCAGCGTGCACAAGCTACATTTCATATGGGCCTCAAACTTCTTTTCCTTCCTAGCATGAACTAATAAACTCAATAGTCTAAAGCCTATGAGAACTTTTTGTAAGTTTCTACTTGTGCTCTAACACTCAATAATTCCTTTCACGCTTGTAGCTTACTTGACTGGGCTTGCAACAAATTTGTTACTTCCTAGAGTACATGCTAGGGAAAGGACTGACAAAGCATGAGAGCATGGACTCGCCTACTTCCTGGATGTCACAACCAATCGGATCAATAAAAATCATATGTGTTATGGAAAATGCAACGTAATGGATTACCAAATCTTCCGTATTTCTATACTTTAACTACTACATCATCTCATTCTATCGAAACTGACCAATGGGACAGAATGGTCCGATCAAATTGATGATGTCAAGGGGTGTAAACCAAAATCGATGCAGTATAATTGGCTAGAGTGCAGACAGGGGCGGTTCCTATCTTGCCCACCTTCTCGACCCACCTTGTGGTACAGATACTGATGATTTGGCCTTCCAGAAACTAATGCGAACTGAGACATATTACTGCGTTTGCTGCCGGCTGGTATGCTTGCGTAAGTGGAACCTTTCCAGCTGGAGGGTTTTCCGACAACAGCTGTGGCGTTGACGCTGCAGTGCGGACAGAGGCAGACGAAACTGTTCATGAACTGGAACTGTTCATTTTGGCGATTTCTGAACTTACATATCTATGGTTTGAATGAGGGTTTTATGCTTTAAAGACTCATTTCTCATGATACAATCTCCCTCGGCTGAAAAAGAAATTTCCTTTCAAACTTGATTCTCGCAACTTTATTAATGCTTATTAAATCTTTTTAAGTTGTAAATTGATTTGGCATGAAAATTTCTTCCGATGCGATAAAGACACCAACTGAGATAACTATTCTGATGATTCTGTTTCATTCATTTATTGGGGTAGTTTTATCTGTTTCCAAATTCATTTACCTAAACAGTTTCTGCCTGAGCCTGAGAAAATCCATTAGATAATGAAATAATGTTAACTAGTATCTTATTCCAGGTCATCATATGATAATAGTTCATCCCCTAAATATTCTAGTCCCTTTCAGCCCAGAACCAGATCCATCGGAGGACATAAGGGGAACAAAATGTGGTAGCTGAGGTTAAATCTGGGAAAATGTATTCAGTAGTAAAGATTTAATTTAAGGCCCAACACGTTTACGTCATAACATGTGTCAGAGTGATTTAATTATTCTTGGCGTTAAAATTGCAAAACCCGGGACAGTGGAAAGGGATCTGGAGATTGGCATCAGCTGAGCCAACCGACTGTGTTTTCATTTATTCAGAAACAGTAGCACTCCTTTCTGTTAAGCAGTGCTTTCCACTTTCAAATCTTTGTTTCATGATGGTGAAAGGGCCGGGCCCATAAGTTCTGGACCTGTTCTAGAATCACAATCCGATGGTTCTTTTTAAAAAAAATGTTTTTTATTGTATTTATTGAAGTTTTTTACACAGTTTCATACATCACTTGCTTCTTCAGTCCTGTAACATAGGAAGTACATAACTTAATATGTATAATAGAAGCATAACATAAGGAAAACAAATTATAATCCTAAAAGAACCACAACGGCGTCCATGAATATTCACATTAAACATGTCCATGCGTTATCCATACATTGGCACCCGCACCTGATTGCTATCTTAATTAGTCACCAGGTATAAGTCTTGGCCCAGCAGCCGGTATTCACCGGTCTAATTGAGTGCCTACTGAAGAACCCCATTCGCGGCCACCTTCTGGGGGGCAGCAAATTGCAAACACGCTAAAAAGCAGATGAAACAGGTAAGAGAAATAGCCACTCATAAATCATCTTCCTAGAGTATTCATATTCTTTACAGTGTGCAGCAGGCAGCAGTTTCACCTACTCTCTTAGTGACACATCAGTACTCTGGTAGGTCGCTCCCCCTCTGCACAGCTCCGCCTGTGTGTCCCCGCCCCAGCTGCCGCTGCTGAGGAAGTTCGAGGCCCTCCTCCACCCGCAGGCTACCACCTGCGCCAGTGGTAGGCCGTAAGTTGTTCATCTTCCGCATTATTGTTCTACTGTATTGCCTGTATTTCCATTGTTGTGTCTGTAACTGCTGTTGTCTGGCTTCTGTCTTCCCCCGCTGCCTGTACGTGGTCCTTGCCCGTTTCTTTTCTTCTGTACCCCTCGCTGCCCTGTGTCTCTCTGCCCGGCTTCCTTCTGTACCCCTCGCTGCCCCGTGTCCCTCTGCCCGGTTTTTTCCTTCTGTACCCCTCGCTGCCCCGTGTCCCCCTGCCCGTTTTTTTCTTCTGTACCCCTCACTGCCCCGTGCCTCTCTGCCCGTTTTGCCTTCTGATTCTGAGCTGCCCCGGTATTTCTGTGCCCTTTTTGCCTTCTGTGCCACTCGTTTTCGTTGATTTCTGTACCCTTTTTTTGCCTTCTGTGCCACTCGTTTTCGTTGTTTTTGTGCCCTTTTGCCTTCTGTGCCACTCGTTTTCGTTGTTTTTGTGCCCTTTTTGCCTTCTATTCCCTCCGTCGCCCCACCGCCCCCGCCGCTGTGTCCCCTGCGGCCCCGCCCCCGACTGCCCACTGCCCATTCGCTGCCCCGCCTCCCGCCTCCCAGCTGCTCTTCCCTCCCACCTCCCCATATATGCCGGCCGCTGCGCGGTGAGGAGAGCGACTCTTGACCCTCTGGTAGGTCGCTCCCCCTCCGCACAGCTCCGCCTGTGTGTCCCCGCCCCAGCTGCCGCTGCTGAGGAAGTTCGAGGCCCTCCTCCACCCGCAGGCTACCACCTGCGCCTCATCCCTGGTGGCCAGTGGTAGGCCGTAAGTTGTTCATCTTCCGCATTATTGTTCTACTGTATTGCCTGTATTTCCATTGTTGTGTCTGTAACTGCTGTTGTCTGTCTTCTGTCTTCCCCCGATGCCTGTACGTGGTCCTTGCCCGTTTCTTTCCTTCTGTACCCCTCGCTGCCCTGTGTCCCTCTGCCCGGCTTCCTTCTGTACCCCTCACTGCCCCGTGTCCCTCTGCCCGGTTTTTTCCTTCTGTACCCCTCATTGCCACGTGTCCCCCTGCCCGGTTTTTTCTTCTGTACCCCTCGCTGCCCCGTGCCTCTCTGCCCGTTTTGCCTTCTGATTCTGAGCTGCCCCGGTATTTCTGTGCCCTTTTTGCCTTCTGTGCCACTCGTTTTCGTTGATTTCTGTACCCTTTTTTTGCCTTCTGTGCCACTCGTTTTCATTGTTTTTGTGCCCTTTTGCCTTCTGTGCCACTCATTTTCATTGTTTTTGTGCCCTTTTTGCCTTCTGTTCCCTCCGTCGCCCCACTGCCCCCGCCGCTTTGTCCCCTGCGGCTCCGTACCCCTGACTGCCCACTGCCCATTCGCTGCCCCGCCTCCCGCCTCCCAGCTGCTTCTCCCTCCCACCTCCCCATATATGCCGGCCGCTGTGCGGCCGCGCAGCTGGCGCGCCGAATGCACGCCTAAGGCAAGCCCGTCTGTGCCCATCCGCGTCAGGACCGTGCACAGCGCCAGAACCCCTGGCCCCCGCTCCCGCCACGACGACCGCCGCCGCTACGATGCCAGCTCACTCCATGCCCTCAACCCCGGACGGACCAACACCTGCTTCAAGGCCGCCCCGAAACGCACACACGGCCCCTTCACCTGCCGGAACTGCAGCTACACCAGCCTCAGAACCGACGAACCACCCGCCAAGAAAGACCACACCCACCTGCGATGCTTACTACTGAACACCCGCTCCGCACGCAGACACGTCGTCGAGCTCTGGGACTTGCTCGACACAACATCCCCGGACGGCGCATTCCTGACAGAGACCTGGCTGAACGACTCCTCCGCACCCAACATCGCCATAGCCATCCCAGACGGCTATAAGATCACCCGCAGAGACCGCACCAACGGAGTCAGAGGAGGAATCGCCATCGTCCACAAGAACAGCATCAGGGTCTCGACTAGCGCAGACGACGCGCTCAGCACCGCCGAACACATGCACTTCCAGATCCACACAGACCCCAACTCCACCCTCAGAGGCACCCTCGTCTACCGACCCCCGGACCCCGCCCCCAGTTCAGCGATTCCATCGCCGACTTCATCAGCACGCACGCCCTGACCTCCACCGACTACATCCTCCTCGGAGACCTGAACTTTCACCTTGAGAACAACAACGACAACAACTCCACAACCCTGATCGATTACCTCGCCAACCTCGGACTAAAGCAACTCGTCACAACACCCACCCACTCCGCCGGCCACACGCTCGACCCCGTCTTCTCCTCAAGCCCGCACGTCTCCGTCAGCCACACCACCGAACTCCTCTGGACCGACCACCGCTGCATCCACTTCACCTTCCAGAAACCCACCACACACCACCGCACCCAACAGATCCCCCGCTGCTGCTGGAGCAAAATCACCGAAGACCAACTACATGCAAACCTCGCTCTCAGCCCACCCACCGAACCCTCCAACACCGACGACGCTGCCCACAGCCTCAGATGCTGGATCGAAGACTGCGCCAACACCCTTGCCCCGCTGAAGAAACCCCCCCACAGAGACACCAGCAAGAGGGCCAGCTGGTTCACCCCAGAACTCCTAGCCTCCAAGCAAGCCTGCCGGAAACGAGAGAAGAAGTGGCACAACGAACAAACTCAGGACAACCGCGCAGCACACAAGGACGCCATCCGCAACCACCACCACCTCATCAGGGCCGCCAAGAGAACCTCGTTCAAAGACCGCCTCGACAACAATGCACACAATAGCAAGGAGCTCTTCAACATCATGAAGGAACTCTCCAACCCCAGCTCCAACACCAACGACATCCCGCCGTCACAAGCCCTGTGCGACTCCCTCGCCACCTTCTTCCACCGCAAGATAGCAGACATCCACGACAGCTTCAACACCCAGACAGACCCAACAGACAGCAACACAACAGACCCCCGCACACCATCGACCACGACCCCCTGCTAGCCTGGGCCAGCGTGAGCATCGATGACACCATCAAGACCATGAGCACAATCCACTCCGGCTCTCCGTCTGATCCCTTCCCGCACCACGTCTACAACAAAGCAAGCAGCTCCATCGCACCCCACCTGCGCAACGTCATCAAACTCTCCCTCGAGTCCGCGACCTTCCAAGAGAGCTGGAAACACGCCGAGATCAACGCCCTACTGAAAAAACCCAAGGCTGACCCAAGAGACCTCAAGAACTTCCGGCCCATCTCTCTGCTCCCCTTCCCAGCCAAGGTCATCGAGAAAATCGTCAACAGACAGCTAACCCAATACCTCGAAGAAAACAGAATCCTGGACCCTTCCCAGTCAGGGTTCCGCAGCAACCACAGCACCGAGACCGCCCTCATCGCCGCCACCGACGACATCAGGACCCTGCTGGACAACGGCGAGACCGCAGCACTCATCCTCCTAGACCTCTCCGCCGCCTTCGACACCGTCTGCCACCGCACACTACGCGCACGCCTCCACGCCGCAGGGATCCGAGACAAGGCTCTGGAATGGACCACCTCCTTCCTCTCCGGCAGAACCCAGAGCGTCCGCCTTCCCCCATTCCGGTCCGAAGCCTCCGAGATCATCTGCGGCGTACCCCAGGGATCCTCCCTCAGCCCGACACTGTTCAACATTTACATGGCCCCGCTCGCACACATCGCCCGACAGCACGACCTCAACATAATCTCCTACGCCGACGACACTCAACTGATCCTCTCCCTCACCAAGGACCCCATCACCGCCAAAGCCAACCTCCACGAAGGAATGAAGGCCGTCGCCGACTGGATGAAGACCAGCCGTCTGAAGCTGAACTCGGACAAGACGGAGGTCCTCATCCTCGGCTCCAACCCTTCAGCCTGGGACGACTCCTGGTGGCCGACGGCACTGGGAGCAGCCCCGACACCCACCGACCACACACGCAACCTGGGAATCATCCTCGACTCAACGCTCTCAATGACCAAGCAGGTCAACACCGTATCCTCCTCCTGCTTCAACACCCTCCGCAAGATCTACAGATGGATCCCGACAGATACAAGAAAGACAGTCACCCAGGCCCTCATCAGCAGCAGACTCGACTACGGAAACGCCCTCTACGCGGGAGCCCCGACCAAGCTCATCAAATGACTACAACGCATCCAAAACGCCTCGGCACGACTGATCCTCGACGTACCACGCCACGGCCACATCACCCCCCACCTGAGGGACCTGCACTGACTCCCCGTCAGCAAGAGGATATCCTTCAAGCTCCTCATCCACGCACACAAGGCACTCCACAAGACCGGCCCAGCCTACCTCAACAGACGGTTCCTTCTACATCCCCAACCGCCAGCTACGCTCCGCCGACCTCTCACTCGCCACCGTCCCGCGCATCCGAAGAACAACCACCGGTGGGAGATCCTTCTCCCACCTCGCAGCCAAGGGGAACACCCTCCCACTGAGCCTACGACAGACCCAAGACCTGCTGACCTTCAGGAGGAGGCTCAAGACCTGGATGTTCGACTAGTAGCGGCCCCCCCCAGCGCCTTGAGGCCCTCGCGGGTATGTAGTGCGCTTTACAAATGATTGATTGATTGATTGAGTATTCTCCAACCCATGTTACTCCCATTAATGACAGTTATCTAGACAGAGGTCGGCGGGACCTTCCCTGCTAAGTACGTTTGATACAATCCCCAAAAATTCTTGGGACGACTCTGGGGGGGAAGCAGTTCATTATACAATTCAGTCTGTGTATTACAATATAGCATGTCTCATGACCACTCCAGTAGAGTGGGAGGCGGACCCCGCGCCCAGCGCATCGCAATTCTCCGTTTTGCAATTAGTAAACCCATTTCAATCAACGTTCGGATCTCCTTCTTTATTTGCTTTGAATAGCCCAGTAGGGTGAGCAGAGGATCCGGAGAGATAGGCACCTCTGCAATGTCACTCAATTCCTGGAATATCTGCCTCCAGTATTTAGCAACCACTGGAGATAACCAGGCCAATTGTAAACAATCTGCTGGACTAACTCTGCACCTTTCACACTAAGCTGATTCGCGCAGCCCATACCTATGCAAGCGAGCAGGCGTGGAATAGACTCTTTGTAAGTATTTAAAGTGGATTAGCCGATGACGACCATTTAAGGAGACCCGCTGTGTCACCTCACAGCAGTATCTCTAGGTGTCGTCATCAATAATCATAGCCAAGTCGATTTGCCACTCCAACCTCGACTGAGTGTAAAAGTTTTTACGATAGTTTTGTACTACTCCGTAAATGCTAGACACCAGTCTATAAGGAGACTCCGATTTTAATATTAAAGTGAAAGGAGCTACTTCTGGTGGCTCCGTCATTTCTTCACGTAGGAGCTCTCGCATGGCGTGGCGCACCCTAAGAAAATGAAATTGTACTAATGGTGTGGCCTCATGCCTTTCAGCCTCCACATCAGCCCACTTACGCACTCTACCCTTTAGGAAGAGCTCACCAACTTTGGTCATGTTGATAGTGTTTAATGCCTTGACCGCTGCCTGGTCTCCACTCATAGGCAGCCAAGCCCACCACTCCAGCGGTTAACTGGGGAATATAATATATTGCTCGCCTGTCTCTTCATCAGATCATGCCACGCGTGCACTGTGGTATTAATTGAGTCCAGGACTCCTGTACGACGATCGGGAGCACAGAACAAGCGAGAGGGGAGATTGGCGGGGGCGGCGGCCACTTTTTTTATGTGTAAATGAGGAGGGTCCAATTGCTGATGAATCCAATGGTACGCATGCGAGCTCTGTGCTACTCTATAATAAAGGTACATATCCGGGGCTCCCAGACCGCCCAGACTGTAAGGAAGGGTAAGGACCTTCCACTGTACTCGTGGCTGCTTCCCCGCCCATGCCAATTTCGTCAATATAGAGGTAATAGATTTAAAAAAGTGAGTTGGAAGGACCATGGGTATATTTAAAAACAGGAACAAAAACTTCGGGAGGACCACCATATTCATCAGTGATATTCGCCCGAGCAAAGAGATAGGCAGGCGTGTCCAGTGGTCCACATCCTCCTCGAGTTTAGTGACTGCCCTACCATAGTTTTCCTTGAAAATTATCTCCGGGTCTGTATGAATCTGTATACCTAAGTAGCGCACTGGGTCTGTAGACCACGTCAGTGGAAAATCCAATTCAAAGGGAGCCGTGCGTTTGGTCAAAGGAAATATTATGGACTTATTCCAATTTATTTTTAATCCAGACAGCTCCCCAAATCGGACAATTTCTCTGAGAACCGGGGACATATTAGCCTCTGGATTTCTGATCTACAGTAGGGTGTCATCTGCATACGATGACACTATTAAATTGTAATTAGGAAATCGGATTCCTCGGAATCCATGGTATTCCCTGAGTGCACAGGCAAGGGGTTCCGCAACAATGGCATATAGGAGAGGGGATAGTGGGCATCCCTGCCTGGTGCCTCTAGATATTTTGACGGGAGCAGTGACCATAACCCCAATTCTTATTCTTGCAGAAGGAGAGGTGTCCACACCGCCACCAATTTAATAAATATTTCGCCAACCCCCATCCTCCTTAGTACCGCCCCCATGAATGCCTATTCTACAGAATCAAATGCTTTTTCTGCGTCTAAGAAGACTGCAGCAACTCTAATCTCCGGGTTACCATGTTGGATTGTTCCGAAAAAGGTGCGCAAATTGTAAGTTAGGTTCCGCCCCAGGACGAATCCCGCCTCCTCCGTGCTGGCCAATTTCGGAACTAGCGGCGTAAGGCGATTGGCTAGAATTTTAGCGTATATTTTGGTATCTACGTTTAATAATGACAGTGGGCGGAACGAGGAGCACTCGTCCGGAGGCTTACCAGGCTTCAGATTAGTGACTATCATTGCCTCTCTCATTGATGGGGGCATCTCTCCTGATTCACTAATCTCTTCAAATAGGGTTACCAAATGGGGAACTAAAAGATCCCTGAACTCCTTATAAAAAGCCACTGTTAGTCCGTCCTGCCCGGGGCACTTCCCGAGCGCATACTCTTTAGGGCCTCTTGTATTTCCCAAGCCTCCAGCGGCCTCATCAGATATCCGCGATGTTCATTCGCGAGCCAAGTTAACTTTATGTGCTCAAGATAGTCCTGAACAATGCTTTCCTCTACATTCGCGCGAGAGCGATAAAGTTCCGTATAATACTGACCAAATTGGCTTGCTATACTTTCGGGATCGGTCAACGACTCCCCTTCATCAGACCGAATTGCTGTGATCGTTGCTGCCAGCATGGCCCATCCGATGGTTCTTTTTAGCAGCATGTAAGCGTAGAGGGGAGAAAATCAGTAATAACACCAATAAATTCAACAGGAATCTCTCTGGACACATAGTAACCACAGACACCTACGTACGGTTAGTTAATTTATTACAAAGCCAAAAATAACTGGACATAGAGGCACCTCAAAACAAGAGTTTAAAAATACATTGGGATCAGCATAAAGCCAAATCTTCCAATAAAGTTGAGTCGATGCAACATGCACAAAACAATTAACTCAAGAAATAGGATGCAGAGGATCAGAAAGCATGAGCCATCATTCCCCTGCATCGAGGGTTGATGAATATAAAGCATCAATCTATCCCTACACTAGCGCTAAAATGACATCCCTACTTAAGCATCTCAGGTAAAAAAATAAAGGTGTCAGCATGTGGAGTCTTCCTAAGAAGTCTCCCCACCATCGATGGGTCAGATAGCATAAAGTTATCGAGACAGAGCTCGTTCTGAGATGCTCTCTCTCTCTGAAGGCAGAGAAGAAGTGGGCACTTTCCCTACTTACAACGTTCCAATAATATAGGTATCTTCCCAAGAGTCCTTGCAGGTCACGTCATCCGCACCGACCATGATCTCATAGGTACTTTTCCACGGGACAGCGATGCTTCTGAACTGCAACATGTTGACCTTGATTCCCAGGCCTTCTCCGGTGTGAGAATACAACAATTTCCCTTATTGGCCATAGCTCGCAATGTATCCCCTTCTCTGCTTGCTTGACTAATAAAACAAAGACATTATTCTAGCTAAGAAGGGCACTTTTTCCACTTGCAACACAAACGTGAGAAAGAACAAAATCCACAGCACACATGAAATTCAAACTGTCAATTCTAAAGGGAGAGCTTCAGGGAAATTGCATTTCAGGCCTACAAGATTCAGCTAACATAAGAGAAATGGCATATGAGCTTCAAGAAATTTCATAGGAAATAAGGCACGCTCAGTTGATATTCCTACCTACATGGAAAATGTCACATTAATAAACACATTTCATACTAATAAACACATTTCATAATGTATGATTGTCAGTTGAACAATACGAGTTCTTCACGTTAGTGTTTTCTGCTAGTTACATTTACTTTCTACATTAACTCTTCACATTTACTATTCAATGACCTAAATACATCACGTTTCACGTTATAATGTTTCAAGATCCCAACACTTCATGTTAGCACGACAAGGGATTATATGCGAGTGCGCTCTACATGTGTGATTATAATGCACCCCTACGAATAAATGACATTTCTGCTACATCAATGGTAAATACACAATTACTATACTACTTTAAAATAGCTCCACAATACTCGTGAGAGCTCCACTGGTATTAATGTGATACTATCAGCACGCCTGGAAAATGATTATTTGACTATTATGTCAAAAATAATTCTGTCTGCTTTGAAAAGATTAGCTGCCCTCTATAATCAATGAAAGCCATTTTCACTCTGTGTATCTGCCAAGTGGCCCGATGACACTCTTTGCCAGCCACTTTGCAGAATGGACGTTTTAGCTTGACTTTTTCCATTATAGTGCGGGTTTAACAATCCAGGAAGTACACTGCTGTTGGCTAAATATAATACAACTGAGAGCCACTTAGCTATGAATAAGATACAGATACCTGTCCAGGACTTTTACATTCATGTATCAGTAGATGATAGAAAGGCCACAAACATCACTGTATTAGACACAGTGTACTTCAGACATTGTCCAATACTGAACTGTGTGGCCCTTCTTCCTAAGCGTTTAGGAATTTGGGATACACATTCGGAGGAGTCCTGAAAATCCCTGCTGTCAGTAAAACAACCATCATGGTTTAATTAGGTACAAATATCTTAGACAGAGTATCCAGGCCCAGTGTAAATTACATGCTGGATCCTTTAGACCATGGGTACTCACAAACTTTCTCCCGGGGGCCAAATTTACAGTGTGGTTTGTGGCCGAGGGCCGCACCGGTGGGGGCGGGGTCAGTGGGTGAGGGGGCGGGGCTAGAGCAAAAAAAAAAACTGTGACCATGAGGTTGAACAAAGGCCCCTGCAGCGGATGCCTTCGTCCACTGAGCCACCAGACCCTGCATACACACATCTCTCTCTCTCTCTCTCTCTCTCTCCCTCTCTCTCTCCCTCCCTCTCTCTCTGTCTCCCTCTATCTCTCTCCCTCTCTCTCTCCCTCTGTCTCACTCCCTCTCTCTCTGTCTCCCTCCCACTCTCTATCTCCCTCCCTCCCTCCCTCTCTCTCTCTCTGTCTCCCTCCCTCCCTCTCTCTCCCTCCCTCTCTCTCCCTTCCTCTGTCTCCCTCTCTCTCCCTCTGTCTCCCTCTCTCTCCCTCCGTCTGTCTCCCTCTGTCTGTCTCCCTCCCTCTCTCTGTCTCCATCCCTCTCTCTCTCTCTCCCTCCCTCTCTCTCTCCCTCCCTCTCTCCCTCTGTCTCCCTCTGTCTCCCTCTGTCTCCCTCTGTCTCCCTCTCTCTCCCTCTCTCTCCCTCTGTCTCCCTCTCTCTCCCTCTCTCTCCCTCTCTCTCCCTCTCTCTCCCTCTCTCTCCCTCCCTCTCTCCCTCCCTCCCTCTCTCTGTCTCCCTCTCTCTGTCTCCCTCTCTCTGTCTCCCTCTCTCTGTCTTCCTCTGTCTCCCTCTCTGTCTCCCTCTGTCTGTCTCCCTCCCTCTCTCAGTCTCCCTCTCTCCCTCTCTCTCCCTCTCTCTCCCTCCCTCTCTCCCCCCTCTCTCTGTCTCCCTCTCTCTCCCTCTGTCTCCCTCCGTCTGTCTCCCTCTGTCTGTCTCCCTCCCTCTCTCTGTCTCCCTCCCCCTCTCTCTCTCTCTCTCTCTCTCCCTCCCTCTCTCTCCCTCCCTCTCTCCCTCTGTCTCCCTCTCTCTCCCTCTCTCTCCCTCTCTCTCCCTCTGTCTCCCGCTCTCTCCCTCTCTCTCCCTCTCTCTCTCTCCCTCTCTCTCCCTCCCTCTCCCTCCCTCTCCCTCTCTCTGTCTCCCTCTGTCTCCCTCTCTCTCTCCCTCTTTCTGTCTCCCTCCCTCTTTCTGTCTCCCTCCCTCTTTCTGTCTCCCTCCCTCTCTCTGTCTCCCTCCCTCTGTCTCCCTCCATCTGTCTCCCTCCGTCTGTCTCCCTCCGTCTGTCTCCCTCCGTCTGTCGCCCTCCGTCTGTCGCCCTCTGTCTGTCTCCCTCTCTCTCTGTCTCCCTCTCTCTCTGTCTCCCTCTCTCTCTGTCTCCCTCTCTCTGTCTCCCTCTCTCTCTGTCTCCCTCTCTCTCTGTCTCCCTCTCTCTCTGTCTCCCTCTGTCTGTCTCTCTCCCTCTGTCTCTCTCCCTCTCTCTGTCTCCCTCTCTCTCTGTCTCCCTCTCTCTCTGTCTCCCTCTCTCTCTGTCTCCCTCTCTCTCCGTCTCTCTCTCCATCTCCCTCTCTCTCCGTCTCCCTCTCTCTCCGTCTCCCTCTCCCTCTGTCTCCCTCTCTCTGCCACTCTGTCTCTGTCTGTCTCTGCCTCTATCTGTCTGTCTGTCCCTGTCCCTGTCTCTACCTCTATCTGTCTCTGTCTGTCCCTGTCTCTGTCTGTCCCTGTCTGTCCCTGTCTCTGTCTCCCTCCCTCTGTCTCCCTCTCCGTCTCTCTGTCTCTGCCTCTATCTGTCTGCCCCTGTGTCTGCCTCTATCTGTCTCTGTCTGTCCCTGTCCCTGTCTCTGTCTGTCCCTGTCTCTGTCTGTCCCTGTCTCTATCTGTCCCTGCCTCTATCTGTCCCTGCCTCTATCTGTCCCTGCCTCTATCTGTCCCTGCCTCTATCTGTCCCTGCCTCTGTCTCTCTCTCTGTCTCTATCGCTGTCTGTCCCTGTCTGTCTCTGCCTCTGTCTCTGCCTCTGTCTGTCCCTGTCTCTATCTCTCTCTCTGTCTCTATCGCTGTCTGTCTCTGTCTCGGTCTGTCTCTGCCTCTATCTGTCTCTATCTGTCTCTGCCTCGGTCTCTGTCAGTCTGTCCCTGTCTCTGCCTCTATCTGTCTCTGCCTCTATCTCTCTCTCTGTCTCTCTCTCTGTCTCTATCGCTGTCTGTCTATCTCTGTCTCTATCTCTATCTGTTTCTATCTCTATCTGTCTCGGGCAGTGCACACGTACTGTGTCTACACGTCCCCGTCACCAGCCCCCCACTCCCCCTCTCCCTGTGTAATGTAAAAGCCAGCTCGTTTTCTACTGGAAAAGACCACTTTCAGCTTCAGCCTTCCCCCCCCCTCGTGTGTGTCAGCCCGGGCTGAGACAGCTTCCCGGGCACACACAGCCGCACCCCAGTACTTCACAGGTCTTTAAAAGACCATTTACTTGTTAACGAGGCTTTGTTGTATTTCGCCTCTTCTTAGCCCCTGCATCTCCACTCTGACTATCCTGGAATCGCCCGGCCCCCATAGAGCAGAGTGAGTCCGCGCTGCAAACACAGGTACGATGTCTGCAAGGTCCGCGGGCCGCCAAGGAAGGCTTGCCGGGCCGCTGGCGGCCCGCGGGCCGTACTATGAGTACCCGTGCTTTAGACCCTTGATTGCCTGATGATGATGATGATGACGATGATGATAATAATAATAATCATTGTTTTTATGCAGCGTATTAAACATTTTTGGCCATTTATAAATGCAGTAAATGACATGTATTACTATTACCCAATTTATGTGTAGTAGATTTGTCAACTTCCGAAGGGTGAAATGTTGAAGAATCCCTTCTGGGATTTGAACTCAAATATCATGGCCTCAAAGTCATTTATAAAAATATCCCTCCACTGAGTGTAGATATTTGGTCATTAACTTCAACGGGTCAATAGGTTTGTAAATTATATTTAGTTCACAATATTTTTGTGATACAATATTTAGGCAACAATATTCTTGTACCTTTTCAATTTTTGTAGTAGGGGGCCATACCTATAGTGAAAAAACAAAACAAACTTCCAGAATACAAAATTTTAATGGCTCCAGACAAGCTGAACGTGTCACACATGACAGGTGATCAATTGCCAGCTATTCCAGTGTGATTTAAAACACACAATTTGTCAATAATGTTTCCCCAAATCCTCGTCCGAGGCCTTTTACCCCTTCTGTTGTGATGTTGCACTTACTTATTATCCAGTTTTGATCAATGTAACTGGTCCAAAGTGCTCTAACATGTACCATTTGCCTGAAAGATTCATAGTTCAAAATGCTGTAAAATTGTATTTATTGTAATTATATACAGTTTATACCAATGGTATTGACCCAGTGCATGTTAAAATGCACCCTTTGTCACCTAATGTTTCCCAAACATTCTTGGGAAAGATCCCCAAAACTGTCTCGCAAACCTGTCTGAAATATTAGCCACTTTTAACAAGTGTTGGTGGTCCAATTTTAAATGCCTCATGGACTACTAATTTTTAGAGAACCTCTTGGAATGAACTCACAAAGAACCAAGTAAAGTCGTTTTGAAACTTGATCTAGTTTTAACCAATATTACTACATGGAAGCACCATTAGGGGCAAATTCTGACTGTGAGAATCCCAAGGTCGTTTTCCTTTTGCACCTCTGTTTTTTGTACCTCTGATGTGAATTCACTGAAAAAACCACAGGTTTCAGGGACGTTATAGTTAGTTGGACATTTCACTCGTACAAAACCAGAGAAATTCGACCGTTAGAGTTAGTAGAGATAACTATAACTCGCGCACCCGCAATGCACTGCTGATGATGTCACATATTACATCATTCATGACATGGTCAGTGACATCACTGATGACATCTCAAATGACATCACTGATGACATCATCCAGTGACTGTGTGTTTCTGTAAAGTTTAAATATGTTTTATATATATATATGCCAAGGTGTATTGAAGAATGAGTGGGTATATAAGTGTCTGAATGGATGATTTAGTAGGTGCGTGACTGATTGTATAAGAGACTGATTAAGCGTATTTTACTGAATGCATGGGTTAGTGAGTAAACTGTGTAAATGTCTGTATCAGCCTGTCTGTTGGTGTGTAAGTGGCTGCATGGGTTGGTGAGTAGCTACATGACTGTCTATATGGGTTATTGATTGGTTGTCTGAGTATCTGTTTGGGTGCCTGAGTGTCTGTGTGAGTAGGTAGGGGGTGGGTGACTGTGCATAGATGTGTGAGTGGGTGATTCACTGGGTGTATGGGTTGAAGAGTGCATCTGTGAAGGGCTGTATGGGTGGGTGAGTGTGTGTATGGGTGTGTTGGTGAGTGAATGGATGTCTCAGTGGTATATGTGTGAGTAACTACATATGTGAAAGGCAGTATATGTGAGTGTTGGAGTATATAAATGACTATACGTGAGAGTGAGTGATTGTGAGAGTGGCTGTATGGATGAGTGGGTGCTTGTATCAGTGATTGTATAAGAGAGTAAGTATGTGTTAGTATTTATATAAATAAGTGAGGTGGTCTGTGTATAACTGTATAGGTGAGTAAATGGGTGTGATTGATTCTTTGCATGACTGAGTAGGTGTGTGGGTAAGTCTATGGATGAGTGGCAGTGTGTGAGTGTATGTATAGGTGTATGAGTGCATATGATAGTGCTGTATTGATGAGTGACTGCATGTATGAGTTACTGTATGGGTGAATGAGTGGATGTGTGTGTGTAGACCTAGGAATCACTGAGCGGGTATGTACTAACTGCTATTAGTGTGTCTATGGTTTCGAACATGGTAGTCTGTATTTTAGAGTGGGTGTATAAAAGGTTATATTAGGGTGTGAGGAGGTGCATCAGATTATCACTTGGATGATGTCATCAGTGATTTTATCAGTGATGTCATTTGAGATGTCATCAGTGATGTCACTGACCATGTCATGAATGATGTAATATGTGACGTCATCAGCAGTACAATGCGGGAGCGCGAGTTATAGTTATCTCTACTAACTATAACGGTCGAATTTCTCTGGTTTGTACGAGTGAAATGTCCAACTAACTAAAACGTCCCTGAAACCTGCGGTTTTTTCAGTGAATTTCTAAGGTTTTTTAAATGCTAATGTCTAACTATAACGTCCCTGAAACCTATGGTTTTTTCAGTGAATTTCAAAGGTTTTTTAAATGCTAATTTCTAACTATAACGTCCCTGAAACCTATGGTTTTTTCAGTGACTTTCCAAGGTTTTTTAAATACTAATTTCTAACTATAACATAGCAGTCGCGTTTGCAGAGTGGTGGAGAAAGGTGAGCGTGGCCTCCGAACACCTCTTAGAAATCCCACTGTGTGAGATTTACTGGAGGTAACAGGAGGGGTAGTTAGCCCCCAACGTCAACCTTGGGGGCCAACTACCCCTCCTATTACCTCCAGTAAGTCCCACACAGCAGGATTGCTACCTTCTCATACCAGGCCACGCCCCCTTTCTCCACCACTCTGCAAACGCACCCCTGGCACGTTCTAAGTTGGGGGATTAATTCCCCTTGAATACTGAGGGTCCCTGGGGGCCAACTTGCCCGCCAGGTGAATAGCACTCGTTACAACGCGTACCAATACAATGCGTACAATTACAAAGCGGGTATTAGTACACGTTGTCAATTACAACGAGATAACATTACAACGCAAACTTTTACAACGACTATGCCTTTATCACGCATACCATTACAACGCAAAACATGCGTGGTAAAGGTATAGTCGTGGTAAAAGTTTCTAAGGTAAGTGACAGTCCTCTCACTACATTTACACTACCCAGCACGACCCCCGACACTACCCTAAGCCCTAAAACACTACACATACACTTCAACACTACCCTAAACCCTAAAACACTACCCCCAGCACGACCCCCTACACTACACAAACACCACAACACTACACTAAACCCTAAAACACTACCCTACACTACACAAACACCACAACACTACCCTATACCCTAAATCACTACCCCCAGCACGACCCCCCCGACCCCCAGGCCGGTCCCTACACTCAAACACTACCCTGCACTACCCCCGACACTACCCTAAACCCTAAAACACTACCCTACACTACACATACACCACAACACTACCCTAAACCCTAAAACACTACCCCCAGCACGACCCTCTACACTACACAAACACCACAACACTACCCTTAACCCTAAAACACTACCCTACACTACACAAACACCACAACACTACCCTAAACCCTAAAACACTACCCCCAGCACGACCACTCCGACCCCCAGTCCGGTCCCTACACTCAAACACTACCCTGCACGACCCCCGACACTACCCTAAACCCTAAAACACTACCCTACACTACACATACACCACAACACTACCCTAAACCCTAAAACACTACCCCCAGCACGACCCCCTACACTACACTAACACCACAACACTACCCTAAACCCTAAAACACTTGCCTACCCTACACTACACAAACACCACAACACTACCCTAAACCCTAAAACACTACCCCCAGCACGACCCCCTATACTACACAAACACCACAACACTACCCTAAACCCTAAAACACTACCCCCAGCACGACCCCCCGACCCCCAGTCCGGTCCCTACACTCAACCACTACCCTGCATGACCCCGACACTACCCTAAACCCTAGAACACTACCCTACACTACACAAACACCACAACACTACCTTAAACCCTAAAACACTACCCCGAGCTCGACCCCCCCGACCCCCCTAAACCCTAAAAAAGTAACCCCCACCCCATGCCCAATCCCCCTTACTTCTCTCTCCTCGTGGTTCCTCTCTGAGGGGCGGTGCACGTCGTTATGAGGAAACAGCCTCGTCTCCTATGCTGTGACGATCACAAGACAGTATGCGAGATAAATAATGTACAGTGTGAGCAGTAGAAATAAATAATACTGCGATAGCATTATCTTTTAGTATATATGCATTTACATAAATAACACAGACTAAAAATGCGAGTACTCATACGATGCGTTTCTAAGCTAGTTCTACCCCAAAGTGCCTAACCCAACCTAGGTGTAGGAAGAGGGAAGAAGTAGGTGAAGTATTCCTTACTATGGTATACTAAGAGTATATTAAGCCTAGTATGCCTAGTATGCCAAGAGTCCCTCTAGGTTCTAGTCAGCTCCATACCTTAAGAATGAGAGAGGTGGGAATCTCTTGCCAGACTCGAACTCCAACACCCGGCAAGGGAAGTCAGATCACTGGAAGCTGGACTCTCTGCGTGCAGGGATGACAGCGTCTTCTCAGTGCGTCAGGCCGGGAAACGGGCTCCTCTGAAGTCGAGGTCTCCTCTGATTTACAGGGGCTAGGGAAGGTATATGTATACCTGAGAAGCACCTAAGAATGTTAGTATTGACGTGAGTCGGACAGCGGAAGACGTCATGAATGAACCCCTAAGGAATAATGGTTCATGCATAATATATGAGTCCTTGAAGAAATCAATAGTCCTGGGCTAGGGAAACTCCCGCAGCCTAAGGGTCTGTTCTTCATGAACTCGTTGTGACGTTAGGGTGGACGGATGTCAGAGACCATGCCTGTATTTGGAGTGCACGGTTTAATGCCTAAATAAGGGCTGGGATTTTATGCCTATATAAGGGCAGGGCGAATTGTGCCTATATAAGGACATGATACTGGAAAGCCCGTTTATGGACACCCTAAGAGGAATACAACACCCACTCCACTTTCGTGTGTACGATAATACTAAAATGCTAAACATTTAAAATGCTAAACATTAAATGGAGTACCGCATATTTAAAAAATATTTCTTAAAAGCATTTAAAAAACATAGTAAAAAATGCAAAAGGTACTGTACATTTGAAGCATTGCTTTTCATTTCAGGCATAAAAATGCAATAGGAATGAAAGAAGCAGTAATATTTACATGTGACAAAAAAATGATCGATAAGTTTAAAAAAATAAATAAATCAAAGTCATTTCATGTCTTGAAAATTAATGAACTGTTTTAGACACACAAGATGACTAAGTGTCCGTGGAAGTACCGTGAAGTCTGTACTATAAGGCTAGTTCTTCTTTAAGCAGATTGAAGTGCCATTTTCGTTCGAAAAATGGGAAAAAGTTCAATTTTGGTAGAGTTCCAAGTTGTTTTGAAAAATGAAGGCCAAATTGTTACTGCATCTCTGGAACACTGTATGCTGAATCAGAGTCAGTTTACGGGTCTGGTGTAAACATGAGATCATCTATTTCTATAGACAAAACATCGTCCACTGTAGTTGGTGTCAGTTGGAACACCTCGTGTAGCAGATTAATTGCACAGAGATGAGAGGCTTCGCTTCCAGCATAGGGTGCCGCAGCAAAGTTCGCGTCCGTTGTTACCTGTGTGCCTGTAGATCTTTCTCGTACCTCAGCAGCAGCCGGAAGCGTCTGTGAGATCTCAATGAATGCTGACATCAGGATTGGTAGCCTCTGGGGACAACACAGAGCATGGGCCGTTATCGGGACCAGCAGAGTATCGACATCCGTTGGCGTTGCTGATGGAAATGTTAGACATGTGTCCAACACGCATTCTTCACCGCATAGCAGGCATCGTAGAACAGGTAAGATGCAATCTTGCCAGATTGGTCTGAATGACAGGAACCAAGTTGTATTAAGGTCCCGTAGATGAGTCATGCCCAAAAGCTGTACTATTCGCTCACAACACTTTCGTTCAAGGAGAGCTTTCTCCATTTCGCTCGGAGTGATGTCTGCGAATAGGCTGGCCATAGCGCAATAGCAGGAAGAGAAATAGAATTCCGGCAACAAGTGCTAGAATTAATGGTATGCCACCAAACACCGAATGTGCAAAGGTCCTGGAAAGGTGCTAACAGACTGGAGCAGATGCTCTTAAATTCATGTACAATTCCGGTTGTATCAGACATATTGAAGATACGTCCTATCATTTCTACGAAATGTATATGGCAGTTTGTACGTATTAAAGTCTGTATCTCTGCCGAAGTCCTTGCTACTTGTAGATCATAGGTTTCTTTGGCCGAGGTCAAAGGCACTGTTTGCTGTAAAAGCATGGCTTTCATTCTGCTCAAAGTATCAAATCTTATAAAAGAGACGTTCAGCGAAGGCCATAGAGGCGACTCCCTGACTGTGTCTATTGGGGCAAACAATACTTGCAGACAGCAAGTGACCCTGGAGTTGACCGTTACTAGATATGGGATGCCTGGCAGCATGCCGCAGCAACTCTGATCATTCAACATGAGGTAACTCCCATTAGAAAGTTGTCCAAACGTTTGATTAATCACAGCAGCTGGTGTACCCTGCAGATGGCAAGACAAATTTGCCACAGAACCATTACAAGCCCTGTGTAAAGAAATGTCCTGACATATAAGTGAACCGCTCAGTGAACTTTTACAGTGTGTACCGCTCAAAAACACTTCACGATCCCCACTCCAACATCTATATGTATACGGTAAATCCCAAGATGTCTTAATGTATTCCTTACCCAACCTTTCATATTTACCTGCTTGCATTTGTCTGAGGCAATACTGAAACTGAAAAGTACTCACAGGTAATGTGATTTTGCCATGAATTAGCCATTCTGTAGCTGGTTTTTCTGCCACTGTGAATGGTAACTTTTCCAGTTTTTCAATGCTCAGCACTGTATACTTTGCTCCTCTTTGTGCCAGTTCGATCTGTTTATCAGTCAGATTGTATTCTGCAAACAGAGCTGATGTATTAATGAAACGCCAAGGCACATAGCCCGCTCGCAAAGATTGCAGCGTCCAGCTTAATAACACAATAGAACGTAATTGAGATTGGCCTTGTTGTAACATCGCCAAATCTTGTTCTAGTATGCCGATAGCAGAGGATACAATGCCATCCAATGAATATATTCTGGAGGACAAAGTTGTTAACCCATTATCGACCACAGAGAGTGTTTTCTCAAAATTAATACGATCAAGTTCACGTATTCGTTCTGCGGCCTCCATCTGTGATACTTTCCATGCTTCATTATACGCAGCATAAATGCCGGCATATATGAAACGTTTTTGACGCGGTTTTCTTGGTCCAAGCAAGAATTCCCTAAGGTCTGCGTCCTTTTTAAGTAAGGTTAAGTGTTGTTTCACATCCTGTAGTGTAGATTTATGCAGCCAATCGAGGCATAATTTTCCTACACTGTATGTTGTTACTACCCCCGGATGTTGTCTTTGGACGTATCTTGGGTCTGGCCTATTAATAGTAAAGCCCTGAGTTTTATTCAGGAATCTTTCATGACAGTTATTCGTGTCTGTGGGCCAGATCAACCATTTTTTCCAATCAGGATTAGATCTGTTGAGTTGTAGTATATTGTCAACTGTCACCACTGCCTGTGTATCGTTATCACTTGCAGGTGTTGGTACAGAAGGTGTGTTCATCTCCTTGATCTTGGCTAATCCAAGACAAGATGTTTGTTGGATGGTTTCATTCAAAAACATTATTTGTTCAGGGATGATACAGGCTCTAAATAAAGCTTCTATCCCCTGCACTTGCCAATCTTTAGTACCCCAGACAGTTTTTGTGTCTATTATGTCTTTCCAAAAGTCGAAACCCTGTCTAGACAGTTGGGCATTAAATAATGCAGAGTAAATCTGTTTTGTATTTGTTAACATAATTTTCATTCCTGTTTTGTTTACATTTCTATAGTAAAACATTTCTGGATCAGATGTATTGTAACCTGAAAAAATATGGAAACTTGTTGGCAAATGTTTTTGAACTACCTTTAGATGGTGTAGGACAATGTTCCCATTGGTTAAAGATAAACCCATTTCTTAGATATGCAGATTTATGCAAATAATGATGACCATAGTGGTTATAACAATACAGTTGTTCATAGTCTGATGAACCCTCTAAATATTCATTTTTAGAAAATGCAGCAGATTTTTCTAGGTCAAACATTATGTCATTCACAGTCTCAAAGTCCCATTCATCTGAATAGGTACTGGACGTAATTAGATCACTTAGTGAAATTTTAAACAAATGTGGAATGTTCAATTCTTCCGACGGGCCGAAGATGTCAAAATCTGTTTTGTCCCACACTATACCATCCTGTATAGGAACAGCTGTGATGTTCACTGAGGACAAGTCTCTTGCTTCACGATGGGAAGATTTATGAGGTTTCAAAAGTACGTTCACGCCTTTTCCTTCAGTATTCACATGGATGTATCTGCCACTTATGAGCACGCTCACAGTTGTAACCAAAGCTAGCCAGAGCAGGAAAACAAAAAGTCCAGATGTAATCCAGAGTTCAATCCATGGAGAAACCAAATAAGTCTTTTTCAGAAAGTGAAGAAAGTCTTGTACTTGCTGCTTGAATTTCAATGATGCTGGCGTCGTTTCAGGTTCACTCAGATCTTCTGAGAACGTATCAAAGTTAATGAAATAGCCAGAAGCAGTTCTATCAATTGTTGGAATTGCATCAGGATTTGTAGAAATCACTGGAACCAGTTCATCACTTGCCACATTGGTGTAGACAGGTGTATTTGGACGAACTGTTACTTGGTGTTCAAGAGGGATGAGTTCCATAGCATTGTTGCTTAGTCCTCCATCTGTTACAGCTGAATTCTCGATTGTTATCAGTCTTTCAGTCTGAACCTCTTGGATAGTAGCGAGAGGAGTGCGTCTGCTACTAGGTCGGAGTCCACGAGGCCTACTATTTAGTATTGGCCACATACTGTGGTTTGATGAGGTCGATGGACACAAATCTTTTCTCCTTTCTTCCAGCAAGGGGCGGCAGAAGTACTGTTCTTGTTCCTTGAACTGCTAGGACAGGTACTGGTTGTCTGTAAGAAGGTCCAAATTCCTTCTTGTCCGCAATCTTTTCTCTGACTAGATCCCCAACTTTTGGAATCCAGACAGGCCTTGCTGGGACCGCCGATTTTTCCCCAGTGGTGGTTGGCTGTAGGAATACGTTGCTTTGTTTCGTTCTTAATTCATTGAGTTCCTGTAAAACAGCCAAACGATCTTTGATATCAAATGTTTTATTTTCCACCACTGTGCCTACGTGTTCAAGGTCTGGTACCCACATTCTTGTCCCAAATAGGACCTCATATGGAGTGACCTCCCCTAGAGAACTTCTTGGCAGATTATTCAATGAGCGTTGGACCCCATTAAGGTGTTTGACCCACCCATCACCCGAACCTAATACCCTAGCTGTTATAGACTGCTTTATGTCCCGGTTTTTCCTTTCCACAACCGAATTTCCCTCAGGATGGAATGGAGAGGAGTACCGCAATGCAACGCCCACACTGGCCATGGCTTCTTTGTAAGCCCGAGAGCTAAATGCAGGACCCTGGTCAGAATGTAGCGTGCCTATTGCGTATGTGCCCATAAAGACTCGCAAATCTTTTATAACAGTTCGAGCGTCAGCCGAGCATTGAGGCCATAACCATAGGAACCTTGATTCAGTATTTGTGGGAATGCCTTTGTCCAGTAGGACGCAGGCGCGTAGATAGTCTAATGCTGTCTAACAATGGTGTCTGTACTGGGTTGCCGCATTCGCAGCATGGTGTCTGGTGGCTCTCTCGCTGTAATTTACAGTCTAAACAGTTGTTGATGAATATGTGAATTTCTGTATTCATTCCAGGCCACCAGTACATCTCTTTTAACGTCAAAATTGTTTTAGAGATCCCTTGATGTGACAGACCTTCCCCCAAATGTGTTTCATAAATCAAGGCTGCTCTACGTTCCATGTTTGGAATTACCCTATCCCCCACTCCAGGGATTCGAGCAAAAGGAACGTTGTTCGCATCAATTACATAAGAGTACTTGAGTGGAAACTTTTTGGTAACGCTGCACTGCTGCCTTTGCTTGAAGCATTGACAGCCAACATTATCTCACCGTCTATTTTTGTTTCTGAACGAGTGATCGCAGCTACGGAAGCCGTCTGCACAGCCCCCTTTGCGGCTTCATCAGCCAATGAATTCCCTGCAACGTGAACGCCATCACGTTGATGACTCAGTGTGTGGATCACGTGAGCCTTTGGTAGTTCGTTTTTCAACTGAACTACTTGTTCCCAAAGCATTTTGTGCTTTATTGTGCCACCTTATTATTATTATTAGGAAGTTTGTAAAGCGCAATGGTTACTCCCAACGGAGTGTCCCCGCGCTAGGACAACTGAGAGCCCCATACCCATGCCACACTAATCAACTACCTACATAACCTCTAAGCAAGGAAGGCAGCAGAGTTATTGACGACCGCCCCCTGAATCACGGAAGAGCCAGGTTTTCAATTTCTTACGGAACCAAGGTTCTGACTCAGATATCCTCAAATCCACAGGAAGCTTATTCCAGGCCTTAGCTGCCAGGAAACCAAACGATCTACCGCCAACCCTGGCCCTCCGCACCTTAGGCACAGTCATTCTCATACTGCCAAGAGATCTCAGATTCCGAGAAGGTTGGTAAACCGCCAGAAGGGGAATCAGAAAGCACGGCCCTTTTTTCCTAAGGATCCTCTGGCTGATGCAGAGAGCCTTAACCCGTTGCGTGCGTCCGTCGGCCAACGGCCATCGTGAGCACTACCTCTGTAGTGCTGCGAACGTCCGTTGGCCGACGTGGCCCCGCCCACTCCGCTAAACCGCCGCACCGCGGCGGAATTGCCGCCGCGGTTAAGCGGTTAAATGTAACTCTAGCATGTATTGGGAGCCAGTGTAGTTTTTTTAGAGCTTCTCCTACCGGGGCCCTCCTGGGAATATTCAGGATAAGCCTAGCTGCGGCATTTTGGACCTTCTGCAAGATGTTCAGATTTTTTGCAGTCACCCCTAGATACAAAACATTGCAATAGTCAAGACGAGACGTGACCAAAGCCTGTACAATAGTTCTTTTAGCATCCAGGGGGAGAAGGTCCAGAATCTTCCGCAGCATTTTCAAAATGCCAAAGCAGGTTCCGGCCACTGCAGAGATTTGCTGAGTAAAGGAGAGTGCTTCGTCGAACCACACCCCCAAATTTTTCACCTTGGCTTTCGGCAACGGGCAAGGTCCCAGTTCCTCAGGCCACCAGTGCTGTGACCAGAGAGAGGGCTGTTTTCCCACAACCAACACCTCTGTCTTCCCTGCATTCAACTGGAGGCAACTCAGTCTCATCCAGTCCATAAGCTCCCTCAGACATGTTTTAAAATCAGCAGCCGTTCCTGATTCTTGTTGTTCTAGGGTCACAACTAGCTGAGTGTCGTCAGCATAAGATACCAACTTAATTCCATGTCTCATCACAATATCTGCCAGCGGGCGCATATATATATTGAACAGGGTGGGGCTCAGAGCAGATCCCTGCGGCACCCCCTGGTTTAAAGGACAAACTCTGGACTTGAATGGATGTTGCAGAACCTGAAAGGTTCTGTTCTCCAAAAAGTTCTTCAGCCACATCCACGTGACACCTCCGACCCCGACCTCCCCCAGCCTCTCCAGCAGGAGGCCGTGGGACACCGTGTCAAACGCGGCACTCAAGTCCAGCAAAACCAGAGCAGTTGTTCTACCTTCATCAGCTGCAGTCCTCAGCACATCAGCTGCTAGGAGAAGAGCGGACTCCGTGCCATGCATTGGCCTAAAACCGGCCTGGGTGTCAAAAAGAACCTGCCTCTCTTCTATAAACCTCGAAAGTTGGCTATTCAGATGATTCTCTGCAATTTTTGCCACATAAGGAAGTAGAGATATGGGTCTTAAATTTCCAGGGATGGCGGGGTCCAGTGAGGGTTTCTTCAGCAGAGGGACCACCATGGCGTGTTTCCATCTGCTAGGAACCAGTCCAGTGCTAAAGGACAGGTTCATAAGTGAGGTGAGAACAGGGGCAATTATATTTTTCCCTAATTGGAGAAATTTAGGGGGACCGGGTCCAGAGGTGATCCCGATTTCACGGCCTCCATCAGCCCCAGAACCTCGTTTTCCACCAGAGGACAGAGGATAAACTTATCCTCGGTCAAAGGTGCATCCATATTAAACACAGGAACATAGCTCCTACTACTATCTGGGAAGGAGGCAGATATCCTGTCGATCTTGTCAATAAAATAATTGGCGACCTTATCACAGTACTCCGTAGAGGCAGGGAGTGCAGCAGTCACCCGTTCTAGAGAGGATAGTTGTTTCACTACCTGAAAGATGGTCTTAGAAGAGTGTTTGGCTAGCTCAATTTGCCCTGTATAATATTCCCTCCACACTCTCCTAATATGACGATGGTAGAGCTTCAAAGCATCTAGATATTTCTGTCTATTTACATCCTGATAGCTCTTCCTCCACTGGCGCTCAAGATGCTTACATCTGGTTTTCATTAGTGCCAACTCTTCCGAGAACCAATTTGCCGAAGCGGATGTACGGGCATTTTTACATTGTTTGAGCGGTATCAAAGAGTCAACCGCCTTCGCATCTTTGAAACCATTTTCAAGCCAGTTTTGTATATAGTCATTATACGACTGAACACAGTAAAAGGAATCGCACACTATTAGTGTGGGGAATTCTCGATCTGTACTTTCAAGTGCCAGTTTGAATGCTTGTAGCTCAGCTCGCTGAGTTGTACAATCTCCTAGAGATTGAGTTTTTGTGACCATAGGTCTGAAGATGCCATCTCGAATGCGAACTTTAACGATTGCAAATGCTGCACTGTAAGCTTGCTTACTCCCTGTTGCGGGCTGTGCGGATCCGTCAGTGTAAATTATGAATTCGTACTGATCGAGAGGCAGAATTTCAGTGGGTAGAGGACATTCTTGTTCATATTGCAGGAATGCTTGTGTTTTTAAATCTGGATCAAAAACATATTCAACATCTGTTGCAGCAAGAGAATTAACCCATTGTATCCATCTTAGATGTAATGCTTTTGCATTTGGAATGCTTGCTTTTGTAACCGCTTCTAAAGCTGGTACTGGGGTTATGACAATAATGCGTTTCCCTTGTGCTAGGGCTCTTTCTTTTGCTACAGCGGTTTGAACTGCTGTCAGAATTTTTTCAGTTGAAGTGAAACGCATTTCTGCTTGTGTATACAAATGAGATTTGTATGCGATTGGTATTTTTTCACCCTCGTTAAATGTTAAGTAGGTGAATCCGCAGTGACCCGAAATTATTCGGATCACCAGGTTGCGTTGACGTACGCGTGTTTGTAAGTGATTTGTTGCTAACATGTTAGCCTGGAGTGAACGCAAGATGTCTGTGTGTTCGTTTGTCCAATTTTTGAATGAAAAATCAGGTTTGATTAATGCGTAGAGAGGTTTAACCCTTTCTGCGTAATTTTGTATGTATGTTCCTCCAAAATTTAGGAAACCAAGGATGGATTGTAAGTTTTTTAGCGTTTTTGGAGGTTGGAGCAGCGCACACTTTTCTAAAAAGTTAGCTGCCAAGCTCTTGCCTTCACTTGAAAGCTCATATCCCAGAAATAGGACATTGAGATGGGCAATTCTGGACTTTTTAAAATTGAACTTGTAGCCCTCAGAGGCGAAACCCAGTATAATGGTGCTCACCCTGTTCAAGTGTTTTTCCAGGTCATCGTCTGTCAGATAGATGTCATCGACATAGGACAATGCCTCATTGTCATAAATTTGTAGTAACTCCGTTACCCTCGCTGAGAATAAACCTGGGCTGTTCTTGAACCCTTGTGGGAGTCGACAAAAGTGACGCTGGGTCCCCATTATGGAGAATGCTGTTAAGTACCTGCTTTCAGGTTCTATGTTTTGACAAAAGAAACCATTTGAGATGTCTAATGTGGTTTTATATTTTTTACGCACAATGTTATTCATTAATGCTGTGCTATGTGCATTTTGCACTGCAAAAGTTTTAGAACAAGTGTTTAGGTGTCTGTGATCCAAAACTAGACGATATGTGTTGTCTGGTTTGGAGACAGGAAACAAAGGATTGTTCATTGAGGAGGTGCATGTTTCAATCACCCCTTGGTATTCAAGTTGATCTAAGATCTCCCTGACCTGTTTTTTAGCTTCTTGCTTTATTGGATACTGCCTTTGTGCAGTTGGTTCATGTTTCAGATGTATTTTATGGTGAGGGGAGTCCTCATCCCATCCTACATGATTTTTATATAATGCTGGGGCCTGGGCTACTGCCCATTTCAAGGCATATGTATATTTTAGGTGAATTGGAATATGGTTGGAGAAGGCAGGCATAATGTTGTCCTCACCATGTGGGCACTCCCTGACAAATTGTGGTGACCAGTCTTTTTCTGCTAGAAGTATGTCATAGCCCCTTGATAGTCTTTCCCAAAAAAGTGCTTTCACCTGTCTAGGTATGTCTCCCTCCATCCGGAGTGTTATTTCATATAACTTTTGTGGAGTACTAACCCTGGTGTCTACAGTCTCAACTGTGATGTACTCATTCAAGTCCACTATCTCCAGAAGTTCCTTCAGGTTCTGGCGAGCTATTGTGACTTCTGCTGCACTGTCCAGCATTGTCTGAGCCCATTCTCCGTTCTTGAGTTGTGTTCTCAGTATTCTCGGCATGTCTGATCTTTAGACCTGATACTTTCTTTTTGGAGAATTGAGGTTTTACTTTGGTCTTTGGAGCGTGTTTGTCGTCTTTCGATTTCACGCGTTCTTCTCTATGTTCTGATCGTCCTCTTCTTTCCGAAGTCTGTGATGAGATCTGAAAGGGACTAGAGGAACGTGTATCAGTATCTTGATACCTGTCAGGTTTTCTCAAATTATCCCTATTCCTGAGGTTATACCTCCTTTCAGAGGGCTCCTTTTGAGGAGACCTACCTCGGGATTGAGAACGTTTCTCATTTGAATTTTGTTTATTAGTCTCCCACTTCTTTTTAGAAGATGTAGGAGTTTGTTTAATTGAGTCCTTCTCAGGACTTTCAGATAGCTTCGGCTTCACTGGTCTTCCACCCAAACTATCTCTGCCTAATTCTGCATAAGATTGTTAAATTATTCTGGGTAGCTCTGTTTGATGTTCTGTAACATCAAATTCCCTTAATTTTTGGTGGATCGCCACTGCTGCTGCCTCCCCTTTAATATTAGATAATATTGTTGTTGAGACCTGGTCGAAATTTTTCAGTAATTTCATACCTAAATTTAGAGCAGGTTCTGCCCCGTATTCGTTTTGAATTTGTTTCAGGACATCAGGTATTACCGCAATTGACGGAATGCCATGTGTTTTAGTATAGATGGCAGCAAAGACTGAGCCCCAAGTGGTGCAGTCTTCCAGTTGTGGTGTGATCCCCATTGGTAAACTGATTGTCAGTATTCTGTGTTTCTCATACGGGCTAGTATTTGGAAATACTGCTTCGATTTGAGTAATTTTCTGAGCTATCCAGAATGGAATTTGCTCACGTTTTGTGGGCATTTTACCCATGACTGCGTATAGAGTCTGTGGTGTAATTTTTAGTGTATTCCCCTGTTGAGGAGTTTGATTTGGAAGTGTTAATGGTTGCTGGACTGTAAAAGTCCGCATGACATATTGGACCAATTGTCTGTAAATTTTTATTAACTCTGTGATTTGAGTAAGTAGTTCCTCGTTTGACATTTCTTCAATGTCAGGATGAGGTGTGTAGCCGGCTAGAATCGGCCTTGTTGCTCCTGGTCTACCTAGTGGACCGAGCCTGGTAATGTTTTTGTGATGTTTTAGGGCGCCTTTAAACCAGAGCTGATGCTCCTGGTATGTTAATGGAATTTCTATATCCTCGAAAGGAATGTATTCCTCTGGTGGATCATCTTCTTTGTAGAAGTGAAACATGTGTGTTACTGAATTGGATTCAGGAAATATTACCCATGAATAGAATACCTCTGTCTGAAAGGATTCATGTGCCTCTATCACGAAAACTGCTCTACCGCCTCTTGGTGGTAGGCCATGTTTTATAAGTTTTAGAGTAATGGCTCTTCTTAAGTTTGGAGTGATGTCTATAACACCCTCCTCGGTTTCAATAAAACCTGTAAAGTTAAAAACTGCTGCTAGGGCTGGATCAGCCGCAGCTCCACCGTTTCCGGTCTCAGTGTCGGAGCCAGGCATTTTGTTGTTTGAAAAATGTAGAACAAGTTTCAAGGAAACAAAGATTAGGTGCACAATATTTTGGAACACTGTATCCTTCAATGTTGAGCAAACCAAACAGCTAATATATAGGGTACTGCCCTATGTAGCCTTGGTGGATACTTAACCCTGCCCACTCCAGACGTCTTTTGTGGTATTTGGGTAGGGGTCTCTGAGAGAAAAAGCACGGCTGAGTTACTCAGTATCTAACGTTGAATTACCGCCTTACCAAACCTTTGGGCGCCATGTAGTGTAGCTCCTATTTCCCTAATAGGCTCTGCGCATTGGAATAATATATCCTATAGGTTTGACATAGGACTAAGGTCAGTATGTCCCTATCGAGTATATTAAACTTAATTACTTGTGCCAGCTAGCTCAGAGGCCACTAGAAACTCCTTGGATAACAAGAAGGGAGTAGTTTCTGGCAGCCGCAAAACATGACCACTTTGTTTCCCTTTAGAATCAGAACGTGTCTCAGAATCGTGGAAACAATAGATAACTATTTCACTCAGCTCAATCGTGCATACTTAGTTTTCTCCAAAGTTACACAGAAAGAACAGACGGGCGTTTCAATAAAAGATTTATTGAACAGTCTTGTTTCTGGTGTAAGTAAAATGTGCTGTGACGATCACAAGACAGTATGTGAGTTAAATAATGTACAGTGTGAGCAGTAGAAATAAATAATACTGCGATAGCATTAAATTTTAGTATATATGCATTTACATAAATAACACAGACTAAAAATGCGAGTACTCATACGATGCGTTTCTAAGCTAGTTCTACCCCAAAGTGCCTAACCCAACCTAGGTGTAGGAAGAGGGAAGAAGTAGGTGAAGTATTCCTTACTATGGTATACTAAGAATATATTAAGCCTAGTATGCCAAGAGTCCCTCTAGGTTCTAGTCAGCCCCATACCTTAAGAATGAGAGAGGTGGGAATCTCTTGCCAGACTCGAACTCCAACACCCCGCAAGGGAAGTCAGATCACTGGAAGCTGGACTCTCTGCGTGCAGGGATGAGAGCGTCTTCTCAGTGCGTCAGGCCGGGAAACGGGCTCCTCTGAAGTCGAGGTCTCCTCTGATTTACAGGGGCTAGGGAAGGTATATTTATACCTGAGAAGCACCTAAGAATGTTAGTATTGACGTGAGTCGGACAGCGGAAGACGTCATGAATGAACCCCTAAGGAATAATGGTTCATGCATAATATATGAGTCCTTGAAGAAATCAATAGTCCTGGGCTAGGGAAACTCCCGCAGCCTAAGGGTCTGTTCTTCATGAACTCGTTGTGATGTTAGGGTGGTCGGATGTCAGAGACCATGCCTGTATTTGGAGTGCACGGTTTAATGCCTAAATAAGGGCTGGGATTTTATGCCTATATAAGGGCAGGGCGAATTGTGCCTATATAAGGACATGATACTGGAAAGCCCGTTTATGGACACCCTAAGAGGATTACAACACCACCACCCAGAATAAAAGCTTTTGAGACTGAGGCCCCTCTAAGAAAGTGTGCGCCAAAAATGAAAATATCGATTCCTGCTTCTTTCATAACATCCTTTACCCATCTTGCTAAGGTGGGAGAGGAAACTGCTCTATGGGGAGTCCTATGGGATATTAGCAGTTGTTCAGCATTTCCTCTTAATCTTATGGTTCTTCTTTCATACTCTAACAGGCACTTCACTACACACAAACTTTCATTCTGTGGAAAGAAAGGATAGAAAACTGAGGTTGACATTGTTTTAGTTTGTCTTTTTAAGAAAAAACAGACCCCTTCTGGTTGGTATGCCCTACTGGTGATATCTAAGGCTTTAACATCTGATGTTCGTCTGAAGGAAACTAGGCATAGTAAAACAGTGAGTTTATAAGATAGTTTCTTCAATGAAAGTGTAGAGTTCTCACCCCAGTCTGTAATCACTCTGAGGACATCCCTCACATCCCATAAGGCAGTATATTTGGCTGATGGTTAGTTTAAAACATGCATACTTCTCATTAATTTTTTAGTTAATAAGTTTTGACCTACTGAGGTACCGTCTACCAAGCAGTGGCCTGCTGCAATGGCCGATCTGTAGACATTAACAGTCCGATAGGCCAGACCTGATGCAAAAATCTCAGATAAGATGTTGATTACTTGTACTAGATCTGCCGAAACGGTATTGTAATTCCGTTGAAGGCACCAACAAACCCTTTTTCGCCAAGCCACTCTATAAGCTTTCCTTGTGCTTGGCGCCCATGATTCTGATATGAGTCTGAAAGCGTTCTCCAAAAGTCCTTGCAGCTGCCATTGTCTCCTGAAATCCTCCAGGCCCTCAATGACAGAAGGCCCTGCTGTACGAGGGGGTGACATTCTCCCTGAGGACCTGTGAATACTTCCTCAAATGTAGGTATAAGGATAGGAAAGTCTATACTCTTTTCCATCAGGATTGGAAACCATGCCTGGGACCTCCAGAGGGGTGTTATTACTACTGTTACCTCCCTGTTCCTGCGACCTTGTAATAGAAGTCGATGGAGCATGGCATAAGGAGGGAAGGCATAGAGTGTTAGTCCTTGCCAATTCTGAAGGAACGCATCTACCCCCAAGGCCTGAGGGTCCGGCCTCCAGCTGAAAAATTTGGTAAGTTGACTGTTCACTCTGTCTGCAAACAGATCTATTCCAAAGGGTCCCCAAATTGACTGAATGGTCAAAAAGATTTTCCTGTCTAGTCTCCAGTTGCTGGAATCTTTGAAATTCCTGGAGAAATAATCTGCGACCCCGTTGTTCAAGCCCGGGATATGTTCGTCAATCACTGAGATGCCTTTGTTGAGGCAATAGGCCCAAAATTTCTTGGCTAGGTCTGACAGTCCTTTGGAGTGAGGACCCCCCATCTTGTTCACGTATCTGACCGCAGATACATTGTCCATGAACACTTCATTAAGTCCTTGGTAAAGCTGCGGATTGCAAAGGAGCCTGCCAGTAGTTCTAGGCAATTGATATGTAACTCCTTCTCCTGATCTGTCCATCGTCCCACTGTCGATGAGTCGCCACATGTGGCACCCCATCCCTCTAAGCTCGCGTCTGACTCTATTATTATCTCTGGTTCTTCCCCAAAAATGGCCCTGCAGTTCCACGCCTCTGCATTCCTCAGCCACTGGAGTATCTCTTTCCTCGAGTCCGATCCAGGTAAACTGTCTGTAAATAGGATTGATTCAATCTCAAAGCCTTGGTTTTGAGTCTCTGAACGGCCCGGTAGTACAGGAGGCCCCGCTATATGGCTTGGATCGTTGAGGACAAGAGGCCTAGCACCCTTGCTAATGTTCTTAACGGGAATCCCTGCTTCTTTAGAATTTTCCCTAACTCCTTCCGAACTTTCCTCAGCTTTTCCCCAGGCAATTTCAATTCTGCTTGAACTGTATTTATCGTAAAACCCAGGAACTGAGTGAGCTGGCTTGGAGTGGTGGACGATTTTTTGTGTGTTTATAACAAACCCTATGTGTTCTAAAAGTTTTATTGTGAGGTCCGTGTGTTGTGATGCTACCTCTCTGGATTGAGCCATTATTAGAATGTCTAGATACAGAATCAATCTTATTCCTTTGGCACTTAGACATCCGGCTACTGGGCGTAGCACCTTGGTGAAACACCAGGGGGTTGATGAAAGGCCGAAGGGGAGGCTGCAAAACTGCCAGAGTTTGCCCTCCCACATGAATTGGAGAAATTTCTGATGTGGGGGCCAGATAGGGATAGTCAGGTATGTGTCTTTCAGATCTAGACGAGTTAGCCAATCTCCTTTCCTCAGTACATCCCTGAGAAGGTGGATTCCCTCCATTTTGAAATGACGGTAAACCACCCATTGGATCAGATCTTTTAGATTTATAACAGGTCTCATCCCTTTGTCTTTCTTTTCTACTAGAAACACATTGCTGACGAAACCTATTTCCTTTCCCTCTTAAATTGCCGCTTTGGCATATAGATCTTTTACTTCTTGTGTCACTAGGGCTGAATCTTTTTGCGAGAACGATATCTCTTGGGGTAGTTTCTTTTGTATTGGTAAGTCTATGAACTTTATCTTGTACCCTTTGACCGTATCCAGTACCCAAGGGTCTTGGCTCACCAGGTTCCAGTTCCCACAAAATTGGGCTAGTCTTCCTCCCACCTTTACAGGGGTATCTGAAAGGTCTCTCGTAAGTCTTACCTGATGAAAAGCCTCTTTGCCTCTGTTCACCCCTGAAGCCTCTGGCACGGAATCTTTGCTTATGAGGGTAGAAGGTTGATTGTCCTGTAGATCCAGTTTGGGAGGGTCCCATGTAGGTTCTTGTTGAGAACTGGCCACGGCCGGGAAACCGACCCCGTGTTCTCCCGGCCCTTCCAAAAACCCTATTGTGGAAAACTCTCTTTATATCTTTTTGAGATTTTTGAATGGAGTTAAATACTCCTACATATTTCGCCATGTCTTTGATAAATTCCTACCCAAAGAGAAGGCCTTGAGAGGATGCTCCCCCTTCCTTGTTAGCTAGTTCCACCAGTTTAGGGTCGATTTTTAAAAGGACACTCTTTCTCCTCTTGTTTGAGAGTGCAGTGTTGGCATTGCCGAGTAGAAAAATGGCCCTTTGCGCCCACTGGCGCAGCTCTCTTGGGTCTCAGGGGGTATTCTCAAGGTACGCTCTTTCAGCTAATTCGAACATTTTAGTTAAAGGGCCCGTAATATCCAAGAGTCTGTCCTGGCAAGACTTTAGAACCTTGTCAAGGCCTTTCCTTGGGTATCTTCCGCTCTTGGCGTTGAAAGCCACTACTTTGTTGTCTAAGTCTGGGGTTGAGGCCACCTTGTCAGGGAGAGAAGTTCGAGGGCATTCAGATCTGAGGCGAGATCTCACCTCCTTTGGAGTTTCCTTACGGAGCCAGAAAGAAAGGTATTCGCCTATATGTTGGGAGGGGACCCACTCGGGGGGAAAAAGTGAGTCGGGTGGAGGCAAGAGAGCCTCCGTCCGACTCCGTTGCCAATCGAATGCGGGGAAGGTCAGAAACAGCACAAGTTTTACGAGGCGGAGACGGGAAGTCTCCGCGTCGGATACTATGGTGTTGTCATAAGGTTTCTGCACATACAGAGCTATGCACAGGATAATAGGACCTCGGAATATAGTGGTGAGCCAACCATAAACCTTAGCACCCAAAACCCCAACCCAACTAGCCTTAGCGTCCCATTAGCACTAATGTACCAATGATTAGACAACCCAGAACACGGTATCTCTCTCTCAGGACTCGCAGAGGCAAGAACACTCTTTCGTTACTCTCGTACCTGTCCACAACATGCGTAAGAAGAGACACTTTATAGTTCAAAATATTTATTTCAACTTACGTGCCCTTAGATACAGTACACGTGTCAGTACTAATAGCATAATACATAAGAATAATATAATCAGCATAGTTACTACTCCATAGAATACGAACGGGGAAAGCATCTCATAAAGCAGTGGATATATGTCTAACTAACATTACCACCCTCCCCGTGCTAGAAGCCAGTTTATTATAATAATAGAAGACCTTTGGGCTTTGACTAGCGAACCCCCATACCTCAGTCTCTTGATGCAAAACTACATCAGCAAACAATCACAGCTCTTCTCTCTGGAAAGGTTGTCTCCAAGTGCTATCTTAGAGCAAGCGAGCGCATTATTAAAAGCACACTAATTTCTCAATGGCAGCTGTACAAGTGTTATGTCTAGGTGCGAGGGACGGGCCAAATCAGTAGAAACCAGGGATTTGTTATTCGACCTTGTAACTGTTGTTCAGACTGAGCCCACAAAGGGAATAGGAGAAAAGGTGAGAAACAGAAAATGCAGACTATTGTAGAACAACTTGGCAATAACAGAGGGCGACAGAACAACATCCAATAGTAACGTGCGCAAGAGTCATCATGGCAGCCAGGCGTGGTAACGTAGCCAAACCTGCCAGGAGGCCATGAGCCACAAGACACCCTCCCCTGGTCAGTCCAGCGGCCACGACGAAAATGAAGACAGAGTTCCAAATACCTGAGCAGAATAGAGGCGGTCTACTAACAACTAACGGCAAGTCAATCAATCCAAAAATGTGAAAGAGCAGAAAAATGCTATACCGTCCAGAAGGACATCATTGGAATCGTCAAAAACGTAGACGCCATCCAGTCCAATAGGTCAAAGCTGCAGGAATGTTCTTCAGAGTATGGAGCATCCAAAAGCAATGCGGGACAGCTTGCGTGATATTCAATATAACTTTGTTGTAGGAGATTCTGAGCAGCCGCCCAGATATCCCATTGTGCCAAAATCCCCAGTGCAGCCGCACGCATCATAAAGCCAGCAGCGGAACAGTCCCGTTTCATGGGCCTCTAAGGGACCCACCAACCGAACAAAATCCGGGACCGACAATGACGAATTGGAGAGGCAATAATCCATGTAAACGGACAGCGGATGCAAGACATCACAGGTTGCACGCAAGTGAAATACGCAAAGCGAAAGGAAAGGGTGTAGGACACACTGATAGTTGCCAAGGGCAGAACATCGAAGCCAACCAGAAGTCGCTCACGGAGCAGCTGGAGGCGTTCGGGATCGAGAAGGGCCCAGTGGTGTGCAGCCATTGCGCAGAAAACAGACCAACAGCAAGACACCAGCCGCCAAAGCGAGGATTAATGGGAAACCACCAAAGACGCTAGAAAAAATAGAATGTATGAATGCCGGTATCACACCGAAAATAGTTTGAAAGGTGGACACGAGGCCAGACCCCACAACCTTAAAAAAGTGCACCAGACCCTCAGTGTTTGATGCGTTAAAAATACGATGAATTAACTCCCCAAAATGTTGGGGGAGGTCAGTGTTCAAAAGGGCCTGTATTTCACTGTGGGTGCTCGCCACCTGGAGAATGAATGTCTCCCGGGCGGATGTGAGCATAACCTCCTCATTCAATAATAGGGCCTTTATTCTGCTCAACTTATTGAAATCTGCCTCCATGGTAGGAATGGAAGGCCAAATAGAGCTATCAACGATGTCGTGAGGGGGAGGAAAAAGCACATTCTTGCAGCAGACAACTCTGTGTGAGACTGTAACAATATACGGAATGCCAGCCTGTAGGCCACAACAGTCTTCGTTATTTAAAAGCAAATAGCTACCGTTGGTAAGCAAAGTAAAAGTAGGAGAAATAGCAGGAGCAGGAATACCTTTTAGCACACATGCAAGATTTGGAACTGAAACGCTACAAGCCCCGTGCAATTTAATATGTTTACAAATAAGCGAATGACCCACAGTTGAATCACAAGACTCCCCGTGAGAAATACCTCCTTGCCATCTCTAAGGCATTTATACATGAAAGGCAAGGACCAAAGTTCATGCAGGAAAGCACTACCCAAAGGCTGGAAACGGCCTACAGGATAATGTTTCATGCACGAACCGAATTCAAATAGGGAAAAAGGTAAAGCTATAACCCCATGAACTAGCCACACCGCAGAATCTAGTTCCGCTACAGAGAATGGTAAAGGATCCACTTTTTCAATATGTAACAAAGTGTAAGATGCATCTTTCATGGACATGAACTGCTGTTTGTCAGTCAAATTAAAAGGCAGAAAGAGGGCAGTGGTGTTTAACAAATTCCAAGGAACTTTACCCAACTTAAGGGTTTGCAAAGTCCATGCAAACTGCATCACTGAACGCAACTGATTCTGACCATGATACAACATAGAGACATCATCTTGTACAATATCAACAACAGAGGATACAATATTGTTTAATGTGTAAATGCGGGAAGACAGGGTATTTATACTATTGTCAACAACAGCAAGCACCTTTTCCAAATTTGCTTGGTCTATTTCCCTAAGACGGGAAGCAGCTTCCATTTGTGACAGCTTCCAGAGCTCATTATACGCTTCATAAATGAATCTCTTCGGTCGGGGACCACGAGGTCCCAAGATAAAGTCAGATAAGTCAATAGTGCCTGATAGGAGGGATAAATGGTTCTTAACAGAGTCTAAGGACGAATGTTGTAACCATTGTTTACATAATTTACCAACCGAATACGTGGTCACAGTACGAGTTTCAGTAAATCTTGGATCAGGCTTGTCCTGTATGTAACCAGGAACTGTGCCATGAAAACGAAGTTGGCATGCATTAGATGATATGGGCCATGCCAACCAGGGTGACTGTATTAGTACAGAAACGTTAAAGGAATTGTTCTGAAACTGAGCCTGTAACGCCATAAGGGACATATTAAAATGCAAACTATCATTTGGAAGACTCGACAAGGATGGGATGGTTGGCGCATTTAGTTGTTTAACGGTAGCCAACCCCCAACACGTGGTCTGATAAATGGAAGCATTTAGAAATAGAATTTGGGCTGGGAGAAGGCAAGCACGGTGCAGGGCCTCAGTGCCCTGCACCTGCCATAGCTTCGAACCCCAGATTGATTTTAAATCCACTGTGTCTTTCCAATACTCATAACCACCCACCGCCAAGGCGCTCAAAAAGGAACCCGAATATAGTAATTTAGTGTGGGTCAACATTATTTTTTGAGTCGATGGAGATTTTAATTTAAAATAATAGGACCCAGGGTTCGATCGATTAAAATCAGTAAAATAGGTGAATTTATTTCGAAGAGTCTGGGAACTACCTGGTATGGGGTTTGGGCAGTGTTCCCATTGGGTGTAAGTAACAGGGCTGCGTAGTGCACTTGGTTTGTGTAGAAAATGATTTCCCCAATGCTGGTAGCAATACAAATCGGCATAATTCGCAGAATTCATATACAAGTCTTCAGCATTAAAAGAGGCATAATATTTTAAATCAGCAAACAATGCTTCAACTGCATGCACATCCCAATCATCAGAATGAATATTACTTTTTACTACATCACCCATCGAGACTCGAAGGACATTTGGTACATTAATAATTTCTGTCGGGCCATGTATTTGAAAGTTTACCGCATCCCATACGATGCCATCAGCAACTGGAAAAGCTGAAATGTTCACAAATATGTGGTCACGCTTCATGATGTGTGAAGAGGAATGTGGAGCCAAAGTTCCAGCAACACTGTTCACAGCAGAGCGTTCAGGTAAATAGTGACCATTGATGAGTAGAAAAAACACTGTGACAAAGCCAATGGACATGAACAAAAAGACCAAGAAAAGTACCATCCAAATATATGTCCAAGGTGGAATCAAAAAATTGTCTCTAAACCAGGATACAAAAAGACTAAACTTGGACGGGACTTGTGATGAGTTGGAATCCGAGTCAAAAGAATAACGTGTTGGGCTCAGTGGCGTTGTTGGTTGGTGTGCCACCGACTCTGTGGCGGGATAAGTATACTCGTCCTCGGCTATGCAGGGTGATGCAGGGGGTTCAAATATATTTTCAGGCAAATCAACCATCTCCATGGTAACATCAGTGATTGTTCGTGCAGGCGTGCCTCGAACGCTTGTCCGATAAATGGCAGGACAAGAGACCGCTGGTGTGACACTATTTAGGATCGGCCAGATGTTGTAGCTTGACATTTTCCACTGAGATGTATCTGTTTTCCTTGCGACCGGGAAGCGGTGGTAGGATTACTGTACGTGTTCCCTTCAAGCCCAGTACTGGAACCGGTGCACGAAAAGAGGGGCCGAATTCTTTTTTGTTCTCCACCTTCTCTCGTACCAGGTCGCCAATCTTCGGAAGCCAGCCGGCAACCGGAATCTGCACAGCAGGGTCTGTGGCTGAAGGTAAATGTGCAATCGCTAGTTTGTCTCGGGCTTCTTGTAAGTCCTGTAACATAGTAGGATGATTATCTACATCGAACTTGGCGGATTGCGCCGCCATGTCTAGACCATCAAGGTCAGGCACAAACATTCGTATGCCAAAGAGCATTTCGTAAGGGGTCCGCCCACCCAGAGGCCTTCTAGGGAGATTATTAAGTGCACGCTGAACAGTATACAAGTGGGCCAGCCAGTTCCTGCCAGTACCTATAACTCTAGCTGTCAAGGATTGCTTTAAGTCACGGTTCATTCGTTCAACGATAGAGTTGCCCTCAGGCCTATACGGAGACGAAAATTTCACCCGCACCCCTAAGGAGCCCATTGCGTCCTTGTAAGCCTTAGAGGCAAATGCCGGACCTTGGTCAGAATGGAAGGTGCCGCATGCAAAAATTCCCACAAAGACACGCAAATCCCTAATGACATTTCGTGTGTCAGCACTCCGTTGTGGCCAGACCCAGATGAACCGTGTGCAGGAGTCCACTGCCACTAAGATATATTTATAGGCAGTGTCTGAAGAAAATGGACCGCAGTGATCCAAGTAAACACACCCAAAGGGTCTGTTCGAAATTGCAAGCGAGGTCTGCGGTGGTCTTGTGACTGTTGAAGGCTTGATCTGTTGACAAACGTCACAGGAAAGCACATAAGTACGTGTATCTTTGTATAAACCACGCCACCAGTAACGCTGCTGCAAAATGGAAATTGTCGCAGACACACCAGCATGCGCCGAAGCCATGCCTTCGTGTGCCGCTGCCATCAAGGAAAGTCTGCGGTCCGCATTGGGGATCAGCCGAACCCCAACGTTAGGTATTGTTACATAAGGAGCCTGATCGGGACCTATCTGGTAAGAATATTTAGAAGGGAAACCTCTAGGGTAATTAATTCCTTCTTTTGTTGCAGCAATAGCTGCCAAGATATCAGTGTCTATTTTAGACATGGATCTAGTAACTGCTGCTACTGAACACGTGAGTACTGCTGATCTGGCAGCTTCATCTGCCAGACTGTTACCAACAGCGTGTGCGCCCACTCGCTGATGGCCTAGGGTGTGAACCACCTGTGTGAGTGGCAGACGTCTTTGTAATTCTGCCACCCTAACCCAAAGCATTTTATGCTTGATTGTGTTGCCTTTAGCGTCTCTATAGTCATTTTGCGACCAAAAGAACAGATTGTCATTGTATGATTGAACACAGTAGTAAGAATCGCACACGATTAAAGTGGTCACATCAGGATTTACAAACTCAAGCGCAAGCACTAAGGCACGCAACTCGGCCAATTGTGCGGTACTGTCCCCGAGTGCCTGTGTATGCACCACAGTGGATTTGAACTTTCCGTTCACAAACGTACCTGCAACAATAGCACATGCGGCTGAATAAGCATGCTTGGACCCCGTGGCCGGTTGTGCCGAACCATCGGTGTAGATCACACAGTCGTAATCCTCAAGCGGCAATAAGGACAAAGGAGGAGGATGAATGAATTCATACTGTAAAAACTCCTGAGTCTGAAGAGAAGAGTCGAAAATGAAAGTGACATCCGGAGACGTCAAAGATGTTGCCCATTGAATCCAACGGGGGTGCAAAGCTTTAGAGTTCGGTACACTTGCTTTCGTCACTGCTTCTAGGGCAGGATAGGGTGTTACCACCAGAATGCGTTTTCCTTGTGCCAGTGCGCGCTCCTTCAGGATTGCCATTTGCACTGCTGTTAGCACTTTCTCCACAGATGAGAACCGCATTTCTGCAGAGGTGTATAGATGTGACTTGTATGCGATGGGTACTGTATCACCTTCATTAAAGGTTAAGTACGTGAAACCCACTGCCCCTGGAATGATTCTAATCACCAAGTTTGTGTGGTTATCACGCGTCAAAAGGTATTTAGACTCAAGAAGGTCTGTCTGCAAAGACTGCAGAATGGAGGTATGCTCCGGAAGCCAGCAAGACTTCGAAAAAGTAGGTTGTATCAAAGCACACAATGGCTTGATACGCTGGGCGTATTCGGGAATATATGTACGTCCGAAGTTCAGAAAACCCAGTAAAGACTGAAGCTTCTTCAGATTAGTAGGAGGGCACAGAAGTGCACATTTCTCCAGAAAATGGGGGCTAAACCCTTACCTTCATTGTTGAGCTCATAGCCCAAGAACAAAACGGTAAATTCAGCAATATGGGATTTGGCAAAGTTAATTTTGTATCCCTGAACCGCAAATTCAAGAATAATGCGGTCCACCCGGGTCAGATGCGGAAACAATTCATCGTCTGTCAGATAAATGTCATTCACATACGAACAGGCGTCTGGATCGATGCCGTCTAACAAAGAGACAACACGAGCGGCGAATACGCCTGGACTATTCTTGTAGCCCATAGGAAGACGCCTGAATTTGAACATTTTACCACCGGAAGTAAAGGCACACCATTGGCCACTCTCCGGGGCTAAGTTGTGCGTGTAGAATCCATTTGAAAGGTCAAGGGTCGTTTTGTATTTTTTACGAACAAGACTGTCTACAAGCGCAGAACTATGGGTATTTTGCACCGCAAAGGTCCGACAATGAGAGTTCAAATGCCGGTAATCCAATACTAAACGGTACGATCCATCGGGTTTAGAAACCACGAAAAGGGGATTGTTCATAGGTGATACACAGGGTTCAATTACTCCCTGATATTCCAACTGTGTCAGAATTTCGGAAACGGGGCCTTTGGCTTCACGTTTTATGGGATATTGTGGTTGTGGCTGCGGCAACGATCGCAAAGGTATTTCATGGGGGGGAGATTCTTCATCCCAACCCACGTGATTGCGGAATAACGCTGGAGCCAGGGACACAGCCCACTCTGCTGCAAGAGCCTCTGCTTTGTCCTTTGGGACATGTCGAGAAAAGCTCGGAAGGATTACCTCCTCCCCTTTACGCGCAGTAATTACGAATGGGGGTGGCCAATCCGCCTCTGCCAATAAAATATCATATGAAGAGGTCAGATTTTCCCAAAAAATACCTTTAATTACTCGCTGTATATCACCTTCAATTTGGAGGACGATATTAAATAGTCTGTCAGGGGGTGCCACTCGGGTGTCTGCTGTTTCAACAGTAATGAATGTTTCAGTTGCTGTCGCCTCCATATGAGGACGTAGCGCCTCCCACACTATGGTTACTTCCGCGGCGCTGTCTAGGAGGGTTACTGCCCACGTCCAATTCAGGAGTCTCGTTCTCACCGTCTGTGGCATATTTCGCTGTTACAGCGGCAACTTTCTTCTTCTGAAATTGTGGTCGAAAACGTTGAGCGTCTTCTTCTTTTCCTCTGACTTGTTGTCGAGACTGGTCACGTCCCTGTGGGGCCTCACGGGCCCTTCCTCTATCCTGGCGGTCTCCTACACCGGCCTGTGACGACGTCTGTGCCTGTGAAGAACGAGGAGAACGCGTATCAGGGATCTGAAACCTATCCGGTGACTTAATTCTCGCTCTATCGCGTAAATCATAAGTACGTTCAGAAGAAATTGAAACCGGGGATGCGCCTCGCGATCCCGGCTTTGTCTGTTGCTTACCCTGTTTTTTCAGCCTCCAGCTCTTTTTAGTGAAGACTGGTTTCTCATCCTTCTCAGATTGAGATTTGGTTTGTTGCTGTTGTGGTTGCGATTGTGTTTGCAGTTTTGCAAAAGGCTTGTTACCCAGGCTATTTCTACCAATAGTTTTGTAAGCCTGGGTAATAATTTTCGGTAATTCTCGAGGTTTGTCCAATTCTGGGACCAAAGCCAAAGCGTTAGCTACTTGAAAGTTCACTGCATCGCCCTTGACATTCGCAAGGATCAGTTCAGCTACTACTTCAAACACTCCCACTAGTCTCATCCCTAATTCCACAGCCGCTTCAGGGCCGTGTTCATCCTGTACTTTTTTAATTACAGAGGGAGAACTGTCATGGAAGGAGTACCAAAACATTTAGAATATACTGCTGCGAATACCCTACCCCAGTTGTCACATGCTGTCAACTCGGGAATCAAGTCTTTTGGCAAACTAATCGTCAAAATACGATGTTTATCCACTGGAGTTGTATGTGGAAAAACTGCCTCCAACTGATCAAACTTTTCTGCAAGCCAATAAGGAAAATCATCCTTATTTTGTGGCCGTTTGCCCATCACAGAATTCACCATGACGGGACTTATGGTCACTCCGCCTGCAGCAGCTGGTTGGCCAGGCACTCCAGGAGCGGCTCCATGGATGCTGCCTGTAACATATCGCACTAACGCTCGATGCACCTGCACCAAGGCCGCATACATAGTGCGCAGTTCCGCGACTGGTATTGTCATATAAAGCGGATGTGGGGTGTACCCGGCCAAAACAGGCCAAGTGGCCCCTGCTATAGATAAGGGGCCTAAACGAACCGTGGTAGTCGGTTGTGGGAGGGCGCCATTAAACCAAACACGGTGTTGCCAAGCCGTGAGGGGTACTTCAAGATTAGTATAAGGTCTATAGACAGCAGGAACAACGGTGGGTTCATATGCATGGAACAGATTATCGTTCGCATCCACCGCTGGAAAAGTGATCCAAGAGTAGAACACTTCAAAGTGGAAAGCCGGGTCGGCTTGCACCACAAAGACTAGGTCTACTCCCGCGTCTGGCACTCCATACACTCGTAAGTGATCCCGGAGTGCTGTGCGGCTATGCGCCGCTATGTCTATACCCGCCATCTCTAACGGGTTTATTCAACAATCTTACACGAGGCAGCACAAAAGGGTTTTTTCTAAGAAACCTTTTTAATAACATCAAGCTTGAAAGAACCTACAAAATCTGCAATATAGGAGGTATCGCCGTCACACACGCTTCCGGAAGCGTACGTGAGGGTTGTGTGGACAAGCACAAGTACTACTCAAGCGTCTCGCAAGTAAGCTGCCCCACGTTGGGCGCCATGTCATAAGGTTTCTGCACATACAGAGCTATGCACAGGATAATAGGACCTCGGAATATAGTGGTGAGCCAACCATAAACCTTAGCACCCAAAACCCCAACCCAACTAGCCTTAGCGTCCCATTAGCACTAATGTACCAATGATTAGACAACCCAGAACACGGTATCTCTCTCTCAGGACTCGCAGAGGCAAGAACACTCTTTCGTTACTCTCGTACCTGTCCACAACATGCGTAAGAAGAGACACTTTATAGTTCAAAATATTTATTTCAACTTACGTGCCCTTAGATACAGTACACGTGTCAGTACTAATAGCATAATACATAAGAATAATATAATCAGCATAGTTACTACTCCATAGAATACGAACGGGGAAAGCATCTCATAAAGCAGTGGATATATGTCTAACTAACATTACCACCCTCCCCGTGCTAGAAGCCAGTTTATTATAATAATAGAAGACCTTTGGGCTTTGACTAGCGAACCCCCATACCTCAGTCTCTTGATGCAAAACTACATCAGCAAACAATCACAGCTCTTCTCTCTGGAAAGGTCGTCTCCAAGTGCTATCTTAGAGCAAGCGAGCGCATTATTAAAAGCACACTAATTTCTCAATGGCAGCTGTACAAGTGTTATGTCTAGGTGCGAGGGACGGGCCAAATCAGTAGAAACCAGGGATTTGTTATTCGACCTTGTAACTGTTGTTCAGACTGAGCCCACAAAGGGAATAGGAGAAAAGGTGAGAAACAGAAAATGCAGACTATTGTAGAACAACTTGGCAATAACAGAGGGCGACAGAACAACATCCAATAGTAACGTGCGCAAGAGTCATCATGGCAGCCAGGCGTGGTAACGTAGCCAAACCTGCCAGGAGGCCATGAGCCACAAGACAGTGTTAGAAGCCCCGATGGGGCAAAAAAGCCTCTCGGGGAAGGGGCATTAAGGAGGGAAAGCCCTGTAATAAAAAGGAGCCCCCGCAATAGAAAAGGCAACAGGCAACAGCAATAACGAAATGGCACAAAATATAAAATATAATGCTATATAACAATAAAACTGTGTGGGTGGGGGGGCACAGCCACCCAATCAGCCACCCAGTCATTCAATCAAACATGCTCAGACAGGCACATATCACAGAGAAAAAACATGAGAGTACTTATCTTGTGAGCAGCAGCAACAAAGAAGGGAGAAGATGACGTGTGCATGGACAATATACACTATGTTAGAATGTTTTGAAGTTCTAGATCTCTTCATTGTTGCTGCTGTGAGCTGCGCAATAAAGGAGATTTGCATAATGTTAGCCTCCGTGTCATGCCATAAAATTTGAGTAAAACATTTTAGGCTTTTAATTGTTTGAAGTCAGATGACAACATACTGGTTCGCCCGTGAGACAACGGTGGAAACTTGGTCATCCAAACTGAAATACTTACAGGACGGCAACAGGCAACTACAAGATGAATTGTGCTGCACACCCACTATAAAAATTGAGGTGAATAAATATACCAGATACACTGAAATGTTGATAGATTGGAGGGACAAAGATTTAATTTAATGGGAGGAATTTTTGTTCTTAAAATGCGCCTTTCCGAACATTCCTGTATTTTATCTGCTTCCCAAAGTGCACAAAAACTAAACCAATACTCCAGGGTGCCCTATTGTATCCTTAATGGGGTATCTGTTAGAAAACACATCGAAGTACGCACACCACTCCTTGAGACCCCTTGTCTCGGCACCACCAACCTACATTTCCTATCCATTATAGATGGTATACATTGGGAAGTGGATTACATACTGATGACACTAGATGTCAACAGTTTATACACATGCATAAAACATGATCTTGGGATAAATGCCTCTAGAAACTTCTTGAGGACTAAGCCTCTCTCTTTTCTATTTTTCTCAGAAATTATTATAGAAATGATCTCCTTTTGTCTCATCAATATTTTCTTCCTCTTTGACAACAAACTATACAGACAGATCCAGGGTGCCGCAATGGGCACATGCTTCGCCCCGAGCTATGCAAATGTATTCATGGGCTGTCGGGAAAAGCAGGTGGTCAGTAACCTCATGGACTTTGAAGATCAAGTCGTGCTCTGGGTGAGATTTATAGATGATATTTTTGAAATCTGGAAGGGTGACCAACTGTCTGCAATGCAATTTATCCACAAAAATTAAAGGAACATTATAATTGGGTGAAAATGTCAGTTAAAGCATAGTATTTTAAATGAACAAACCACTGAAATCCACCAGTTATAGTTATCTCAAATAACTGTAACTCATGCCCTAAAGTAACTAGAAGTTGCACGCCCACATGTATGGCAGTACCACATGTAACACCAATGCCACGCTGTGTCCAACATCCCCTGTGGGCAGCAACCCCCTTGCCATGCACAGCCTGTAGGCAGGCCCTCCGCCCACCCCCCTGTAGGCAGCCAAGCCCCCACAGTGCACTGCCTTTGGCCATATCCACGATGAGGTTGGCCACAGGGCCTGGCCTATGGATAGTGGCATAACCAACAGCCTCTTTGTGGGAACCCACTGAAGACACTCAGGCCTAGCCACATTATTCTAATAGTTTTTTAATCTTGCAGGAGTCTGTGAGGCTCTCTGGGACCCTCCCACATGGTCAGAAGGGGCAAGGTACCCCTACTTTGCCCCTTAATATTTCTATTGTCCTGAAATAGCAGAAACAACATTTCTCTTCATGTTAAAGCAAGCCAATCACAGCGCAAGCTCCCATGGGAGTTTGTGAGAGCCTTTAACTCCCATGCGAACAAGTTGGCCATTGGGGAAATTAGGCCCCTCGGTCAATCAAATGGCTCTATTTTTTTATTTTACGTGACTCTCAAGAGCCTCTTGCTAACCCAACCATCCAGATATGCAAATATATTTGAACTTTAATTTCTCAAAAAAGCTACTGAACATTTTTACACCAAATCACACAAAGCATGCTTTCTCGACCAAGATCTAGCTTCCTGCCAAATTTGGTGTAATTCCATTCAGCCGTTTTGACTGTAATGTGTTCTAAAATCCCCTATGGAAATTGCATGGGGAAATTTTGTTTTGGTATCCTCCTTTCTTCTCAGCTCCAGCTTCTCAAATCACTCTGATACTTTCCAGGAAGGAGCTGAGGTGGATGGACTTTGTTTTTGGAAAGTTCCATGAAGATTTATCATACAGTGTTAAAGCTATTAGCAAACCAAAAAATCCATATATACACATATATATCACACAGTTTCGGTGTGATCCTTCAAACGGGGCCGAGAAAAGGAGGTGAGGCAAAACGTGTTTTCCCCAATAATTTTTCTATAGAAACCTTAGACATAGCTACAGCCCAAACCACTAAATGGATTTACACCAAATTTGGGTGAAAGCTAGATCGGAAAGCATGGTTCTTGTGACTGGGTGTAAATCTGCTCAGTAGTTTTGATCTAGGGACACAGAGCCTCCGCTGAAACACTGATCTCAAGCTGGGAGCTGATTGGCTGCTGCCACATAAACCGGAAGTGGTAGCAGCTATCTTAGGACTTGGGACTCAGTCTTAATTCCTAAGAAAAAAGCACTAACAGACGTAGGGGACAGGGTAGGGATCCCCTGACCCCCTAGGTCTTCAGGCATGCTGGTGGGGTCCCAGAGGGACCCCGTCTGGGGCCAATACCCTTTTTTTAAATGTTGCCACAAATTTGAAAAACACTTCCTGGGTGGGCCAGATCCCGGGGCAGACATAAAATGTATACTTTTGGGGAGGGGGGCCCGTGGCCCCCTCCCCAATTCTCTGAGAGGCCTCAGGGACCACATCCCCTGGGGCCACTGTAAAGGAAAGAAGAGTGGGGGACGTGCAGCCCCCCACCTGCAGCCTAATTAAGCCCTGGGGACCCCATCCTCTGGGCTTGAAATTAATAATATAAAGGGAGGGGGGCACTCGCCCCTCTCCCGAGCCTAATCAGACCCTTTGGAACCCCATCTCCCGGGGCCAACATGTAAATAAAAGTGGAGGGGGCCCGCACACACCTCTCCCTGAGCCTCAAAAGGGCCCCGTGGACCCCATCCCCTGGGGCTTTCTTGAACTAATTAAAAGGGATGGGGGCCATGCACCCCCTCCCGAGCCTTTAAAGGCCCCGGGGACCCCATCCCCCAGGGCTGGCTCAGTGAATGTGTCTGGGGAAACCCACCCCAGGACACAGTAGTTTCTCTGTCCACACTACAGAGGTCAGGGAAACATGTTTGCTCTAGTCTGGTGGGTGCATTTTTAAAACTTCTTCAAAATGGGAGCAAACATACAAATCTGCTTCCAACCAGCAGCATCACCATGCATTGCTTATTAACCCGCATATAAAATCTCTCTGACATCTTCTATGACATCATTGATAATATCACTGCAACATTTGCAATGAAATTATTGGTGAGAAAACTGCTCATGGCGGGGCATGAGTTATAGTTACTTTGGGGCACACATTATAGTTACTTGAGCTAACTGTAACTATAACTGTAACTGGTGAATTTCTGGTTTTTAGAGTTTAAAACATAATATTGTTACTGAACATTTCACCTGACTAGAACGTAAATTTGACCTTTGATTTTTCAGTGAATATATATATATATATATATATCCCAAGAAAATGCTCCTTCCGACTGCGATGGACCAGTGAGAAGTGGCGTGCTCCCCGGCGGAGCAAGCCGGTAATACAGAAGATGCGTACCAGAGAGAGAGCATGATCATGTTGGAACGGTTTAAAACTAGAGGTTATCCCTCCTGGGTATTACGCAGAGCTAAAGAGAGGGCAGATGGGGTCAGCAGAACTGTAACCATCTCTGATAACATCATTGAACCCAGTGATACGGCAGACAACTGCCCGAGAATGATCATGACCTTTAACTCTGACTCCAGTAACATCAAACGCATTTTTGCAAAGAACTGGGACATCCTCAAACATGATAGTACAATTGGGGAGAGCATTCCTTCCAGACCCAACATCGCATACAGGAGGGGTAGGAATATCAGGGACTTGCTAGTACATAGTGACATCACTATGTACCCCAGTAGGCATGACCATGGTCTTAAGGGTTTCTTTCCTTGCGGGCACTGCAAAGCATGTAAAAACAGCAGTTACCGCAACAAGGTCACATATAATGGGATTAACAAAACTATTGACCAGTTTCTTACATGTAGTACCACCTTTGCCATTTATGCTATAGAATGTCCATGTAAACTCTGGTATATTGGCAGTACAACACACATGGCAAAAAAGCGCGTCCTGGAACATAGCAGGGCCATTACCAATTTTGATGCAAAATACCCTGTAGCACGCCATTTCCAAGAGAAACATTATTCCAACTCGTCTTTGCTTAAATTCTTCATCCTGGAACAGATTGTAGGTAATTCCAGGGGAGGGAACAGGGTGTTAAAACTCAGACAAAGAGAGTCCAAACTGATTGTGCAGTTTCAAACGAAGACACCTGGTGGGCTGAATTTTGATGAAGAAATGGCTATCCATCTCAAAGATAACTGAGTGTGCTGCCAGCTGAGTTAATATATTCTGTTTTTACAGCTTTCTTACTCCTTGTGTGCATTTGATCGTATTTATTTGTCTAGTTTTTAACCTTTTGATATTTTATTGATTGTTTGGACCACTTGTGATTTTAACATGTGTTCTATTTTTTCTTTATTTCAGGAGGAAAGGAAGGGGCCCCCTCACCTGTAATCACTTCACGGGCCACCTACCCTTTTCCCCTTATCATCACCGTCACGGTCCTGAGACTGGGTAACTACGTTTCAATTGATTTGTCATCTCTGCAATCCATTTTTATCATGCTGGACTGGGGACTACTGCCAGAAGTTTGTTATTTCTTGACTCCTCTCCTGATAACTGGTACATTAGGGCACTTGCCCGTTATCCGTTGTTGCTGGGGACTACTGCTAGAAGTCTGATATTTCCTGACTCCTCTTTTAACACTATGTATTTTACTGGGCACTGGCCCGTTATCCAATTTTCTTATCATGTTGGCAATTCACTGTTGCCTTCGGCATATGGGGTTGGTCGCTGCCAGTTACGTTTACCACCCTTTCTGTCTTATTAGGGCATTTGTCCAGTACAGGAGCAGATTTTTTCCCCTTGGGGTTGTATTTACAACACTCCAACCTGCAGGCTGATATTTACTTTGTATTCAACATTGGATACAGTTGGCCAGCATTGCTCTCTCTTTTTTTCAGCAGTAGATACGCACTTTGATACAGTTCCCCATAGTATGCACTGGATGTTGGAGTCCATTAACACTTTTGTTGCAGTCAGGCATTGCGGACACGTCACCCCTGTCTTGCATTCTGTTTCATCGGGGCACTTGCCCAACTTAGGAGTGTTTTACTGGGTATTGTATTGTATTGTATTTTATTTTCATTTTCATCATTCTTTTTTCACATGGAGATAACGTTTTTAACATCATGAGCAGCAGGCTGCCAGTAATACAGTATTTGTATAATTCCATCCATTGCATGAATGCATTTCTGTACAGTCCAGAACAGCGGGGGCACTAGTACACGTTATACATGATGATTTGTGTTTTCGTGTTTGTGTTTACCGTTCCAATATGTCTGCCATTTATTTCGAATGATTGAGATATGCAGTAGTCCTATGTTTGTGTTTATGACTTCATTGAATGCTTTATTAGTCACCCACTGCTTGTGCACGTTTGACGTGATCAAGGGGTTGTTGCCCTGAAACGCGTTGTGAATAAACAACTTGTGGATATACTATCACGGAGTTCCTCGTTTACTGAGAGCGTGCATATTTGTGGTTTTGACGATATATATATATATATATATATATATATATTCATATTTTAATATATATGTGTGTGTATACATATATGTGTGTGTGTGTGTGTGTGTGTATATATATATATCCAAACAACTGTGTACTGAGAATCAATAAAGAACAACTTCTTCTTATATCTTTGCACAAGACTTCCTTATTTTATTTTTATTCTTTGAGTCTTTCTTTCAATACAGCAATTCAGCCTCCAAAATTTAAATTAGCCGCAAACAGCCAGCCAATACGTGTTTTGTGCCAAAACGCGCTTATTCAGGGCTGTTACAAACAAAAATAATATATCAATATGTATCGATAAATCTAATAAACAGTAAAACATAAAATTCAATTCTGCTTTGTTTTCTACTTCAGTTTCTACCTCTCTAAAATAACATTTCCTATTTCACAACACACTCTTAGTGGTTCATGTACAAAAAGGAAAGAACAGTGTTAGTTATAGCTAATTCCTTGAGTTCGGCTTTAATACCTTCTTTCAGTCATTACTAATATGCTACCCTGTGAGATGGGAATACTAATAAAGAATGACAAAGATGTATGAAATTAGAAGACATTGACCTAAGTGGTAATTATTGTGTTTACTAAATATGAATGATGACTACAGAACTGGCCAGTAGGGAATAAGGGAGAACGATGCATGTCCACACTGTGACTTAAAAACCGTATGATGTAGGATGACATGGAGATTTAGAGAATCACATGACTGAAAGAAGCTTATTTTTACACACACACATGTGCCGAGAAACTGCCGTAGCCGTTCAGCAGCAAGCGAGCCCTGAGCCCATGAGGAAGTGCTGAGAAAGCACGAAACGCGTTGGGCTGGACTCAATTTTTATTTTAGTGAGGCTGTTTTCCCTGTGCTCACGCTGCAATCCCAATCTAATAAATTGGCAGATCTACCTCCCGTGTGGGCCTCTCTATTGTGGGCTAACTTTTTCTTGGATCTGTAGCGGTCACGCCTGGACCGCGGGGAGAGCCCAGCTGCTTAGCAGTCCAGCTGGGGTGCCTAAAAATGTTACAGCGCAAGGAGCGGGAGCCGGCGATGGTGGTACTAAGGTGCGGTGTTTGGCAGGACTGGGGCAGCACTTACCCACTTGGGATTTAATTGCTTAGAACTTTGCTACGAATACGGCGACTCACTAGAGGAGGATTATGGCACCACTATTACAATGAGGCCACGGGGTGGCCACGCCCAGATGGGCGGGAACTATGACTATTTCAGGTGCCGAGAAACTGCCGTAGCTGTTCAGCAGCAAGCGAGCCTTGAGCCCATGAGGAAGTGCTGCGAAAGCACGAAACGCATTGGGCTGGACTCAATTTTTATTTTAGTGAGGCTGTTTTCCCTGTGCTCACGCTGCAACCTCCATCTAATAAATTGGCAGATCTACCTCCCGTGTGGGCCTCTCCATTGTGGGCGAACTTTTTCTTGGATCTGTAGCGGTCACGCCTGGACCGCGGGGAGAGCCCAGCTGCTTAGCAGTCCAGCTGGGGTGCCTAAAAACGTCACAGCGCAAGGAGCAGGAGCCAGCGATGGTGGTTCTAAGGTGCGGTGTTTGGCAGGACTGGGGCTGCACTTACCCACTTGGGATTTAATTGCTTAGAACTTTGCTACGAATACGGCGACTCACTAGAGGAGGATTATGGCACTACTATTACCATGAGGCCACGGGTGGCCACGCCCAGATGGGCGGGAATTATGACTATTTCAGGTGCCGAGAAACTGCCATAGCCGTTCAGCAGCAATCGAGCCCTGAGCCCATGAGGAAGTGCTGCGAAAGCACGAAACGCGTTGGGCTGGACTCAATTTTTATTTTAGTGAGGCTGTTCTCCCTGTGCTCACGCTGCAACCTCCATCTAATAAATTGGCAGATCTACCTCCCGTGTGGGCCTCTCCATTGTGGGCGAACTTTTTTTTGGATATATATATATATATATATATATATTGATCACCAAACGGCCAAGAGCTTCTGGGGGCGCACTCACAGTAAATTAAACCATCCGTTTTTTCTGTTCCAAGGGAATAAACTTGCACAACTGCTCTCCGGTAATTGTTATTCAGACCTAACGCGTTTCAAGACTGCTGTCTCTTTTTCAAAGGCTCTTGACAAATGGCTATCTCGCAAGCAGTTCCAGGTTAGCCTTAAGTGCTGCAGAATTAATTGATTGTCCCGCCCTCAGTGGGCCTCTCGCTCAGTGCGATGTATTTCCATTTCTTGTTGCATGCTGGGACTCGTAGTCTGTAAAAGAACAATATTACATCTTTAGTAGATCTTGCGGGCATTCCATCCTTCTTAAAAACATACATTTCAACCTTAGTGGGCCCCAGAGCAGTGTGCAAGTTAATTTTTCCTTAATTTACTGTACCGCTACGGGGATCCGGACACAGTTCCGCCCCACGGCCTCCTTCCATTGTGAGGATGTTGCAGCCCCCCACGGCAGGGCTGCCGTGTACACAGATTGATCACCAAACGCCCAAGAGCTTCTGGGGGCGCACTCACAGTAAATCAAACCATCCGGTTTTTCTGTTCCAAGGGAATAAACTTGCACAACTGCTCTCCGGTAATTGTTATTCAGACCTAACGCGTTTTAAGACTGCTGTCTCTTTTTCAAAGGTCTCTTGACAAATGGCTATCTCGCAAGCAGTTCCAGGTTAGCCTTAAGTGCTGCAGAATTAATTGATTGTCCCGCCCTCAGTGGGCCTCTCGCTCAGTGCGATGTATTTCCCTTTCTTGTTGCACGCTGGGACTCGTAGTCTGTAAAAGAACAATATTACATCTGTACTAGATCTTGCGGGCATTCCATCCTTCTTAAAAACATACATTTCACCCTTAGTGGGCCCCAGAGCAGTGCGCAAGTTAATTTTTCCTTAATTTACTGTACCACTACGGGGATCCGGACACAGTTCCGCCCCACGGCCTCCTTCCATTGTGAGGATGTTGCAGCCCCCCTTGGCAGGGCTGCTGTATACACAGATTGATCACCAAACGCCCAAGAGCTTCTGGGGGCGCACTCACAGTAAATTAAACCATCCGGTTTTTCTGTTCCAAGGGAATAAACTTGCCCAACTGCTCTCCGGTAATTGTTATTCAGACCTAACGCGTTTCAAGACTGCTGTCTCTTTTTCAAAGGTCCCTTGACAAATGGCTATCTCGCAAGCAGTTCCAGGTTAGCCTTAAGTGCTGCAGAATTAATTGATTGTCCCGCCCTCAGTGGGCCACTCGCTCAGTGCGATGTATTTCCCTTTCTTGTTGCACGCTGGGACTCGTAGTCTGTAAAAGAACAATATTACATCTTTAGTAGAACTTGCGGGCATTCCATCCTTCTTAAAAACATACAGTTCACCCTTAGTGGGCCCCAGAGCAGTGAAGCAAGTTAATTTTTCCTTAATTTACTGTACCGCTACGGGGATCAAGAGAGGCTGCGGTTGGAACTATATCCGAGCCGAGATCAGCACAGTGAGCCGAAAATGAAGGTTGTATTGCCCTGACTCTCTGGTTCCTACTAAGGATATTATGAATGCTTTTAATAAAATTATGGCGCACTGAACCTACTAAGGGGAATTATTTATGCTTTCTCTGCAGGACCACATGTTCCAGCGTGCATTACAGATGTAAGCGCACTCAGCGCGGCCCACTGGGGGCCATCAGAGAATCAAAGCACGCTCAATAATTGATTTAAAGAGAACCGTCATTGCGCCAGATGAGAAAGAAGCTAATGCCTTTGAGAAAGAGGCGTCATGCCTCGAAACGCGCCAGGCTATTGAACTTTACTTACCGGAAGGTCGAGGTGATAAGATTGGGAACACTGAATGATGGGCAAGCTGTCGAGTGCCTCCTCACAGCTCACGGGCATTTGATGGAAAAAAAAAAATATATATATATATATATTTCACTGACAACATAACTTTTTAAACAATAAAAATGAGATTTACCAGTTATAGTTATCGCTAGTAACTATAACTAGAGCCCCCGCCATACAGTGTTGTTATCAATGATGTAATTTCAGATGTTCCAGTGATGTCATTAAAGGTGTCATGGAATATGTCATGAGTTATGTAACATGTGAGGTAATTAACAGTGCATGGCGAGGGAGTAAGTTATTGCTACTTTAGGGCACATTAAAACCCCTGTGGGCAAGCAACCCCACACTGCACATGGCCTTTGGCATGGTGTTCACCTAATGATATAGTTAGGTGAAAATGTCAGTAAAAATGTACTGTTGTAAATTAACAAAACAACTGTAATTCACTGGTTATAGTTATCTCAAGGAACTATATCTCGTGCCCTAAATTAATAAATTCACTATAACTCAAATTATACTTACCTTGTGTAGGAAAGGCATGTATATTAATGGTATGCGTGGTAATGGCATGAGTTGTAAATTCATAAAACCTATGCACACTCCATGAAACCTGCTGCTAAACATTTATTTGAGGTGTCATCTCCAGTGCCCACTTTTTAAAAATGAGGTCCATTGCTGACGCAAGAAAAACTTTCTAACCAAGTTGCATATGAGGCTGTGTACTCTCACAAGCGTGCATACACATACAGGCTGAGTGAGGAACACTGTTGTCTGACTCAGCCTAGCATCTGCACACAGCTAGCACTGTGGCAAATGGACCCAGAATATATTGATTATGGACTACAAATGCCTTATATTCAATTGATAATCCAAGAAGAAATTTCATCTTTCATTTTGGCTATAATGTAAAATCTGTAATGTTGATACTTTTTTCCTACTTTGGAGAAAGTATGCGTAGACCATAACTTCTGATTAGCACAGTGTAGTACGGCATGACATATGTTTTCCTATAAATGTCTCTGGATAATTAATGCATAGCCATAGTCCATTTCACACTATATGCTTCTGTTATGTTCTTTTACAATTGGCCATAGTACCCTGAGCCATCCTTAATAGACTACAGGGTCTGGGCTGCCCGACTGGGCCACTTTAATTACTTTTGTGGCCAGCTGGTAGAACAAAATTCCCTCTGAATAACAGACCCCTTCTGGGAGACTGGGCTTCTCCTGGCAGAGGAAAGAGTCATGATCAAATCTCCATAAAATATTTAGCTCTCTCTCTCTCTGACAAGCAGTGGCAGAATTTTGTCACATTGGACTAAAGTAGGTTACTGGAGACCTCTGGCTCTAATCACCAAAGAGGAGGTTCTCTGAATTCTTGGAGGGAAGAAATCAGACCCGAGTGGGAGAAGATTGGCTCACAGAAGTGGTGTACCTGCAATGTCCCTTCAAGATGTCATCTTGATTTATCCAAGAATACTGTGTAGGGGGGTAGATAGAGGAGGAAGTGTAATGTGGCATCTCTGGATCAGGTAGTGACCCCCATCTTCTAGAACTCGCCATCTCGATTCTTAAACCATTGCACAGAGAACCTTTGAGAATAATAGGAACAATAGAAAAAACAATGACAGATCTACACCATGGTTTACCCCTTGTCTGGAGTGGAAGTACTCTAGATTTGGACTTTTTGGACTTTTGATGCACTCAGGCTCCTGAGATATTGTCACTAGTTCACTGCATCCTCTCAGTAGAAAGACAGTACAGAGTGGGCTTGGTCAGAATGCTGAAGGAAAGGGCTCTACTTGGAATTCTTTGGGCCTGTGGGTTTTGTGGGTGAATATCCAAAGCTCCTGCTGGACACACAGGCAACTTGTAAGTGGTGGAAGGCTTTGGGTGTTTGGGGAGTGAAAGCAGGCAGAGTAGTCTGATTTAAGGACCATGCTGCTGTAGGGAGACCCCAGGTAATGAGATTACCAAGGGCTGGACAGGACGACAAGTGCAGACTCTTACAGTCCATTCCTGCTAATAAGGAGAAAACAGCAGTGCACAGGGGCTGTGAGGAAAAACATGAAAGCATCAAGAATCAACTATCTAATATTTAAAGGTCAGAGAGATGCAAAAAAGTACTCTTGATGGCTGTAGAGTACAACCAGGTTCGTATCAGGGTTGCACTAATGTGGTAATCTATATCCAACAGAAGCAATGCTAATATTCACATTTCCCGAAACCATTGACAACCAGGCAAATTAAATTGATGCCTGTCAGCAGTAGACCCAGGGAAAGGAAATAGGACAAGAGAGAGAGAAACATTGACTGTCTTCACTCTTACTGGGCTCAATCTGCACTTCTGTACTACCGATGCTCTTATATCTACAACAAGAAATGTCACATTTCAGTTTCAAAAGTTCTTATCTGACACATGATATACCTCACAGCAATCTCGGTATAATCCACTTTCTATGGTTGGTGGAAACTCTATTACTTTCTTGATCTAAGAGGTGAAATAAACATTTGTGATAGATAAACAAAATAACCTGTACTATAGCACGTTCCTATATCGATAACTACCTTTAGTAAATTGTAAATGAAGTCTGTGGTCGGAATGATGGTCACTACACAAAGTTCTTATTCACTTCCTCACCTCTGGCAATACCTTAATACCATATGTGACTCATACTAATATGAACAAATTCTGTTCATGTTGAGGAGTCCTCTTGTGAACAAGTACAATAAAGTTCACAATCCTTGGAAGGATAACTCCAGTACTAATGAGGAAATCAAAAGTCTAAATTCTTAATCTCAACTGTAATCCAGAATACTTCTCTGTATCCAACAAGTCTTTGATAATTTGATAATTCCTGGTGAAGACATGTTCAGTTCCAATCTCCTGGCAACAAAGTTCCAGCTGAAGTAACTAAGTACGAGGAACATACACTCAATGGATCTAAGATGGCTGCTACCATTGCAAGCATCCTGGGTGTTCCCTGGTGCTCTTGGACATGTAGTTTGTCTTGACTCAACACAGTGAGAGCATCCTAGGTGCAAAGCTGAACACCAATAGTCTGCAAATATTGCTGACCTCCTTTGCAATTGATGTCTCGAACACATAAGAATTGCAGAGGAGCATGTCTGTAAAGGTGAGCATGTGCCATGGCTCATGACTGAGCACAACAGTCACCAAATTCAAGGATTAGTGACCCAATGAGAGTTTTAAGCTAGATTCAGGCACTTCTATCGATGAGCCTGTGTGCAGGAGTAAATGCTACCCTTTGAGTTTCTCGGTCTATTAGGCAATACCGTTGAATAGTAGAAATATGATTTTCATTGAAATGTTCACTATTTTGTAACAAAATATTTGCTATGTAAAGTATGTGCCTGTGGTAGGCCAAAGGTCTGCATTTTAATAGTGAGTATCAAAATATATATATATATATATATATATATATATATATATATATATTTTTTTTATATCCTCTTGAAATGTGTTGGAACTGGTCCTTTTGGCAGGGTCTCTCCCACATTTTTGCCTTCTGTTGCTTAATTCTTTTTTGTTGACCTTAGGACACTATGCATTTTACCACTGCTAACCAGAGCTAAAGTGCTTGTGCTCTCTCCTTCAAACATGGCTTACACCTGATTAGTACATTGAATTTACTTGTAAGGCCTTAGTAGCCTGTACATTAGAAGCTACTGGTGGGCCTGCAGCACTCATTTTGCCACCCACTAAGTAGCCTTTTAAAACATGCCTCAAGCCTGCCTCTGCAGCTTGTAGTGCAGTTTTAACTGGTATTTCGACTTGGCAAAATAAATATTTTGCCAGGCCTAAATCTTTTAATACATATAAGACACAACCTAAAGTAGACCCTAAAGGCTCAATAGGGCAGAATGAATTGTAATTAAAAAGTAGGACATGTGTACTTGAGTTTCACATATTGTAGGAGTGAAAAACTCCTAAAGATGTTTTTCACTGTTTTAAGGCCTGTCTCTCCCATTAACTAACACTGGGTTACCCTATTACATTTAATAAGTGAACTTTGGATTGGGACCAGATAGAAATATGGTGTTTACACTCGAATGAATTGTAATTTAATCTCATCATTAATGGTAAAGTTGGATGTTTTCACAATTCTGAAAATGCCACTTTTAGAAAGTCTACATTTTCTTGTCCAAACCATCTATGTCTTCTGCCAGTATCCTCAGTCACATGACTGTGAATGGCTCTGCAGTTGGGGTTTTTGTATTCCTTCCAGACAGGTGTGAACAGGATGAGCTATCCTGTCAGGATGGTTGAGGGCGGAGCTGTACCAAGCCCCACTTACATTTCAAAGGGCTTTGCCTCCTGCACACACAAAGGAGCCTGACACTAGTCTTTTGTCACCACAGATTTCATCAGTCCTTGGCAGGAGAAGGGATGAACGTTCCAGAACCAGATGCTAGGGTAGTATAAGGAATTCCCCAGTTCAAAGGCTAGCACCAGGTATAAATACTGGACCTTCAGAGCCACTCCTCAGTACACACCTGGACCTGCAGACATTATAAGAGGAAAGACTACCTTCTGGATCTGCGGACATTACAAGAGGAGTGACTACCTTGTTCCACAGAGGACTGCCCTGCTGCTTGAGAACTACCTTTTTCCCCAGAGGACTGCCCTGCTGCTTTAGGCATGGCTTGTCCCACAGAGGACTGTACTGCTGCTTGAGACCTACCCTGATCTCTAAGAAGGAAGACTGGACCTGCTCCCTTCATCCCAGGCTACCTGAAGGACTCCAAGAGCCAGATGGTGGACTTCATGTTCTGAGGTACAGGGACACAACAAGCTCCAGAGGCCTCCCTGCCACTGCACAGCTGACCTGCTGCACTTGACTCGCCAGGACCAGCAACTGGACCTCCCTGAGCCCAGCTGGCCTCTTCTAGAGTGAGTCCCTGAAGTCCAAAAGGTGCCTCTCCAGATTGTGGACCCTTGGCTGGCATCAGAGTGCATTCCTCTGCAACAAAAGGTGAAATCTTGAAGTTTTGCAATGACCAACAGTGCAAGATCTGCACTTTGCGCTACAGCATACAGCATCAATAGCCGCAGTGACCACCAACATGAAGCTCCAGAAATGGCTGTGTGAAACACACGACTGGATCTTTGCACTACAGCACCGACTGTCTGTCGATGCCAGGCCTGCTCTTTGCACTAAAGAGACGACCATCTGTGATGTTCTCCCTGGTCCTCACAGCCTCCTCCACCACAAACAGAATTCTTTGCATCAGACTTTGAGAAAGTAACTTTTTCAGCGGGACTAACCTTGTCCCTGTATTTGGCTCATGCTCCATCACAGTCGGCCTGAACATGTGAATTTCCCCCGGTCTAGCACGACTAGATGACTACGAGTGGAGCTTTGTGCTTTTAGGCACTATATTTGCTTAAACTTTAAGAATGTATATATCTGGTTCTACTGATTGAATTTTTGTCATTTTGGTATCATTTTATTTTTTTAAATGTACTCTGTTTCTAAAGTTTGAGACTTTTCATATGTTCAGTTTTTACCTTATTACTATTCGTGTGCTCCATTCATACTTTTCACATTGCCTCTAAGTTAAGCTTGATTGGTTTTGTGCCCAGTTACCAGAGGGTCAGCACAGGTAAATTTTGTGACTTTTGTGGTTCAGTCTGATAAGGATTGTGGTTGTTGACTTAGTGGGGCTTCCACCCCCACAACCAATAACCCAATTTCTTACATAATATTTAATGCGAGTAAAATGCTTCGATTCTAATTGCATACATGAATGCATGTTGAGACCCTTTGATAAATTAATGGGTCTGACTGTTTATAATTGCATGGCACATGTTTTGCTTTAGGGATGTATGCGGGTTGTGTGGTTGTATGGGTTAGGCAAATCTGGCACTGTTAAAGGTGACAGATTTACGGTGTTAAATCTGTATTTACTGGGTTATTTGATTACTGTTTCATATCTTTAGTGTGCACACTCTGTACTTTGAAAACTTCTTTAGAAGGTGTTTAGATTGGTTTTTCCACCTGCGATTTTGCATATGTTTGTAATTGTGTATGCAATATTTAGTTTTCTACTATCAAAGTACTATTTCCTTTAAAAGAAAAAATCCAGACTGAACATTGATTTATTAAATGTTTGCCCCATTACGTTTTATCAGTGGAATAACCTGGCCTACTTTTAAACAATTTTAGGATTTTTCCTTGTGTGAGAAACATCATTCCTGTCCAATAGGGACTGTTAGAAGTTTGGATTTCTCAGCAAAGAGTTGTTGGACTCAGTGTCCTAAGAGTTTTTTGTTTTGGCTCTAATTTTATCCAGCTCTGTTGATGATATTTCTTTAATGTTAGAAGAGGATTCTGTTCGTTTGGGTGGGATTCAATGATATTTTGTATGTGTGGGGATCCTGGTAGGGAGAGTTTAGTCTCCCTCACTTTCTGCGCAAATATTCTGCAGAATTCCTCACATGTGACTTTAGAGATGCTGCAGAGGCATTCCAGATGTAGTGCCCAGCTGATCACTGTTTTTAATGTTTCTTGTACCAGCCACTTCCCAAGGTCTGGCTTACATTACAACCCCACACCCATCCATCACAGGTGTCACAGGACATGTGACCATGCTAATAAAAGGGGCCGGGCGCACGTGCCCTGGGCCAGTTCTAGATACCATACTAGTGTGTCTGTGTGCTACTTATTAATGTATGGGAACCTAGGGCCCCAACACTTTACATTTACCAGCGCGTGCAGCAGCCTTGAAGGTTGGCGTGAGGGGGAAGTGTAGCCTGTATTATGGCTTCCCCACTAACAAGCCGCAAGAGGTCAGCGAGGAAGTTGATGCCTGCCTACGCACGACCCTGCAGTGGAGCACTGCTGTGAGTTTGCGCCAGCAACGTGAATGAGGTCACTGGAGATAAGGAGGGCTGTGCGGGCCAAGTGTTCTGCCTGTTGGAACCTCAGTGAGGCTGTTGCGTAGCAGGCGAAGTACTGACTGACCAGGCAGGCGTGAGGTGAGCCTGCGGGGTGGGGACGTGCAGTGAGAGGGGGTGTTCCCGATGAAATGAAGAATGGGAGAGACCTCCTTATGCCCACCCGATATGTCCCAGCAACTGCCAACTAATGAGGCAAGGAGCGAATAAGATGTCGGGAATAAGATGTTGGGAGCAGTGCCGCCAACTGAGGAGTCGAAGCGCAAAGTGAGTGCCAAAGAGCAGGAGCAGCGCTGTGAGATTATCCACACTACATACCTGCTCAGGCGTCTACAAGCTGCCCCGATCAGCTGCCGCAAGTGAGAGGAGCGGCGGGAGGTGGCTCCTGACAGCAGAGATGCTCGCAGCGTGTGTTGAAGACATGAAGGTACCCCGTCTGCAGCTCAAGCCCCACGCAGCCCATGTGGTGGAGAGGCTGCTGCGGAGAGGCAGGAGCGATTGAAGGGACAGAGAGTGGCTGTCGGCCGCACAGAAATGTATTTAGGAAAGGCCAGGAGGTGAAAGTATTACCCTCCCCGCACCAAGACACTGCTGAGGCCTGGTGTGCCCTTCTGCACTGCCCAAATGAAAAAAAATTCTAACCGATCAGGGGAGGAGGTGCCCTTGCCCTGCTGTAAGTCTCCCACTGCGTGTGAAGACCAGTTGCAGCCTTCGGAAATGATGCCCCGACCGTCGGTAAAGTGTGCGCGTGGCCAGCAGGAGTGCTGCAGGCAGCATGAGGAATCCAGACGAGCACAGCCTGCAGGCCGTGTGGAAAAAGCGGTGGCAGCGCCACCTGGTGGTTGTGTAAGGTACTGTGGCTGCCCAAAAAAAAGACTATAAATACTGGTGCAATGAGAAAGAGACTGCAGTGAATGGTGCAATGAGAAAGAGACTGCAGTGAATGAAAGACAGGTGCGACCCAGAGTCAGTGTGTGATTGTGCCTCAACATGAAGTGATGGGGCATGTTTGTAGGGGGAGCGACCCTTACTCCTCAGTGAATAACCTGCAAGGACCTCAGTGGACAGAGAAGCAGGGGCATATAGAAACGATGTGGTGATGCATAGCGGCCACAGATGGTCACTGCATGCAGTAAAATATCCCTGTAGAAGAGTGAGGCTGCAGTGTGTGGAGGGCTGCCTGGCACAGAGATGAAGCTGGTGGCAGCACTAAGCAGGAACGGGAATGATGTGACACCACTGAAGAGGACCCCAAGTAGCTTGAGGCTGCCTGAGCCAGAAACAAGAAGAGACGGTGCAATGACCCATGGTGCAAGCAGAGTGTTTAGCCAAGAGGACTGCCAGGCAAGAAGGAGCACCCTCAAGTGGAGGACGGAGCGCGCAAAAGTCAGAAGTGCGCTGAAGACCGTGTCGGATGAACTAACAGTACGGACTGGAGCCCGAGAGTGAAAGCCTTGTGAGGAAGAGGGCCCATGTAATTAGAGGGCATGACAGACCCTGTGAAGCCTGCCAAAGTGGAGGCAGAAGAGCACGCCTCAAAGGCATAGTCATGAGGCGCCAGGAGTGCGTCCTCAAAAGAAGAGACCTACGAGAGGTCCAAGAAGAGACCTGCGAGAGGTCAGAGAAGATGACCTGTGAGCTGTCGGAGAAGATGACATCTTAGAGGTCTGAGAAGATGACCTGTAAGAGGTCGGAGAAGATGACTTGTAAGAGGTTGGAGACGATGGCATGTATGTGCGCCACATGTGCACACATGCACGATTCAGGGGTGCAACAGGGTGTCAATTTGACACCCTGCCACCCTTGAATATGCTCCCCCTATTACCGATTCGGTATTTACCGAATCGGTAATAGTGAATGGCTTGCCATTAATTCCTATGGGCCTCCAGGCCCATAGGAATGAATGGGAAGGTATTCCTTATTACCGATTCGGTAAATACCGAATAGGTAATAACGAATATTACCAAATCGGTAACATTTACCGAATGTTTACCTACATTCTATTTACCGATTCTTAAATACCGAATCGGTAAAATTCGGTATTTAGGAATCGGTAAATAGAAATTACCTACATATGGCCCATAATTATTGCGGCATTACCTAGTAATCAAATAAAACATTTGGGGTTAGCTACTATGCGCGTGATGTTTTGAGGGTCAGAGGACGCACTTGCCCTGGCAGGTTTGTAGCTGGCTCCCAGCGCCCTGACTTCTAAACATGGCAGCGAATGAGTCCCAGAGAATAAAAGCATTCTGAGAGACAACCTAAAAAGGCTGACAGTGTGCGCCACATCACACATCCTCCATTAGGACAATGTAGCAAAAGAATCCATGAAAACCTGGCATCACGTGCTGACTCATTAGAGAAGGATAGCAGGTCATTGGCTGATGCAAACCACACCTTGGTGATGTTACCGGGATTGTTCACTCCCACACAAAATGCTACTCCTTCACCTGCGCTTATACCGCCCCACTGTGCCCATATATTATATAGCTCAACTCCTCTCTTCTCTGTTCAGCAAGAACCACATCCAAGGAGCATTTTTCACAATCACATCAATGTTTATTGCACTTTGCAGGCTCTATAAAATACTATTTTATACATTAGCTATTATGGTGCCAAGCTAATTCTATAGATTTCTTTATGCTTGTTTCTAAATCCCTGGTCACAAAAGCATAATTTTTACATTTTAAAACTTCACAGCTCCATTAAACTATAATTTGTGTACTATTTAGAGAATGCCAAGCTCCACAATGCGCTGCAAACAATCAAGGCACACTTGACAGCGAGATTCTACAAATTGATCTCACCAGTTAAGTGGTAACTGTGCGATAATGATTTCTCCACTTTTACTTTTTTAATTATGCATCACATGAATTCTGTCTCGGAGACATCAAAAGTCTGCCTCTCTCACAGTTTGAGAAATCTCTAATGAGCCAATTACCTTCTCTAAGAAAAAGAAACACAGCGAAAGGCTCAGAAACCAAAGATAAAGAATATAGCAGACATACTTGGAGAAAAAAGGGAACTATGAAGCAAGCACAAAGTAACTGTGCACAATGGCAGCTTAAAGAAGTTGCAGTGTATTTACATGCATTTTGAGCAGAAACCAACTATGTGAAACATTGGTCTCTACAGTAAACAATGGCACATATACATCAAATCAAACAACTGTAGCAGAATAGCAACAAACATGATTACTGTAAAATTACAATTCTTTCTAGACCCAAAGACAAGTCATTGATTTGCAGAAATAAATGATGAGTTGGTGTCTGGTGTTTTCGAGGAACATTTTTAATTAGTCGTTTTGAACCTTTCCATCTTGAGGATTTAATTTTGCAGACAAGCTGTGCTCCTAATAGGAACGAGTGTTATTGCATATGGAAAGATTCTTTATAAAAAATGCAGACGATTTTGAAAGCAAATGTCTCCTTCAAGTAAGAATCATTGAAAAATGACCAGCCATGGCAATATATGGTTGTTTTCCTCTGCAAATCTGGGACTCAAAGTATAAACCATAAGGTTCTTGGCCAATTATGTACTGCCTTTTTGTGGTACAATTTAGAACTCTGTCAACATTGCTATAGGCCACATGCCAAAGACAACATTTATTCTAGAGAATGGTAAACACACATTTGTTATCAGGCATACCTGGAACAGTCGTCCCAAAAGGAGGTTGGGTCCTTCATAATTTGGCCATTTCTCTGGACCCGACAACCTTGCTTCTTTCAATTTCTCTGGATCTCCATTTTATCCTTTATTCACACCTATCAAATCTCTCTAGAAAAAAGAGGATTCGTGTCTACCATGTTTTCTTCGTTTCCTCTGCCAGAACAACAACTGCAAACATGTGCCTTGAATTGCTCCAAATGGTGTGGCTGTGTTTTACAAGCAGAGGTGATTATGGCAGGCAACCACAATTCTAGAGCAAGGGTATCCCCGAGAACTGAATCCTCGACAGGCTTTGAGAACAATCACTGAAAAAATTGCCGATTTCTATTTAGGTTCATTTAATGCAAATTTAGCTTAAGTGGGAATGTTGACATAGATTTACCTCTCCTGAAACCACATTGGACAAACGTGTTTTAGAGACATGGATTCTGTCTAACGTCTCTCTTCTTCTGGGGATTTTAACTGTGAGAAATAGCCAAGTTGTTTTATTACCTCTTAGCATGTTACACAGTAAAGATACATTCATGATAAACAATTCGCGATTTGCTACAAACGGCAGCATGTGTTTAGAGGTAAAGCAAGCAAAACAGCATCAATATAAAGCTTTAATTAAAATAAAGTTAAGGTAAAGTAGCACTCCACCATGGACGACATTTTGCAATATGTGTAGATTTACATTAATATTATCAAGGGGAAATAAAAGGGATTCATTCATAAACCAATCTTGCAACATTTAAATGTAACCAGAAATCCAGCCCCATACTTGTTGGAGGAAAGTATGAAGGGATACTTGCCAGTGTTAGTAGAATAAAAGGAGAGAATTTCTCCTTGGGTGCTCTAGAAAATTGTCTTGCATTTATGCCTTTATGACTGTTTGGCAGATTCAACCTGTACAGGGCGAACAGAGCTCATAATGCTGCACGCCAAGACACTAGGTAATTCGTAGTGGTCCCTCCGCCAGTATTCGATGCTGCAGGTGACCCACCCAAGTTGGGTGATTGACATACTTTTACTGCTACCATGGTGGTTGCTCTGCCACCCTGCCTACCTCTACTCTGAGATGTGTCACTCACTTACCACGTGCTTCTTCCTTGTAATTGCGTTTTTCACTTTTTACTAACAGTAGTATTGTAGTTAATTTCTGCATGTCATTTTCTTAGAGGACTTTTTAATCTGTTTTTGTAAATATGCCTAATGAACTGTACCATTATGCTTCTGTATGTCGGTCCATAACAACCAGGTACCTCACTGTTAGGTTTTTTGTGTGTTCGGTTTACCCTGGATACTAACTCAGACAACCACCCATTGTGTAGATAGTTTATTTCACTTCTTTGGTCCTGATAAATTGCCATTTGATCATGTGACAGACCAGGCAAGAAACATGTTGACCTTTAGACTTGAGACACTCCTGAACATTACATCGGCAGGGCACCACTATCGTTTTTAATTGAGATTAGTGGACTCACTGATTAAAATGTATTCTAGAGTACCACTACATCCCATTTTTTCTGTTCTCACCCCCACCTTGCACCCACACTTCCCACATTCATCTACACCATGAGGCCCTACACCCGCACTGCACTCTACGGTATTGGGAATAAAAGATCTCCGAAAAAGAGCCCCTCATAGGGAGCCCATCAGGTGTTGCAGTGCCGACCTGACGAGGAGCACCCCTTATGATGAAGCATGACACCCAGCCGGGTTTGTGAGGGCCCCAATTCCTAAAGGGGGAGCCCCCCTTGGCCCTTAACTGAACACCGACCAGTCCTCTCCTTTCTCTGTCCAACCCTCTCCAGGAACTGCATACCTTTTGTTGTAAGACTTGTCATAACATCACATTTAGTGCAATAAAGCAAATATTCATAGGTTGCATACATCATGAAAACATTATGAAAGCAACACCCTCCACCGTCACTGTACATAACATGCAGGTACTAAAATTGATATTTGTTATTTTGCCTCAACAAGGATTAAAACGACATATAACATCACATCAGGGCAAAAAGTGCAACAGTAACCTCCATCTATCATCACAATGGGCCCTCCAAGTAGGGTTCATGAAGTATTCCCCACAAGCACCTAGAGTGCAGCCCACCTGCACTTATGTTAGGCGTACTATGGTAATCCGGAGAGCCCATGAATCATCATATGGGCCGAAAAGACTCAATGTAAATCAGGCCCGGAACGTAGGCCGCAGGAACACCTGTGCGCCTACTATAAGTATTGTGTTAATTCCTCCCTACAAGCTCCCTGGAGGTGGCTGGTTCCTAAATGGGGGGCCCGTCACAGGCTCGCCCGAGTATGGCCACCACAGACCCAGTGTCTTCCCCTCCTCACCAGGCACAGGCTAAGCGAGCTTACGAGCGAGGGCCACTTCAGGAGCATGTGGGAACCTCTACTGGTCCCCGTGACCTACTTTCCAGCAGCTGCCCGCGAGCCTGCGGCACAGCTGGTCACAAGGTCGGGTGACCTGGCCCCTGTTGCAGGGGTGGTCACTGGCCCTGAGCCCTTGCAGCGCTCCTGGTAGCACCATACTGCTAGCGGGACGACAACGGACCTCCTCCGCTTTTCATCTCGCAGCGCCAGTGGGGAAAGGCGGCCCGCAGTACCATTTCTCTTTAGGGGCCAGACCTTGCCCACTTTGACATCGGCTCAGCGTTGCTCGGCAACGGCTTCTGTTGTGGCTTCATCCGCATTTACTTGGATACTGCCGTACTTTCCTTGGGCGGTGGGCAGGGCCGTATCCTCCAGCCCAGCGCGGCTTCCGGACTTGGTGGCTTTGCCATCAGACTCTAGGGCCAAGAGCCCTTGGCAAGTGCTGTGGGGAAGCGGAACATGTAGTGCTCCCCACATGCTGTTTTTGGCCCACACAACCTGGATAACAGGAGTGCCCAACATGGGCTGATCCAGGCAGCTCTTCTGTGATAGAAGAAGTGCTCCATCATCACTTTCCTGCTACGAGATGGGGAAGCGCTCACCAGGTGCTGGAAACATCAAGCGCCAGGGAGCAGGGCCATAGATCCCCACACACTGACCTGCAGAATAAAGCATTACTCATGCATTTTTCTTTGCAATACAAGGGGAAAGAACAGTCCAGTCCTTCCACGGTTTCAGACAGGAGCTTCAACTGCTGGCCGGCCGACCCCACGCACATCAGAGGCAGCACTCCTCACACAGTTCGGCAGCTTTCAATCCATGCAGGTTTCCCTCGAGATCCAGCAAGGATATTTTCTTTAAGTCTTTGATTTCCCTGAGACTTCCAACAGGAGGCAGGCATAAAGAAGCCCGTGGAGATTCTTTACAAGCAGGGTACCACAGCAGGGCAAAAAGCGTCAGTCCTTTTCCTCCACCACAGACAGAAGCAGCAACTGCAGCCCAAACCACCCCTCACACAGAAAAGGCAACACTCCTCACACAGCTCTTCTTCTTGGCAGGGTCCTCTTGTTTCTTGAAGTAATCTAAAGACTTGGGGTTTTAGGTCCAATACTTATACCCCATTTTGTCATTCTTCTCTTTGTGGCAGAGTCTCTGAGCTCAGTCCAAATCAATTCTGTCCTCCCTGGTCCAGCATGAATACAGGGGGAGGAGACAGCATTGCGCAAAGGACACACAGCCTATTCAGGTGCTAGCGAAACTCCTCCCACCACTCTAAATGCAGACCAGGTCTATTCAGCCCAGCGATGAGTCACCCAGGCAAGGCAGGACACACCTCAACCCCTTTTGTGACTGTCTAGAGTGAATGCACATCCCCAGCTCCTGTCACTTCAAAACCAGACACTGAATACACAAACAGTCAGAGGCACACAGAATGGTAAGGCAAGAAAATGCCCACTTTCTAAAAGTGGCATTTTCAAACACACAATTTAAAAGTCACCTATACTAAAAGGTGTGTTATTACAGAGAATCTAAACTCCGTTTTCCTGTCTTGTCCCAGTTAAAAGTTACACATGTAAAATGTTACAGTGCAGCTCCAATGATAGCCTGTAGGACAGACAGCCTTTCAACAGTGAAAAACGAAATACACCTTATTTCACTATCAGGATACGTCACACACACCAGTACATCGTTTACCTTTCACATGCACTGCACTCTGCCCATAGGGGTACCTTGGGCCTACCCTAGGGGTGCCTTACATGTAAGGAAAGGGAAGGTCAGGGCCTAGCAAGTGAGTGCACTTGCCAGGTCAACATGGTAGTTAACAACTGCACGTGAGGACACTACAGTGGTAGGTCTGAGGGTTACTAATGTCGGTGGCTAAACAAGTGCTGCAAGCCCAGTAGTAGCATTTGATTTACAGGCCCTGGCACACACAGTGCACTTTACTAAGGACTTAGCAGTAAATCAAATATGCCAATCATGGATAACCAATCATATTCACAATTTAAACAGAGAGCATATGCACTTTAGCACTGATCAGCAGTGATAAAGCACCCAGAATCCTGTAGCCAACAAAAACAGGGTCAGAAAATAGAAGGCAAAAAGTTTGGGGATAAACCTGCGAAAGAGGACCAGGTCTAACAATGCTTAACGGCAGGGACAAAGACTGAAGACCAGGAGGAAGCCAGAGGCAAGGAGGAGGCTCCAACCAACAGGAAGCAAGCAAACGAGAGTGACATGGAAGGCAACGATTGGTAAGCAAAGGTAAATAATGAGCGGGCTCCAAGCCGCTTTTAAGCTTTTTGTAAAAAAATTCCCAATACCTTTCGCTGACGGCGCATGAGCGCTGTTGGCGAAACCTAAGAAGGGACATGCATTAGGTAATATAAAATCTCAGCGAGTTAAAACAAGCTTTGCGAATAAAGTTAATTTTAGATACACTGTTTGTGAAGCATAATTGGGGATTCTTGCTAAAGTGTGTCAATCACTCTTAACAGTAGTGAAGGAATTAAAATGGATAGACGATGCAGGTGAGTTGGTATTTGAGTCGGTAGAGTGAAACGTCAGCACGTTTCCATACACCTTCAAAGTGACCCTAGGGACCACCTATGATTGATGTGATACTTATTCAGCAGGTGGAATTGAAAATATCATGAATTTGTTTTTGCATTGCCAGGAAACAAGCATCAGATTCCTATTAAACTATATTACTGCTCTCTCTCTGTTTTATTTATAGCACACACATCTGCGCATCACCTTCAGCTGTGGGTACATTTGTTCTCCCTATTGCAGCATGCTTGGCGTAGGGATTGTTATAGCAAAGTACAGGATTTGTTTATGATACATTTAGAAGTGCATTTGCTGGCATTTGGGGGCTAACCTGTTCTTTTATGGCTGGGGATTAGAAAGATCTCCACATTGTATTGTTTAGCAATGGCAAAACGGCAGATGCAGTGTATAGCAATCCTGTGAACATATATTTTGTGTTTTGTAATCTGTATTTTTCTTAATTTTAAAACACAATTATACTTTTATTTTACGATTTTTTTATCAATTAACACTTTTGCAGATATATTCTGTATATCTTGGGTACAATATAGAACAATGATGTCATAAAAATAATTATGATTTTTATTTTAGAGAGCGCCTAATATCTCACTTTTGGTTTTCATAAGCACCGCAAATAACAGGTGTTCAGCTCCTTAGTAATGAATTTGCCTACTACCAGAGAATTCAATGCTGAATTGGTATATTGCTAGTCTGCGTACACCTAATCTACTGATACCAACAGATGCCTGTGGCTAGGCATAACTCAATGAGCCTTCTTGCCATCTTGAAACGTTTGACTAGGTTCCAAGGAAAATATTTATAACAACTTTAAAGTGTATTTTGTACATTTGAACTTCAAAACCCTGAGCCTGCTAGCAAAAGGAAGACAGCAACGTTCTCTGAAGCTGAATCCTGGATCTTGGCATATGTGAGACTATATAAAAACCCAAATAATTACATGCATATATGAACTAATACATAATAATTGACATTATCAGTCATTTTCATTATATGCACAATTTAGCTGCACTACTGATCAATTGATCTCTTAAAACTCACTATTTGTTTACTGTTGAAGAAAAGGCATAAGTGAGTAAAACTTGGTAAGTTTATTTAACTAGAATGAAATCATCTCCTAAACACTTCTCTTACTACTCAGTTCTGTCTGCACACCAACATTCCAACTCTAAGTATAGAGGCATCATAGGTAGAAAGATACCAAAGGAGCTTAATGGAAAAGAGAAGGGAAGGAGTAAAGGATTAAGATAGGGAGGGAACAGAGGTCATAGAGTATAAGTATTTATAACAATTATAACACTTCTCCCTTCCTTTGGGGAATATTTTAATTCAGAATACATATCAAACATAATCAGACTATTGAAGATAAACATAAAACATTTTTCTCCAACTCATTATATATTCCATGCAGCATAGGGACTCTGACAATTCCTTAACTCTTTAAGCATATTTTTCTGCAACACTAAATCCAGTAGCTGCTGCCCTGCCAGGTTGCATGAAAAATATTGCAGCTACGTCTTTGGCAGCAATTGTGGTGGGGTACACATTGTGTTTGTTCCACATGTATTAGAGACATTGCTAACTTGTGCACTTGTTGTATTCCTCTTAGGGTGTCCGTACATGGGTTTTCCTGTATCATGTCCTTATAAAGTCACAATTCGCCCTGCCCTTATATAGGCATAAAATCTCAGTCCTTATTTAGGCATTAAACTGTGCACTCCAAATACAGGCATGGTCTCCGACATCCGTCCACCCTATCATCACGAGTTCTTGAAGAACAGACCCTTAGGCTTCGGGAGTTTCCCTAGCACAGGACTATTGATTTCTTCAAGGACTCATCTATTATGCATGAACCGTTATACCTTGAGGGTTCATTCATGACGTCTTCCGCTGTCCGATTCACGTCAATGCTAACATTCTGAGGTACCTCTCAGGTATAAAGATACCTTCCCTAGCCCTTGTAAATCAGAGGAGCCCGTTTCCCGGCCTGACGCATGAGAAGACGCTGTCATCCCTGCACGCAGAGAGTCCAGCTTCCAGTGATCTGACTTCCCTCGCGGGGAGTTGGAGTTCGAGTCTGGCAAGAGATTCCCACCTCTCTCATTCTTAAGGTATGGAGCTGACTAGAAACCTAGAGGGACTCTTGGCATACTAGGCATACTAGGTATACTAGGCGTAACATACTCTTAGTATACCATAGTAAGGAATACTCCACCTACTTCATACCTCTCCCTACACCTAGGTTAGGTTAGGTACATTGGGGTAGAACTAGCTTAGAAACGCATCGTATGAGTACTCGCATTTTTAGTCTATGTTATTTATGTAAATGAATATCTACTAAAGATCATGCTAGCGCAGTATTATTTATTTCTACTGCTTACGCTGTACATTATTTATCTTGCATATTGTCTTGTGATCATAACAGCACATATTACTTACACGAGAAACAAGACTGTTCAATAAATCTTTTATTGACACGCCCGTCTATTCTTCCTGTGTAACTTTGAGGAAAACTAAGCATGCACGATTGAGCTGAGTGAAACTGTTATCTATTGTTTCCACAACTCTGGGACACGTTCTAATTCTAAAAGGGAAACAAAGTTGTCATGTCTTTGCGGCTGCCAGAAACTACTCCCTTCTTGTTTATCAAGGAGTTTCTAGTGGCCTCTGAGCTAGCTGGCACAAGTAATTAAGTTTAATATACTCGATAGGGACATATTGACCTTAGTCCTATGTCAAATCTATAGGGTATATTATTCCAATGCGCAGAGCCTATTAGGGAAATAGAAGCTACAGTACATGGCACCCAACGGTTTGGTAAGGCAGTAATTTAACGTTAGATACTGAGTAACTCAGCCGTGCCTTTTCTCTCAGAGACCCCTACCCATATACTCCAAAAGACGTCTGGAGTGGGCAGGGTTAAGTATCCGCCACGGCTACATAGGGAAGCACCCTATATATTAGCTGTTTGGTTTGCTCAACGTTGAAGGATACAGTGTTCCAAAATATTGTGCACCTTATCTTTGTTTCCTTGAAACTTGTTCTACATTTTTCAAAAAAACAAAATGCCTGACTCCAACAACAATGGAGTTGCGGGTCACCCAGCTGTAACAGCTTATAACATCAAAGGTTTTATTGAAACCGAGGAGGGTGTCATAGACATCAATCCAAACTTAAGAAGAGCCATCACTCTAAAACTTATAAAACATGGCCTACCTCCGAGAGGTGGAAGAGCAGTTTTCGTGATAGAGGCACACAAATCCTTTCAGACAGAGGTATTCTATTCATGGGTAATATTTCCTGAATCAAATTCAGTATCAAAACTGTTTCACTTCTACAAAGAAGATGATCCACCAGAGGAATATATTCCTTTCGAGGATATAGAAATTCCACTCACATACCAGGAGCATCAGCTCTGGTTTAAAGGCGCCCTAAAACATCACAGAAACATTACCAGGCTCGGTCCACTAGGTAGACCAGGAGCAACATGGCCGATTCTAGCCGGCTACACACCTCATCCTGAATTGGATATAATGTCAGATGAGGAGTTACTTACTCAAATAACAGAGTTAATAAAAATCTACAGACAATTGGTCCAATATGTCATGCAGACTTTCACAGTCCAACCACCATTAACCATTCCAAATCAGACCCTCAACCGGGGACTGCACTAAAAATTACACCACAGACTCTAAACGCAGTCATGGGTAAAATGCCCACAAAACGTGAACAAATTCCATTCTGGATAGCTCAAAAAATTACTCAAATCGAAGCAGTATTTCCAAATACTAGCCCGTATGAGAAACACAGAATCCTAACAATCAGTTTACCAATGGGGATCACACCACAACTGGAAGACTGCACCACTTGGGGCTCAGTTTTTGCTGCCATCTATACTAAAACACATGGCATTCCGTCAATTGCGGTAATACCAGATGTCCTGAAACAAATTCAAAACGAATACGGGGCAGAGCCTGCTCTGAATTTAGGTATGAAATTACTGAAAAACTTCGACCAGGTCTCAACAATAATATTATCTAATATTAAAGGGGAGGCAGCAGCAGTGGCGATCCACCAACGATTAAGGGAATTTGATGTCACAGAACAACAGACTGAACTACCCAGAATAATTGAACAAGCTTATGCAGAATTAGGCAGAGATAGTTTGGGTGGAAGACCAGTGAAGCCAAAACTATCTGAAAGTCCTGAGAAGGACTCTATTAAACAAACTCCTAAATCTTCTAAAGAGAAGTGGGAAACTACTAAACAAAATTCAAACGAGAAACGTTCTCAATCCCGAGGTAGGTCTCCTCAAAAGGAGCCCTCTGAAAGGAGGTATAACCTCAGGAATAGGGATAATTTAAGAAAATCTGACAGGTATCAAGATACTGATACACGTTCCCCTCGTACCTTTCAGATCTCGTCACAGACTTCGGAAAGAAGAGGACGGTCAGAAAATAGAGAAGATCGCGTGAAATCCAAGGAAGATAAACACGCTCCGAAAAATAAAACAAAACCTCAATTCTCCAAAAAGAAAGTAGCAGGTCTGAAGATCAGACATGCCGAGAATACTGAGAACACAACTCAAGAACGGAGAATGGGCTCAGACAATGCTGGACAGTGCAGCAGAAGTCACAATAGCTCGCCAGAACCTGAAGGAACTTCTGGAGATAGTGGACTTGAATGAGTACATTACAGTTGAGACTGTAGACACCAGGGTTAGTACTCCACAAAAGTTATATGAAATAACACTCCGGATGGAGGGAGACATACCTAGACAGGTGAAAGCACTTTTTGGGAAAAACTTTCAAGGGGCTATGACATACTTCTAGCAGAAAAAGACTGGCCACCACAATTTGTCAGGGAGTGCCCACATGGCGAGGACATTATTATGCCTGCCTTCTCCAACCATATTCCAATTCACCTAAAATATACTTATGCCTGGAAATGGGCAGTAGCCCAGGCCCCAGAATTATATAAAAATCATGTAGGATGGGATGAGGACTCACCTCACCATAAAATACATCTGAAACATGAACCAACTGCGCAGAGGCAGTACCCAATAAAGCAAGAAGCTAAAAAACAGGTCAGGGAGATCTTAGATCAACTTGAATACCAAGGGGTGATTGAAACATGCACCTCCTCAATGAACAATCCTTTGTTTCCTGTCTCCAAACCAGACAATACCTATCGTCTAGTTTTGGATTACAGACACTTAAACACTTGCAATGCAAAATGCGCACAGCATTAATGAATAACATTGTGCCTAAAAAATATAAAACCACATTAGACATCTCAAATGGTTTCTTTTGTCAAAAAATAGCACCTGAAAGCAGGTACTTAACAGCTTTCTCTATAATGGGGACCCAGCGTCAATTTTGTCGACTCCCACAAGGGTTCAAGAACAGCCCGGGGTTATTCTCAGCGAGAGTAACGGAGTTACTACAAATTTATGACAATGAGGCATTGTCCTATGTCGATGACATTTATCTGACAGACGATGACCTGGACAAACACTTGAACAGGGTGAGCACCATTATGCTGGGCTTCGCCTCTGAGGGCTACAAATTCAACTTCAAAAAGTCCAGAATTGCCCATCTCAATGTCCTGTTTCTAGGATATGACCTTTCAAGTGAAGGCAAGAGCTTGTCAGCTAACTTTTTAGAAAAGTGTGCGCTGCTCCAACCTCCAAAAACGCTAAAAAATTTACAATCCATCCTGGGTTTCCTAAATTTTGGAAGAACTTACATTCTAAATTACGCAGAAAGGGTTAAACCTCTCTACGCATTAATAAAACCTGATTTTTCAATCAAAAATTGGACACAAGAACACACAGAAATCTTGCGTTCACTCCAAGCTAACATGTTAGCCACAAATCACTTACAAACACGCGTAAGTCAACGCAATTTAGTGATCCGAATAATTTCGGGTCAATGCGGATTCACCTACTTAACATTTAATGAGGGTGAAAAAGTACCAATTGCATACAAATCACATTTGTATACACAAGCAGAAATGCGCTTCACTTCAACAGAAAAAATTCTGACAGCAGTTCAAACCGCTGTAGCAAAAGAAAGAGCCCTAGCCCAAGGGAAACGCATTATTGTCGTAACCCCAGTACCAGCTTTAGAAGCGGTCACAAAAGCAAGCATTCCAAATGCTAAAGCATTACATCCAAGATGGATACAATGGGTTAATTCTCTTGCTGCAACAGATGTTGAATATGTTTTTGATCCTGATTTAAAAACACAAGCGTTCCTGCAATATGAACAAGAATGTCCTCTGCCCACTGAAATTCTGCCTCTCGATCACTACGAATTCATAATTTACACTGACGGATCCGCACAGCCCTCAATTGGGGGTAAGCAAGCTTACAGTGCAGCGTGTGCAATCGTTAAAGGTCGCATGCGAGATGGCATCTTCAGACCTATGGTCACAAAAACTCAATCTCTAGGAGATTGTACAGCTCAGCGAGCTGAACTACAAGCATTCAAACTGGCACTTGAAAGTACAGATCGAGAATTCCCCACACTAATAGTGTGCGATTCCTTTTACTGTGTTCAGTCGTATAATGAATATATACAAAACTGGCTTGAAAATGGGTTCAAAGATGCGAAAGGTGGCACAATAAAGCACAAAACGCTTTGGGAACAAGTAGTTAAGTTGAAAAACGAACTACCAAAGGCTCACGTGATCCACACACTGAGTCATCAACGTGATGGCGTTCACATTGCAGGGAATTCATTGGCTGACGAAGCCGCAAACGGGTCTGTTCAGACGGCTTCCATAGCTGCGATCACTCATTCAAAAACGAAAATAGACAGTGAAATAATGTTGGCTGTCAATGCTACAAGCAAAGGCAGTGGTGCAGCGTTACCAAAAAAGTTTCCACTCAAGTACTCTTATGTAATTGATGCGAACAACGTTCCTTTTGCTCGAATCCCTGGAGTGGGGGATAGGGTAATTCCAAACAAGGAACGTAGATTAGGACTAATCCTAGCAGCACACGAAGGGATAGCTTCTGCCCATGCAGGTGTTTCTGCAACAGTATCTTTACTCAAGCAAAGATATTGGTGGCCTGGCATTCGGAAACAAACCAAAAACTATGTTTTAGAATGTGATATTTGCCAACAGATGAAAGTCTCAACAGTAAAACGTCCTGCGCAGACACCCCTGTTAATTTCAGACAAACCATTAGCTTGTGTTTACCTGGACCACTGCGGTCCCTTGCAAATGGACGGTAACTATAAATATATCATGGTTGCAGTGGATTCATGCTCTAGGTTTCTATGGATATGGCCTCAGCGCTCAGCTGACGCTCGAACTGTTATAAAAGATTTGCGAGTCTTTATCGGCACATACGCAATAGACACGCTACATTCTGACCAGGGCCCTGCGTTTAGCTCTCGGGCTTACAAAGAAACCATGGCCAGTCTGGGCGTTGCATTGCAGTACTCCTCTCCATTCCATCCTGAGGGAAATTCGGTTGTGGAAAGGAAAAACCGGGACATAAAGCAGTCTATAACAGCTAGGGTATTAGGTTCGGGTGATGGGTGGGTCAAACATCTTTATGGGGTCCAACGCTCATTAAACAACCTGCCAAGAAGTTCCCTAGGGGGGGTCACTCCATATGAGGTCCTATTTGGGACAAGAATGTGGGTACCAGACCTCGATCACGTAGGCACAGTGGTGTAAAATAAACCGTTTGATATCAAAGATCGTTTGGCTGTTTTACAGGAATGAGCTAAGATCGAAACAAAGCAACGTATTCCTGCAGCCAACCACCACTGGGGAAAAACCGGCGGTCCCAGCAAGGCCTGTCTGGATTCCAAAGGTTGGGGATCTAGTCAGAGAAAAGATTGCGGACAAGAAGGAATTTGGACCTTCTTACAGACAACCAGTACCTGTCCTAGCAGTTCAAGGAACAAGAACAGTACTTCTGCCGCCCCTTGCTGGAAAAAAGGAGAAAAGATTTGTGTCCATCGACCTCATCAAACCACAGTATGTGGCCAATACTAAATGGTAGGCCTCGTGGACTCCGACCTAGTAGCAGACGCACTCCTCTCGCTACTATCCAAGAGGATCAGACTGAAAGACTGATAACGATTGAGAATTCAGCAGTAACAGATGAAGGACTAAGCAACAATGCAATGGAACTCATCCCTCTTGAAAATCAAGTAACAGTTCGTCCAAATACACCTGTCTACACCAATGTAGCAAGTGATCAACTGGTTCCAGCGATTTCTACAAATCCTGATGCAATTTCAACAATTGACAGAACTGCTTCTGGCTATTTCATTAATTTTGATACGTTCTCAGAAGATCCGAGTGAACCTGAAACGACGCCAGCATCATTAACATTCAAGCAGCAAGTACAAGACTTTCTTCACTTTCTGAAAAAGACTTATCTGGTTTCCCCATGGATTGAACTCTGGATTATTTCTGGAATATTTGTTTTCCTGCTTTGGCTAGCTTTGGTTATGACTATGAGCGTGCTTATAAATGGCAGATACATCCATGTGAACACTGAAGGTAAAGATGTGAACTTACTTTTGAAACCTCATAAATCTTCCCATCGTGAAGCAAGAGACTTGTCAACAGTGAACATCACAGCCATTCCTATACAGGATGGTATAGTGTGGGACAAAACAGATTTTGATATTTTTGGCCCGACGGAACAATTAAACATTCCACATTTGTTTAAAATTTCACTAAGTGATCTCATTTCGTCCAGTACCTATTCTGATGATTGGGACTTTGAGACTGTTAACAACATAATGTTTGACCTAGAAAAATCTGCTGCATTTTCTAAAAATGAATATTTAGAGGGTTCATCAGACTATGAAAAGCTGTATTGCTATAACCACTATGGTAATCATTATTTGCATAAATCTGCAAACCCTAGAAATGTGTTTATGTTTAACCAATGGGAGCATTGTCCTACACCACCAAAAGGTAGTTCAAAAACATTTGCTAGCAAGTTTCCATATTTTTCAGGTTACAATACATCTGATCCAGAAACGTTTTACTATAAAAATGTAAACAAAACAGGACTGAAAATTATGTTAACTAATACAAAAGAGATTTACTCTGCAGCATTTATTGCCCAACTGTCTAGACAGGGTTTCGACTTATGGAAAGACACAATAGACACAAAAACTGTCTGGGGTACTAAATATTGGCAAGTGCAGGGGATAGAAGCTTTATTTAGAGCCTGTATCATCCCTGAACAAATAAAGTTTTTGAATGAAACTGTCCAACAAACATCTTGTCTTGGACTAGCCAAGATCAAAGAGATGAAAACACCTTCTGTACCAACACCTGCAAGTGATAACAATACACAGGCAGCGGTTACAGTTGACAAAATACTACAACTCAACAGATCTAATCCTGATTGGAGAAAATGGTTGATCTGGCCCACAGACATGAACAACTGTCAGGAAAGATTCCTGAATAAAACTCAGGGCTTTACTATTCATAGGCCAGACCCAAGATACGTCCAAAGACAGCATCCGGGAGTAGTAACAACATACAGTGTAGGAAAATGATGCCTCGATTGGCTGCAGAAATCTACACTACAGGATGTGAAACAACACTTATCCTTACTTAAAGAAGACGCAGACCTTAGGGAATTCTTGCTTGGACCAAGAAAACCGCGTCAAAAATGTTTCATATATGCCAGCATTTATGCTGCCTATAATGAAGCATGGAAAGTGTCACAGATGGAGGCCCCAGAACGAATACGTGAACTTGATCGTATTAATTTAGAAAAAACACCCACTGTGGTCGACAATGGGTTAACAACTTTGTCCTTCAGAATATATTCATTGGACAACATTGTATCCTCTGCTATCGACATACTAGAACAAGATTTGGCCATGTTACAGCAAGGCCAATCACAATTACGTTCTATTGTGTTATTAAGCTGGACGCTGCAATCCTTGCGCGCGGGCTATGTGCCTTGGCGTTTTATCAATACGTCAGCTCTGTTTGCAGAATACAATCTAACTGATAAACAGATCGAACTGGCACAAAGAGGAGCAAAGTATACAGTGCTGAGCATTGAAAAACTGGAAAAGTTACCATTCACAGTGGCAGAAAAACCAGCTACAGAATGGCTCATTCATGGCAAAATCACGCTACCTGTGACTACTTTTCAGTTTCAGTATTGCCTCAAACAAATGCAAGCAGTCAAATATGAAAGGTTGGGTAAGGAATACATTAAGACATCTTGGAATTTACCGTATACATATAGATGTTGGAGTGGGGATCGTGAAGTGTTTTTGAGCGGTACACACTGTAAAAGTGCACTGAGCGGTTCACTTATATGTCAGGACATTTCTTTACACGGGGCTTGCAATGGTTCTGTGGCAAATTTGTCTTGCCATCAGCAGGGTACACCAGCTGCTGTGATTAATCCAATGTTTGGACAACTTTCTAATGGGAGTTACCTCATGTTGAATGATCAGAGTTGCTGCGGCATGTTGCCAGGCATCCCATATCTAGTAACGGTCAACTCCAGGGTCACTTGCTGTATGCAAGTATTGTTTGCCCCAATAGACACAGTCAGGGAGTCGCCTTTGTGGCCTTTGCTGAACGTCTCTTTTATAAGATTTGATACTTTAAGCAGAATGAAAGCCATGCTTTTGCAACAAACCGTGCCTTTGACCTCGGCCAAAGAAACCTATGATCTTCAAGTAGCAAGGACTTCGGCTGAGATACAGACTTTAATACGTACAAACTGCCCTATACATTTTGTGGAAATGATAGGACGTATCTTTAACATGTCTGATACAAGCGGAATTGTACATGTATTTAAGAGCATCTGTTCCGGTCTGTTAGCACCTTTCCAGGCAATACTCGGAATCATCCCGAACTTTGCACATTCGGTGTTTGGTGGCATACCATTAATTCTAGCACTTGTTGCCGGAATTCTATTTCTCTTCCTGCTATTACGCTATGGCCAGCCTATTCGCAGACATCACTCCGAGCGAAGTGGCGAAAGCTCTCCTTGAACGAAAGTGCCGTGAGCGAATAGTACAGCTTTTGGGCATGACTCGTCTACGGGAACTTAATACCACATGGTTCCTGTCATTCAGACCAATCTGGCAAGATTGCATCTTACCTGTCCTACGATGCCTGCTATGCGGTGAAGAATGCGCGTTAGACACCTGTCTAGCATTTCCATCAGCAACGCCAACGGATATCGATACTCTGCTGGACCCGATAACGGCCCATGCTCTGTGTTGTCCCCAGAGGCTACCAATCCTGATGACGGCATTCATTGAGATCTCACAGACGCTTCCAGCTGCTGCTGAGGTACGAGATGGATCTACAGGCACACAGGTAACAACGGACGCGAACATTGCTGTGGCATCCTATGCTGAAAGCGATGCTTCACATCTCTGTGCAATTAATCTACTACACGAGGTGTCCTAACTGTCACCAACTTCAGTGTACGATATTTTGTCTACAGAAATAGATGATCTCGTGTTTACACCAGACCCGTACACTGACTCTGATTCAGCCCACAGTGTACCAGAGATGCAGTAAAATTTGGCCTTCATATTTCAAAAACTTGGAACTCTTCCCAAATTGAACTTTTTTCCGTTTTTCAAACTGGATGCCAATTCAATCTGCTTGAAGTAGAACTAGTCTTATAGTACGGACTTCGCGGTACTTCCTCAGACACTTTGTCATCTTATTTGTCTAAAAAGTTCATTAATTTTCATGACATGAAATGACTTTGATTTTTGAACAACTTATCGATCATTTTCTGTCACATGTAAATATTACTGCTTATTTCATTCAAATTGCATTTTATTTCCAAATATATGCCTGAGATGAAAAGCAATGCTTAAAATGTACAGTACCTTTTGCATTTTAATAGGTTTTTAAATGCTTTTTAATGCCTTTAAGAAATATTTTTATCAATATGCGGTACTCCATTATATGTTTAGCATATTAAATATTTAGCATTTTATTATTATCGTACACACGAAAGTGGAGTGGGTGTTGTATTCCTCTTAGGGTGTCCGTACATGGGTTTTCCTGTATCATGTCCTTATATAGGCACAATTCGCCCTGCCCTTATATAGGCATAAAATCCCAGTCCTTATTTAGGCATTAAACGGTGCACTCCAAATACAGGCATGGTCTCCGACATCCGTCCACCCTATTGTCACAACGAGTTCTTGAAGAACGACCCTTAGGCTTCGGGAGTTTCCCTAGCACAGGACTATTGATTTCTTCAAGGACTCATCTATTATGCATGAACCGTTATACCTTGAGGGTTCATTCATGACGTCTTCCGCTGTCCGATTCACGTCAATGTTAACATTCTGAGGTACCTCTCAGGTATAAATATACCTTCCCTTGTAAATCAGAGGAGACCTCGACTTCAGAGGAGCCCGTTTCCCGGCCTGACGCACTGAGAAGACGCTGTCATCCCTGCACGCAGAGAGTCCAGCTTCCAGTGATCTGACTTCCCTCGCGGGGAGTTGGAGTTGAAGTCTGGCAAGAGATTCCCACCTCTCTCATTCTTAAGGTATGGAGCTGACTAGAAACCTAGAGGGACTCTTGGCATACTAGGCATACTAGGCATACTAGGCATACTAGGTATACTAGGCGTAACATACTCTTAGTATACCATAGTAAGGAATACTCCACCTACTTCATACCTCTCCCTACACCTAGGTTAGGTTAGGTACATTGGGGTAGAACTAGCTTAGAAACGCATCGTATGAGTACTCGCATTTTTAGTCTATGTTATTTATGTAAATGAATATCTACTAAAGATCATGCTAGCGCAGTATTATTTATTTCTACTGCTTACGCTGTACATTATTTATCTTGCATATTGTCTTGTGATCATAACAGCACATATTACTTACACGAGAAACAAGACTGTTCAATAAATCTTTTATTGAAACGCCCGTCTATTCTTCCTGTGTAACTTTGAGGAAAACTAAGCATGCACGATTGAGCTGAGTGAAACTGTTATCTATTGTTTCCACGACTCTGGGACACGTTCTAATTCTAAAAGGGAAACAAAGTTGGCATGTTTTGCGGCTGCCAGAAACTACTCCCTTCTTGTTTATCAAGGAGTTTCTAGTGGCCTCTGAGCTAGCTGGCACAAGTAATACTCGATAGGGACATATTGACCTTAGTCCTATGTCAAACCTATAGGGTATATTATTCCAATGCGCAGAGCCTATTAGGGAAATAGGAGCTACACTACACACTCAGTCAGCATCTCACACATATTCTCTTGCATGAGCAGATAATCTTGGCAGTAGAGAATATTCCAATCAGATATTGTGATACCATGAATCCCGCCACACTCTCGCCTTTGCTAAATGGGGATGGGGGAGACAAGGAAGAAGATGGGAATTAGATTGTGTTGATGTGACAGAGTTATGCACCAAGCCAAGGCCAGACATTCAAGATGTACCACTGAAGTTGGATGATTTGATTTTGTTTGTGGATTGTCCTTGTCTGAGAGACCATCATGCAGTCTGCAGTCTGCACAGTGATACATATTGTGGAGGCATCATACTTGTGTAATGTAACTTTAGCAGACATAGCAGAATTTATTGTTATTAGAGCATGTTGCATGGCCAATAAATTTAGTGTCACAATCTACACAGATAGCCAATATAATTTTGGTGCAGTTGTGGTCACAAATGGGTTTTATGGCAACTAGTGGAACTCCCATTACAAATGGAGAGCACATTCTAGATTTGCTTACTGCATTGCAAATGTCAAAGACAACTGCTGTTGTAAAATGTGTTGCACACCAAAGTTGAGATGACATGGTCTCATTGGACAACTTTGCAGATGAAGCAACAGGCTGAGCTCTTGCATCTAATACATTAAAGCTAAATGAGAATTCTGAAACAGAGAAATGCCATTTCAAACAGTTGAAACATTTGAAGAGCTGAAATATTTGCAGAGTGAGGTGTCAGAAGATGAAAGAAAAAGTTGGGAAAAAAGCAAGATGTTATCAAGACAAAAATGAATTGAGGAAGTTAACTGATGGGAGGGTTGGGTTGCCAGATTCAATGTTACTGCAAATAGCAACATATGTGCACAGACCTGCATAGGTGGACCCTGGTGGAATGCTAGCTATCTTTAAAAAGTGTTGGTATAATCCTCATTTTAGGATGATTGCAGATAATCTATGTCAGAGATGTATCATCTGTTCAGCAGGTAAATGTTGGCAAAAAGACAAAAGTGGCCTTGAGTCAAGTGGGATAATCTAAAGGTCCTTTCACAGGATCACAAATAGATTTTGTTGCACAACTGTTTTAGGTATATTTTAGTGATCATCTGTCTTTTTAGTAGATGTATTGAGACACATCCAATAAGCCCTGTGATGCACTTTCTGTAGCCAAGCTGTTATTAAAGGAGTTGATCCCTAGATTTTGCCTGCCAACTTCATTGAAATCAGAAGAGGAACTCGGTTTAAAAGTGAGGTAATGAGAGTACTTTGCATGACACTAACGTTTGTGCAGAAATTTCATAGTTTCATTGTAGTTATCATCCAGAAGCATCAGGTGTAGTGGAAAGGGCCATCAGTACTATTGAAGCACAAACTGACAAAGGTTTGTGCCTCAACATCACTGAAATGGTCAGATGCCCTTCCAATGGCTTTACTAAGCATGAGAAGCACAACCAATAATAGCACAGGATAAAGTCCTCACAGGATTAAGTCCTCAGAAAGTGCTGATGGGGTGGACTTTGATGATTCCTGGTATTTCTTTAGCTGCTCTTTTGAATATTACTGATTATCTGTACTGGATTACTGCAAAGGTTTGGCTGATTTGGCATGCTCTTTTCTCACCAGCTGAAGATTGCTACACCTTCAATAAGTGAAAAGCCCTTCCATGACCTAGAGCCTCAAGATTGGGTCATGGTGAAGAAGCATGTTAAGAAAACTTGTTTGGAGCCTCAGTGGAAAACCCCTTACCAAGTGACCTTGGTGACAAACACTGCTGTAAAGAGTGGAGGTTTGCCATATTAGATCTATGCTTTTCGCATGAAGAGTGAAGACTGTAGATGAAGAATTGGTAATATAATTGACGGGGTATTATGTTTGCTACATGGATCCAGAAGAGGGAGAACAAAGAGTTCAAGAAGAACAATAAAATCAAAAAACATAAAATCTAGCCTCCAAAAACTGAACTCTGAAAAATCCAAGATTAACTTAAGGTAAACCAGTAGGAGGTCATGAAAATCAAGAAACAAATTAAGATGAAAATGATGCAAGTGAAGCAAAAGCGAATAAAGATGAAAGCTTGATATAATTAAATTGGTCTGAAGGTGTGAGAGAAAGAAAGGCATTGAAAAAAATTGACATTCTAGGAGAATTGAAGCAAAATCAGCTGAAGCAGTGATAGATCTGAATGGCAAATACATTGAAAAACCAGAAGACAAAAGATCAACAGGAACAAAAGTGACAAACAAGAAATATGCAGCTCCTGTATCTTAATTAAACCGAGTCCTTCACGCAGGCTTTTACCAATGAGGTAAGACACCCTAATACAAAAACCATGCAGTTAAACTCTCTTTCATATAGAAACACATATCCTCAAGAGGATGGTACGATTATCCCTATACATTCTTTCATAATTACTTCTAGTAGTTCCTCAAGCATTAAATACTTTGAGAAAGGTCTGAAGAGGGGGAATGTAGGAGTGCAACAAGTGTTACTGGTAGGTAATATGGGCTTTACTACAAGACCCATCTTTCACATCTCACCCACGATAAGGTTGCACCAAGTCTGGCTGGCTTACAGGTATCATCCATGCGAATAAACCAATATTTATTATGAAGCGTACAGACATTCAGAAAGGATAAAAAGACTTGGTGCCTGATTTAGAGTGTGACGGGCAGGTATTTCATCACAATAGTGAAGGATATCCCATCTGCCCTACTACAATGCCCTAGGATATAATGTACTTGCAATATGATGAGTGCGATATTTGCCACGTTTTGATTGAGTAACCTGTCTGCCAAACTCACAATCAGGACCTAAGTCAAGAATTGCTCTGCAAAATTTTGAAAATAGGTTACCATATTCTTACCTAGTAGCATGTCATAAACAAGAGAGGTATAAAATGGAGCTGTTCTACAGATCCCCAAGAAAGCTTCTGTCTGACATCACTCAAGGATATCACCAGGTGGCTCACTTACCATAAATCAACTGGAGCAATGGGTTAACTTCCTGCATATTGACAAGGACATCCTGGTCTATTGTACTGGTTCATGGTGGCAGTTGACTGTTTAGAGTCCATGAAGCCTGATCTAGTCACAACAAGTGTTCCTCCCACCTACTAGAGGCACTCTCATCTACAGAGACAAGTATTATCTTCTACACATCGAGCTAATGTAAGGGGTTAAGTCATTCTGACACCGCTGTGGGAATCAGGGAGACTAGACTCACCTCCTGACTGTGGTGGAATTTCAATCTCACTTAGAGAACACAAAGAGGGGAGAGATGTAGTACCAATGCTTTTCAGATTGATTGCATAAATGGCTAAGGACATAAAATGGCTGTAAAATGTACCAACCGGCTCACTAAAATAATCACCACCATGAAAAGCCTCTTAGTAAGAGATAGAGGGAGAAGGACACCCAAAAGCTTTCAGTCTAAGGATTAAAGTAAAATCATTGAAGATTTTTAGTACCAATGAGATGTCCCAGTCGGGAAAAGAAATAATAAGAGAACACTCTTGAGGAGTCAAAACTGTTCACTACCTTGCTTTCTCTAAGCATGGATGGCCCCCAATTGTTCTGAGAGTGACGGCAGCTAATTCCAAGAAGAAGCACTCCAGGAAGGAAAACTAGTGACTTTATTACACAAGCAAAGTTCCAATCATTTAGCCACATAGAAGGATCTAAATGATTCTCAATGTTTCTCATGGAATTTCAGGTTAGAGGGCACATTTGCACTGCAGCTGTCACCTCACAGGATATACCTTTTGAAATGAGTCCCTTTTTCTTCCTCCTACAAACTACTAAGCTCAACGTTCCAACTCTCGGTTTGGGATGATACGGAGAGAAAAAAGAAAAATCCATTCCTTTGTTTCTGTTACCTGATGCAAAATTGCATACTGTTGCAGAGGAAGCACTTTTTACTCACTTCAATCTAGCACTGGGCCCATACCTATTTTATTTTGTATATACCGTATTCCACCCTCAGAGGTGATGGTCTGCCCATGGATCTTTCTCTGTCATAGTGAGGGGTGAGAAATCAGGATGTCCAACTCTGGGCCACCCAATGAGGACCATTCATTGGTAGCCAACTCACAAACCGGTCATCACGTTCAAATATATTGCACTCAAAACCATGCTGTAGAAATAGAGTATTGCAATTGGTAGGCCCAACCTCCTAAAGAGGTTTAGTCTGACAAGAATCATGCAAACCAAGAGCTCTGCTGTGGCTACACAGAACAAGAGCAAAAAAACCTGATGTTCTGAAAATAATCTAGGACTCTCTCTGATATAAAATATTAAAATCAGCACAGTTTCTGCAAACAAAACCCAGACAAATTTAGATACTCTGGTTATTGTATAAAATATTCATCATGAGTACACACAAGTAACATTTTGAGAAGCTCAGTCATAAATCTAACAATTCTAGTCAAGTAAATCTATTCCTAAATAAAAGAATCCATAAGGAGGATGGTTTAGAATTAATAATTTCTAGCACCAACAAAAGCAGGAGGTTGGTTCACTAAGGTGCTCTTAGCATGGGTAAAGGGATCAAGTTAAAGTCCAAAAGGGAAAAAGTCCATGGGAATGGGCAAGGGGAATGGAGCATAAATCAGGAAAGTTCAAGTCTGGTTTCTCATCAAACTGCTCCAAATCGTCCAACAGGCAAGATCATCAGCAAGGGCAAAAAGGCAAGGGGCATCAAAGAGAAAGTCCGGCAGGCAGGAAGCAAGGAAAAGTGATGAGAGGGGGGTCCCCTGAGCCTAAGCTTAGCCTCCTCCTCCTAATAAAATCATTTTTATATAGTTCATATTTGTCATTATGACATCAATGGTCTGAACATCATGTGATCATTCTTCCATTCTCCAGGTACAAATTGATATTCCAGCATATTTTCCCATTGTAGGAAAGTGCCTTTTTTTAAATGGTTACCCTCCACTTTTTGCTTGATGCCTTATGATATTTCAAACTGTAAGTGCACTGGGTCCCAGTGCCAGATCTCTTTCCCCAAAACTATACCATAATTGGCACAACTTCAGCCACCCCTCGAAGTCCCTAGTTCCCTGGTAAACTGTAACCCTGGTACCTAGGGCATTGGGGCTGAAGAGGGTCCATGGGGCTGCACAAATTGTGCCACCCCAAAGACTCCCCACCAAGAATATGCAAGCTGCCATTGCAAGTTGTGTGTCTTGGTGCAGAGAAAACCGAAGAGTCGACATTGCACACAGCCCTGTGTGCCATGTCCCCATACATTGCATGAAGTATAGGTAAGTCACCCCTACTACAGGCCTTATAGTCCTAAGGCAGCGTGCACTATATCCCTTGTGTGGACATATCTGCATGAGCAAATATGACCCTACAATATCAAGTCTATTCTTGGATATTGTAAGTGCAAAGGGAAGCCATAGAAAGTACAGGGGCTGGATACCTGTCATTATGATTTTCCTAGCTCTATGCATAGGATCAAAATGAATTTAGCACCACATTATTTTAGTGCCTTGGTACATCTTTACCTTCCCTCACGACTTCTGCGAACCTCTAACCAATTAAAATTTCAAGTTCCCAAGATCAAACGAGCACGCATGGGCGGACGATCTTTTGCCTACTTAGCTCCATCTTTATGGAACTCTCTTCCATTTCAACTATGCCAGGAAACCATCTATCATAAATTTCGTAAGGATTTAAAAACGTGGTTATTCAACCACTAGAGCATGTTCTCTACTATTAGCGCGGGTCCGTAGGCACCGGGAAACCTCCGGGTAGCTGTGCGCCATATAAATTTAATTTAATAATAATAATAATAGCTCCATGATGGCTTCACTGCACCCTAAGATGTTTGGTACCAAACATCTTGTCTTAATAAATCTTCACTGATGCCAGTGTTAGATTTATTAATAAACGCACACAGGAGACCCTTCCAACCTACTAAGCACTGCTGTGGTCTCTGACTAGTCATAGTCAGCCTGCAACCACCAGCCATGATTCTGGCCTTATGAGGGGAGAGCCTGTGCTTTCAGAGGCCCGAAACAAAGCCTGGCAGAGGTGCTTCACACCTCCTCCAGGCTGGAATGTTCTTTCAGAGCAGGAAGCTTCAAAGGCGGTGCCACCTTTGAAGTGCAACCCAGGCTTTTCCAGATAGTGGGGGATGCTAACACCCCTGTTCTGCACAACATTTGGTGGGAGGACAGGCGGGAAAGTTAGTTAGATGAGGAGGAGTGCCCACATTCAGCCATCACTAGTGTGGCAGGTGATGTAGACACTTCTTTTGAAAATCCACCATCTTGAGATGTTGGGAAAATAACCTATCAGTGCTTGGGTAGTGCCCCTTCCCACAGGAAGTGATCATTTTGAGGGTGTAGACACCCTAAAGGTAGGTAGCCCATTGGCTACTACCAGTATCACCCTTTAACGCCCCTAAACGTAGTATTTAGGTGGCACCCCTGGACCTTAAACCTTAGATTCAATGGACACAAAGAAGAAACAGACCAAGAAGAGCTGCTGCCCGAGAACTGAAGCCCTTCTAAAGAGAAACTGGCACCAAACCCTGCCCGCTGCCTTAAGGACTCAACAGTCATGGTGTGCTGCCTCGCTTTGGTGCTGTGAGGACTACAAGAACCCCGGAGCACCTCCAGTGTTTGACAAATTGCCAAAGAACCTCCCTTGGGGTTGAGGCTCTGCTCCACTGCGACAGTAGGCACTGAACCGCAGAACCTGGACTTACCGACTTGCTGATCCCTGGTGACTCCAAAACAGCACCCTGACCAAAAGTGGCACACCAGCTCCAAAGGGTTAGACATGTCCGCCCACCAAGTTGGAGGACATCAGGTTCTACCAAAGCCATGCCGCACCAATACCAAGGGCACCGGGACCTCCTGCAACCTGCACCGAGATGAAGAGTCTCCTCCAGACTCCAACTGCCCAATAAGGAAGCACCCATTGAGGGACATCAAGACCCCAGAGACCCACATTTTGAGTGTCCCAGCTTTCCTGAAATCGCTTCTCCAAGTGCCTGCTCCTGACCGCGAGGACATCTTGGTGCACGCTGCCCGGCTGACCTATCTGCTCTGTACCCGGCCCGACTGATCCCGGTAACGATGATACAGCTTTGCTCCTGTGGTCCTGAGGCCCTTTCGCCCTGCTCCCCCGAGTGGGCCCCCTTGGACTTACCTGTAAGTCCCTTTGTGCAGTGTGTTTTCAACTGGCCCCCTCTCCCGTAGCACTCCAGCTACCAATGACTTCAGCTCCCTGCCCCTGGCCGAATCTGGGACGCTCCAGAGAATCCGCTGGTGGAACATTGGACTTGGCCTTACTAACTACCGGAATCCAAGAGGTGAACCTTGAAAGTCGACTGTACGATTTTATATGCATTTTTGTCTTTTTCCCCATTGACTTCACTGGTGCTTAATTGCGCACAAGTGATCTATTTTGCGAACTATTAAAATTCATAACTTTAAAAGTACTTACTGTAGAATTAAGTTCTTAGTCTGCAAATTTATATAAAAATCGATATTCATTTTGCAAATTGGTCTGTGTCTCATTTATTGCCTTTGTGAGTACAACAAATGCTTAACACTACCCTCTGATAAGCCTAACTGCTCTACCACACTACCACAAATCGAGCATTAGTATTATCTACTTTTGCCTCTATAAACCAATAAGGGACTCACTGGACTCTCTGCACAGTGTACTTCTTTTTATACACTATATAGACAGCCAGCTTCCTACACTCACGCACATCATGAGAAACAACTGTCCATTCCATCTTCACAGTTTAGTTGACAAAGAGAATATTTACTTTGTTGCTCTCCATGGATATAGTTTAAAGGTCGAGTTCCCACCATTCGTACACAAAGGGGTGTAAGAAAGACTCTTGTTGCTTAAAAGAATGTTGCACGAACAAGAACAAATAAAGCAACATTTGATGAAACGTTTTAAAGTCCATTGCACAAGGCTATGAAATAATGCAGCCTAAAGAGAGAAGACATCTCAAACGTATTTTAAATTTAACATTTCTTTTCTAGTAAAATAAAACTCCCAATCAAGTTGAAGCATAACAAAATAAATCATACATATCATATATAAGCATTTTATAAAGTTATCAGTAAATGTTCAACTTCAATTATGGCCCACTACTACAACTTCAAAAAGTTGCAACATGTAAATAATTTATAACAATCATTAAATTAAAATTGTTTGTATGCATAAATGATCTTTATAATGTTAGGCACTTATACTGAAAGTCTCAGGCATGTAACTCTTTGCATAATCGAATTGCACCAATGTCGAGTTTGTTATGACACTCTGCAATGAAATCAAAAGAAATCCTAAGTTTTATCATTAGTTTTTCATGACATCTTTATTAAGAATATAAGGCAATCAGTTACTTAACACATCTTAATTTCACTATTTGATTAGTCCTACTGTTTCTACCTAATCAAACACACATTTACGGTGCTGGTACATCATCTTTCCTCAGTTTCAGAGTCAATTTTCTAGAAGTGTGCAAAGTGCACATTTATGTCTTCATTATCAAGATTGGTTTATGTGTCATGCAAAGCATGATCAGCTTTTATGCTGCATCAAGCCCCCCTCTGATGGCGAATTAAGCCATCACAAAAATCCACATTAGATCATCACAAATCACAGTTTTGTTGTCTTAAGCCTTTTTCTTCTAAACTCTTCCAGAATTTTCATTTCACTGTAGATCAACTATTACTGTTACATCACTTTCCTTATCTCTGCTAGGGCCAAAAAGCCATTTGAATTGCATAAAAGCAAATGTTAGCCTGCTTGCACACTAGAACTGAAAAGAGTCCTTAGGCCTTGTTTGTTAAACCCTGCATCTTGACCAATGCCGCTGGTAGATGCAAAAGGTTGAACCATGGCCAGTTAATATCTGGCATTCAAATAATAATTACAAAATCAAATCAAGTGAATAGCAAAAACCAATAATTTTTGCCAATGAGCGCATGATGAATAAAAAACGATAATTCAAAATTGAGCTAAAACACTCAGTACACAATGTTTGAATCAGGAAAGTTGCAGTGTTATAAATGAGTCACACTACAAGGAGAAAATCCCAACTCTACATCTAAACAATTCAACTGTCCATCTCCAATAGCTGACAAGGTACAACACGTCTATAAATGGCACACTCTTTCAGTCATTAAAATGAACTATTGCAAAAAATATCGGTGTTAATTTCTTGCGGTTTAAACTGAAATAAATTGAAATGTACAAAGCATTTTCATTATCAATGCATGTGAACCATCAGAAATCCTTGCTACATATACAATAAACTTGAAAAAGAATAGATTAAACCAGGTGTAATGCCTGTTTGTCGTGCTCAGCAAACTGATCTGATAATGGAGCAATCTAATTTGATTCTACAAGGCCTGCAGTGGATTTTAGTATATTTGCAGAATCCATCATGACATATACGGTGTGGTACCTTGGGAACATTGTCTTTTAGTGTTATATCAATAATTTTAGAAAACTGAATTCACGTCATTAGATTCTTGAGCTCAGTCATAAAGTATATTTCAAAATGAGTGGGCAGTGAGAACGTACACATTGAAAAATGAGCTTTCCCTGATACACAAAGCAAATGCACTACTACAGAGTAAATTAATTTAAAATCAGTCCTGTGCAGATGTATGTCAAAATATGATGGTGTGGTATATATATAAACAGCTTTGACAAAGACCTCTCGGTCGAAACGCGTCAGCTACTTTAAATTAACTATTTCTGGACTTACCTGGAGTGCGGGCACTTTTCTTGTGGCGCGGCGTGGCTGCGTCAGCAAGGATCTTCAAGTGTATATATATATATATATATATATATATTCACTGAAAAAACCATAGGTTTTAGGGACAGTTATAGTTACTTGGACATTGCACTCGTAAAAAACCCGTGAAATTCCCCCGTTATAGTTAGTTCAGCTAACTATAACTCGCGCCCCCGCAATGCACTGCTGATGACATCACATATTACATCACTCATGACATGGTCAGTGACATCACTGATGACATCACTGATGACATCTCAAATGACATCACTGATGACATCATCCAGTGACTGTGTGTTTCTGTAAAGTTTAAATATTTTTAATATATATAGGAAAAGACGTATTGAGTGGGTGTGTAAGTGTCTGTATGGATGATTTAGTAGGTGCGTGACTGACTCTATAAGTGAGTGATTTAACGTATCTTACTGAATGCATGGGTTAGTGACTAAACTGGGTGAATGTCTGTATCCGTCTGTCTGTTGCTGTGTAAGTGGCTGCATGGGTTTGTGAATAGCTACATGAGTGTCTATATGAGTTATTGATTGGTTGTCTGAGTATCTGTATGGGTGCCTGAGTGTTTGTGTGGGTGGGGTGTGTGCGACTCTGTGCATAGATGTGTGAGTGGGTGATTCACTGGGTGGATGGTTTCAAGAGTGCATCTGTGATAGACTGTATGGGTGGGTAAGTGTGTGTAAGAGTGTGTTAGTGAGTGAATGTATGTCCCAGTGGTACATGTGTGAGTAACTACATATGTGAAAGGCAGTATATATGTGTGTTGGAGTATATAAATAGCTATAAGCGAGAGTGAGTGATTGTGATAGTGGCTGTATGGATGAGTGTGTGCTTGTATCAGTGATTGTATAAGAGCGTAACAATGTGCTAGTATTTGTATGATTAAGTGAGCTGGTGTGTGTATAACTGTATAGGTGAGTAAATGGCAGTGTGTTTAATTATTTGCATGACTGACTAGGTGTGTGAGTACCTCTATGGATGAGTGGCGGTGTTTGAGTGTCTATATAGGAGTAAGAGTGCATATGATAGTCCTGTACTGAGTGACCATAAGTATGAGTGACTGTACGGGTGAGTGAGTGGATGTGTGTGTGTAGACCTAAGAATCAGTGAGTGGGTTTGTAGTTATTGGTGTTGGAGTGTCTATGGTTTTGCGAATGGCAGTCTGTAATTTAGAGTGGGTGTATCAAAGGTTATATTAGGGTGTGAGGAGGTGCATCAGATTATCACGTGGATGATGTCACCAGTGATGTCATTTGAGATGTCATCAGTGATGTCATCAGTGATGTCACTGACCATGTCATGAGTGATGTAATATGTGACGTCATCAGCAGTGCATTGCGGGGCGCGAGTTATAGTTAGCTGAACTAACTATAACGGGGGAATTTCACGGGTTTTTTACGAGTGCAATGTCCAAGTAACTATAACTGTCCCTAAAACCTATGGTTTTTTCAGTGAATTTCAAAGGTTTTTTAAATGCTAATTTGTAACTATAAGGTGTCTGAAACCTATGGTTTTTTCAGTGAATTTCAAAGGTTTTTAAAATGCTAATTTCTAACTATAACGTGCCTGAAACCTACGTTTTTTTCAGTGAATTCCAAAGGTTTTGTAAATGACAATTTTTAAAAGTATTAATTGTTATATTAATTTTTTTCATACTGATTTACTACATATTTAGAAACAATTTTTTTTACATATTTTATTTTTTAAATTACATTGTAATTACATTATACATTACATTACAAAAAATACTTTCTCAGAATGAATTACTTTAGTTTAAATACTTTGCACATAGGCAATAGACTTTTAAGTACAGTAGTTACAGTTGTTGCAATGGGCAACACATTTTCAAACACAATGCAACATTCAGCTCAATGTGAATTTCTAGTTAAATGCAATTAGTTACTTTATGGATTACTTTTCTAACCACAGGACTGGATCCTAGATTCAGTCCTGGGACATCTCCTGTAAACAGTTGAGTAAAAGCGTTTTGGTTACAGTACTGATTTTTAAGGAATATTATTGTATTTTAAAAGTTGACACACAAACTTTTTCTCATATAGTCACCAATGTTATCCTATGGAAGGAAATTCACTTAGCAGGTAAAAACTGTTATCGTTACTTTTTCTTACTCAGTGTTGGATCCTGGATCCAGCACTGGTGCATCTCCTGTAAACAGTTGAAAGAATGCGTTTAAGTCATACAGGCGATTTTTAAGGAATATTTGTAGTTTGTAAAAATCAACACTTTGAAACTTTTTGCTGAAAACCAGACAATGGATTCCTATGGAAGAAAATATAAGTTACTGGTAAGTACGGTTAAAATGACTTTTTAGGGTCAGTGCTGGGCTAAAAGATGCAGCACTGGGTTCTCTCCTGATAACAGGTGAGTAAATCGGAATTCGTATTTCGGCTGATTTTAGAGGAATATTTTAAAGTTCCAAAACTCCACACTTAGAAGAATTTCCAAGTGAAACCAGTCAATGTTAGCCTATGGAAGGAAATTCAAGTTACTGGTAAGTACGGTTAGAATTACTTTTCAGGGTCAGTGCTGGGCTAAAAGGTGCAGCACTGGGTTTTCTCCTGATAACAGGTGAGTAAGTCGGAATTCGGATTTCGGCTGATTTTAGAGGAATATTTGTATGTTTCAAAAATCAACACTTAGAAACTTTTTCAGCAAAAAGCAGGCAATGATATCCTATGGAAGGAAATTCAAGTTACTGGTAAGTACGGTTAAAATTACTTTTCAGGATTAGTACTGGGCTGAAAGATGCAGCACTGAGGTCTCTCCTGATAACAGGTGAGTAAATCGGAATTCGTATTTCGGCTGATTTTAGATGAATATTTTAAAGTTCCAAAACTCCACACTTAGAAGAATTTCCAAGTGAAACCAGTCAATGTTAGCCTATGGAAGGAAATTCAAGTTACTGGTAAGTACGGTTAAAATTACTTTTCAGGACCAGTACTGGGCTGAAAGATACAGCACTGAGGTCTCTCCTTATAACAGGTGAGTAAATCGGAATTCGTATTTCTGCTGATTTTAGATGAATATTTTAAAGTTCCAAAACTCCACACTTAGAAGAATTTCCAAGTGAAACCAGTCAATGTTAGCCTATGGAAGGAAATTCAAGTTACTGGTAAGTACGGTTAAAATTACTTTTCAGGACCAGTACTGGGCTGAAAGATACAGCACTGAGGTCTCTCCTGATAACAGGTGAGTAAATCAGAATTCGTATTTCGGCTGATTTTAGAGGAATATTTGTATGTTTCAAAAATCAACACTTAGAAACTTTTTCAGCAAAAAGCAGGCAATGATATCCTATGCAAGGAAATTCAAGTTACTAGTAAGTACGGTTAAAATTACTTTTCAGGACCAGTACTGGGCTGAAAGATACAGCACTGAGGTCTCTCCTTATAACAGGTGAGTAAATCGGAATTCGTATTTCGGCTGATTTTAGAGGAATATTTGTATGTTTCAAAAATCAACACTTAGAAACTTTTTCAGCAAAAAGCAGGCAATGATATCCTATGGAAGGAAATTCAAGTTACTGGTAAGTACGGTTAAAATTACTTTTCAGGACCAGTACTGGGCTGAAAGATGCAGCACTGAGGTCTCTCCTTATAACAGGTGAGTAAATCGGAATTCGTATTTCGGATGATTTTAGAAGAATATTTGCACAATGGTGAAGGAAGGGGGCGGGGCCTGAGGTGACATCTGTGCAAACGCGCCCCGTGGCGCGTTTTAAGTTGGGGGATTAAGTCCCCTTGAATCCTGAGGGTCCCTAGGGGCCAACTAGCCCACCAGGAACCTCCAATATGCGCCAGGGGCTGCGTTGCAGAGACGTGTAGAGAGGCCACACCCCTTTTACACCTCTCTGCAACGCAGCTCTGTGGCGCTTTCTGGATGTACCTGTTGGGCTAGTTGGCCCCCAGGGACCCTCAGGATTGAAGGGGATTTAATTCCCCATCTTAAAACGCGCCACGGGCCTGTTTGCACACATGTCACTGAAGCCCCGCCCTCCCTTCACCACTGTGCAAACACGCCCCGTGGCGCGTTTTAAGTTGGGGGATTAAGTCCCTTGAATCCTGAGGGTCCCCGGAGTCCAACTAGCCCACCATATACCTCCAAAAGCGCCACAGAGCTGCGTTGCAGAGAGGTGTAAAAGGGGCGTGGCCTCTGTACACCTCTCTGCAAGGCAGCTCCCTGGCGCATACTGGAGGTTGCTGGTGGGCTAGTTGGCCCCCAGGGACCCCCAGTATTCAAGGGAATTCGTTCCCCCTCTGCAAACGCGCCAGGGTGCGCGTTTGCAGAGTGGTGAAGGAAGGGGGCGGGGCCTGCGGGCCCGATCGTTTTTTTTTTGTTGTTGTTTATTTTTGTCGCCTCAAGGGGGGCTGTGTGGCCCCCCTTCCTTTTTCCTGTTTTTGGGCCCTGGGGACCCCATCCCCCAGGGCCTTACCCCTTTTCTTGTAATTAAAATTAAAAAAAACGGGAAGGGGGCCGCGTGGCCCCCTTCCCTGGGCCTGTATTGGCCCCGGGGACCCCATCCCCCGGGGCATGGCCTCTTTTTTTTTATTTGGAGGGGGCTGCGTGGCCCCCTCCTCAGGCCATTTAAGGCCCCGGGGACCCCATCCCCGGGCCGGCCTTGCACTTTTTTTAAATTTTTTTTTACTTTGGGGAGGGGGCTGTGTGGCCCCCTCCGTGGCCACTTATGGCCCCGGGGACCCCATCCCCCGGGGCCTGGCCTCTCGTTGGGGACTGTGGGGGGTCCCCAAGCCCCCACAGTCCCGCCGGCTCCCCGTGTCCTACGGGAGCCGGCATTGCTTTACACATGGGGAGCTGCTAAGATGCAGCTCCCCATGTGGAAAGCAGTCGGCTTTGGATATTGGAAGAGAGAGCAGGTTTCCTGCTCTCTCTTCCAATATCCAAAGCAGTTTACAATGACAGGACGGGAGCCGCGAGGCTCCCGTCCTGTCATTGCAAACAGCAGTGTCCCGGGGTAGGCACCCCGGGACACTGCAGGAGCCGGCCCTGGGGGTGGCGGTCCCTAGGGCCATCAAGGGCTCCAGGAGGGGGCCGCGCGGCCCCCTCCCTTAAATTGCACAGCCCCGGGGAGGTGGTGGTCCCCGGGGCTCTGGGGGTCCGTAATGGACCCCCACATTTATTTTATAAGTGCCCCGAGGAGGTGGTGGTCCCCGGGGCATGTGGGGGGGCTGGAGCCCCCCACACACCTTATTTAAATTAAAAAAAGAAGCCCCGGGGGTGGCGGTCCCCGGGGCTGCGGGAGGGCAGAAGAGCCCTCCCGCACCATTTTTTCAATAAAGCCCCGGGGGTGGCGGTCCCCGGGGCTTGGGGGGCCCTTTGAGGCCCCCCACACATAAAATTAACCCCCACCATGCCCCCGGGACTTGGGCCACCCGGGGGCAAAATACAATCAAAGCGCGGGAGACCGCGCTTCGATTTTTTTTTTTCGGCAGGATTCGCGCAACCTGAGCGCATCCTGCCAATTTTTAAAAAAATTATATATTTTTTTTTTTGCCCAGGGGGTCCTTGTGGGACCCCCCTGAGCAAACCTAGGGGGTCAGGGTGTTTCTACCCTGCCCCTTTTGTGCGCTTTGCGCACTTGTTTCTGTCCCTCGGTTCTACCGAGGGACAAAATGGCTGCCAACACTTCCTGAATTGGAGTGTTGACAGCCAATTAGCATGCAGCTCGTGATCGGGAGGGTGCGCGAATCCGACGCGGCCATAGATATCACTATCTTTTTACTTTTGATTTTCTCAGCAACTACTGAACGGATTTACACCATTTAACAAAAGGGTTCTTTCTGAACCAAGAACTACATCTTTGCCAAATTTGGTGTAATTCCGTTCAGCAGTTCGGGCTGTAGCCGTGTCTAAAGTTTCCTATGGAAAATTGCATGGGGAAAACGCGTTTTGGGACCCCCTTTTTTCTCGGCCCCCGCTTGACGAATCCCCCGAGACTTTCAGGGTAGGAGCGGACCGGAGCGGGCCATAAAGTTTGAAAATTTTGCGAAGATACGTCAACCGGCAAGAGAGTTATTTCAAATAGAATGTCGCGGATTTCCTATGGATAATAGGTTGTAACTATAACTATCTACTGGCGACCGCCTGTAGATAATATATACACACATATATATATATATATATATATATATTCACTGAAAAAACCATAGGTTTCAGGGACGTTATAGTTAGAAATGATCATTTAAAAAACCTTTGAAATTCACTGAAAAAACCATAGGTTTCAGGGACGTTATAGTTAGCTGGACATTTCACTCATACAAAACCATAGAAATTCCACTGTTCTAGTTAGTTCAGCTAACTATAACTCGCGCCCCCGCAATGCACTGCTGATCACATCACATATTACATCATTCATGACATGGTCAGTGACATCACTGATGACATCACTGATCACATCTCAAATGACATCACTGATGACATCACTGATGACATCATCCAGTGAATGTGTTTTTCTTTAAAGTTTAAATATGTATTATATATATACCAAGGTGTATTGAAGAATGAGTGGGTGTATAAGTGTCTGGATGGAGGATTTAGTAGGTGTGTGACTGACTGTTTAACTGAGTTATTACATGTGTCTTACTGAATGCGTGGGTTAGTGACTAAACTGTGTGAATGTCTATATCAGTCTGTTTGCTGTTGTATAAGCTGCTGCATGGGTTGGTCATGAGCTACATGAGTGTCTATATGGGTTATTAATTGGTTGCCAGAGTATTTGTATGGGTGCCTCAGTGTGTGTGTGGGTGCGTGGGAGGTGTGTGACTCTGTGCATACATGTTTGAGTGGTTGATGCACTGGGTGTATGGGTTCAAGAGTGCATGTGGAAACAGCTGTATGCATGGGTGAGAGTGTGTATGGGTGTGTTAGTGAGTGAATGGATGTCTCAGTGGTACATGTCCAACTAACTACATATGTAAAAGACTGTGTATGTGAGAGTTGGAGTATATAAATGACTATACGTGAGAGTTAGTGATTGTGAGAGTGGCTGAATGGATGAGTGTGTACTTGTATCAGTGATTGTATAAGAGACTAATTATGCGTTTCTTTCTGTTTGAATAAGTGATGTGTTGTGTGTATAACTGTATAGGTCAGTAAATGGAAGTGTGATTGATTATTTGCATGACTGACTAGGTGTGTGAGTAACTCTGGATGAGTGCTGCTGTGTGAGTGTCTGTGTAGGTGTATGAGTGCATATGATAGTGTTGTATTGATGAGTGACTGCATGTATGAGTGATTGTATGGGTGAATGAGTGGATGAGTGTGTAGACCTAAGAACCAGTGATTAGATATGTAGTAAGTAGTATTGGTGTGTCTATGGTTTCAAAAATGGTATTCTGTTTTTTGGAGTGGGTGTATCAAAGGTTATATTAGGGTGTGAGAAGGTGCATCAGATTGTCACATGGATGATGTCATCAGTGATGCCATTTGAGATGTCATCAGTGATGTCATCAGTGATGTCACTGACCATGTCATGAATGATGTAATATGTGATGTGATCAGCAGTGCATTGCGGGGCGCGAGTTATAGTTAGCTGAACTAACTATAACGGGGAATTTCTATGGTTTTGTACGAGTGAAATGTCCAGCTAACTAGAACATCCTGGAAACCTATGGTTTTTTCAGTGAATTTCAAAGGTTTTTTAAATGATAATTTCTAACTATAATGTCCCTGAAACCTGTGGCTTTTTCAGTGAATTTCTAAGGTTTTTTAAATGCTAATTTCTAACTATAACGTGCCTGAAACCTATGGTTTTTTCAGTGAATTTCAAACGTTTTTTAAATGATAATTTCTAATTATAATGTTCATTAAATCTATGGTACTTTCAGTGATTTTAAATAATCATTCCATTCTCAACCTAGTGAAAACAGCCAATATCGCCAGTTTTCCAACAATAGCTTCCGCAAAAACATTTCCCACAAATGAGAGCGACAACTAACGCTAATAATATGCAGAGTAGGAGTTCCCGTGCAAAAATAACACGAAAACACCACTTCCCGATATTTTGAATGAGCAGCCAAATCTGGGGTGCGATCCAAAAACAGGCGATAAGCTGCGTTAGCAGTAGGAATTCAACATCTGCCTTTAACTGGTGTAAAGCAGGACGACTACCTACAGTGTGAAAGGGAGCCCAGCCCAGAACCACATCTGAAGACCAACACATGTCATAGAGCTACTGACCATGCAGCTCCGACACCCAAGAAGGCCACAACACCCACTGCCATCACCCTCAGGACCTCCCCCCCGGACCACCCCCCTCCCTACTACCACCGAGGCAGCGCAGAACAGGACAGCGGACCTTCCAAAAACAGCATGGTCCCTCAGCCACACAATAGCTGAATCTTGGGAGATGTGGCAAGCAAGTATGTGTGAAGGATGCAAGTCACCCATCAATAAAAATGCACACAATACCAAGTGTAGCGGTGATGTGGTGGACAGATGTGGTGGACAGACCTCACTATGCAGAGCGCAAACCTCTCCATGTGGACATATACTGCTGGTGCTTGTAGTGTTGTGGACAATAGACGCAACCATGTTACCTCAGGCAGTGGGGAAGATCTCGGTCATGTAGCTGTGTTGTCCCCCCCTGGAAGCGGAAGCGGAGTGTGCTGGTCCAACGTACGCCGCTCCAGCGTATAAGTATGAATAAATAGGCTGGGGCTGTGGGCGTGGTTCACTTGTGGGAAGGCCAAAGCGTCTGCCAGGGTGGCAGCCCTCACCCTGCCACGAGGCCTCCGCCGTGACCGCCGGCCTCCTCGACACAGGCCCGCTGCAAACCCAGCAGCAGAGCACCACAGACTTATGTCTATACAGACTACTGCCTTCGATCTACACTGCGGACAGCAGGGTTCACAATTCAGATCGAGTCGTGATTGCAGATGACGCACTCCAGTAGGGGAGAGACATTGATCCCAGTGCGGCCCGCCCGGACCACGCATCATCGCAGACTGTGCATACACTGAGTGCTTCAGGTGCCACTAACTCAGTGCACCACAAGTCAATGCCACGTGGACTTATTAAGACAGAATTCATTAGGCAAAAGATATTGCTACCAGTGTGGCCCGCCCGGACCACGCATCATCGCAGGCTCCACACACGCTGGTTGCTTCAGGTGACACTAACTGTACAGCTCAACTCAACGCCACGTGGCTGTGGACCCTTGCTGACCGCTGCCTCCGGCCTACACTGCGGTCATCAGGGCTCACATTTAAAATTGACTCTTGATTCATTAATTGCAGAGTCCAGTAGGCAACTAAGTATTACATCCCTAAAACCTACATAATATCCTTTTAGTATCCTTGCTTCAAGAACTTGTTTTATATCAGTTATAGCTTTAGTACAATGACCAAATTCATCTTGCAAGTCCAAAGGAACACTGAATGGCAGTCTACACTGCGGACAGCAGAGCTCACAATTCAAATTGAGTCTTGATTTATTAATTGCAGACAGAATTGTACTCTATGTTATCGAATTATGTCAAGAGGAAGTGACAAAAAGCATTCCTTGATGTCTGTGCTGACTAGTGCCTTCGATCTACACTGCTGTCAGCAGGGCTCACAATTCAGATCGAGTCGCGATTGCAGATGATGCAGTCCAGTAGGCAAGAGACATTGCATCATCGCTGGCTGCGCACATGCTGAGCGCCACACCTACCACTAGCTCTATGCAGCTCAAGTCAACGCCACGTGGCTGTGGACTCTTCCTGACCACTGCCTCCGGCCTGCACTGCGGTCCGCAGGGCTCACAATTCAGATCGAGACATGATTGCAGATGACGCAGTCCAGTAGGCAACAGACATTGCATGATCGCTGGCTGCGCACATGCTGAGCGCCACACCTACCACTAACTGTATGCAGCTCAAGTCAATGCCACGTGGCTCTGGGCTCTTCCTGACCACTGCCTCCGGCCTACACTGTGGTCAGCAGGGCTCACAATTCACATCGAGTCGCGATTGCAGATGACTCAGTCCAGTAGGCAACAGACATTGCTCCCAGTGCGGCTCGCCCGCACCACGCATCATCGCTGGCTGCGCACACGCTGAATGCTTCTGATGCCCCTATCTCAGTGCAGCACAACTCATGAACCCTTTATGATACAATGTTTTGTGTATAATTTCACATCTGCTGCCCCTAACTCAGTGTACCACAAGTCATAGACCCTTTACGATACAATCTTGTGTGTATTATTTCACATCTGCTGCCCCTATCTTAGTTCAGCACAAATCATTGACCCTTTATGATTGAATTTGTGTGTCTGATCAAATGATTACTGTTGTACTTGTTGCCAGCACCAACCATTCCCGGACGGCTGGCTTACACTCACCCCACACTCATCCAGCACAGACGTCACTGGACATGTGACCCTGGAAATAAAAATGAGTCGAGCGCACGTGCCCATACCCAGTTCCACTATCTATCTGTGTCCGTGTGTTCATTATGTATGCAAGATGCGGCCCCCGGGCCCTACCACATTACATTGTGCTGTGGACAGGGTATGCAACCATGTTACCTCTGGCAGTGGGGAAAACTTCGGTTATGTAACTTTCTCTCGGTCATTGTACAAGTACGTACGTAGAGACTGGATCGTTAGAGTACTGCAAGGAGAGTGTATAGTGAATTTATAAGTGCTTGGAGATTGGCTGAGTAATTGTATAAGTACATATGTTGGCGCAGCCTAACCCCGAACACAAGCTTGGCTCTAATTGGCTGCCCTCCATGTGCCAAAAACTGAAACTTGAACTTTGCATGGCCCTGTATTGCTACAGCTGCAACACTCCACTGAATGTGCAATAAACATTCATATCCACACAGATGTGTCATGTCCACCATCTTTCATGTGTGGAACTATGGATGAATGTAGGGTCAGTGATTCCCCGTACGTTCCATGTTGGCCATGTTGTGGGACTTGGCTCACAGAGTGACACATTGGCGCTTGTGACCCGGGTGATGTCAGCACTACAACAGGGACACCCGCATCAGTTGATTCCTCATACAGCCCAGGACGGAGCCACGCCCATAGCTCCGGAGTCATTCTTCACAGCCTCACGCAGGACTGGCATACGCCAGGCCATCCCACTCCGCTTACGCTTACAGGGAAGGACAACAACGCTACATGGCCCAGATTTTCATTGCAGTGATCTGCTGGTCACACCCTAGTTGTCAGTACGCCACACCCACACCACACCCATCCAGCACAGGCGTCACAGGACACGTGACCCTGCCAATAAAAAAGACGGGGCGCACGTGCTCGACGCCATTTCAGAGTTGCTCGCACCGGATGCACTGCGGCCGGCACAGGCACACCGGCACGGGACGGTGACTTTCGGTCCACTGAGGTACGGGTACCGTAACTGCTGAGCGGGTGTACAGCCTGCGGTGATGGCCCGTCCCGGCGGTCTGGACAGCTCAAGTTTTGTGTGCTCTGCTGGACCGCAGTGTAGGCCTGAGCCATCAGACAGCGCAGGCTTACCGGCACATGGCGTCGCCTCGCTGGTCACAGAGTTAGTGGCACCGCAAGGGCTGAGCGGGTGTGCAGCCTGCGATGAAAAGACCGGTGCACTGGTATGTCCTCTGCCATGGCGAAATCAAGACCCAGCACCAAATGTGAGACCTAGTGGCCTGCGGAGCGGGGCTGCATGATATGCAGGGTGCCGTGGCTTGCAGCGGCATGTGGTAGGCCCTCTTTTCTACACACAGGTTGCGAAAGGTGAGCAGAGAGGCTTGTTAGCGCATCGGCGGGCAGTGACCTCCGGGGAGTGGGAGTGGATGGGGTGCAGCAGCCTGGGTGCACAGCGGCGGATGGTCACCTCCGGGCAGTGGTAGTGGATGGGGTGCAGCAGCCTGGGTGCGCAGCAGCGGGCAGACACCTCTGGGCAGTGGAAGTGGATGGGGTGCAGCAGCCTGGGTGCGCAGCGGCGAGCAGACACCTCTGGGCAGTGGAAGTGGATGGGGTGCAGCAGCCTGGATGCACAAAGGCGGGACAGAGAATTAGGCGTGTGCAGTTGTATGTACTCTGCCATTACTGATTCCATCCTACGTTTCAGATGAGTAAGCTTGAGGGCTTCACTATGTTCCGGCACGTGGTTGGAGACACACCGGTGACGGAAAGGTGAGCTGTGAGGGTTTTGTCCACAGTGTGGGCACTCACTGTCTCTCTCCATCTCTTCCTTTCTCTCCCTCACACTCTTTCTCTCTCTCTTCCTCTCTCTCTCACTCTATCTCTTCCTCTCTCTCACACTGTTATTTTCTTTCTCTCTCTCTACCTCTCTCTCTCTTTCTTTCTCTCTCTCTTCCTCTGTTTCTCTCTTCCTCTTTCTCACACTGTTTCTCTCTTTCTCTCTCTCTTCCTCTCTCACTGTTTCTCTCTCTCTTCCTCTCTCTCTCACTCTTTCTCTTTGTCTACCTCTCACTGTTTCTTTCTTTTTCTCTCTCTTCCTCTCTGTCACTCTTTCTCTCTCTCTCTCCTTTGATGGATGCATGACGCACAATGTTATCTTGCTTTTTGTCTAGCAGGCTGTGATTCACATATTGACGACCGCCCTCCCCCCGACACGGACCTCCTGCCACGAGGCGATGACTTCAGTTCCACTAAGTTAGTGCCACCAGAGCTGAGCGCGTGTGCAGCCTGCGATGATGCGTGACCATCCTGCAATCAAAACCCACTTTGAATTGTGAGCTCGGCTTGACCGCGTGTACGCAACGCCTCAGGAGGTTGCTTTGGCACGTGGTGGACCCTCTTAGACACACGCCGGTGGCGGAAGGTGAGCAGAGAGGCTTGTTTCCGCAGCAGCGAGCAGTCACCTCTGGGCGGTGGGAGTGGATAGTGTGCAGCACCCTGCGTGCACAAGAGCGGGCAGACACCTCCGACCAGTGGGAGTGGATGGGGTGCAGCAGCCTGGGTGCACAGGAGCGGGCAGACACCTCTAGGCAGTGGGAGTGGATGGGATGCAGCAGTCTAGGTGCGCAGGAACGGGCAGTCACCTCCGGACAGTGGGACTGGATGGGGTGCACCAACCTGGGTGCACAGCAGCGGGCAGACACCTCTGGGCAGTGGGAGTGGATGGGGTACAGCAGCCTGGGTGCGCAGAGGCGGGCAGACACCTCTGGGTGGTGGGAGTCGATGGGGTGCAGCAGCCTGCGTGCGCAGGGGCAAAACGGAGAATTAGGCGTGTGCAGTTGTATGTACTCTGCCATTACTGATTCTATACTATGTTTCAGATGACTAAACTTCAAGACTGCACTATGTCCCGGCACGTGGTTGGAGACACACCGGTGGCAGAAAGGTGAGCTGTGAGGATTTTCTCCACAGTGTCAACACTCACTCTCCCTCTCCATCTCTTCCTTTCTGTCACTCACACTCTTTCTCTTTCTCTTTCTCTCTCTCTCACTCTCTATCTCTTCCTTTCTCTCTCTCACACACTCTTTCTCTCTTTCTATGTCTTTTCCTCTCTCTCTCATTCTTTCTTTCTCTCTCTCTTCCTCTCTGTCGCACTCTTTCTCTCTCTCTCACACTGAATCTCTCTTTCACTCTCTCTTCCTTGTATCTCACTCTTTCTCTCATTCTCTCTCTCTTCCTCTCTCTCTTCCTCTCTCTCTCGCTGTCTTCCTCTCTCTCACTCTTTCTTTCTCTGTCTCTTCCTCTCTCTCACTCTTTCTCTCTCTCTCCTTTCATGGACGCATGACGCACAACCTTATCTTTCTTTTTGTCTTGCAGGCTGTAATTCACAAATTGTCGAGGAATGACACGCCATACCTGTACCTACTTTTATTTTGTTGTTTTGTTTAAATAAAAGGTTTTATAAGTAAATCCCTAGATGACTGAGATTCTTATTTGTCCAACCTCACATGCATCTTCTTTACTATAATTGTGCGATATCAGCCAATTTGTTACGTTCCAGATTTCCTAAGGTTGCTGTCACATTTGTTTGTGTGGGGGGGAAGGTGGGGGGGATGGCGGACAAGGGGCTGTGGCGGGGGGTGGCGGAGAAGTGTTGGGTGTCCAGGCTGCATGATCGTTGGCTCCATTGCATCTGTTGTCATTCACTTTGAAAGTTAAAAATATCGTCTCAAATACTTAACCACTACTACAAAACACATACCACACCTTCTTAATTTCTAATTTACCTTCGTAGTTGGTATGCAGATTTCAAATGTCACAAACGCATGCAATTCTTTTCTTGTCACACAGTACATCTAATGCACCGCTTTCATCAAGAATGGAACCAGTAATGGCAGAATTTCCCTGTTGCTCCACACATAAATACATATAAAGAAAAAATCAAAATAGTTCCTTATTTTTTTAGATTGCAAAACCTCTCTTTATTGGTTATTTTTGAACTTTCATATAAAGTTTTTTAAGGACACATACAGGTGAAAAGTTCAACGTATTGTATCACCACTTTCTAGAACATTCTACGACACGTGCAGGTTAAAAGTTCATCATTTTTTTAAACCTACCGATATTTCTTTTTGCAACATTTTCTTCAACATTTAACGGCACATGGAGGTCAAAAGTTCACCATTCTTTCAAGTTTGAACTGCACCTTCCAAATACAATTAGCAGGTGTGGTTGAGCTGAGCAAATTTCATCCTATAATATGTACTCCACGTATAAACTGCTTTTTTATTAACCAATCACAAAGATGCTTTTCATCAAAACTAATAACCCTACTTTTTAGGACACAATACATTTCATCTCCCAATCGGTTAACGTTTTGTATGTAAAAAAAAAAGTAGTTCCCCATGTTTAAACATATCTCTTATTCTAGGAACAGACTGCATGAGCTACAGACATTTATCCATATGTTGTAGCCATACCTTCAAAATGCTAGTGTGGATTGTAGGACATAGCTATGTTTTCTGGTGCAAGAGGTATGCAGAACAGAGACGTATTGACTTAGACCTAGGTTTACAAAATGTGCACATTAAATGGTTTGCACAGAGAGGATTGAAGTGACACCAATTGGTCCCTTTGGTTAAAACCTGTTTGCATCTCCAACACCCTGATCTCATGATTGTGCACTGTGGTGGTAACGACCTAGGCACATTGACTGGGAGTAGGTTTGGAAATGCTTATGAAAGACACCTTTGGACAATTGATGTTACTTTTGCCTCAAACTGTCTTTGTATATTCCAATATATGCCAAAGACAGAAGTGGAAATGGTCAAACCAATTTTGTCATAAGATTGAAAAATCTAGGAAGAATACCTCAGAGACCATAGAATGGGGTCGATTTACAACAACAACATACGTTTTGATATGGCTGATATCTACAGAAGTGATGGAGTACACTTCACAGATAAGGGAAACCGAGTTTTCCTGATTAACTTGAAGCTGTGCATTCGCACTTACATGTAGCTCCAACTAATAAACACAAGGGCTCTTTTTACAGCCGCCTTATATTCCCAATTTTGGCTCACAGAGTGTCACCTGCGGGCCGTCGGGCTGGCTCGCCGAGGAAGAGCTGCGGCCCGTGGGCTCAGCTCGAAGAGGGAGACCTACGAGCCGTTGGCTCACAAAAGCACAGCACCGTACTGGCTCGCAGAGGGAGAGCTGTGGCCGGACTCACAGAGGGAGACCAATGGGCCAACAGGCCTGCTAGCAGACACACAGCTATCAGTTAACAGGCTGGCTCGCAGAGATACAGCTGCGAGCCCTTCGAGCTGCAACCCGACGGGCTAACTCGCAGAGGGAGAATAAAGGGCCGACGGGCCTCCTAGCACAGACAGAGCTACGAGCTAACGAGCTGGCTCACAGAGGTAGAGCTGCGGGCCAGACGGACTGCCTTCTAAAGGCATAGCCGTGAGCTGATGATGTGGGGAGAGGGAGCGTAAAAGGAGTATCTCGCACAGACAGACCTGCTGGATATTTTCAGTATTGCCTCGCAGAGGTAGAATTATGTATGCGATGCCTTTTAGAGGGAGAGATGCGAGCTGACGGACTGAGTCACATAATGGCTCACAGCTCGCAGTCGCAGAGCTGCGAGCCGACGGACTGGCTTCTAAAGGCATAGCCGTGAGCTGGTGATGTGGGGAGAGGGACCGTGAAAGGGGTATCTCGCACAGAGAGAGCTGCGGTATATTTTTAGTGTTGCCTCGCAGAGGTAGAACTACGGACCTGATGCCTTGCAGAGGGAGAGTTGTGAGCTGATGGACTGAATCACAAAATGGCTGCCAACACTTCCTAGTTTCAACAGTTCGCAGCCAATGAGCCGCAAGCTCGTGCTCGTAACGCTTCAGCCAATCAGATGTCAGAATTCTTAAATATCGATATCTGGAAAATTTGATATTTCTCTAAAACTACTGAAGGGATTTACCCGATTTAAACAAAAGCGTGCTTTCTGTCCCAAGACCTTTCTCTGTGCCAAATTTGGCGTAATTCCGTTCAGCAGCTTGACCTGTAGCCTTGTCTAAAGTTTCCTATGGAAATTGCATGGAGAAAACACATTTTGGGACCCCCCTTTTTTCTTAGCCCCTGTTGGCGAATCCCCCCCAAACTTTTAGGATAGGAGCTGACCTGAAAAGAGGAACTTTTTGGAAAATTTCGTAAAGATTCGTCAAACGACGCCAAAGTTATAAGCACATCAAAAAATGCTTTTCCTATGGAAACGTGGTCCTAACTATAACTACCTACTGGCGACCGCCATTAGGTAATATATATATATATATATATTCACTGAAAAAACCATAGGTTTCAGGCACGTTATAGTTAGAAATTAGCATTTAAAAAACCTTACAAATTCACTGAAAAAACCATAGGTTTCAGGCACGTTATAGTTAGAAATTAGCATTTAAAAAACATTACAAATTCACTGAAAAAACCATAGGTTTTAGGGACAGTTATAGTTAGTTGGACATTGCACTCGTACAAAACCCGTGAAATTCCACCGTTATAGTTAGTTCAGGTAACTATAACTCGCGCCCCCGCAATGCACTGCTGATGACGTCACATATTACATCACTCATGACATGGTCAGTGACATCACTGATGACATCACTGATGACATCTCAAATGACATCACTGATGACATCAGCCAGTGACTGTGTGTTTCTGTAAAGTTTAAATATGTTTAATATATATAGGGAAAGGCGTATTGAAGAATGAGTGGGTGTATAAGTGTCTGAATGGATGATTTAGTATGTGCGTGACTGACTCTACAAGTGAGTGATTAAACGTATCTTACTGAATGCATGGGTTAGTGACTAAACTGTGTGAATGTCTGTATCCGTCTGTTTGTTGGTGTGTAAGTGGATGCATGGATTTGCGAATAGCTACATGAGTGTCTATATGGGTTATTGATTGGTTCTCTGAGTATCTGTATGGCTGCCTGAGTGTTTGGGTGGGTGGGGTGTGTGTGACTCTGTACATAGATGTGTGAGTGGGTGATTCACTGGGTGCATGATTTCAAGAGTGCATCTGTGATGGACTGCTTGGGTGGGTGAGTGTGTGTATGGGTGTGTTAGTGAGTGAATGTATATCTCAGTGGTCCATGTGCGAGTAACTACATATGTAAAAGGCAGTATATATGTGTGTCAGAGTATTTAAATGGCTATAAGTGAGAGTGTGTGATGTGAGAGTGGCTATATGGATGCGTGTGTGCTTGTATCAGTTATTGTATAAGAGCGTAAGAGTGTGCTAGTATTTGTATGGGTAAGTGAGCTGGTGTGTGTATAACTGTATCGGTGAATAAATGGGTGTGTGATTAATGTTTTGCATGACTGACTAGGTGTGTGAGTACCTCTATGGATGAGTGGCGGTGTGTGAGTGTTTATATAGGTGTATGAGTGCATATGATAGTCCTGTACTGAGTGACTGTAAGTATGAGTGACTGTACGGGTGAGTGAGTAGATGTGTGTGTGTAGACCTAAGAATCAGTGAGTGGGTATGTAGTTATTGGTATTGGAGTGTGTATGGTTTTGAGAATGGCAGTCTGTAATTTAGAGTGGGTGTATCAAAAGTTATATTAGGGTGTGAGAAGATGCATGAAATTATCACATGGATGATGTCATCAGTGATGTCATTTGAGATGTCATCAGTGATGTCATCAGTGATGTCACTGACCATGTCATGAGTGATGTAATATGTGACGTCATCAGCAGTGCATTGCGGGGGCGCGAGTTATAGTTACCTGAACTAACTATAACAGGGAAATTTCACGGGTTTTGTACGAGTGCAATGTCCAACTAACTATAACTGTCCCTAAAACCTATGGTTTTTTCAGTGAATTTGTAAGGTTTTTTAAATGCTAATTTCTAACTATAACGTGCCTGAAACCTATGGTTTTTTCTGTGAATTTGTAAGGTTTTTTAAATGCTAATTTCTAACTATAACGTGCCTGAAACCTATGGTTTTTTCAGTGAATTTCAAAGGTTTTTTAAATGCTAATTCCTAACTATAACATGTCTGAAACCTATGGTTTTTTTCAGTGAATTTCAAAGGTTTTGTAAATGACAATTTTTAAATGTATTAATTGTTATATTTATTTTTTTCATACTGATTTACTACATTTTTTTAAACTATTTATTTTTAGATATTTTATCTCTTAAATTACATTGTAATTACATTATACATTACATTACAAAATATACTTTCTCAGAATGAATTACTTTAGTTTAAATACTTTGCAAATAGGCAATAGACTTTTAAGTACAGTAGTTACAGTTGTTGCAATGGGCAACACAATTTCAAACACAATGCAACATTGAGCTCAATGTGAATTTCTACTTAAATGCTATTAGTTACTTTATGGATTACTTTTTCTAACCACAGGACTGGATCCTAGATTCAGTCCTGGCACATCTCCTGTAAACAGTTGAGTAAAAGCGTTTTAGTTACAGTAGTGATTTTTAAGGAATATTATTGTATTTTAAAAGTTGACACTTAGAAACTTTTTCACATAGAATGACCAATGTTATCCTATGGGAGGAAATTCACTTAGCAGGTAAGTAGTGTTATCGTTACTTTTTCTTACTCAGTGGTGGATCCTGGATCCAGCACTGGTGCATCTCCTGTAAACAGTTGAAAGAAAGCGTTTAAGTCATACAGGCGATTTTTAAGGAATATTTGTAGTTTGTGAAAATCGACAGTTTGAAACTTTTCTTCTGAAAACCAGACAATGGATTCCTATGGACGGAAATACAAGTTACTGGTAAGTACGGTTAGAATTACTTTTCAGGGTCAGTGCTGGGCTAAAAGATGCAGCACTGGGTTCTCTCCTGATAACAGGTGAGTAAATCGGAATTCGTAGTTCTGATGATTTTAGAGGAATATTTGTAAGTTTCAAAAATCGACACAGAACCTTTTTCAGCAAAAACCAGTCAATGTTAGCCTATGGAAGGAAATTCAAGTTACTGTTAAGTACGGTTAGAATTACTTTTCAGGATCAGTACTGGGCTCAAAGATGCAGCACTGAGGTCTCTCCTGATAACAGGTGAGTAAATCGGAATTCGTAGTTCTGCTGATTTTAGAGGAATATTATAAAGTTCAAAAAATCCACACTTAGAAACTTTTTCAGCAAAAAGCAGGCAATGATATCCTATGGAAGGAAATTCAAGTTACTGGTAAGTACGGTTAAAATTACTTTTCAGGATCAGTACTGGGCTCAAAGATGCAGCACTGAGGTCTCTCCTGAAAACAGGTGAGTAAATCGGAATTCGTAGTTCAGCTGATTTTAGAGGAATATTTGCACAATGGTGAAGGAAGGGGGTGGGGCCTGAGGCGACATGTCTGCAAACACGCCCTGTGGCGCGTTTTAAGTTGGAGAATTAATTCCTCCTCAATCCTGAGGGTCCCTAGGGGCCAACTAGGCCACCAGGAACCTCCAGTATGCGCCAGGGGCTGCGTTGCAGAGAGGTGTACAGAGGCCACGCCCCTTTTACAACACTCTGCAACGCAGCTCCGTGGCGCTTACTGGAGGTACCTGGTGGGCTAGTTGGCCCTCAGGGACCCTCAGGATTGAAGAGGATTTAATTCCCCATCTTAAAATGCACCACGGGGCCTGTTTGCACACATGTCACCTGAAGCCCCGCCCCCTCCCTTCACCACTGTGCAAACGCGCCCTGTGGCGCATTTTAAGTTGGGGGATTAAGTCCCCTTGAATCCTGAGAGTCCCTTGAGTCCAACTAGCCCACCATGTACCTCCAAAAAGCACCACAGAGCTGCGTTGCAGAGAGGTGTAAAAAGGGGCGTGGCCTCTGTACACCTCTCTGCAATGCAGCCCCTGGAGCATACTGGAGGTTCCTGGTGGGCTAGTTGGCCCCAGGGACCCCCAGTATTCAAGGGGAATTGTTCCCCATCTGCAAACGCGCCAGGGGACGCGTTTACAGACTGCTGCAGGGTGGGGCAGGGCCTCCGGCACGATGCCGGTCTTTTTATTTTTAATTTTTTTTTTGTATGGGAGGGGGCTGCGTGGCCCCCTTCCCTTGGCCTCTTTTGGCCCCGGGGACCCCATCCCCGGAGCATGAGGATTTTCATTTTTAAAAAAAAATTAAAATAAAACGGGAAGGGGGCCACGTGGCCCCCCTTCCCTGGGCCTATATTGGCCCCGGGGACCCCATCCCCGGGGCATGCCCTCTTTTTTTAAAATTTTAAATATTTGGACGGGGGCTGCGTGGCCCCCCTCCTCAGGCCATTTAAGGCCCTGAGGACCCCATCCCCCGGGGCCGGCCTTTCCGTTTTAAATTTTTTTTATTTTTTATTTTTGGGGAGGGGGGCCGCGTGGCCCCCCTCCCGGGCCACTACTTGCCCCGGGGACCCCATCCCCCGGGGCTGGCCCTCTCCGTTGGGGACTTGTGTAGCAAACTACAGTGTCCCGGGGGTAGGCACCCCGGGACACTGCAGGAGCCGGCCCTGGGGCGTGGCGGTCCCCAGGGCCATCAAGGGCTCCAGGAGGGGGGCCGCGCGGCCCCCCTCCCTTCAATTGCACAGCCCCAGGGAGGTGGTGGTCCCCGGGGCATGTGGCGGGGCTGGAGCCCCCCCAAACAGGTAATTTCAAATTAAAAACAGAAGCCCCGGGGGGTGGCGGTCCCTGGGGCTGCGGGAGGGCAGAGAGCCCTCCCGCTCCATTTTTTTTATAAAGCCCCGGGGGGTTGCAGTCCCCGGGACTTGGGGGGCCTTAGAGGCCCCCCATATAAAACATTAACCCACCCCCGCATGCCCCCGGGACTTGGGCCACCCGGGGGCAAAATACAATCGAAGCGCGGGAGACCGCGCTTCAATTTTTTTTTTATCGGCGGGATCCGCGCACCCTAAGCGCATCCCGCCGATTTGTTTTTAAAAAAAAATTCTTTTTATGCCCAGGGGGTCCTTGTGGGACCCCCTGAGCAGACCTAGGGGGTCAGGGTGTTTCTACCCTGCCAACTTTGTGCGTTTTGCGCACTTGTTTCTTGTGTTTTTTTAATCGGCGGGATCTGCGCACCCTAAGCGCATCCCGCCGTTTAAAAAAATGCTTTTCTGCCCAGGGGGTCCTTGTGGGACCCCCTGAGCAGACCTAGGGGTCAGGGTGTTTCTACCCTGCCCCCTTTTGCGCTTTGCGCACTTGTTTCTGTCCCTCGGTTCTACCGAGGGACAAAATGGCTGCCAACACTTCCTGATTTGGAGTGTTGACAGCCACTTGACAGCCAATTAGCATGCAGCTCGTGATCGGGAGGGTACGCGGACCCTACTCGGCCATAGATATATATGTGACTTTACTTTTGATTTTCTCAGGAACTACTGAACGGATTTACACCATTTAAGCAAAAGGCATGACACTGAACCAAGGGCTACCTCTTTGCCAAATTTGGTGTAATTCCGTTCAGCAGTTCGGGCTGTAGCTGCGACTAAAGGTTCCTATGGAAAAATGAATGGGGAAAACGCCTTTTGGGACCCCCCTTTTTTCTCGGCCCCCGCTTGACGAATCACCCCGAGACTTTCAGGATAGGAGCGGACCAAAGCGCCCATACAAGTTGGAAGCTTTCGCGAAGATTCGTCAACCGGCGCCAACGTTATTGCAAATAGAATGTTGCGGATTTCCTATGGAAAATAGGTCCTAACTATAACTATCTACTGGCGACCGCCAGTAGATAATATATATATATTCTGCTCCAGTGTAATCACTACTGCCGAACTCACGGCGGGTGCCTCTTGCAAGCGTGCTGGTGAAGTTCACGCAAATCCATTAATGCTCCAAGAAAACAATGCTTGGCACTCAAAGGCTTTTTTTCAAAGGCATATATTAAATACAGACTAGTTTCGGTGAAAAATCGCCTTTCTCAATGATATAATATATTGTCCACTGTACACAGCATTCTGGGTTCTTTTAAATATGAAGAACCTCATCATCACTGGTGGATTCCCAAACATGATAACAAAGAAAGGACTTTAAAAGGTTAATTCACATTGCGGCTGCCATGCTGGTGTTAAAAGTATACATTATACTGATGTTTCAGCTTAGACGCCATACTCCGCTCCCCTCAATAGGTAAGTAGTATGTCCTCATACAACTTGCCACTTTGCTAATTAGGAATAGTTCTTTCTGCAATAATAAGGCTCCCATCGCGCTGTAAGCTAAAACCCCTTGCCTGCCTCTGGATCTTATACTGGGATGGAACTGCAGGAGTCAGTCAGATTACCAGCTTCCTTGAATTTGTATAATTCACGACCTTTCCCGCTCGACGGAGCAATCCTTCAGAGGTGGTTCTGGCAGCTTTTCGTTACATACTCTGCTTCAATTTCACCACTACTGCAGAATTCACGGCGGGGCCCTCTTGTAAGCGTGCTGGTGAAGTCCACGCAAAACCATTAATGCTCCAAAAAACACACTGCTTAGCATTTGTGTTTTTTTTTTAAAAGCCATATATTAAATATAGCCACGTTTCGGTGAAAAATCGCCTTTCTCAATTGTCCACTGCACACAGCGTTCTGGGTTCATTTAAATATGAAGAACCTCATCATCATTGGTGGATTCCAAAACATGATAACAAAGAAAGGACTTTAAAAGTTTAATCCACATTGCGACCACCATGCTGGTGTTAAAAGTATACATTATAATAATGTTTTAGCTTAGATAACGCACTCCGCTCCCTTCCATAGGTAAGTAGTAAGTCCTCATACAGATTGCCACATTATTAATTAGCAATAGTTCTTTCATCCATAATAAGGCTCCCATCGCGCTGTAAGCAAAAACCCTTCGCCTGCCTCTGGATGTTATACACGGAGCACATACACTGTGCATCACCGAATACTTTGCGGTGACACTTATCGAACTGGCTTTTTTCAATATAGAACTGACTTACTAGCCTAACACTAGACAGACCAGTTCTCTTCTGATCACCTATTGGACAACCGTGATTTCTGGAACCTAAGGCCTAACAAAATTGATACACGGCTCTGAAAAGTAGATTAGGGTGGATACGTGCCTTCTCTATTCAGCACAGCTGTGCTGTGTACTGTTTTTACAGAGAAATACTAAGCCCTGATGAAGTCGAAACATTCGACGAAACACGTGTTGGCTACTGGAAAGAATCTGCTGTTTCAACATTGAAAATACCCACAATAAATAAACTTTGGAGTCCAAGTTTTGGAACATCAAAACTCTTTGTGTGGAGTTGCTAACACTCATGAGTTTATTTTTGATAACACAATATTGTGTATACTTGTACAAATAGTACATATAGTGTGTGCCAGAGGGATTCGTATGATATATATATATATATTCACAGAAAAAAACATAGGTTTTACAGACGTTATAGTTAGAAATTAGCATTTAAAAAACTTTAGAAATTCACTGGAAAAAACCATAGGTTTTAGGGACGTTATAGTTAGTTGGACATTTCACTCATATAAAACCAGAGAAATTCCACTGTTATAATTAGTTCAGCTAACTATAACTCGCGCTCCCGCAATGCACTGCTCATGACGTCACATATTACATCATTCATGACATGGTCAGTGACATCACTCATGACATCCCTGATGACATCTCAAATGGCATTACTGATGACATCATCCACGTGAAAAACTGATGCATCTCCTCACACTCTAATATAACCTTTAATACACCAACTGTAAAATACAGACAACCTTTTTCTAAATCGTTAACACACCAATACCAGTTACTACATACGCACTCACTGATTGCTAGGTCTACACACACATCTACTCATTCATCCACACAATCACTCATACATGCAGTCACTCATAAATACAACACTATCATATGCACTCATACACCTATACAGACAATCACACACCGCCACTCATCCATGCAGTTACTCACACACCTACTTAGTCATGCAAAGAATCTATCACAGTCCCATTTACTCACCTATACAATTATACACACACCACCTCACTTATTCATACAGATACTAACGCATACTTACTCTATTATATAATCAGTGATACAAGTACAGACTCATCTATACAGCAAGTCTCAAAATCACCAACTATCATGTAGAGTCCTTTATATACTTCAACTCTCACATACACTGCCTTTTACATATGTAGTTACTTGGACATGTACCACTGAGACATCCATTCACTCACCAACACACCAATACACACACTCACGCACCCATACACGTGTTTCCACATGCACTGTTGAACCCATACATCCAGTGAATCAACCACTCACACATCTATGCACAGAGTCACACACCTCAGACCCACCCACACACACACTCAATCTCCCCCAAAAAATACTCAAACAACCAATCAATAACCTATATAGACACTCATATAGCTACTGACCAACCCATGCAGCAGCTTGCACAACAACAGACAGACTGATATAGACCTTCACACAGTTTAGTCACTAACCCATGCATTCAGCAAGACACATTTAATCATTCACTTATACAGCCAGTCACCCTCCTACTAAATCCTCTATCCAGACACGTATACACCCACTCATTCTTCAATACACCTAGGAATATATATAAAACATATTTAAAAATTACAGAAATATACCGTCACGGGATGATGCCATCAGTGATGTCATCAGTGATGTCATTTGAGATGTCATGAGTGATGTCATGAGTGATGTCACTGACCATGTCATGAATGATGTAATATGTGACGTCATGAGCAGTGCATTGCGGGTGCGTGAGTTATAGTTAGCTGAACAAACTATAACAGTGGAATTTCTCTGGTTTTATATGAGTGAAATGTCCAACTAACTATAACGTCCCTAAAACCTATGGTTTTTTTCAGTGAATTTCTAAAGTTTTTTAAATGCTAATTTCTAACTGTAACGTCTGTAAAACCTATGGTTTTTTCTGTGAATTTCAAAGGTTTTATAATTGCTAATTTCTAACTACAATGTCCATGAAACCTATATTGTTTTTAAGTAAATTTTAAAAAGACGTGCATACTTTTTGTAGTGAAAAACTAACTGTAACAGTAGTCTGTTATAAGTTATAATTTAACAATGTTTAAAACTTAATTAGCACTAATTAACATTTAAGGGGTCGATTCCGATCTCGGCCGGTAGGGCTCCGAATCGGACTCGGCATTACCGGATCCGATTCGGAGCCCTGATTCCCGACTGAGTCGGACGTGCGTCCGGGCGAGCGAGTACGATGCGAACGTACGCAAAATCGCCGACCGACTCGTTCACGGGACCCAACCGCTCCGACCGACATGCACGGACACGACTCGCACCGCACAATGGAGACGTCCCCCGGCCGGGTAAGTACGATGCGCGCCGCGAGCAGTACGACCGACTCGCGCCGTCCGGCTTGAAAGAGCAGTCGGAGCCGCACTTTGGGGGTCCGTGTTGGACCCCCCTGGACGCCTAGCCACGCGAGTCGCACACAGGGGGGACCCATGGGTCCCCCCTACCTGTGCGTGTACGGCGCGACCCGCTTCGACGCGTACCCGCTAAAGGGGGCGCCCTTGTTCACCTCGCACCCATTGAGTCAATGGGAGCCCGCGTACGCATTGTACGACCGGCTCCCATTGACTTCAATGGGAGTCCGACCGAATCGAGTCCGATAGCATGCGAACGCATCGTACTCGTTCGGTCGGACTGCTAGGGTCCGATTCGGTCGAAAATCTCTCCAGGTCCAGCTCGGTCGGAGAGATTTCTGGCCCGAATCGGAATTGGCCCCTAAGTGTGGAAAATGTGTGACGCAGCAGCTATGATACCTGACTTCGAACAACAGCGTTCACAGTTCGATTCCCGGCTCCAGCGGCACGTTAGCCCACCACTATGTCACTGTGGGCAACACCTTGCTTAATGTTCCCGACGCCCCGAGCGCCGGCACACCTTTCCGGGGGAAGCTGTATGCTTTACAAATGCTGGCATTTTTTTAATTTAAAACCATAGTGATGAGAAATATTAGCACGTATTTTTTCTTTCTATTCTGAACGATATTTTTTATTATGTCTTCTATTTAGAATTACGGCAATTAATAGATGTTTGTAGTCATGAGAATGGAAATGACACGGTTTGCTGGGTAACAGTTTTTAAGCTCTCCAACGTATGTACATATTAAGGACCTTTTGCGTGTTAAGATCGAAATCGAAACCTTTACCGCTTCACATTTTGTAACTTTTCCCAACACGTGCACAAGTTAAACAGTGAAAACATGAGCACGTGTCAACTGTAAAACGTGACATCTAAATGGGCGGAGCCGCATCTTCCTTCCATAGACTACTCAATAACCAAAAAGTATATAAACCACACCCGTTCTTTGATTAGTTTTGTTTATGCGAGTTATTTACCCGTGTCCATTCTGTGAAGCACGTTCCCTTTTCTAGCGTCGGATTCTTGTTTTGCAGCAACAAAACATATTCCAGAGTTGTAAGTTGTTTGATTATGGCATAGTAGATATTTATAATACATAGCTATTTGTCAATATTTAAACATTTGTATTTAGAAAAAGTGTTATTGGTTGTTTTTGCCATTTATATGTAACGTTAGCAGCTTGTTTTCAGAAACAGACAGAATACAGCAAACATTGTTCCTTTTCTGGCTCCTTTGAGATCATATAATGTGACTTTGTATATTATAATATTGACACTGTACTTGACCTCAGAGGTGTTGGTGACCCGTCGGCGCGAAGACTAAAGATTTATATGTAACGTCAGCAGCTTCTAGTTTGTAGTCTATTTCCCCTTGGGGTCATATACTGTGAATATGTATATTAAAATATTAACAGTCATTGTGATCTCAGAGGAGTTTATGACCCGTCGGTGCGAAGACTAAAGAATTATATGTAACGTCAGCAGCTTCTGCTTCTTACTCTGTTTCCCCCTTGGGATCATATAGTGTGAGTATGTATATTGTAATATTCACAGTCATTATGATCTCAGAGGAGTTTATGACCCGTTGGCGCGAAGTTGAAAGATTTCGAAGTCCCGGATAAAAGAAGCTCTGAACATATTCACTGCTGGAAAGTATTTCGTTATTGATCTTGTTTTGTGTTCATGACTTTATTTTCCTTTTCCTTTTTGTGTGCAATCAGTGTCACTCTCTATATTGTATTAGAGTGTCATATTTTCACACAACAGGAATTGGAGATTTGTCGCCGCCAGGAGTAAACCATCTGAAATACAGCTTACTGACCTTTATAACTTACTTGATCAGATATTTTTACAGTGAGAATATTTTTCGAAATTGCAGTTTAAAAAAGATTGTTTGTATAGACACTTTCTTACTGAATGCCTTTGATAAACCCTACATTTTTGAATGATTTTTTGGTATTTCTCTTTTTCTCTGTTGTGGTTCCTATTCTCGTTCTCCCTATAGAATATATACTACTAGTAGTGTATATTATTATACTACTATCCTATATATTCTCAAAGGAGTACGTGATTTGTTAGCGGAGCAGTGAGCGACCTCTAAGCACTACGACTGAACTTTCCCGAATTCTACAGAATAGAAATTATAAAAAATGATAAAGCGTACATTTCTATGTAATATAAAGTGATTTGTTTTTAACTGTTTTTTACTTGTTATTGTTCTTGTGACCTGAGATGATGTAGTGCGGGAGTGTTTCTTGTAGCACTTCTTTTCTACTTTATCTAAAAGTAACTCATGCCCTCTTATATTATCAAGAATATGGGGCAACACTTTTACAAACTATAGCAGAAAAAAAGGGAGGGTGTGCCCACGCTTAAGGGATATTTTATGAATTGCGTTTTTATTTGTCACCCCTTTGATATATACAGCTTCAGTTTCCGAAGAAAGTATATTTGTAATTGCTTAATAAAAACTAATTCAAACCTAGACTGAAATTTTGCTGCGCAACCACAGCTCCCCGTCAGAAAAGTAAACACCACATTATAACTAAACAGTGCTCCTGGGAAGTATCCCACCGCAAACTTAATAAAAAGAAGACCGCAACACACTTTGTTATTTTCCCGCCGTGATTTGTACACCCCACGCCAATTATATAAATGGCCCTTAAAATATATAAAAAACAATTTTTACCTTCACAATCCCTGTTCACCACCTTGTGACCACTTTACAGAGTTAATAGTGTTCCTACCCTCCCCGCTACTACTTTGTTTTCCCGTACTCCATTGAAGTGCGTCACAAAACGCTTCACAACAGTGAAACGTTCCCAGCCAATAATGAGCAAAGTTGTACTCGGAAGACTTTAGCCAATAAAATGTCCATGGTGTTCCGCAGAGGGGGAGGGAATCGCTGCCAACACTTCTACTTTTAATGCTTCACAGCCAATGAACATTAAGCTTGGGAAGGTCCTGCTTGGAACACATTACCCAATCAGATGTCCCTGATGCTCCGCGGAGGGGGAAGGAATGACTGGCAACACTTCTACTTTCAATGGTTTACAGCCAATGAACATTAAGCTTGGGAACGTCCTGCTTGGAACACGTCAACCAATCAGAAGTCCCTGCTACTCCGCGGACGGGGAGGAAATGGCTGGCAACACTTCTACTTTCAATGGTTCGCAGCCAATCAACATTAACCTCTGGAAGGTCCTGCTTGGAACATGTGAACCAATCAGATGTCCTTGCTACTCCGCGCAGGGCGAGGGTATGGCTGGCAACACTTTTACTTTGAATGGTTCGCAGCCAATTAACATTGAGCTCGTTGTTGGAACACCTCAGCCAATTAAACGTTAATTTTGTTCACTGTCCGTGATAAAAGTGAACACCGCATTATAAGTAAACATTACTGCGCATTATATTAAAGGAAGGTAAAGGAAGGCTGCAATACGGCGTATTGTTATTTTCCCGATATGATTTCCACAGCCTACTGAACATTGCCGCAATACCGCGCATCGTTGTTTTGCGGACGTGATTTCCACAGCCTACGCAACATTCACACTACCTGTGTGTGCACCCTACACACTGCTTGCCGTAATACAGCGCATTGTTTTCCCAACAGGATTTCCAGAGCCTACGCAACCTTGCTGTAATACCACGCACCGTTGTTCTGCGGACGTGATTTCCACGGCCTACGCAACATTCAAACTCCCTGCCTCTGCACCGTACAGACTGCTTAAACTAAGACCACAGTGTTCCTACTATACCCTCTTATACAATTATTCTCTTATTTTTCCCCTATGCCTTTCAACTCAGTCACAAAATGGCTGCCAACACTTCCTAGTTTCAACTGTTCGCAGCCAATGAGCCGCACGCTCGTGCTCGCAACGCCTCAGCCAATCAGATGTCAGAATTCTCAAATATCAATATCTGTAAATTTTGATATTTCTCTAAAACTACTGAATGGACTTACCCCATTTAAACAAAAGTGTGCTTTCCGGACCAAGACCTTTCTCCCTGCCAAATTTGACGTAATTCCGTTCAGCAGTTTGACCTGTAGCCTTGTCTAAAGTTTCCTATGGAAATTGCATGGAGTAAACACGTATTGGGACCCCCCTTTTTTCTCAGTCCCCCCTTGATGAATCACCCCCAAACTTTCAACATAGGAGCTGATCTGAAAAGAGAAGTTGTTTGGAAAATTTCGTAAACATTCGTCAAACGACGCCAAAGTTATAAGCAAATCAAAAAACGCTTTTCCTATAGAAACGTGGTCCTAACTATAACTATCTACTGGCGCCCGCCAGTAGAATATATATATATATATATATATATATATATATATATATATATATAAATAAATCACTGGTAGTTTGAAATTTGGCTTCTAAGTTCCTTTTCTTGTTGAGATACTTTTTTATTTATATAATATATATATCTATATATATATATATATATATATATATATATATATAGTATCCAAGATATAGATCACTAATGTATTCTTAAGGTAAGCACATATAGGGAAGCATAGAATTACAATTCTTAACTCTGCATTTGACCTTGACGATGATGTTGGTAGTTAATATCACAGACACAAGATTATTGCAGGCCCATAAAAAAACCATGGGAAGATGATACAAAATCATCCTGTGCTTCATTCTCTGACATGTAGATCTTCCTGCTGACGTCAGCAGATCCCTCGTTTCTAGCCATTATGATGCCAGGAACAAAGGGCTATGTATCTTGCATGCATTCAATAATTAGAATAAACGACAGGTGGGTCAGCACTGTACCAGAACTACACCCGGCCCTCTCTTATGGCTTAACACTTACCTGTCTTTTTGTGAATGAGGGTCATAGGTAATTTGAAGTCACAGTGCCGATTTGCGATGCACAATTAGTGCATCACAGATCTGGTTAGGACCTTATAACCATACTCCTAGGTCTGGAAATAGATGCACATTAAATTAAACTCAAACAAGACAGAAGTAGATCTTTTTGATACTACATTCCGAGAAAAAGCCAACATATTTTTTTTAATTTGTAAAACCCTCATCATAAAAAGAAAACTCAAGCTATTAAGCATCTACTAGCCCTAAAATATGTCAGTTTGAACATGTGCCATTAGGGACCAATGTTTCTGCTGACAAAAGTAGCCCTTAATGTGAGTTTAAGGTGTTACTCTACAACGAAAACCACAGCAGCCAAAGTCAAAAGGCATGTAAGCACAATAAACCGTTGACATTGACCCCTAAAGTAAGGTGAAGTGTATATTTATGTTACACATATGTATAACATCAGTTTTGAGCCAATGCCCTATTTCAGAAAATAAGTATATGCCACTTGGGCTTGGTTCACAGATCTGATGGTGCGTATTGAAGCTAACTCCAACAGCATCAAACACTGCATCAGTTATGGACATTAACAACGTTGGAAAATGTTTAGCAATCACAAAATACCCAAAAATACACTTTCTACAGGCCACGTTTCATAAACGTTGCAGTGATGCAGAATTGAAGTGATTGTTTTTCCCCTTTCCTGCTGCTTGTTTATAAGGCATTTGTGCTAACAAATTACATTGCAAAACAAATTCATCCTTCTGATTTTAAAATTCGATGGATATGCATTTGTTCCATTTTCTGTTTTATAAACACAGTAATATTACAGCAGACTGTGTTTACTATGTTTTCCTCCATAAGGAAAAGCCATAATATCTATTGAAATAAATATTTTGCATTGTACAAGCAATAAAATCGTGGCAAATAGTATTTGCTACATGTTTCCACTAGTGTCATCTTGTCCTATAGGAAGAGAAATAATGGATTACGTTGAAAAACTATCAACACAAATTTAAAGAAAATGTACCTGACCACGAGAAACAACCACAACAATTTTATGCCTCGCGCTCCAAAGAAGGTGAGTTAATGTTGTAGTTCAACAAACTCATCCAACTGTGATACTGGAGATCAATAGCATTGCAGTACCTCAGTACAAAATACTACTGGGACATTTATTGTGTTCAGTTTACACTGATGAATTTCAGAAGCATGGCCGGTTTTTACCGCTGTGACAATCATTTTGGCGCCCCCACGCCCCATGACCGCCTCGAATTCTCTCACTACCACCGGGCAAATGTGCTCCTCAGCTCTCCAATCATAGGTATTGCTAAACACAGCCCCCTCCCCCGCATGAGGTCAGTGCCCCCTCCACAGGTCATTGCCCAATGCGGCCGCACCGGTCTCACAGGCCTAAAGCCGGCCCTGTTCAGAAGTACAAACATTGGAACTTAGAACAATGAACTCGAAATTAAGCTCAATAGTGATGCTAAAGGAATAGCATACACAGAATTCATATTTATTTATACCGCAAGGACAAGACTATAATTCAAACATACACTATTCCTGTTCTAGCTCTTGAAAAAATATAATTTGCCATAAAATATGAAATTAAAGGCATTAGTTTCTCTAAAATCCGAAATGAAAACAATACATTTTCAGTGGAAGAATACAGCACTTTAAATACCAACTCAATATTGAGCTATTCTGTTTATTTCTTCTAAACTTTGGCGTCCAAGAAAGTAAATAAAAACTGTGTATAATCCGTTATATTCACAACGATTCTCTACATAAAACACTTACAGGCACATCCATCAAAGCTTTTTGCGATCGCAAACGGTGTGTATCGCAAAAATCGGCCGTTTGCGATCGCAAAATTAGCTATTGCGATGCATGAAACAACTTGCCACTCGCAATTTAAAAAATCGCAATTTTTTGCGATTTCTTAAATTGCGATTGCATTTAAGGAATCGCAAATTGCGATTCCTTAAATGCAATGCAAGATGCCTTTTAAAATAGCGATTTTGCTATTTGGGCCCGCTATTTACCATGAAATCATACCAGATGGTAAATAGCGGAAACTTTGAAAAATGCACTAAAGTGCATTTTTCAAAGTTGTAGAGTTACACACACACATGCCCTTGGGACATGTGTGTGCATAACTATATGTGCACAGATCAATTTCAGGGGTGCAACAGGGTGTCCTTTTGACACCCTTGCACCCTTGAAATTGCATGCACAATTAGGTACTCGCAAATTGCGCATGCAATTTCCCATTCATTCCTATGGGCCTCCTTATCTGCGACTCGCAATTTGCGAGTCGCAAATAAGGGATGTGTAGGAATCGCTATTTTTATAGCGATTCCTACATGCATAGGCTTTTGCGAGTCCTTAATTGCGATTCCTTAATAATCGCAATTAAGGACTCGCAAATTCCTACCTTGATGCATGTGCCTGATAGTAAATCACTATCAGCGCTAGAAAAATATAAAAACTAAATGTAATGAACTTTAAACTCACTGTTTGAATTAAAGCAAGCAAATAACCACAAAAGATTGTAATAAATTATTTGCAAAAGAATACAGCAATTCTATTTGATTAAAACAAGCATTCAGCTTTCTAACACTTGTCACACATAAACAATGCCATGTGTAAAAAATATTGCCTTTAAGAACAAACAGAACTAAGTATTGAACTTCTCCAAAACTATTCCAGTGTTCTAGGGAAAAGCAAAATATTGATAAAAAAAGGCAGCTTCTGCTGATGAGTTGCTGATTTAAATGACCGACGATTCTGTCTCAGTTTTCAGCGGTGACAGATGTTACTTAATACAGTCATAAAATATTATACAATATGAGTAGCAGACAAAAATTGCAAATCATTACCTGGCGTACAAAACTGTTGGATGTAGTGTCAGAAGATGTGCTCCCATCAGAACCTTTAAATCTATTTTTTCGCCTTGCTCCTTTTCCATATGTCTGTAATAAACAAAAATATTCACATTTGCACCAGCTACAAAAGCAAATCTAAAATCCTAAAGACAAATTAATAATTCACATTTTCACTATCATATTAGAAGGCAAAACCGATACCAACATATTTCCAACAAATATATTTTATGGAAAAATCTAGGAGCTTCATAGAAGCACTATATTTCGATATCACACTACCCCATCATAAAGACATTTCAAAATGCAAATGATATGACACATCCTTCTTTTCCAGACCATGCATTGGTATACATTTCACATTCAGTAGCAGCTCCTCCGCTAAGGCAGAGGAGCGTCGCCCCACTGTTTTTGAGCAGTGCAAAGAAGGAAAAAAATAAAATGATAACTAAATAAATATGTGCACCTAAGTGCGCATGACGATTTGAGCGGCAGTCTTCGGCTGGCCAAACAGTCATGCACACTTAGGTCCTCATTACGATGTCGGTCGGAAACCGAACCCACTGACTCCTTGTCAGAATCGGTTCTGACTGACTAGCATTCGGCGAGTCCGACCGACCTATTACAATGCTTCCGAACACCTTTTGGAAAGTCTCCCATTGACTTCAATGTGAGCCTGTGTTCCGACTGACAACACAAGCTCCCATTGAAACAGCATTTGCAATTTGCAATGCAATCGGTCTCGCCTTTGGGACCTTATAAGTGTTTAGCCATGCATTATATTATCCCACATTACTGCAATGGACTGTGTGGCAGTGATTATAAGTGTGGCAATAGATTTGGCACTTGTTTCAACAACTTCATACTCTCAATCAACACAGCACCTAACACCGCTTAGAAGGCAAAGAGGGCCACTCAAACAACACTCCATAAGTGGGGAAATCCTCAAACCACAGCATTAAAACCTACACAACCTACACAAAAGCAACAGATGAATACCCAGTTCAAGCAGTGCAACAAAACATTGGAAGCAGCAACTTCTTATTCTTATATATGTAATTGCTCCAGACAGAGTATTATAGAGGCAAGTTCATTAATCATAATAATAAAATGCATTTCAACATTCTATAAAACGGCCCGCCAGTGCCTACAATAGGGAACAATTTTTAAACTCATAATATCTGTTCCACCCAAACACAGAACTAAAGCCACATAGTGGCGACACAATGCCCCCAACTGCACAACCCCACTACTCACAGAAATAATATTTGTAGATTTATAAAGACGCATTAAACACACGAAAGTCCATCCTCATGCCCATAGGATCAAATTCATAAACACAGCAAGTGTTGGAGTAACAACAGACACAAAGAAACACTATAAGAGTGACTCCAGTCAGATCAATAAACACTTTGTCCCAAATGCTCAGACTGATATAAGGGCACATCACTGGCACAAGTGAGTATACAAATGCTGAAAATCTGATATAATATAATCTAACTAATAAAGTAATATTCCAGACATCCACCCAGACACAGCTGCATAACAGTCATTCATTAAAAGCACTATTTGGTTGAGAACATTTTGGAATTGAGAGATTCACTTTTCTTTAGGGCCACACAAAATGCAATGTCTACTAATCATTGGTCCTGCTCGGAAATAAACGTCCATACGCAGAGTACACATTTGTTTTGTCCCCTTGTGCCCCATTTAGATTCCTTGTGACCAAAATCATGACTAGTCAGTTGTATGTTAAGGCAACAACTATGAGTGACACTTGCTCGTGAGTAAAATCAAGTGATGAAGATGAGGGAAACATAAATATCAAAAATTACACCCATTTGAGCAACGAGGCACTCGTCATTGAACTAAAGTGTGCTAATAGCAGGCAGCTGAAAACAGGGCAGAGTCAGACAGCGTGACTGCACAGTTCTTATAATCAGTACACTACAGGCCAGGGGTGCAGGCAGCTCACAATGATTGAAGCATTCATTTTATTGATTAATAACAGCCATAGGAAGTTAGCTGAACTACTAAAACACAGATGTGTTAGCCAGCCTTTGCCCACACTAGGCCCCCTGGATCCTCCCTGCTGCCAGCAGTGAATCAAACAGATCAGGATGCAGAGCATCAGTGGCGGCATCCAGGGCCTTTCTGTCACAAGTGGGACCAGGCCCACAACATTAACATCTCTTTTCAGAAGCAAGCACCAAAGTTGCGTATGAAATGTAGTGTGGCTATGCGTAGCCTCGGAAGAAAACTAAACTTGCAACACGTTGTAAAGTCAAAGCACAAACACAACAGAAAGACACACATAGAGGCCGGTCGTTAATAATCGCACAACATTAACACAACCTGTATAATTGATAGACATACAACAAATATTTTTTCACAAAATGTGTTTGTGTGTAAAATTAGAAATCAGCATACAGCTTGACGTGATTATTGCTCTAATCCTCACAACAGCTACAGATAGCAAAGCTAGTTAGCTATGGCAACTGCAATAATTTGGGATTTGGTATTATGAACATTTTGAGACTAGAGGAACTTTGACAAATGCTCATGACAAATTAACCTCAAAGTAATTTGAAGATGGTTAGAGATAAGAACTTTTAACAATAGATAATGAAAGGGGCCTTCAAAATAAGGCACTAATACTGCATCAGAGGTGAACTTAAAAGGTATAATGTTGGAAAAAGTAACTCTCCAAGTAGGACATTATGGATTATTTCCTCGAGTTCTACGAGGCACAAGAATATACATTAGAGGTGTGCCTGCAGTGTTTCATTTGTGCCATGTTTTAGGAAAGGTTTTCAAGATTTAAAAAAAAAAAAGAGAATCGATTCAGATTCATGAGGCAATGGTTTTCAAAATCATGAGTGGCAACCGACATCGGTCACTCTTTAGCTATATTTTAAGTGTACCTTTTGTGTTGTTTAAATTTAACAGGTTATGTAAAGCTCGGTTTTGTCACCTTTGTGGTATTGCTGTCCTGTCTGAAATTAGAGCTAGCTGGGGTAGGTGAGATTGTGGACCAGGAACTAGGGCGAAATGAAGTCCAAAGGCAGCTAGTTGTTAACTATGTAATCTCCAGTGTTATTGTGGTCAGATTCGGTATAGGGTAAGAATGGTCTAGAAAAGTTATAGATCGCGGGGGGGTGCCCGATCCAGTATCAGAGATTATCTGGCTCACTCTCCTATTGGTATGCTGGTGGTTGGTGTGAGCAGCGGAGCTGGTAGGTGTCAAGATCTTTGAAACTGTTTGTGTCCCTCGCCAAAGACGTACAACAGATGTATGGCCAAAGAATCTAGATGTCAACTCGGTGGGTGCCTGAGTGGAGTATGGTAAGTATACGGATCAGTGAACATAGGCTCTGTATCTAGATGTATGTTTGTGTGTTGTCAGGAAACAAGTCTGAATGCAAGCACCACACTGCCCTGTCTCAGTTTCACTGTCATAGTGACACGTGTTACATTCCCCATGTATTCCAGCACGCCTCTCTAGTCCCTTCAACCCTTACAGTTCACCGGCCAGTGCCAGTTAAGGGGCAGAGCTTGTGGCGCTCACTTACCCTCACATTGCCCTTTGTGTGCTGCTTGTTTTTGCCTCCCTTCTTGGGTACCCACTGAAGGACCTGAGGCACCGGGAAATCAACAACTTCTGCGTTCGATGAGATCGGCTCTCAAATGAGGAGACTCCTCTCTGGTGTGACGTTTCAGGAACGCCGTCGAAACACCGGCATACCACACAGTAATCGCAGACTACAAAGAAGGTGTCGCTGGACATAGAAAGAGGACTCGACATAGCAAAGGAAGCCTTCTTGTCTTATAATATTATAGTGCTAGTTGCCAGACCAGCAATCTCCGAACGCTCAGTATACTTCTGTGCTTTCAGTCTACCTCACTTACATGTGGTGACAGATTTAAAGTCGCTGTTCTCCATATTTAGTAACGGGGCGCTTAACTATTGTTTATGGAGCACTGAGGCTCTCATTAAGTGACTTAAAGTAAAGGGCACTTTTCTTCATCGGACAGACAACAGGATCCATATACTACCGTAATGCTAATCAAAAGAGGAAACGCGTTGCACTGTTAAGCTATACCTTATGTCACAATGAGTCCTGTATTGTGGTGTCACACTTCTGTTTCGCAAACTAATCCATTCTGGGAGTTGGCATCTTAAAGGGGACATCCAGTATAGAAAGTGCGGGCGGGCGGTAAGGCACGAACGGGAGTGGGGGTGGGGCAAGGGGTGGCCGAGAAGGCACGGACTGCGGAAGGGGGGAAGACTGGGAAGAAAATAGTGCTGGTAGAAAAATAATTATACGTCGGCACGAGATTAAACAAAGTAAAAAAAATTATCCGTGTCAGGAAACACACTCGGCACGAGATCCTTTTGGACTTTTGTTTTCTCATGGTCGTGTCATAAATATAAACAGTATTGTGCGAAAATCCAGGGTGGCTGCTCTTTGTCCGTGGACGGGTATTCTTAGCTTCGCACAGGGGCGTCCGGCCATGACCGCCAACAACAAACCATAAACGCCGCCCGAGGGCTCCTTCCTTCCCCGTGGCTGATGAGCTGAAAACTGCAGTCTCGGCAGCCGGGTCATTGTAGTAATGACTAATGAAGCATCGTCTGGATGGAATGCCTTCACAGGGTAACAGACTTGCCAATATAGAGTGGCCTATTCTCTATTAGCAGCAATCAAACAAGAAAGACAGTGCTTTTTATGGAAACCTCTAAATAAACATGGGACGAGCACTTGGCACCAACTATTGGCAAATTCGAGCCCCACTCACCGGGCCTTTCCTTAACTCCTCCGTATTGTCCAATGCAGGGGAAGCTCTGCACTGGGAGCCTGGAGGCTCCGGCCGAGCTGCTCCTCTGGGGGCTCTTCTATCTGGAACGCAGGACTCTCGCACGGAACCCACGAGGCTCTCGTCTCCCTATCCGCCACCAGCACGGCTTGCAGGGGCAGCTCGTCTTCCTGCTGAGCTCCAGCCGGCCCCCGGTACTTGTGCGCTTCCCTCTCCGACTTGGTACAGTGGCCGCCATGTCTAGCTGAAGCCGTAGGCCACGCGAGATGACGTCACGTCAAAGAGGATCTGCTGTCAGTGACAGGGTGCCGTGGACAGGGAAAAGAGACTACAGCATACACTACAGACATCAAAACAAAAACGTCTGTATTGCGCATGTGGTGTGCATATTGCCATGTTTTGGTCAGGCAAAATGTCGCGAGACACCAAAATAGGTGCGATCACGCAGCCAATCCCACAACAAACAAGCATTTCTTAATGCAATAGGACTCGTACTTACGCGAGACCTATTGCATTGGAAAAGGGAGGGTGGGGGTCCAGGAAGGCACCAACGGGAGTGGAGGGGATGGGGGGGGGCAAAAAGTCACGGACTGCTGGAGAGGGTGGGGGGGGGCACAGGTCCAAAAATAGTTTTGGAGTAAAGGGGCCAATAGCCAGGGAAGGATATAAATGACAACATGGCCATCAGGAGGAGGGACTAACAATCCGAAAATGAATCAAAATGCAACATTTATGATTGAAGCCAATCAAAAATATGGCCGGAAAGTGGGCGGGGCTTTCCACCACTATAGTGTATACTGCATGCCTTGCAAAGCGAGCAGGGCATGCGCTGTACGCTAGGCGAGACCTAAAAAGGGGTGATTGCAGAAAACCTTGTACCCTGTGGGTGGCACCCCATGGTGCCTGCCAGACTGTGCATGGTTTAACAGGGGGGTCCCTTGGGTACCCCCACAGCTTCCAACCGGAGGCCTCAGGATGAAGGGGGGCCTGCTAGGGGCCCCCAAAGTCAGTTCTGAGAGCCTTTTCGTGTCCGACTGACCGAGTCAGAAAGGCTGTCAGAATCTGAATCGTAATACGTCGGTCGGAAAAGCGGTCCGTAGGGCTATTCGATTCGGCTTCGACTGACTCAGAGTTTCCGAATGCCGGTCAGAAACGATTCAGAATGACCAAACTGTTTGCTTTCCGACCGAGAACATCGTAAATGGTCGGTCGGATATGTTTCTGACCGAGTCAGAAACCTAGGTTCCGACACGGTTAAGGGGAATCTGACTGCCGTTCGGAGCCTTTCCAACCAACATCGTAATGAGCCCCTTAGCATGTTCTCCACTGGGCTGCAATGCACAGCTTGGGTGGAATACATGCACAGGCTTCCACTGCCTGTCTGAGCGCTGAACCACAGCGCTCATACAAATCACCACGCTGCTGTCATAGTGACAGCAGCATCGTGATTGGCTTAAGGGAGCCTGTGTGCTTCCTGACTCCGGAAGAGAAGTGGACAAGAGACGATGACGGAGGAGAGTTGGCAGCCTTACAAAGTTAAGTGTTCTCTATTTTTTTGACCCCCAAGCCTCACCACCCCTGTTCAGTACCAGCCGCCACTGTTCACATTCAAAGTTGTTTGAAGGAAGTACGTATATAGATAAATTCATCAGAACAATTAAGTTTAAGGGATTTATGATATGATCTAAAAACCTAAAATACACTGAAATTCTGTTGAGAGGACCTGTAAGAAATTGGGTTATTGGTTGACTATGGTGTGAGCCCTGGTCAGCAGCAACCACAATCCTTGTCAGGGTGAGGCACAAGAAAATCCTATAAACCTGTGCTCAACCCTCTGGTAGCCTGGCAAAGAGCAGTCAGGCTTAACTTAGAGGAAATGTGTAAAGTATTTGTGCAACACTTCAAAATGTAATAAAGTGAAAAGCACCACACAAAAAGGATGCAGCACCAGTTTAAGAAATAGAGTTATTTGTAATAACTAAAACAAGACCAAAATGACAAACATCCAATCAGTAGAACCGGAGATATGCAATTTTAAGATTTCAATGAAAATTGTGCCAAAAAACAGTGCCAAGTGTGGATATCTGGTCATGCCAGACCAGGCAGACCACGATGGAGCGCCACTATAGGGACCCAGTTAGGCCTCTGAAAAGAGTATCATAAATCCTGTCTAGTGGAGTGTTGTGAGGTTCCACGTTGGCGATGCATCGAGCAGCCAAAGCAATGCGTTGGTTCCGAGATGGGGAGAGGCTGTGATGTGAGGGCCTGTGTCGTCATTGAGGATCCCATCAACGGGGCTTGCGATGTGAAGTCTGGAGTTGAGGATGCGTCATGCAGTCGGAGCGATGAGTTGGATCAAAGCAGCTGCAAGGCTGTCATCAGTTTCAAGGCTGCCTTCAATGAGGGATGCGAGGGCCTGTGCCAAGAATGCATCAAGCAGCTGCAATTCTTATGAGGCTGAAGGTTCCGATGTGGGTATTTGCGACGGGGTGATCTGTGCAGCAGCGGTGATGCATTGGTTCTGCTTAGGGTTGCGCTGCACAGCAGATGAGATGCATTGGTTCTGCTGGATCCACAGAGGCTGGCAGAGAACCTTAGGCCCACTTCCAAGTATCCAGGACTGGAGTGGACCACTTATCAGGGTAGACTCACAGATGGCAGAGTCCAGGTGTTGGGGTCGAGGTTGTTAGAGCCTTCTGTCCCTGAGGCTCAAGTCAGGAGGCCAATCAATTAGCCCTTGGAGTCACTCTGGGGTCCTTTGTTCAACAGATGCAGGTTCAGTCCTTTCCCATAAAAGAGGACAGCAGGGAGCAGGTGAGCACAGCAGGGCAGCAGTCCTTTAGAGAAGCAGTCCAGCAGAGTAGCATTCCTTTCAGCAGCACAGCAGTCCTTATTCCTGTCAGTGTATCCACAGGTCCAGAAGTGTACTGAAGAGTTGGGGCATGAGGCTCAATATTTACGCCCAATTGTGCCTCTAGAGCCATGCCTTTGAAGTGCACCGATGCCCTGTGTTTCTTGCCCTGGCTCCATAATAACAATAGGGTAATGCAGCCCTTTGTGTGGAGGCAGGACACAGCCTATTCAAGTGTAAGTGGGGCTGCACCAAGCTCCTCCCTGCCATCCTGCCAGTGATGGTCGATCTAGGCACACTTAAGCTCCCTATTGTATGTGGCTGTTTAGGAGGAATACACAAAGCCCAACTGTCTACTACACCCAGTCATGTCTCACAGAGACAGGCTGCAGGCACCAAATGGCTATGGCAGGAAAATGCCAAAGTCCTAAAGGTGGCATTTTCAAAATTGTAATTTAAAATTCGACTTCACAATAAGTTAGGATTTTTCATTACAGTTCTAAAGACACCAAATATGAATGAGTTACCTAGTCCCATTTTGAAATCACAGCTTATTAAATGTAATAAAGTAACTGCAATGTTATCATATGGGAGAGGTAGGAGTTGCAGTAGTGAAAAACGAATTTAAGAGAGTTTTTCACTACCAGTACATGTAAATCTAAAAAGTACATGTCCCACTTTTTAAATAAACTGCGCTGCCCAGAACATACGCTAGGAGTGACTTACATCTACTAAAAAGGAAGGTTTGGGCCTAGCAAAGGGTATATTTTGTCAGGTAGAAATGTCAGTTTAAAACTGCACACACAGGCTGCATTGGCAGGTCTGAGACATGTTTAAAGTGGTACGTTACTAGTTGTCGCAATCAGTGCGGCAGGCCCACTACTTTAAAACAAAAAGTTGTTTGGGCGTGAGTTTTGAGTTACTGCATTCAACAACCACCTAGACAGCTTAAGTGGTATGGTGTTTTTATTCCACCTTTCCTTTATTCTTTTATTTGTCAAAGATTAAACATTTAAGTCATGTCATAGAGAAGAACAATAATTTAACATAGTATCAACAATAACAGCACAATTAACGTTCGACATGTACATAACCAATAAAGTGACAAAACATGACAAGAAATGACAGGAAACAAGATTGACCAGTCCTAAATTTAACAAAGAAACAATGGCGGCACAGAATATTTATGCTTTTACACTACTGCAACCTGCCATACACAGCTAGACCATGCAACTATAACACCAGGCTGAGTGCCTTGTATGTACACCGTATTACTCAGTGAATTGGTGGTAATTACGGCCAGCTGGAATGGGTCGATGCGTTTCAGAACCCTACTTTTCTTTTTGGGTTCTCATCAGGACCAGGACAGGTCGAACACATTCAAAGGTGACAATCCCAGGTGCTGTTTGGTGATTAATAACACGGGAAACCGCTTAACAGGGTAACATGTCTTGCCTCTTGCCAATGCGGAAATGTACCATTAGAGAATTCTGTTGATTCAATTTGACTCAAGATTGTGTAGATTGGAACCCTGGGGCCTGCCTCGTTAGGTTCAAATCACGCTAGGGCTGTACCATCAGGTATTTCCTGGACTGTAGTCAGAAAAAAGCCTCGGTTCCGTTTCTCTAATTATCAGGAGAGGGAAAGTAGCACTATACGCGCTCTCCACATGGAACTCAAATAGCGCTAGTAGTTTTCTTCGTTCACGGCCAGGGCGTGTGCCTTCACTTGTTCTGACTTCAACGTGCGGCTTACTGACAAGGTCCGTCACCGTTCTTCCATTGGCAGCATCTCGACAATGCGGAAGTGATGCCCACTACTAGCATTTAATTTACAGGCCCTGGGCACAGTTAGTGCCACCTAAATAGGGACTTACAAGCAAATAAAATATGCCAATTAGGTATAAGCCAATCTTACCATGTTTTAAGGAGAGAGCAAAGCACTTTAGCACTGGCTAGCCGTGGTAAAGTGTGCAGAGTCCTAAGACCAGCGCAAACAAAGTCAACAAAACAGGAGGTCTGAAGGCAAAAGGTTAGGGGGACAACCGCGCCAAGGATGCCAGGTCTTATAGGAACCCAATACGTTTTTGCAGAAAACACTTCTTTTACTTTTGCAGTGTTGTCACATTTCTCACAATTTTTAGACTGAATACTTCCTTGATAGTCGCTGAAAAGGGAAGGATTTACAGCTCATCACTGCCAAGTGTCAGTCACTACTTTTTAAAAGAATTATGCAAAATTATTCAGTTTATGAATAGGGTACTGTGCAAACAAAGTGAAGCAAGTGAAGCTGAAAAACACCCTTGTCAGTGGTCATAGCCACAGTTGCCTCTATTTATAGACTAACTTTCTTCCCATGTGGCTTATAAGTCCTGTTTTGCAGTCCGTTACAACAAAGCTTCAGATATTAGCAAACAACTTACAGTCCCATATGTGCAGAGGAGCAATTGTGCATATAAAACAAGACTCTAGATTCAAGACTACTTATAAACTATGAAGTATACGGATACTCCTTGTCCTCTCACTATGACACCTACTACAAGACTCACCATCAAGCCAGGCTCTTTATTTATTTGAGTATTGGAGTGAGGGTGTCCTTGGGCAAATTCCTAGCCCCATTTTCTTGTCATATTTTTTGATGATACTCATGAAATTTAATACCAAATCGAGCCTTTTCTGAACTGTACCACAGCCCCATCCTGAAGAAAGTCAGATCCTACCTCCTGGAAACTGACTTCATCAGTGACGGCATCAATGATGTAACTCAAAGAGTCATTAGTAATGTCATTGACATGTCATTTGTGATGTCACCAGTGATGTTATGAGTGGGGTCACGAGAACAAAATGGACAGGGCATAAGTTATGGTTTGTGTAGGTAATCATAACTGGAATAATTTAGTGGGTTTAGGGAGCCATTTCATGCCCAGAATTTTACTGTGTATTTCAGTGCACTAAGATTATTTAAGTATATGTTAATGGTTTTTAAAATAAACAAACTACAGCTTTCTCCTATCAAAAAAACTTTAGTGAACCTTTGGCATTTTTAATTACATGTTACATCCATCGCCTATCTTTTTATATTTTTTATTCCCATCACTTTGTGAGGCCTACCCCTGATGCACATACCCTCTGACCCTGAACAGCCAAGTTAGTCTGGAAAAGTTCAGCACCCAAACCACTGTATGCCTAACAGCTTCCTCCCATGGTCCTTGGGTACGCACAGTTAGCCTCGAAATCTAGGCCCTTTTAGAAGAAATTGAGCTATTGGTTGAGGGGGATGGAAGTCCAACTCAAGCAACAACCACAATCATTATCAAGGTGAACCACAAAAGTAACTAAATGAACCTGTGCTTAACCCTGTAGTAGCATGGCACAAAAACAATTAGGTTTAACTTAGGGCAGTGTGTAATATATTTATGTAACACACAAACAGTAATAAAATGAAAACACAAAACAAGACAAATCCCAAACCAACTTAGAAAAATAGACTAAATGTTAGTAAATAAAAGTGTACCAGAATGACAATAATTCCATCGGTAGAACCAGAGATATTCGATTTTGAATATTTAGGTAAATAAAGTGCCTAAAAGCACAAATCGCCACTCGCGGTCATCTGGTTGTGGGAGACCGGGGGAAGTCACTAGCTCAGGCCGCCAGCAATGGAGCTCATGTTGGTTACAGGGACCAGGTTAGTCCCGCAGAAAGATTTACCTTCTCAAAGTCTGTTGTGAAGAGTTCAGTTTGCAGTGGAGGAGGCTGCAAGGTGCAGGGAGCGCATCATGGATGATTGTCATTGTTGCACAAAGAGCAGACCAGGCATCATGGGCTGTCCTCACTGTAGTGTAAAGAGTCGGTTGGGCATCGCAGACAGTCATTGCTGAAACTTTGCATTGGTGGCCACCGTGGTCTGTTGTTGCTGTAGCCGAAGTTCTGATCTCGCGTTGCTGGTCATCGCTGGTTGTCGCTGTAGCACAAACAGCAGGTCTTTACCAGAGCTCTGCATTGGCAGTTGTCGCTGTTGGCAGAGACTCAATGAGAAGGGGCCCATTTTCGGTTGCAAAGAGCCCAATCTTCACAAGTTCACCTTTTCTTCTTGAGGGGAGCTTAGACTGATACCAGCCAAGGAGCCAGTATCTGGGGAGAATCTCTTGGGGATCAGGCATTCTCTCCAGCAGAGGCTAGCAAGGCTTGAGCAAGTCTAGTTGCAGGTTCAGTTGCAACAGGTCAGCTGGGCATTTATTTTCAGAGAGGGCTTTGGAGCTTGTTCTGGCCCTGTAGCTCAACCAGAAGGTCAACCAACTGACCCTTGGAGTCACTCAGATTAGCCTGGGATGAAGACCCAGTCTTCCTCCTCAGACAGCAAGGCAGTCCTCAAGCAGCAGGGCAGTCCATCTTCTGTAATGTCCACAGGTCCAGGAATGATCTACTGAGTGACTCTGGAGGTCCAATATTTATACTTGGTGCCAGCCTTTGCGTGGGAGGATTTTCTGTCCTACCCCTACATCTGGTCTGGAAAGTTCTTCCCCTCCCCCTGGCAAGGCTCCAAACCGTGTGCAGTGGAAAAAGACAGGGCAAGCCTGGTGTCGGATTACTTTGTGTGTACAGAAGGCAAAGCCCTTTGAAATTTAAGTGGGGCTGGGTACAGCCCCTCCCAGTCATCCTGCCAGGAGGGCCCATCTTGTTGATACCTAAGCCCCCTGTGTGTTACTGTCTGGAAGCAATACACAAACCCCAACAGCAGAGCAATTCATAGTCATGTGTCCCAGAATACTGACAGAAGGCCCTAATAGGACAAACAAATGCCAATTTTCTAAAAATTGAATTTTCAGAATTGTGATTTGTATTTCGACTTTACAATTATTTTTTCACTGCTAGGATATGTAAAATCAGTGCTTAATTTGAGCCGGAGCTTTCCGGTGCTCAGCGCCGGCACTTAATTGGTTTCCGGTGCTCGGCACCAGCACCTAATAGTCAACACCATATTTAGAACAGTCCACCACATGGTGGCGCTGCTCATCTAATTTAGGGATGAGCAGAACAACGGTAGTTTAGGACTACAATATACATTAAAATTGGTAATATCAGCCTCCCCAGCCATTCCTTTAGCTTTGGGGACCTGGAATGATCTGAACTGTCGCATTTACATGCAAGAGAGATGGTTAGTAGTTGTTTTAGCAGCAATGACAAGGGTGATGGGTGGTGAAAGCTGCAGTGGCCTCCTGGTTAGAGCCCTGGCACTTAATATTTTACAAATTAAGCACTGTGTAAAATGTAAACCCACATGTCTTATTTTTTAAATACAGTGCACTCTGCTGCATGAGCCATTAGGGACTACTTTACAAGTAACTTATACGTTTTGAAAAGGAAAGTTTAGGCTTGGCAAAAGGTTTATTTTGCCAGGTCTAAATGGCAGTTTAAAACTGCATTTTAGGCTGCAATTGCAGGCCTGAGACATGTTTTACTCAGCTACGTTAGTGTGTGGCCACAATGAGTGCTGCAGGCCCAATAATAGCATTTAATTTAATTTACACGCCCTGGGTACATGCAGTACCATTTACTAGGGACATATAAGTAAATAAAAAATGCCAATTGTGTGTAAGCCAATTTTACCATGTTTGACTGAGAGAGCCAAGCACTTTAGCACTGGTTAGCAGTGATAAACTGCAGCGAGTCCTAATGTCAACAAAAACAAATTCAGGAAAAGTGAAGTGAAGGCAAAAGGTTTTGAGGAAGATCACTCCAAGGATGTCAGGTCTAACAAAGGGCAAATGACAAGCTTTACTTTTTCAACTTTAAGTAAATTGCACCTCTTATTTGTATCTTGTAAAAATAGAGTGAAACAATTTTACTGCAAGGTCACTGAGTTTAATTACTATTCGTACAGAGAAAGGAGTAGTGTGCTGTGCCAAATGTTGTAGCACGAAGTCCATTTTAGCCTCATATTCATCTTACATTTTGTGGGTTTCCTGCTAAGAAGTACGTTTCCATAGATAAGAATCACAGAACATCTGAGCGTTGAAATTCTGTTTCTTTTTAAAATGCCTGGTAGACTTTGAAATGTGCTCTTCTTAAAGGGCACAGTGTGCTATAATGCAACAAAAACAACAACAACAGTTGATGGACAGAATGCAGAACAATGTCATACATTCACCCCAATACAGAGATCTGGGCCTAAATCCATCGTTTTTTTGCTCACCATGCCATTCCAGTTTGAACCCAGCCATATGCAAATCAGTCTTGACCCTGTGCCTCATGGGAACAGTCCAGCCCAAACTGCCAAGCCAGGTCCTCCCTGGACTGGAAACAAGCATCCTAGGACCGGTTTCGGAGTTTCACCCCTCTTCAGCCAGGATAGCTTGATTCCAGTGGCATGGAGAGCGCGGGACCCACGTCTGGGCATACCCGTCCCACTCAGGGTGACAAATGCAAAAACAACAGTTGATGGACAGAATGCAGAACAATGTCATACATTCACCCCAGTACAGAGATCTGGGCCTAAATCCATTGTTTTTTTGCTCACCATGCCATTCCAGTTTGAACCAAGTAGTGCTGGTCGCATGAGGTAGAGAGGTGTGTCCTCAATACCGAGCAATCACTTCATACGCTGGTCCCAATGTGAGATTAAAGTGGGATCCTGCATAAATGGATTAATGGATGGAAATGCTATATTAGCCATTGGTTAAGAGAACTACGTATAGGTAGATATTCCATCTACAGTAACTGAAGCTGTGAGCTATAATTAAGTATGTTCCAACATACTTAATTATAGCTCACAGCTTCACACACCGCTCTACCTCATGCGACCAGCACTACTTGGTAAGCCGTCCAGAATAGGCTGGTAAAGCGGTGTACAGAGCCCTGAACTATATCCTACACCTTTAACAATATAGAGATGATATATGTCTTCAGGACCACTATTAGCGGCACTGGCACCTCTAAGTATGTTTATTGTGTTCATTGAGGGTAAAATATACTCACATTCCGTTTTGGGGGAAGTTTGGCTTTCTGCCTTATCACTTATTTCTTATATCATCCTGGTGTGGGGGAAGTTTGGCTTTCTGTTATATCCTCATCTTCCCTTCTGTGGGCTAAGGATTTCTTGATCTTTAGACTGGCAATTTGCGCACCAGTCTTTTAACGTGGGGAGTCTATAAAGTTTATATAGTTTTACTGAGGCTATTAGCCCCTACTGTGAGAAGAGACACTCACTCATGTCAATCAATGTAATTTTAATTTACAGAGAAATATTTGGAAAGTGGCATTCCTGAAGAAGGCAGGCCTCTGCCGAAACGTGCATAGAAAGATGAATAACTGCCACATCTCTCATTGGTGCATTCCTCGATTGAATATATAAACAGTGCCAACTTGTCATCAAAACTGGGATACTGTATTATTGCCTGTTTGTAACCATTACAAGTCAAATGTATAGAATGTTCAAAAGAAGTCAATCATGTTTGTGAGTTGTATGTATGGGTACTTGAATGAATGCAGCATGCATGTAGAATGAAATGGTGATTTCTCTGTCACAATAATCAAAACAATGTATATTTAATGTAGAGAATATTTAATAAAACATATATTTGTATTTTTTTGTATATTGAGTGATGGTCTCTTCTCTTGAATATATTTTCCTTATGTATTTTTAAACATGTATTGAAGTTGCCCTAAGAACTTTACAGTATAAAAAGTCCAAGATGGCATCATCCAGGAGCCACTGGTCACATGAGCTCCAGGTTTCTCAACTCCACCCCTCGCTGACATCACTGCCAGGCACTTGCACACTAGAATTTCAAAGAGTGCTCCCTCTGGGTTGGCTACAGTTGTCTGGGCACTCTCCTTTGTTCATTGGGCTTGGGCAGGCCCTTCCCCAGTACAGTGTGACAGCTGAGTGATTGATGAAGATCATTCCGCCCCACCCCTTTCCTCCTCAGGAGCTGGGAGAAGTACTGCTAATTGTTCCTTTTGAGTGGGGCGCCCTTTGTTCCTGCTGCTGGAGAAAACATAATTAACTGGGCACAGCAGGGGGACACAAGGCCAGGGCTCTGATCCTGAGCTGAGCCAAGAAAATATGGAAACTCTAGATGACCCACAAGATATACAGTTATCATGTTGGAAGCTAGATATTTGGTTTGCCTGCACAGGAAGCACTCCAATTCAAGATGTCAATGGTCTCTGTAGGCCAAGGGGGAGTGAAAATACCCTCTTAGGCAGTTCTCGCTCTATGTGTATAATGGGGTGCCACTATAGTTATAACAGTAAAGCACACTGACTTTACCTATTAGTGTACCATCATCATGCCTATCTCAGGTGCATATCTAATCCTGCAGAGTCTCCATTGTGCCAGGATATCAGTGCACTGTTACCGGGATGTGCACGACAGTAGTCTCCCATGTGCAGCCCACACGTGTGCACACGTGTGTTCCAGACATGTAACCAGCCAAGTGCCTCTTACCCTTGTTGTGTCGCAGTGACCTTATCTTAAAAGGCAGACACTGGCGGTAAAACGCACAGTCCATTTGCCATGTGATTACTGTGGTAAGACACCGGTAGCGAGACTCACCCACAGTACTGAAGAGGCAGAACCCAGTGCAACATTGACTTTCTCCAAACGAGGGCTGTGGCCTGGCTTTCTGGGCAATGCTACTGTTAATAGCTGTTTGAGGTCACTTATTGTCAGCCACTTGACTGTTGCCTTCGGTACCTGCAATAAAAGATGAGCCACAATCTATATTCAGGCCATTGCTATGGTTGTGTAGGATCCCGGCTTTGGAGACTCTTCTGGATAATGAGTATCTAAAGAGGTTTTTGTGTCAAGTGGCAGAACCCCAATAGCTGCAGCAAGCTGTGTATTTGCAGGATTCTGACCTTATGAATTGATAGGTAAGATCTACTTGTGCTGACTGGAATTATATATCTACACTAGTTGTGTGGTTGAGAGTTGAAGCCCCACGAGCTTCAAGTTCTACTAAAACGAGTTCATTTAAAATGCTGATCTTTGCTGTTAAAGGGGCAGGGCTTTCCTTTGCAGATCTTATTGGGATGGTAGGGCGAGTCCCTAGATATGTAATAATCCTCCTCCTGTTATTTTTTATATTGTACAAGTTGCTTGCCAGTTTCTCACTTCATGATGTGCGGAGTACAATCAACTTAAACTGATATACTAACATGGAGTTAGACACATCAAATATTAACATGGAGTTAGACAAATTAAGTATTAAAAATCAATTAGCTTTTAGTGCTAGGAAATATATGTCTGGATATTGTAAGTTTTAACCCAAACTATTAAGTCTTTGCTTATGTTGGTTTCCATGTCAATCTCATTCCACTGCTCCTTAGAACCCTTAGAGCCCACTCAAGCACCTGTTTGCTGTATAATGTGTTTTAACATTAAATGCCAGCATGAGTGTTGCAAAATCTGAAGCTCACCCCCTCCAATCTTTCTGACCAAGCTACGCCCCTGTGTGCTGCCATGTATCCAAGGGACTGCAAAGCCTAGAAGAGCACAATGCCACCATCCAACGACTGTGTTCCACATAGGCATCAGCATCCTTCCCAGGGGATTTATATGCAATCCGTGGAGCCTGGGAAACAGATGAGCATCACAGAGATTTGTGTGCAGTGTAAACAGGCAAAGTGGGCCCTGCAGTATCAGCATAGCGCTGCATGGCACTTGTGCCCTGATATCATAGTGCTTCACACACCACACTGCACAACTGTTCTGACCCTAGTCAGAGTCCTGTCTTCTTGTCATGGTGTCATGAATGATGAAACCCCCCTCAATGCTCTAGAGTTATAGGATAGTAGTGGCATTAACCTATTGTTGCACTGAAGGAGAGGCACTCCTAGCTATGGTATCTATCTCCTCCAACTATACTGAGTACTGTTCTATCGAATAGAGTCTCAGATTTGGAAAATATTCTGGCGGTGACTGTGTACACCAGCTGATGAATGGATGGGCAATACTCTGCCCATTTTTAAGCTTAATAATTTGATTACCTGCAAGAGTCCAACTTTCCGCCTCAAGGTGCTAGTCATACCAGTGGGTTGGCATTAATATGGAAAACATACATATAAAATGTATTCATTTTGATAATGACTGTCCATGAGGGATGACAAAACATATCAATACAAGGATATAATAAAGATAGTGAAAAATTAAAAAAAGACCAAGATAAATAGATGCACGTTAGAATAAATATAAAAAGTTAAACAACTGAACACACTGACTAAAAATTGTAAATAATCTAAAATAGTACGAAAAACAGCAAATGTTCTTGTACTGTACTCACACCATTGCGTAAAACATACTTTTAAAAAACTGATGATGCCACAGTTGAAGGAATGGGCAAACAAAAGTACTTTTTACATACTGAATATGTAGTGAACACAATGAGTAACTACGATGAACTCCATCTGATCCATACTATTTCCCCAAATCGGTTTGCAAAGTTAGGCATTACTTAAAAAAAACAACTTTAAGGATGGCAATGAGATGTTTCCTTCCTGTGGTGCTGTGCACAGTATTAAGGCCTGCCGCTTGGGTAAATAGTCTTAAAATCAGATGAGTAACGTGTAACTGGTAGGACAGATTTGGGGACAAGAACACCCTATAACAGGGATAGCTCATTAATCTTTTAAGGGATCCCTTGCCTAGTATCCAATTAAACGTTACCATTGCATAAATAATACAATGATTTTACTTTAACAAAACTGATATGTAGAAAGTGAGATTCTGAATAAAAGGATAAACCCTGTGATCTCACTTGAAATCCTATAGGACACTGATGAAAATATATAAGTGTGTGATGAGGTTAACTACCTAACTAGAGGTGGGCCTAACTCGCGTAATTCAGTGAGGCGTAATCATGTTGATTTACCTAAGAATTCTGCCAGGTTATGCTAATTAGGTGAAAAGAGTAATTCTGGGTTTAGTGCTATTTCTCAGCTCAAAAATGGCACCTCGCATCCAAAATTGGCTCGATAATAAATGTTCAGCTAAGAAATAGCGTTAAATACAGCAGAACATGAATAAAAAGCTCGAGCAGCCACTCGAGAGTGCTAAATGTGTTCTTGCAGTAGGATGTTTTTCCCTAAATCACTCTCAATTATTCCTCCTGGGCCTATTTCTAATGCTGGAGGAAATGTCCTGATTTTGCTAAATATTTGAGGAAATGTATATATAGAAGTAGAAATGCAGGTAAGCTAAAACACATACTTACATTCTAGAAAATGTGTTTCTCTGATGAAGGCCGTTGTGATTTTTTGTGACACTTTTACCAGTTTGCCACTTTAAACCAATTAATAAGGACTCTATGCCCATGTTTTCCAAAATCTGACACCAAGGGGCCGATTCCGATCTCGGTCGGAGGCGCACCCAATACCATTCGGTCGGGAAAAAAGCCATGCGAAAGCCTGTTTCCCGACCGATCCGTCACAGCACACCGAACAGTAAGTACGATGCGCACAACAGCACAGAATCCGGCCGAGCCGTACTCACCCAAACCAGGTCCTGTTCCCCGACCGAGGCGGATCCGGAAACGCCGAATCGAGTCGCACGGAAGGAAAAATGCAGCTCCGTCCGGCCGAACGAGTACGATGCGCTTTCCGTACGCGCCGAACCCGTCGCCTACGCACGGCACGTCAAAGCATCCGGGAGAGGCGCACATAAGCTCCGATTCGCGCCACAACACGATCCACGGCTACGAGACGAACACGCCAGCGGCGAGGACGAGGCGAAGCGACGAGGACGGCGCGAAGCGGCGAGGACGACGCGAAGCAACGAGAAGGACGAACGACACGAACCAACCATGAATCCCTTCGTCCCGATCATACCAATATTCTCCATTTACTACCGGAACAGGCACGGACGCGTACGGCGCAGAAGGTAAGTCAGACACCAACCACAAAACACATACAACACGTACACGACACATCAGACGCACACAGAGGGATGCAGAATATACTTACACCAGCAACAGCAGCACCATAGGGGCGGGATGCCCATCACCAATGCCACATATGCACACAGGGGCCTGAATGCGCACCACCACCCCTACCCAGGGGGGGCAGGATGCCTACCACCACCCTGAGCCAGGGGGGGCTGGATGCCTACCACTACTACCACCCTCACCCAGGGGGGGCTGGATGCCTACCACTACTACCACCCTCACCCAGGGGGGCTGGATGCCCACCACTACTACCACCCTCACCCAGGGGGGCTGGATGCCTACCACCACCCTTAGCCAGGGGGGGCTGGATGCCTACCACTACTACCACCCTCACCCAGGGGGGGCTGGTTGCCTACCACTACTACCACCCTCACCCAGGGGGGCTGGATGCCTACCACTACTACCACCCTCACCCAGGGGGGCTGGATGCCTACCACTACTACCACCCTCAGCCAGGGGGGCTGGATGCCCACCACTACTACCACCCTCACCCAGGGGGGCTGGATGCCCACCACTACCACCACCCTTAGCGAGGGGGGGCTGGATGCCTACCACTACTACCACCCTCAGCCGGGGGGCTGGATGCCTACCACTACCACCACCCTGAGCCAGGGGGCTGGATGCCCACCACTACTACCACCCTCACCCAGGGGGGCTGGATGCCTACCACCACCCTTAGCCAAGGGGGCTGGATGCCTACCACTACTACCACCCTCACCCAGGGGGGCTGGATGCCTACCACCACCCTTAGCCAGGGGGGCTGGATGCCCACCACTACTACCACCCTCAGCCAGGGGGGGCTGGATGCCTACCACTACCACCACCCTGAGCCAGGGGGGGCTGGATGCCCACCACTACTACCACCCTCACCCAGGGGGGGCTGGATGCCTACCACCACCCTTAGCCAGGGGGGGCTGGATGCCTACCACTACTACCACCCTCACCCAGGGGGGGCTGGATGCCTACCACTACTACCACCCTCACCCAGGGGGGGCTGGATGCCCACCACTACTACCACCCTCACCCAGGGGGGGCTGGATGCCTACCACCACCCTTAGCCAGGGGGGGCTGGATGCCCACCACTACCACCACCCTTAGCCAGGGGGGGCTGGATGCCTACCACTACTACCACCCTCAGCCAGGGGGGGCTGGATGCCTACCACTACCACCACCCTGAGCCAGGGGGGGCTGGATGCCCACTACTACCACCCTCACCCAGGGGGGCTGGATGCCTACCACCACCCTTAGCCAGGGGGCTGGATGCCTACCACTACTACCACCCTCACCCAGGGGGCTGGATGCCTACCACTACTACCACCCTCACCCAGGGGGGCTGGATGCCTACCACCACCCTTAGCCAGGGGGGCTGGATGCCCACCACTACTACCACCGTCAGCCAGGGGGGCTGGATGCCTACCACTACCACCACCCTGAGCCAGGGGGGGCTGGATGCCCACCACTACTACCACCCTCACCCAGGGGGGGCTGGATGCCTACCACCACCCTTAGCCAGGGGGGGCTGGATGCCTACCACTACTACCACCCTCACCCAGGGGGGGCTGGATGCCTACCACTACTACCACCCTCACCCAGGGGGGCTGGATGCCCACCACTACTACCACCCTCACCCAGGGGGGCTGGATGCCTACCACCACCCTTAGCCAGGGGGGGCTGGATGCCTACCACTACTACCACCCTCACCCAGGGGGGGCTGGATGCCTACCACTACTACCACCCTCACCCAGGGGGGGCTGGATACCCACCACTACTACCACCCTCACCCAGGGGGGGCTGGATGCCCACCACTACTACCACCCTCACCCAGGGGGGGCTGAATGCCTACCACCACCCTTAGCCAGGAGGGGCTGGATGCCTACCACTACTACCACCCTCACCCAGGGTGGGCTGGATGCCTACCACTACTACCACCCTCAGCCAGGGGGGCTGGATGCCTACCACCACCCTTAGCCAGGGGGGGCTGGATGCCTACCACTACTACCACCCTCACCCAGGGGGGCTAGATGCCTAACACTACTACCACCCTCACCCAGGGGGGGCTGGATGCCTACCACTACTATCACCCTCAGCCAGGGGGGGCTGGATGCCTACCACTACTACCACCCTCAGCCAGGGGGGGGCTGGATGCCCACCACTACTACCACCCTCACCCAAGGGGGGCTGGATGCCCACCACTACCACCACCCTTAGCCAGGGGGGGCTGGATGCCTACCACTACTACCACCCTCAGCCAGGGGGGCTGGATGCCTACCACTACCACCACCCTGAGCCAGGGGGGCTGGATGCCCACCACTACTACCACCCTCACCCAGGGGGGCTGGATGCCTACCACCACCCTTAGCCAGGGGGCTGGATGCCTACCACTACTACCACCCTCACCCAGGGGGGCTGGATGCCTACCACTACTACCACCCTCACCCAGGGGGCTGGATGCCTACCACTACTACCACCCTCACCCAGGGGGGCTGGATGCCTACCACCACCCTTAGCCAGGGGGGCTGGATGCCCACCACTACTACCACCCTCAGCCAGGGGGGCTGGATGCCTACCTCTACCACCACCCTGAGCCAGGGGGGGCTGGATGCCCACCACTACTACCACCCTCACCCAGGGGGGCAGGATGCCTACCACCACCCTTAGCCAGGGGGGCTGGATGCCTACCACTACTACCACCCTCACCCAGGGGGCTGGATGCCTACCACTACTACCACCCTCACCCAGGGGGGCTGGATGCCCACCACTACTACCACCCTCACCCAGGGGGGCTGGATGCCTACCACCACCCTTAGCCAGGGGGGGATGCCTACCACTACTACCACCCTCACCCAGGGGGGGCTGGATGCCTACCACTACTACCACCCTCAGCCAGGGGGGCTGGATGCCTACCACCACCCTTAGCCAGGGGGGGCTGGATGCCTACTACCACCCTCACCCAGGGGGGGCTGGATGCCTACCACTACTACCACCCTCAGCCAGGGGGGGCTGGATGCCTACCACTACTACCACCCTCAGCCAGGGGGGGCTGGATGCCTACCACCACCCTTAGCCAGGGGGGCTGGATGCCTACCACCACCCTTAGCCAGGGGGGGCTGGATGCTCACCACTACTACCACCGTCAGCCAGGGGGGCTGGATGCCTACCACTACCCTTAGCCAGGGGGGGCTGGATGCCCACCACTACTACCACCGTCAGCCAGGGGGGCTGGATGCCTACCACTACCACCACCCTGAGCCAGGGGGGGCTGGATGCCCACCACTACTACCACCCTCACCCAGGGGGGGCTGAATGCCTACCACCACCCTTAGCCAGGGGGGCTGGATGCCTACCACTACTACCACCCTCACCCCGGGGGGGCTGGATGCCTACCACTACTACCACCCTCAGCCAGGGGGGGCTGGATGCCTACCACCACCCTTAGCCAGGGGGTGCTGGATGCCCACCACTACTACCACCCTCAGCCAGGGGGGGGGCTGGATGCCCACCACTACTACCACCCTCACCCAGGGGGGGGCTGGATGCCTACCACTACTACCACCCTCAGCCAGGGGGGGCTGGATGCCTACCACCACCCTCAGCCAGGGGGGGCTGGATGCCAACCACTACTACCACCCCCACTAATAGGATGGACAATGCATGACACAACCAGCACACCACAACCTAGGGAATGCAAGAAGAAGACATCCCCCCAACACCATGACAAGCGTGTGTAGACTGTGTCAAATGCCTACAACACCGAACATGACTTTGAACATACAATGTGACCCCCTAGCTCATGTGCCACACATATATGTGTGTGGCACCCACAATGCAAGCAGGCCATGACCATTGTGGCAATGGGGTCCAAACCCCCATCACCACAGTGACCAAAAGGTAAGTGTGGGGTCCATAGCTGAAGCACATTTTGAACATTGTGGCAATGGGGTCCAAACCCCCATCATCACAGTGACCAAAATGTAAGTGTGGGGTCCATAGCTGAAGCACATTTTGAACATTGTGGCAATGGGGTCCAAACCCCCATCATCACAGTGACCAAAATGTAAGTGTGGGGTCCATAGCTGAAGCACATTTTGAACATTGTGGCAATGGGGTCCAAACCCCCATCATCACAGTGACCAAAATGTAAGTGTGGGGTCCATAGCTGAAGCACATTTTGAACATTGTGGCAATGGGGTCCAAACCCCCATCATCACAGTGACCAAAAGGTAAGTGTTGACAAAGAAAGAGGTGCAACTGCCAAACTGCATGGATGATTCCTGGTCACAGAACAAAAAACACATCAGTGGCAAAGTAGTGTATGTGTCCCATTGCAACATAAATTGGGGGAACCAAATACTGCAGTGCAAATAAGACATACCTTTGGCCATGTGCAGACAAACAACACCCATGGGGGCTGACACCGTCAACAATCATCAATGACACAATGACAGAAGTGACCATCAGAATGCAGACCCACATATTTGCGCCAATGGGCACACAAATGCAGATACCCTGTGGAGACTGCAGATGTGAGGTGAACAGATACCATACCATGGCAGCAATGGGACACACAAACCATGATCATTGTGCTGACCGATGACCTAGGAGTCCCAGGGACAGCAGGGAAACCCACCAAACTACATACAGCCAATGGCACACCCATGATATGCCAATGCAGTGGTGCAGATGCACAAACACAAACAGGCAGACCCACACTGCACATCATACACAACAGGTGAGGGGGTGCCAGTGTCCCCAGGCAACCACACAACACATGAGGAGACCTGAATACCAATCATACAGATGTGCATACAGTGCCACACAAAGGTAACTCATGGATCCAAATCCCCTATGTGGGCAAGCAGGCATTGTCAGATGAGAGGGAGCACAAATCACACATGTCACACAGGCACGTAGGGACAGCAACTGACACAGCAAGACACAGACACACCACAGCACCACCCCCAGGGCCCCCACAATGTGGTGACCCTGGGCTGCATTACAATCCCACTGTGATGACAAAGCTAAATGTGGTTCACACTGTGAACCACAGTCATGTGTCCTGAGCAACTAACTACCATCACACCTACACAAGCACAAATCAATCAGCATGGCCAGTAAGCCAAGGCCAACATGGAGGCAGGGGCCTAGCCGGGCAACAACTCTCATCTGCACACACTCAACACCACACCCCTCGACCTCCAACAATGTGCAGCAGTGAAGTACACATGCACTGGTGACATTGCACATGCACCCATGACTATTCCAGGGTGGTGGGTGGGAACCAAGGTGCAGAAACACATCACACATGGCCACTCAACAAGACTCCTGAATGTCTGACACACTGCACACTACGCTGTACATGGACATGACGGCAATACCACACCAACCAATGGGATCCCATCCACAGTCACACACCAATGAAGAAGCCAAGGTCACCCACAAAGAACACACATAGACAACAACCAACATTGCAGCCCGGACCCTGAGGAGTGCCAGCAGTCACACACACAACGTGTCACAATCACTGAAAGATAACACAAACTGGAAATCACATGACAGGGGCAAACAACAAGTGCCAAGGGGAAACCTGACTGTGACCCATCTGCGTCTGCACACAAACTCAGCCCTGACAGCAAACACACCTATGGGTGACACCCTGATGACCAGTAATGTGCCATGCACCCACATCACAGAGAACCCAGGGAGAAGACTTTGGGGAACATAGGTCAACTCAGCTAGCATCACAAACAGGTACAACACTAGGGATCACAGCATGCACAGCTAAACGGAAGTGAACACACAGACATGCACATACAACACACACCTTGGGCGCAGGCAATGTCACAGGAGTACACACTGCCATGAGGGGACTCCACTCCTGTGTGAGGAAAGCTGTGCCATATGTTGCCTCAGTAGGGCCCCATCATGTCAGCTGAGCACTTGGTCACACAATCAACAATTAGCACCAAATGAGGGCTCCCGTAACATCAGCCTGGTCATGGAAGTGCCAACGGAATCATCAGCACAGATCCAACACACTTGTATAGCAATGTTGCACTGACAACACAGATGAGTCCTTCCCCATTGAAGCCCAAACCTGCATGTCCACTGGAGATGGCCACACGGTCAGGGAAGTAGACGAATTGACCAATGGCAGGCACAACAGATGTGCAGGGGTGGAAGCCACAGATGTGAAATAGCCAATCTAAGTAGGAAATCCCATTGCCAAATACTGAACACATGACACCCTCAGATGCTGCTATGGATGACATGGATACACCACAGGATAGGACACATTCCCCCTGGACCACATGGGTTCCTGCACAGTAACACTTCATTATCATGAGACCAAATATCACCATCACTGCAGCAAGGGCATGGTTAGCATCATCAACATCATGTACATCAGAAGCAAAAGCACTAGAGAACAGAAAGTTGCTTTATTCAGCATATGTGGCATTAAAAGTAGAAGTCCGGTAGAAAATAAACAAAGGCCAATGGCCAGTCCATCAACAAAGTCACAAGTGGGTGACAGTGGCAGATGCCACCCTACACATGCCTGCACAAAACCAGGGACAATCCACTAGGAGGGGCAACCGGGGGGTAGGCCAGGCACCGCAGGGACAGGATCAGGGCTCACCAGGAGGAAGCAGGGAAGGGGTGGTGGGTGCTGGAGAGCCACTGACAACTACAGTGGAGGTGTCTGACATGGTGTGTGCCGGCACAACTGGGGGCATGACTCAGATGTTGTGGGTGCCGGCACGACTGCAGTGGACCCTGCAGATGGAGTGGACAGGTCCGCCACTGCAGTGCCCAAGTCAGACAGGGTGGTAGTGGACTCCACTGCAGTGCCTACCACCAGGGGAGGAGAATGGGGAACAGGCAAGGTGGGCTGGACAGAGGGGGAGGACACCCTCACCACATCAGTGGCACAGACAAGCGCAGCGGGGGTGTGGTGCCGGGAGAGCAAGTGCCAGGGGGAGAAGGCCGGATCCTCTTGGGGATGGCATATCTGTGGGTGGGGGAACCTGGGGCAGGGTGTGGTGGGGGCACCTGTGGAGTGGGGGCCTGAGGGATGGAGGAAGGAGACCTGGTGCTTGAGCTGCAGGGCGGCGGCGGGGTCTTGCTCTTACCACTCTGGGGGACTTGCGGGTGGGGGCCTCAGTCTGTCTGCGCCTGGGGGAGGGTGTCCGGGGGCGAGGGCACTCTGCTCCGTGTGGGGGGCTTCCTTTTCCCCTGGATGCTGGAGCAGCTGGATCGGAGGGAAGAGGCCGAGGTCACTGAGGAAGAGGCGCTGGGTCTTTGGGGTTGCAGGTGAGGCAAGGGAGGGTGTTTTGGAGGGAGAGGCAACTGAGGACTGCGCAGTGCCCGTGGATGCGTGTGTGTGTACCAGGGCCCCATCCCCTGTGAGTCTGGTTTCAGTCCCCTGACTGTGCGTGCATGTGCGTTTTGTTTGTGGCGTGTGTGTCTGTGTGCTGGACGTGTGTGTGCTGGTGTGTGCCTGTGCCGGTGTGTGTGTGCTTGGGACGGGTAAGGTGCTGGGGAGTGTGGATGGAGCAGAGGCAGGAGGGGTGAGGGACTGTCTGAGGAGGGACACTGCTGCCGTCAGGGAGGAGTCCATGGACCTATTGCCCCTCTGTAGGTCAGACATGCCCGATGAGATGCCCTCCATGAACAACACCAGCTGAGTCAACAGAGCGGTGTGCGCATGGAGGACACTCAGCATGGCTGTCTGCCCTACATGGAGCTGGCGAAGGAGGTACACAGACTCCTCACTCATGGCAGCAGGGGACACAGGGGCAGGGGTGCGGTGCCTGGCCCAAAGGAGACACGCTCCCGAACATGGGAGCCTCCACGGACCTGGGGAATGGGAGCCGATGGGAGGGCGGTGGTGGTGCTGGTGGTGGCGGGGACAGCAACACTAGCTGGGGTGTGGTGGCTGCTGACACCCGCCTCCATAAGGGAGTCATCCTCCGAGTTGCTCTGGTCCTCAGCTGAGGTGGATGGTGCTGAGGACTCCTCGGTGTGGCTCCCCTCGCCCTCCGTGCCACTGGGTCCCTCCGACCACTCCTCGGCTGCTGACCCAGTCTGGCTCTCTGCTCCCTGGTCCGTGGAGCTGTCCCCTTCCGTGGCCGTGGATGTATCTGCAAACAATGGGGAAACAGACCGACATCAGTCACCTGCACCAAACGCACACACCACTGTGAGCACAGCACATTACAGAGCAAGCCCTGGCATCATTAGTTGTACATTGCTAAAAGTGCCCTAACTGAACAGGAGAAGCCAATTGTCAGTCTGATGCCAAGCATGGCACTCACATCCCACATGGCCTTGCACCCATCTGTCTGGTGTCTGTTGGATTGCAACACCCCAGTGTGGACACATGCACCAAGTACACAGTAGTTGGACAGTGAAGAGGACACGGTGTGGCATGTGGACATGCACACATCACAGCTCTTGCCACTGAGTCAGTACAGGTTTCCGGATGAAAGGGATGCCCAGAGTCAAATAGGAAATGCATGTGATGCATACCAGCGACAGACACCATGATGCACCCATGTCCTGATAGCCATCGCCACAATGGTGTGCATGTAGCACATGTCACTCCCCTGCAGGACCACCAATAAGTTGACACATGCCATGGCAGAGGCATGACTGCTAAGTCATACATCACTGTCTCAGTGATGTATGACTTGGCAGCCAGACAACAACACTATGCACTGTGTCACAATAGTAGGTCATGGGGAATGCAAGTCCTGGAGCTGCACAAGTGCACATGTACATCCCCCACACAACACATCATCTTAACCCTCATCTGTCCAGGTCATACCTATTGGACATATGGGAGACCTGTGACACTACCCTCTGAACCTGAGCCCCTCACAATCTGCTGTGAATGGGGAACTGCTGCCTGAACTTCACATTCGCATACCCCAGTCTGCACGGGCAGCTGATCAAACACCTATGTGACACACAAGTATCGTCTCCTATGGTCACATCTCCAGGGGCATGCTGAGCCCCTACCAAGAAACACCCCAGCAGTCCTGGCAAGTAATCCACAGCACACTGACACAGAGGCAGACACCTGAGGGGTCAAATCACTGCGCACAATGTGTCAGCTGATACACGGGAGTGGGAGTACAGAGTGCATTGCATGGCCTGGAGTAGGCATGACTGTCCTGCTCCACATGAATGAGGATGAGCCCTGGACAGTGGATAGCTGGCTATGTATGTGTGACACACGTAATCTGCACACTCCTGGGGCCCAAACATTGTTCCCACCCGCTGCATGGGCGTGTGCCACATACCCCAGGCACATGTGGTGGCTCAGCACAGCAAGTGGACCGCATATCAAAGCAACACGCAGATTACATGTCCGAACACAGGCGTAGTGTGAACAATGGACCCACCCATGATGCCCACAACAGAGTTAGGGAAACATATGCTGTCCCCCACCTTTAGTGAAGCAAACTGCAAGGACACAGTCCCAAGTGACACAATTCCCTGAATGTAAGGGCCACACCTGGGTATCAGATGAGCAGTGGGCAGTGCACAATAGAGGGACATGGCTCCTGGACAACAGGACTGCTGCACTGTGGCAGTTGAACCAGGCCAGAGGAGGGCACACAGCATGTAATACAGAGTTCACAGTGCAGTCTTTGACTCACCCCCTCCTTGCTGCTGTCTGGCCTTCAGCTGCCCATCCAGGTCTGGAAACACCACCGCCAGGATCTGGAGCATGTGGGGGGTCAGGGTCCGTGTTCCGCCCCTCCTGCAAGGAGGCGACAGCTTCAGCTGGACCCATGCAATCCTCCGGGTCCAGCCCCGAAGGTCCTGCCACCTCTTCTGGCAGTTGCGGATCCGGCGCTTGTAGACCCCCACGGACCGGACAGCCCGGACGATGTCCTTCCAGATCTCCTGCTTCCGATGGGCATTAACCTGTCAGGATGACAAAGTGAAAAGGCCATTACTACACATGCAACATATCCGTGCATGACACAGTTGTATATACATGTCTCAATCACAGGGGCACATGATGTACACAGGCAGTGCAAAGCTGCCCATGGACAGTTTGCCAGACGTCACTACATGGTATCATTGCATGGGAAGTAAAACCTTGTTCAAATGCACTGTCACTGCACCATACCTGTCCAGTGCATGTCACTACACACTATGGGGGGTGACAACTACTCAGTGAGCCTGCTAGCCAGTGGCGTGCAGACTTTCAGCCTTGCTAGTCAGACAATATACACATTCAGAAAGGCAGTGCACAGAACACTCACCTGCTCCCCTGGTGTCCCATACAGCTTGCTGTACTGTGGAAGTAGGCTGTCCAGCAGGGCCTGGTTCTCCTCAAGGCTGAAGGCTGGGGCTCTCTCCACAGTACGTGCCATTGCAGGGTCCAGAGGGGCAGAGACAGCAGCAGTGCAGTGCCAGATGTCGTCCTGGAGCATGTAGTGCAGGCAAGTGAGCTCTCAGGGGAACAGCCAGCAATATATATGTGCTGGAGAGGCAGATACTGTCCCTTGTGTCCAAAGTGATAGGTCCAAGTCGTTTGCATCTTCTGAATCTGGCCAATCCATGGAATAGCAGCACCAAAACACGCCCACAGCATCCTTCAAATCTTCAACTTCATGACATACATGATTTTGCAACATTGTTGTGGGTGACCAACTGATTTTCCAGCAACCGACTCGTTCGAAATTCGAAAACGCGTCCGTTGCCAGGCAAGGCCATTGTCAATGGGTGCGCACCGATCGGTCCATTGCGGAACAACGCGTACAGGGTACAACGCGTACCCACACATTGAATGCAATGGGCCGGCCGGGGGCACCGATCGGTCCATTGCGGTACAACGCGTACAGGGGTACAACGCGTACCCACACACATTGAATGCAATGGGCCGGCCGGGGGCACCGATCGGTCCATTGCGGTACAACGCGTACAGGGGTACAACGCGTACCCGCACACATTGAATGCAATGGACCGGCCGGGGGCACCGATCGGTCCATTGCAGTTCAACGCGTACAGGGTACAACGCGTACCCGCACACATTGAATGCAATGGGCCGGCCGGGGGCACCGATCGGTCCATTGCAGTACAACGCGTACAGGGGTACAACGCGTACCCGCACACATTGAATGCAATGGGCCGGCCGGGGGCACCGATCGGTCCATTGCGGTACCTACGCGTACAGGGGTACAACGCGTACCCGCACACATTGAATGCAATGGGCCGGCCGGGGGCACCGATCGGTCCATTGCGGTATCAACGCGTACAGGGGTACAACGCGTACCCGCACACATTGAATGCAATGGGCCGGCCGGGGCACCGATCGGTCCATTGCAGTTCAACGCGTACAGGGGTACAACGCGTACCCGCATACATTGAATGCAATGGGCCGGCCGGGGGCACCGATCGGTCCATTGCAGTACAATGCGTACAGGGGTACAACGCGTACCCGCACACATTGAATGCAATGGGCCGGCCGGGGGCACCGATCGGTCCATTGCTGTTCAACGCATCACTGTACATGTGACTGGCATATGTCAGCATGCCTGTCTCAGATGGACATATGCCAGCCACAGATAGCTCCCAGGAGTGAGGGGCACACCTACATCACGACAGCCTGTCCAAACTTTATCATAAGGCATGTAAGGCTGCATTTCCTATTGTGTGTATGTTGGTGTACATGTTGTCCTGTGGGTGTCACCTGTGGGCAGCCACCCCCAGGCTGTGCACGTGTTCATGGGGACAGGATCCTGGGTGTTACGTGTACATGACCACTGTGATGTGCAACTGTTCATATCTGTGCATGTGCCATGGTCACATTTCACGGTGGTGTATGTGTATGTCATGTCACATACCCCGTGAGTCCCATGTGGGACGGTATGTTTGAGTCAGGGTGTCCCAGTGGCACAATAGTGATGGTCCTCCACAGTCTTTGTGCATGTAGTGTTTACAATGTCTCTGATTTCATGTGCACAATGGGAGACAGTCTCCACATCCACGCTGTGTGTGCATGGACTTTGATGTTGTGCGTGTGTGTGTCACAGACGTCCATGTCTGTCCTGCCGTGGCAAGTGGGATCACTACCTGTGGGGGTCATTGTTGTTTTGCTGTGGTGTATACATGATACTCCATGTAATGCCAGTGTCCATGTGGCAATACAGGGTCCCTGGGAATGTACCTGTCGTTGAGCTGTGGTGCCTGGGGCACATCTGTCCTCACATGTCACTGTGGGGGGTGATTGTGACACGGCAGCAGGAGATGGGAACTGTGACACGGCCTCGTGATATCCAATGGGCCAACCTGGGACTAATTGATGCCACCTGTTGGACCGTGTTGACAGATGTTGGCCATGTATGTACCATACATGTCCTTACGGAACTGCACACTTCATGTAGTTGTGCCTCATAATGATGTATGTTGGGATATTGAGTGTGTTCAATGCCGCATATGTGGGGTGACTGACAATCTTGCTTACTTCTCCTCTGCACTGCAGGGCTCCTGCTGTCCATCGACCATTCCCAGACCTGGCAACGATGGTGGAGCGGGACAGCATCCGACGGTACCGCTTCACCAGGCAGATGATTGAGGATTTGGCAGTGCAGTTGTCCCCACATTTGCAGCCTGGCCGGCCGTATCCTACAGCGCTGACCCCCAAGGTGAAGGTGATGGCAGCCCTACACTTCTTTGCCACCGGTACCTTCCAACATACTGTGGCAACTGCTGGTGGGATGTCACAGACCATGTTGAGCCGTGTGCTCCGCGATGTTTTGGCGGCAATGTTGCTATTCCTGAACCGGTACATCTATTTCCCTAGACTGCGACGACTCACTGACGTGAAGAGTGACTTTTATGCCCTGGGGAGGATGCCGCATGTCATTGGCTCCATTGATGGGACACATGTGGCTTTGGTACCACCACAGGCCCAGGAGCAGGCCTACCGTAACCGCAAGCACTACCACTCGGTCAATGCACTGGTGGTGTGTCTTGCAGACATGACCATCACACACGTGTGTGCCCGTTTCCCTGGTTCAGCACACGATGCCTTTGTGATGAGGAGTAGTCGCATCCCCAGGATGATGGCACAGATGCAGAACCAGCGTGCCTGGCTTGTCGGTGTGTACTGACTTTGTGCCATTGTGTGTGATCTGATCTGTAGTATTCCGCCCACTTTTCCAAGTCAGCTAATGTGCACTTGTCTGTCCGTAGGTGACTCGGGATACCCCAACATGCCGTGGTTGCTGACACCCCTCAGGAACCCTGTGACACCAGCCCAGATGCGCTACAATGAGGCACATGGTCGGACCAGGAGAGTGATTGAGCGGACATTTGGTCTCCTGAAGAGCCGCTTCCGCTGCCTGGACAAGACCGGAGGGTCCCTCCCATATGCCCCTGCGAAAGTGTGCAAGATTATCATCGTCTGCTGCATGCTCCACAACCTGGCAGTGCGGAAGGAGTTGCCTCTCATCCAGGATGACAATGACCAACATCCGCCACCTGTGGAGGATCCTGACCTGGACCACGATGCCAGTGACGATGATGATGATGATGATGAGGGTGATGTCCGCACACAGCTCATCACCAACTTCTTTAGCTGAATGTGAGTATCCTGAGGTGTCATGTCAATGATGTGAGTTGGCATGATATGTGTAGGTGGTGCTCTGGTGCTGTTGGAGTGTGTCCATGGGCTACTTGACTGGATGTGTGTTGCGATGTGTGCTTACAGGTGGGCTGTACTCCCCAACAGTGTTGACATGCTAACTTGGTTCTGGGTGGGTATCTTGTAACATGTATTGTGCATGAGTTTTGCTGTTCTGTCCTGTACTCCATTGCTTTTGACTGTGTGTCATTTCTGTCCTTCACAGGGTACTTACAGATTCGTTTGGTCAACTGTGTCCACCGACGACGTGATTGCACTTCCAGGCTGGTAGCTGTTGTGTCCCTACAGGTGATGTGCGCCACATCCATGGACTTCCTTCCGTCTACAGTTGTTGACTGTGTGCCCGCTGCCAGGTGGGATTACCTTGCATCTGTAGTGGTTACGACATGTTGCAACTGTGTAATAAACCTGTGCTTCACTTTGTGATGTGCGTTGTGTGTGGTCACACATTTGACTGCCATTTGCTTACTGCACCTGTGGGCTACTTGACTACAACTGGGAATGGGTGTGGTGTCTGTGCATTGCACCGTCTTCCCTGGCAACATCAGTGTAGGCAATGAGTCAGATGGCCTAGGTGTGTATGTGTTGTGTAGCCCTGGTGGTGTGTCTCCCTCATATGTGTCACGTTGCCTTTACTCACATGCCTGTGTTGTCCTTGCTGTTGCAGTTCGCATACACAGTGTAATTTTGCAGTTCATCATCCCCATGACAGCACCCACGTTGGAATCACAACAGAGGCAAGTATGGTGTATTAGTGTGTTTATTGTGATACATTTGTGTGAATAGTGCATAGGATGGGTAGTGCTGTACATAAATCTTGCAATCAGAAGTTCCTAGGTGAATTGAAAGTCCTGGTAGACAGTATCCCCAGTATCGGGGCCACAGTTGTCTGACACATTGGTCCAACTTGTACTCCCCATGCAATGTGTGGGAGTAGTGTTGCCGTCAACAGGGTGAACAGTCTGTGCACAAAGGTGAACATCCAGAACAGGTTCAGGCTTCCTGGGAGTTGAGCTTGGCCATCGGCCTCTCACTTGCCCCTCCTCGGACGACCCCTCTTCTTGGGAGGGTTCCCCTCAAGTACAGGCTGCTGCGGTGCAGGGGACTCTCCGCCAGAGTCATCCTCCCTCCCTGTGGCAGTTGCAGTTTGTTCGGCACCAGATGTTGTTGGCACACAGGGAGGTGTGGACTGGTTGCTGTTCATCTGGCGGAGGCATTGTAAAATGTCTCTGTGCACCACCGTCATCTCATGCAGTGCATCCCACTTGGACTCCACGCGGGACATGTGTGAGTCCACGCGGGACATGTGTGACTCCACGTGGGACATGTGAGAGTCCAAGCGGGCATGATGGGCAGCCTGCTGCTGTTTCATGTCTCTGAGGAGCCCCACTACCTGGCTGAGGTCTCCGGTGCTGGACTGGTACGCATCAGCTATGCGTACCAGTTGTGGGTCATCATGCACACCAGCAACCTCTGCAAGCAGCGACCTCTGTCTCCCACCCCTCCCACCACCCCTGCTGACATGTGCAGTGCGTGCAGTGGCACGCACAGATGACCCTGGTCCACCTTGGGGGTTGGTGGTGGTGGTGGTGTCCATGGCCCCAGGTTGGTCCAGGGTCCCTGTGCTGGTGTTGCTCCTTGTTCTGTCCATGTCGGCAGGGATGGTATTTGTGGTGACAGTCGTTGGAGGGGTGGGTGCAGGGGGTGCAGCTGGTGGTCCTGCTGGTGCTGCAGCTGGTGGTCCTGCTGGTGCTGCATGTAGACTTGCACCGGATGTGCCAGGTTGGTCTTCTTCGTCCGAGGAGGGCAGAGGCTGTTCGACGCCAGTGAGCTCCGCATCCTCTTGAGCCTGGGACTGGGACTCCTCAGCGTCTGCTGCTGTGTCCCCATCATCACCTGTTTTTGGGAGACACACACAATGTATGTTATGTTTCTGCAGGCATCAATGGTTGACACACATGACAGTTGTGACTGTGCCTCTGGGTGCGGGCCTGTACATTGCATTGTCCTAAGTCGTCACAGTCAGGGGTTGATATTGGTGTGGCACATTGTCCTGCATTATTTGGGCATTTCTATGTATTTATTGGGGTGTGAACATGGTCTGCATTGGTTGTGTTTGGTTGACAGCCGGCCCTCCTTCCCACCCACCCAGCCAGTCAGTTATCCCACCATGGACTGTGCTTGCATTGCAGGGAGTGGAAGTTGTCTCTCAGGATGTCAGTCAGTGGTGTCCTGCTGTTTGTTGGTGCACAGTTGCCAGCAGGGCCTTGTGCTCCCCACAGCAGTAGCCAGTGTCAGCCATCTTGTGAGTCCTTCTCCACTTCCTGTGATGTGAGCATGGTTCAGGGTGGTGTTGATGGGACAGTTGTGGGGGTGACCAATATCAGTGACTACGACTCCCATCATGCTATTGCCTCCACCCCCTTCCCAGCATGCCCATGCTTCCTTCCTTTTGACTCTGCTTCCCTGTGGGGTGGGCTGGCTGTGCTGACAGGATGGCTGGGAGTGTTGTCCTGGCAGTTGTTTGGCTAAGAGTCCCAAGAGTGTCCCTGTGCTTCACACCACATAACCCAGGGTGGTGGTTCTTTGTGGGATCTTGTGTTAGGATGGGGGCATTGCATTCTACCAGGTGGGTTCTGTGGAGTTTGTGTTGGGGGGTGTGTGAGGGGAGGTGCTTGTGACTATGGTCAGTGCTGCAAGTCCTCCTTCCCACCCACCCAGCCAGCCAGTTATCCCACCATGGAACGTGCTTGCATTGCAGGGAGTGGAAGTTGTCTCTCAGGATGTCAGTCAGTGGTGTCCTGCTGTTTGTTGGTGCACAGTTGCCAGCAGGGCCTTGTGCTCCCCACAGCAGTAGCCAGTGTCAGCCATCTTGTGAGTCCTTCTCCACTCCCTGTGATGTGAGCATGGTTCAGGAGTGGTGTTGATGGGACAGTTGTGGGTGTGAGCTATGTCTGTGACTACGACTCCCATCATGCTATTGCCTCCACCCCACTTCCCAGCATTCCCATACTTACTTGCTTTTGTGGGGAGTTCAGTGTGTGTGGGTGTGAGAGCAATGGCAAGATGGCTGACAGTGGTGTCCTGCTGTTGGTTGGTGTGCAGTTCCCAGCATGCCCTTGTGCTCCCCACGACACAGCAACAGTGTCAGACATCTTTGATGGGCCTTTCCACTCTCTGTGGTATGTGCATGCGTGAGTGTGAGCTTGCTGGGCCATGTGGTGGGGGATGTAGAGCTGTGACTACGACTCCCATCATGCTATTGCCTCCACCCCCCTTCCCAGCATGCCCATGCTTCCTTCCTTTTGACTCTGCTTCCCTGTGGGGTGGGCTGGCTGTGCTGACAGGATGGCTGGGAGTGTTGTCCTGGCAGTTGTTTGGCTAAGAGTCCCAAGAGTGTCTCTGTGCTTCACACCACATAACCCAGGGTGGTGGTTCTTTGTGGGATCTTGTGTTAGGATGGGGGGCATTGCATTCTACCAGGTGGGTTCTGTGGAGTTTGTGTTGGGGGTGTGTGAGGGGAGGTGCTTGTGACTATGGTCAGTGCTGCAAGTCCTCCTTCCCACCCACCCAGCCAGCCAGTTATCCCACCATGGAACGTGCTTGCATTGCAGGGAGTGGAAGTTGTCTCTCAGGATGTCAGTCAGTGGTGTCCTGCTGTTTGTTGGTGCACAGTTGCCAGCAGGGCCTTGTGCTCCCCACAGCAGTTGCCAGTGTCAGCCATCTTGTGAGTCCTTCTCCACTCCCTGTGATGTCGCATGGTTCATGGTGGTATTGATGGGACAGTTGTGGGGGGCAATATGTGTGACTGCGACTCCCATGATGCTATTGGCTACACTGACTTGGCCAGCATACACAGAATTCCTTCCTTTGAGTGGTCTTCACTGTGTGTTGGTGTTGTTGTGGTGGCTACATGTCTGGATGTGTTTGTTAGTTCTATTTGTGCCACTGCCTAGCTGTAGTTGTAGTTGTGTTTGTACATGTGATGGCACGGTTGGATGTGACTTTTTGATGGCATGTGTTGTGTTTATCTGACTGACATACACATTTTGGGATGATTCTGTTCTGGTTGCTGTGTAATTGCTATGAGTGCATGGTTTGACTCTCCCTTGACAGTGATGTGTGTGTGTTTTGTGGCAGTATATTGTGTACATTTGTTGTGTACTCACCAGGCTCTGGGATGTCCTCCTAGTCCATATACGCTCACTGGCGGAAGGATGGCCCGCACCTTCTCCTCCCAGGGCCTGAGGTATATTGGCTTGGCAGGAGGGCCACTGCCGGTGTATTGGCTGTTGATGTAGTCTTTCTTGAGCAGGTCCCGTACCCTCCTGCGCACGTCATACCACCTGTTCTGGATGTCGCTCTTTGTGCGCCGACATGGTGATTGTGCGTTCACCCTGTTGATGATCCTCTCCCACATCTTGGTTTTCTGGGAGATGGGGGTCTGTTGGACCAGTGTGCCAAACAGCTGTGGCTCTACCCTGAGGATCTCGTCTACCATGACTTCCAATTCACAATCTAGGAACTTGGGATTCTTCTTGGGGGCATGGTGATGGGTGGTGATGGTGACTGATGTGTGTGTTGGTGTGCAGGTGAGGGTGTGTGAGTGTGTGTTTTGCTGGGTGTATGTGAGGTAGGTATTTGTTGGTGTGCTGATGGTGTGTGGCTTGTGTGAGGGATGAGCTGTGGGTGTGTGGTTGCTTTCTCTTGGGTGCTGGCAGTGGAATGGCATTTGCAAAGGATCATGGTTGTGATTTGTGTCCTTTATATGGGTGGAGTTGTGGGTGTGTCTTTGTTCTCTGTCCCCACCCCCAGTATTTATTGGCTTAGTAATTGCTTGTTTGGCCTTTTTTGTGTGATTTTTCATTTGTACTGTCTGTGTATGTTGGAAACGTTCTTGTGACCGAGTCGGACCCTGCATTTGTCTCGTACGGTATTCTCCGTTTCGTTCACGCTGTGTTTGTGCAGTTTTCTATGCTGCGTACGCGTCGGTCGTGGTGTTTTGTGTTGCTTCGGCTCGGTTTTGTATGCGTGTCGGTCGTACGGCTTGGCCTCCGTCCGACTCGCTCGTGGTTTCGCGCCTTGCATCGTACTTTGCGGTTTGGAGTTCGCGTGTACGTTTCGGTCGGATTTGTTCCGGGTGCGTGTCAGTCGGTTGGATTCGCGTGTTTTCCGACCGGATTGCTGTTTTCCGTGCGGCTCGTTCGTTCGACTTGGGTTCGGTACGTGTCGGTCGGATTTTGCACGCCTTGCATCGTACTTGGCGTGTCGGGCGCCACAGGTACGTGTCGGTCGGTATAATTTCCGGATCCGAGTCGGTCGGTGCTTTTTCCGGCCCGAATCGGAATCGACCCCCAGGTATCTGTATGTAACACAAATAATATTCCCAATAAAGGCCCTAGAGTTTTAAGAGCAATGAGCTTACGCCACAACATTGGTCTACCTAAATTATCAAATGCTGTAGAAAAATCAATAAATGCAGCGTAAACTGGTTGGTTTCTACCTATTGCATATTTATCCAATACCATTTGCAACGCTGTTAAATTATCTAAACATGATGAATGTGTTCTAGAGCCCGGGTGCTCAACAGGTAAACTCATGTTTGTGTCAACCCAGTATTGGGAAAAAAAAATCGGACTTCTGCAAGAACAGCAATCTGCCGATAGTACTTGGAGTCATCATTTGCCCCTTTACTGTACAGAAGCCCCAAAGTGATGCCTCTCTGGGAGTCACCCGACTGGTGGATACACACTTCCTAAATGAATAAGCAAGCATATAACCACAAATAAATGAATCAATTTTCAAAATTGGCAATTGGCAAAAATATACCGTTCTTCTTATCCACAGAAACCAGACTGGGGAAATACCTCGGAAGGTTGTGTAAGTGTTTCATGCAAGGATGAATGTTTGAATACGGAATTGATATAGACATAATTAATATGATCATAGGATATATTTAACTAGTAGCAGGGATCTATATATTGGGGGTCCTGAAGAAATCCAAAGTGTCCTATTGAGAGCACACCAGGGCTGAAACATTAGAACAGAGTTGAGATGGGTCACTTAATAGAAACTCTACAGACATCAACAAACCTGTTTTTTAACCTTATCTAGGGCCCTAGAAAAATAAAACTACATGGGCAACCTAAGACAATTTTAATATGCAGTTTATACCTCCCTAAAAGATAAGCAATACTGGAAGAGCTCCCTTGGATTTCTCAAGGTTGAGGCCACCCAGATATGTTTAGAATATGTCTGACAAGGACTGGATGATGAAGCATGCCACTGGAGTGAAAACACAGTGGGTGAGAGTCCATAAAGTAAACCAATATGATGCCAGGGAGGGCCGTACTTGATGGAGAGTCCCCCGTAGGTTTTGGGTATCCCCTTGTGGTTTTGATGTTTCAAGTGTGGAAGCGGGGTGTTCCCAGGTATTAGCTTCTACCTCCCTCTTTTGTTTAGAAGGAGTAAATATAACCTACAAGCAGTGCCATACACAGGGTGCCATACAGCCTAGTACAAGTAAGCAAATTAAGCTACACAACATCTGATTTTCTAACAAAAACTCCCAGTCACGAATTGGGTGAATATGACCCCTCAGACCATGGGGTCTTGGTGCCACTGCACCTGTTGCACTATTGATAGTTACACCTCTTGCTAAAAGTAAGCATATTTGAACAGACAACCAGTCTGTATTCTTGTCTAAAGTGCCTTTCTATTGCTACATATAGAATATGTAATATATTATGATTGTAGGATAACTTGTGTATGGTACGGTGTGGTGTAGTATGGTGTGGTATGGCATGGTATGACATGGCCTGTCATTTTATATATTCCTTTGGTATGGTATGATATGGCCTGTCATTGTATGGTATGGTATGGTGTGGTATGGTATGGTGTGGTATGGTATGGTATGGCATGGTATCATAAGGTATTGCCTATCATTTTATAGTATGGTATGGTATGGTATTGTATGGTATGGTATGGTATGGTATGGCCTGTCATTGTGTATCATGGTATGGTATGGTAAACTTTGTTAAAATGTATACATTAAGCTGTGAGAAGAAGGGCAATAGGAGTGGCCAAACAAGCAAAAAGAGCTTAACAATATAATGTTATTTTCACACCATCAAAACCCAAATTGTGTAACCATAACGAATTTAAAACACACCCTATGTTTTGCGCAAAACATTTTAATCATGCCCAAGATATCCTATAAATCATGATGGATGTATCAAAACAGCATTTATTATGAAATAATTGTTACCAGTGACACTAACTACCTGTGACCTGCTGGTGTTATGCTGCACCAAAACGTAGATGGGGAGGATGAAAAGTACAAGAGAACAAAACAAGTGATGAAAGCAGCAGCAGCAAACAGCTCAACCAGGAGCAAGACAACCTAAAACCTATACAGTCTTACGAAGTGCTGCAAGTAGAAGAAAACATAGGTTGCTACGGAAAGTAGAGCCAGTGGGCGGACACTCCCAGGAAATGAGAAGCAGTACTTTATCCATGCACCAGGCACAGGGGAAACACAGAAACAAAACGTAAAGCCAGCATGTGCTGCCCAAATAGGAGCCAGCAAATAGGACTGACAATGAAACCAGTGAATGGTAAGCAATGGGGGCCTCTAAGTCCCTGTATGTAAATAAACTGTTTCACAAGTGACAGCGCATGCACTGTCTCAGGCGAGACCTAAAAAGAAGTGGAATTCTATTAACTAAAGTCTGACTGAAAACATTATTCTGTGAATAATGTGGCTACTGCCACTTCTTCTTTAGTAGGATCACTGCAGAACTCTTATTTGGGCCCATTAAATTGTAATACATTGGTTTGTTCTCTCAGATATGTTTTGCTTGTGAGTTTGTAAGTTAACCTCTAGAACATTATCATGCACCAACTACAGGACAGTAATATTGTTGGCATCTTCTTTACATGTCTTTTTTAAGTTCTGTTCATATACAGCTTTAGCATTCTGGATTATGTCATATCATCAATTTTTCAAAAAGTGAAATGAAATTTAAATGAAGTACAAAAATAAATGGGGTTTGAGTCAGAACCCTTCAGTCATTACTTTTTATGTGGTTTTTCATGGCTTGTCATGCCATTGGCTGTCCTTACCTGCTGAGGCTTTTTTTTATTTTTGGGACACTTTGTGCTTAAGTCCTCATAACATTTTTTCAACAAAGGTATCTGGGCCAAATGTGTATCCTGTTTTCCCTGCATCTTTGAAAAGGTACTAAAGTTACTGAGGGTTTGTGGATTTCCCTTGAGGGAACCAAGCAAATAACCAAATTATAAGAACATTTTAATTTTTGGGAAAAATGGGAAGAAAGCGCTGTGCAAGGAAGCATATTTCTTTCCTTAAAATGGCATCAACACAATTTTAGCTGTGGTAAAACCACAATCTTCCCAACTTTCTGAAACAAGCAGCATTGCAAAAAATATTTTATAGCACAAACCTGAACTAAAATCCAGCATTTTCCTCATATTTTTGTAAGAGCATATTCTGGAATCTATAGGGATTCATAGAATTCCTAGCACCAAGCGTTCCCACACTTCTCCCTATACGAATGTTAGCCTACTTGTGTGGAAGGCTCTAGAATCCGCGACAAGCTAGACCTAAAAACCCTAACTGGAGGCATCAAATGTTTGCCATCAAATTGACCCATTTTGCCAATGTGCGTTGCAGTGATATTTGGGCCTGGGCTCAGTCATCATTCAGGGAAAGGTACGAAACCCGAACACAAAAGATGAGAGAGGCATTGATATATGGGCAAACATTCATAGGGTTTAAATCCCACAGCGAAAGGATGACTGTGATGCCAAGAATAGTAGTTCTTTCACATTGATGGTGTTGTAAATTCTTTTTATTCAATATTTAAAACACAGCAGCCAACGCGTTTCACCCATGCGGGCTTCTTCAGGGCAAGGTAAATGGTCCACACAGTCCAGAGAGGGGGGGGGGGATTTCTCAGGGAGTTGACCCAGGTCAGTCCGTACTAGTTTAAATAATTATTTAGGACGCAGAGCCTGAAAAAATATTCGATCTATGAGCCTCCGTAATGGCTGTCCCCTTGAAGGACCAGTGTATGTCAAGTGTAATGCGCTCAGTCGCAAGCCTTTTCACGCGGCCATCCAAGAGAAACCTCACACGTCGAGTGTATTCCAATAGAAACCCAAACATTTCTGAGAATTAGACACCCTGGGTAGACCAGAACAATGTGGCTTGCTTAGATTCCATGAGGTTTTACCTAGAATGCCCTGAAAACATCAGACTTTGCCTAAAATTACACAGTTTCCTCACATTTCTTTGAGGGAAGGTTCTGGGATCTGTAGGGATCCACTAAATTCCTACCATCCAATGTTGCCGCACTTATCCCAATAAAATGGGTACCCCACTTGTGTGGCTCGGCCTAGTGCCCGCAATAAGAAACGCCCCAAAATGCAACATAGAGGCATCAAATTTCCAGCATTAAAAGCGATCCATGTTAGCCTTGTGGGTAACTGTGGAATTTGGCCCCAGGCTTAGCTGCCACACAGGAAACCTGCCAAGTGTGATGTGTATTGCTCTCACTACCTTTTCTTGCTTAAAATGCTATGCAAACCACAACTTTTGGCTAACATTGAGCATTATCTTAACATTTTAGTGAAAATCTTTGAATCAGTGCAGATGCACAAAACTTCTACCACCCATAGTTCTCAAACTTCTGATAAAAACAGTAGCTCACTTTTGTGGCTGGACCTAGCACCCACGACAGAAACAGATTAAAACTGTGACCATACAAAGTCAATATAGTCTTGCATGGTTATATTGCAGATGCAGGTTGGAAACAGATAACGTCTGTTATTTTCTTAACTCTCCTCCCTTGCGATGTGGCCATCAACAGGCTGTAATCAGCATTTGTGGCAAAATCATAAGGGATCATAAGTTCATGCTTACATAGGCAAATATTTAGCTCGACAAAGAAGAAAATCCAAACACCTCAGAAAGACAAAAGGACAAGTTGCTGTTTTAAGGAACTGAAGTTATTATTTGTAATCCTACGTTATGGCAGAGGAGCGTTGCCCCACTAAACGTCGCCAGAGATGAAAAATAAGATGGTAATGAAATTAATTCATTACCATTTTATTTTTCATCACCCTGTCCCGAGCCAAGTGTCAGGACGGGGCGGGGCCTGCTGAGTGTCAGCAGGGAGAAGTGGTGGGCAGAGGGCTGCCTGTGCACTGTTTAAATTGTGCATGTCCCTTTGGCCGGCCGTCCTGCGATGGCCAGTCAGACATGCACACTTTAGCCCTCTAGACTCAGCTGTCCTAAGACAGCTGCATTGAGAACAAGTGCAGCCCTCCAGTGCCCTCTGGAGTGCCGACAAAGGCCGCTCCCTCCAATCCTGGCGCTTTCCTTCATGCTGGCTAACAGCATGAGAGAAGCACCAGGATTGGTTAAGGGAGTTGGCTGGGGCCCTGATGCCACAGAGAAGAAGAGGACTGGAGCGAGGAGGATGGCTGCTGCATGGTAAGTAACTTTTTATTTTATATATTTAGTTAATCGGGCCACTTGCATTGCTACAGTGAAAAGGGCAATTTTGTGTTTTCACTGTCAGGGCATGTTAAATACAAAAGAAACCTGCCCTAACCTGGCAAAAGGCTTTATCTTGCATATGGAGTTGGCAGGTTTAAAACTGCCCAACCAGGCTGCAATGGTAGGCCTAGAGTCACTTTTTCACTTTGTTATTGTTGTGGTGGCACAACCAAGTGCTGCAGTCTACTAGTGACATTTAATTTACTTGCCTTAGGTACTTACTGTACTGTTAGGACTGGCTTTTCCAACGGGTTTATCCACAGACGTTTTGCTTTTTGGCCTCCTGTTTTGGACCCTGTTTTTGTTGGTTTTATGACTCTGGGCATTTTACCACTGCTGATCAGTGCTACAGTGCATATGCTTTCCCTGTAAATTGTGTTTTTGGATTGATTAGTGATTCCATGATTGGCATATCTGATTTACTGGTAAGTCCCTAGTACAGTGCACTGTGTGTGCCCAGGGTATGTAAATCAAATGCTACTGGTGGGCCTGCAGCACTGATTGTGCCATCCTCATGAGCAGCCTGTAAATGTAACTCAGACCTGCCACTGCAGTGTCTATGCACAGTTTGGTACTTCCATGTTGACCTGGCAAGTGCACCCATTTGCCAGGCCCTAACCTTCCCTTTTCTTACATGTAAGACACCCCAAAGGTAAGCCCAAGGTAGCCCCATGGGCAGGGTGCAGTGTATGTGAAAGGTAGGACATGTACTGAGGTGTGTGACATTTCCTGATAGTGAAATACAGTGTATTTCGTTTTTCACTACTGAAAGGCTATCTGTCCCATAGGATAGAATGGGAGTTTATTTATAACATCATATAAATATAACTTCCCACCGGGACAAGATAGGAAGATGGAGTTTAATATGCCTGAACTCAGAATATAAAAATGCATCTTTTAGTAAAGGTGATTTTTATATTGTGTGTTTGAAAATACCACTTTTAGAAAGTGGGTATTTTCTTGCTTAGCCATCCAGTGAGCCTCTGCGAGGTTTGTGTATTGACTGTCTAGCTTTGGAGTGACAGGGGCTGGGGATGTGCATTCTGTTCAGACAGCCATTTGGGGGGGTGGGTTAGGTGTTGTGCTATAAAAAGTGGGGCCCAGACCCCAGTTTTTTAGATAACTTCTTGAATTCAAGAGGAACCTCTGCCAAGGAGAAGAGCTGGGAAAAGCTGAAGGAGAAGTACTGCCCCTCTGCTGTGTGCTGTCTAGGGTTGGTCTGCAGTGGCTGTTTCTGACAAGGAGAGGAACTATGTGTATATCCTGCTTGAAAAGGATCTCCAAGGGCTTGAGGTAAAGCTTGCCCCCTGTTCGAGAAGCCTCAGACTTCACCGCTGGTTTCAGTCGCCGCGGAGGACAAGAGCAGCCGACTCTGTCACCGAGTCCGTTGCTGGTTCCGTGTCCTGAAGGCACCGAAGAAAGCACCGCCGCACTTTGCACCGCATCCCTGGTCTCCCCGACACCGCTGGATGACCATCACCGACTAGCTGTTTCCACTGCATTCTGTGGGAACCGCACAGCCTCGCTTCACTCTGCGCGGACCTAACCGACACCGTCGCTGGCCGCCCAAACATCGACCTGCTCTGTCGCCTGCACCTTGACCTATCAGTACCGCTCTGAGCACTGTCTCACTCTGCATCGTAGACTTGGACTCACCGACACTGTTGGACGACCGTCACTAAGCCGCTGCCTGCACCGCGACGTGAGGGCACCGCACGATGCACCACTTCCACTTCACCCAGCAACTGCGACGGCTGCCCCCGACTGACTCACACCAACGGGATCGGCCGTAACGAGAAAGGTACTGTCTACGAGTCTGTCAACGCTACAGCTAACCTGTACTGATGCAGTCGGCTTGACCTGTTAGACTCTGTCGTTTTCAGCATCGCGGTAGCCCCGGACGGAGCTACCGACTCAGAAGAACTGTGTTTTGGGGATATTTCTGCAATATAACGGTTATCTTGCAAAGTACCTATTTTTCAGTATTGTATGTGGGATTTTTGTCGTTTTTGGTCTTAATGGTTTAGATAAAGATTTGCTATTTTTCTAAACTGGTGTGGTGTCCATTTGTAGTGTTTTAACTGTGTTACTGTATGTATGCACAAATGCTTTACACACTGCCTCTGAGATAAGCCTGTCTGCTCATGCCAAGCTACCAAGAGGATGAGCAGGGGTTATTTTAGAAGTGTATCCCCTACCCTGACTAGAAAGAAGGGTTCCTACTTGGACAAAGGTGCAAACCATTGCCAACTAGAGACCCCCATTTCTAACATATACCATATACTAAGGCCTTAAATGAGGTTAAATGAGCCAATTGGGTATTAGCCAATTGCACTTTAGGGGTAAGAGCACATGTACTGGGGCCTGAAGAGCCAGGCTCAGTGCATTACAGAGTTAAAAAACCAGCAGTATCAGTCCAAAGACATAGGGGATGATCATGCAAAAATAAGTCCTTTCCTACAAACGTACTTTTCTCTTTTTGTCAGGAATGTGGTGAACCAATTAAGGACAGTGTTGGTAACTGTCATTCCACTGAAGAGGGAGTTAAGTAGAACATTTTAGTGGATGCTATCAAAGGCAGCTAAGAGGCCAAAGGGGACCAGGAGGCAAGAGTAATCTGTCTGTAATTTAAAGTTTCTTATCAATGTACCTCAAGATTACGGTTTAAGTACTGTAATGTGATTACAAATCTGATTGCTAGGCTCATACTGGGATGTGGTGCATTGAGGGCCTTGATGAGAAATATGAGACAAGTAGTAGAGTGTGAGTTGTTTAAGTCCCTAGCTTCCAAGTTGAGTTTTATAAACTGGGCCGTAAACGGTGTTCAAGTAAGATGGGATTCCAAGGGGAGTATAAATTATATTTAGCTAAGCAAACAGGGTTGCAAAAAAGGGGACAGGGTCATTCTCATATAATATCGCTTTGTGGAAAATCAAAACACTGGTAAGTTGTTAATGGTAGTGTTTTGGATAGAGTGCCAAAAGGGATACTGTGTGTGACAATATGATACAAAGGGGCATGGGTGGTGTATGCTTTGGTGTGGTCTGTGCATCTGTTTATTTATTTATTTATAAAGTTTTATATAGCGCAAACAAGATCCCGAAGGATATCAGAGCGCTTTACAATAGGATGGAAGGGAGGACATAAATGCAATATCGAACATCGAATGGGAAAAGGAAAGTAATACAATAAACAGGTGTAAGCGGGCAACGAAGGGGGGTAATAATAAGCAGTAAAGAGGAGCTGTTAGAACTGGGGGTCTCTAGTTGGGAATGGTTTGCACCTTTGTCCAAATAGGGACCCTTGCTTCTAGTCAGGGAAAGGGGGATACACTCCTAAAATAACCCCTGCTCACCCCCTGGTAGCTTGGCACGAGCAGACAGGCTTATCTCAGAGGCAGTGTGTAAAGCATTTGTGAACACATACAGTAATACAGTGAAGACACTACAAATGGACACCACACCAGTTTAGAAAAATAGATAATCTTTATCTAATCATAAACAAGACCAATACAACAAAAATCCACATTACAGTTATCAAGGTATCTTCAAGAATAGGTTATTCACTCAAATCAAATTTCTAGCAACAAATAACTCCACCTGGAGTTATTATGACGTCGTGACAGATGAAAATCCCAAAGTACGGCGCCGACCGCGAGGTTCGCGGCATCGGGCCCACAGAACAGTACCTTGGAAAAGCGATGAAAACAAAGATGGTTCAAGGCGTCGGGGAGGTGCGGCTTCGGTGGCGCTGCGTGGCGTCGGTTCCTTACGACCCCAGGGGAGGTGTAGACTCAGTTCCTTACTGCAGCGCAGGGGAGGTGAGACGACGGTTCCTTACTGCATCGGGGAGGTGATGTCACGATGGTGCCGAAACCACGGTTCCTTATGATGTTGCGATGTCGATGGGTTCGGGGTCACCCACGTCGAGGTTCGGCTCCTCGATGATGAGACTGGCTTCGGAGTCGATGCGGCACAGCAGCAGGCATCAGGCCTACGTCGCAAGTCGAAGCAGCGCTCACGGCTTCGGGCAGGTTACGGCGTCGCTCGCTGGCGTTGATGTGGCACGACAGCTGGCATTTTGGCCTACGGAGCAGCGCTCACGGCTTCGGTGCAGGTTACGGCGTCACTCGCCGGCGTCGGTGTTGCAATTTCCTTCTGTAGCAGCTAAAACAGCAGTTCTAGATGCAGGCAGACAGAAGGAGTGAAGTCTTGGTGTCCCTGTGACTTCAGACAGGAGGCAAGCTCAGTTCAAGCCCTTGGAGATCTTCCTCAAGATGACAAAGCAAACAGCAAAGTCTTTTCTCCTCTCCTTGGCAGAAAGTAACCACTGCTGGCCAACCCCAGACAGCAAACAGCCCAGGGGCAGTACTCCTCCTTCAGCTTCTCCGGTTCTTCTCCTTGGCAAAGATTTCTTGATTTCCCAGAAGTGATCTAAAGTCTTGGGGTCTGGGCCCCAATATTTATACTCAAAAAGTCTTTGTTCTCTGGAGGCAGAGAGTGTCTGTGCCTGACCAAAACCAGTTCTGTGCAGGTTCTTGGCAGGAGGTGGAGACAGCATTGTTGAAAGCAGACCTGGCCCAGGTAGCTGAAAGGAAATCTCCTCCCCATACTCTCTCTATTCTATGAGGGCTCAGGGGAGTGAAAGGAAATCCCCGCCCCCTACTCTCTATTCAGCCAAGGTCCTATTCAGCCCAGCCCTGACTCATCAGACTGCTGGAGCCCAAGCCCTCCTGACACTCACAAACCAAACATGCAATACACAACCTAGCAGAGGCAGGCTGGATGGTTAGGCAAAAAAATACCTACTTTCTAAAAGTGGTATTTTCAAACACAGAATGTAAAAATCACCCACACTATAAGATGTATTTTAACACTCTGAGTTCAGGCATACTAAATTCATTTTTCTATCTTGTTCCTAGGGTCAGTTAAAGATTATAAGATGTTATAACCAAACTGCCCATTCTGGTCTATGGGAACAGATAGCCTTGCAATAGTAAAAAATAAAATTGGCTGTAATTCACTATTAGGACATGCCACACACATCAGGGCATGTCCTACCTTTCACATACAATGCACCCTGCCCTAGGGCCTACCTTAGGGGTGTCTGATATGTGGAAAAGGGAAGTTTTGGGGACTGGCAAGTGTATGCACTTGCCAAGTCGACATGGCAGTCCCAGACTGCACACCGGCTCTGCAATGGCAGGCCTGAGCCATAGTTTACAAGGTGCTTTTATGGGTGGCACAACTAGTGCTGCAAGCCCACCAGCAGCATTTGATTTACAGGCCCTGGGCACACACGGTGCACTGTACTAGGGTCTGACAAGTAAATCAAATAATCCAATCATGGAATCACTAATCCATACAACAATTTACAATAGGGAGCACTTGCAGTTTGGCACTGAACAGCAGTGGCAAAGTGCCCAAAGCATCTAAACCAGCAAAAACAGATGAGGCAACAGCAAAAAATGGAAGGGAGACCTACGCCAATGGTGCCAAGTCTAACACGTGTCCCCTCCAGCTGAAATGTGGGGAGAACTATCCTACCTCTTGGGAGTTCTCTTCACTAAGGCGGAAAAATCTGGACAGACCATCAGCATTGGCGTGTTCTGTACCAGGGCGGTGTTCCACCGTGAAGTCAATCCCCTGTAGGGAAATGGACCACCTCAACAGCTTTGGATTCTCACCCCTCATTTGCATCAACCATCTGAGGGGCCTGTGGTCTGTCTGAACCCGGAAGTGAGTCCCAAAAAGTATGGTCTCAGCTTCTTCAGTGCCCAGACCATAGCAAATGCCTCATGCTCAATTGCACTCCACCTCTGTTCCCGTGGGAGTAACCTCCTACTAATGAAGGCCACAGGTTGGTCTAGGCCCTCCTCATTCATCTGTGAAAGCACAGCCCCCACACCATGCTCTGAAGCGTCTGTCTGCACAACGAATTCCTTTGAGAAGTTGGGCGCCTGAAGCACGGGCGACGTGCCCATGGCAGGTTTCAGAGCATCAAAAGCTTTCTGGCAGGCATCAGTCCAGTTCACTTTCTTGGGCTGCTTCCTGGAATTCGGCTCTGTCAAGGGTGCAACAATGTTGCCATACCCCTTGACAAACCTCCTGTAGTACCCAGTGAGTCCTAAAAAGGCTCTCACCTCTGTCTGGGTCTTGGGGGGTTTCCAAGCCAGGATGGTATCAATCTTGGGCTGTAGGGGCGCCACCTGGCCGCTCCCAACCTGGTGTCCCAAGTACACCACGGAACCCTGCCCGATCTGGCACTTACTCGCCTTGATCGTGAGGCCTGCCCTCCGCAGCGTCATCAACACTTCCCAGAGGTGGCGCAGATGTTCTTCCCAACTGGTGCTGAACACTGCGATGTCATCCAGGTAGGCGGCACTGAAATCTTCCAGTCCAGCCAAAACCTGGTTGACCAACCTCTGAAAGGTGGCAGGGGAATTCTTCATCCCAAAGGGCATAACCCGGAATTGGTAGTGCCCATCTGGTGTGGAGAATGCTGACCTCTCTCTTGCCCCATCGGTTAAGGCGATCTGCCAGTACCCAGACGTTAAGTCAAACAAACTGAGGTACTGGGCAGCCACCAACCGATCAATGAGCTCATCAGCTCTGGGGATGGGGTGCGCGTCAGTCCTGGTGACTGTATTGAGTCCTCGGTAGTCCACACAGAACCGGAGTTCGGGTGTGGCACCAGGTGCAGCAGCCTTTGGGACCAAGACCACTGGGCTGGCCCAAGGGCTGTTAGAGGACTCAATCACCCCTAACGCAAACATCTTGGAGACCTCCTCCTTGATGCAAGCTCTCACCCTGTCAGTCACTCTGTAAGTTTTGTGCTTTACAGGAGGACTGTCCCCAGTGTCCACATTATGGATGCACCACTCAGTGACACTGGGAGTCAGGGAGAACAGATCAGAAAACTGTCCCAACAGTTGGCGACAATCATCCTGCTGCTCAGGGGTCAGGGTGGAAGAGAAGTTCACACCATCCACTGACCCATCTTGCTCCTTTGCAGACAGGAGGTCAGGAAGAGGCTCAGTCTCCTCTTCCATCCCAGCATCTGTTGCTAAGAGCAAGCCCACTTCAGACCTCTCCAAGTGGGGCTTCAGGCGGTTCACATGCAGGACCCGCAAGGGGTTCCTGGGAGACTGCAAGTTCACCAAGTAGGTGACATCACTCTTGCGCTCCACCACCTCAAATGGTCCGGTCCACTTATCCTGGAGCGCACAAGGCTCCACTGGGGCCATGACCCAAACCTTTTGTCCAGGTTGAAACTTGATCAGAGTGGCATTCTGATCATACCACCGTTTCATCTCTTCCTGGCTGGCTTCCAGATTCGCCTGAGTGAGTTGTCTGAAACGCAGAGTCTGGTTTCTGAAGGCCAGCATGTAGCTAAATACATCCTGGGGAGTTTTACTGGGAGCTTTCTCCCAGCCTTCTTTAACCAGACTCAGAGGTCCTCTTACAGGATGGCCGTAGAGCAGTTCAAAGGGACTGAACCCTAAGGACTTCTGGGGCACCTCCCAGTAAGCAAACAGAAGGCATGGCAAGAGGACGTCCCACTTACGCCTCATGGGTTCCTCAAGACCCATAATCATGCATTTGAGAGTCCGGTTGAATCTCTCAACCAGCCCATTACCTTGGGGGTGGTAAGGAGTGGTGAACTTATAGGTTACACCACACTCCTGCCACAGGGACTTCATATAGTTAGATATGAAGTTGGTACCACAGTCGGACACCACCTCTCTGGGGAACCCCACTGTTAGAACTGGGGGTCTCTAGTTGGCAATGGTATGCACCTTTGTCCAAATAGGGACCCTTGCTTCTAAGTCAGGGAAAGGGGATTACACACCTGGATAACCCCTGCTCACCCCCTTGGTAGCTTGGCACGAGCAGGCAGGCTTATCTAAGAGGCAGTGTGTTAAGCATTTGTGAACACATACAGTAATACAGTGAAAACACTACAGATGGACACCACACAGGTTTTATAAAAATAAGTATTCTTTATATAGATTTATCACAAGACCACAAACGACAAAAATCCACAATACTGTAATCAATAATACTTCAAGATGGTAGAAATGGTTTAAAAATAGGTTCTTCACTTAAAAGCAGTCTTTAGCAACAAATAACCCCAACTGGAGTTATCACAACGTCGAGGTCAAAGAAATCCCAAAGTATGGCGCCGACCGCGAGGTGCGCGGCGTCGGGCCCGGAGTCAAAACAGACCCACAAAGAACAGTACCTTGGAAAAGCGAAAACAAAGACAGCTCACGGCGTCGGGGAGGTGCGGCGTCGTTGGCGCGTTGCGGCGTCGGTTCCTTGCTTCGGAGGAGATGATGCGTCGGGACCTGGATGCTTGCGCAGGCAGAGGAGGCATCGGTTCCGGACCGGAGAGGAGGTGACGTCACGATGGTGCCGAGGCCACGGTTCCGTACGATGTCACGATGTCGATAGATTCTTGACCACCCACGTCGACGATCGGCTCCGCGATGATGTCAGCTTCGGAGTCGATGCGGCACAGCAGCAGGCGTCGGGCCGGCGTCGTAAGTCGGAGCAGCGCTCACGGCTATAGCAGGCTTACGATGTCGCTCGCTGGCGTCGAGGTGGCGTCGAGTCTTCGTTGCAAGTCGGAGCAGCGCTCACGGCTTCGATGCAGGAGACGGCGTCGCTCGCCGGCGTCGGTGTTGCAAATTCCTTCTGTAGCACCAGAACAGCAAGTTCCAGATGCAGGCAAACAGAAGGGGGTGAAGTCTGGTATCCCTGAGACTTCGGTCAGGAGGCAAGCTCAAATCAAGCCCTTGAAGTAATATTCTGCAAGATGATGAAAGTTCTTTAAAAGTTCCTTCTCCTTTCCTTGGCAATGAAGAAACCACTGCAGGCCAACCCAGCAAACAGCACACTTGGCAGAGGGGCAGTCCAACTCCTGCAGCTTCCTTGGTTCTTCTCCTTGGCAAAAGGGTTGTCTTGTTGTTCCAGAAGTGATCTAATTTCCTAGGGGTCTGGGCCCCCTTTTTATACACCTTTTCTCTTTGTTCTCTGAAGGCAGAGAGGCCTTTGCCTAGTCCAAAACCAGTTCTGGTCAGTCCTGGAGCACTTTGTTTACAGGACTCCTTCTTTCCTTTCAGAATGTGGGGCAGGGTGCTCAGTCGCCCAGCAGGAGGCGGAGCCAGCATTGTGGAAGGCAGGCACAGCCCTATTCAGACCCAGGTGCTTACTCCTCCCACCACTTGGATGCAGATCTCTCTATTTAGTCCTGTGCTGACTCACCCTGTCTTCTGGAGCCACCCCCAGCCCCTGTCACTCACAAAGCCAGACACACAATACACAACCTAGCAGAGGCAGGTTTGGAAGGTTAGGCAAGAAAATACACACTTTCTAAAAGTGGTATTTTCAAACACAGATTGTTAATATCAACTTCACTAAAAGATGTATTTTATCATTCTGAGTTCAGGCATACTAAATTCGTTTTTCTACCATGTTCCCTGGGTCAGTTAGGATTATAAGATGTAATAATCAAACTGCCCATTCTGGCTTATGGGGAACAGGTAGCCTTGCAATAGTGAAAAACGAAAATGGCTGTAATTCACTATTAGGACATGCCACACACACCAGGGCATGTCCTACCTTATACTTACAATGCACCCTGCCCTTGGGCCTACCTTAAGGGTGTCTGATATGAAGATAAGGGAAGGTTTAGGGACTGGCAAGTGGGTGCACTTGCCAGAGTCGACTATGGCAGTCACAGACTGCACAAAGGCTCTGCAATGGCAGGCCTGAGACACACTTTACAAGTTGCTTCTGTGGGTGGCACAACCAGTGCTGCAAGCCCACCAGCAGTATTTGATTTACAGGCCCTGGGCACACATGGTGCACTATACTAGGGTCTGACAAGTAAATCAAATAACCCAATCATGGAGTCACTAATCAATACATCAATTTAACATAGGGAGTACTTGCACTGTGGCACTGAATAGCAGTGGCACAGTGCCCCAAGCATAAAACCAGAAAAAACATATCAAAACAGAGGAGGCAATCAGTAAAAAAAATGGAAGGGAAACTCACGCCAATGATACCAGGTCTAACACCCACAATGGAGAAAATCCCCATCAACGCACGACCCACCACGGGGGCCGTCACAGTCCGGAGAGGGATGGCTTCCGGGTACCGGGTGGCATGGTCCACCAAGACCAGGATGAACCTGTTGCCCATGGCTGTTTTGGGATCCAGAGGCCCCACAATGTCAATACCCACCCTCTCAAAGGGGTTGCTGACTACAGGGAAAGGTTGGAGAGGAGCCTTGTGCTTCTTCCCACTCTTACCACTTGCCTGGCAAGTCTGGCAGGTCCTGCAATGAGTATCTGAACTCTTGCATATTTGGGGCCAATGAAAGTGGGTGACAAGCCTTTGAAAGGTCTTGTCTTGCCCCAAATGTCCTGCTAAGGGTACATCATGAGCCAGACCCAGTAGGAAGGCTCTGAAGCGCTGGGGTACCACCAGCACACGGGCTGACCCAGGCTCAGCAACCTTAGGCTCACTATACAGGAGACCATTCTCCAAGTAGATCCAATGTGATCCAGACTGATCACCTGCTGCCTGGCTCGCAGCCTGTTCCACAAGCCCACAAGAGAAGGGCACTTCTTCTGCTCCTCGCAGAACTCTTCCCTGGAGGGGCCTCCTTCCTGCTGCCAATGGGTCAGCTCAGGCAGGTCCCCCAGTTCAGCCACTTGTTCCCCTGTAGGTTCCAGGGCATCCCCCTCAAGGTCTGCCTCCTCCTGGACTGTGGGAACTTCGGGGGCCAGTTTCCTGTGCCCCCTGCCTCTTCTCTTTAAGGCAGGCACCTGGGCCACTCTTTCAGGCTCCAGGTCCTCTTGAATGCCCTTACCGGCTGCCATTGACCGAGTGGTCACACATGCCCACTCAGGCAGACCCAACATCTCTAAATGAGACCTTTTCTCCACCTTAGCCCAAGGGAGCTTTCCAAATCATTGCCTAGCAGACAGTCAACAGGCATGGCTGGCCTCACAGCTACTTGGAAGGTACCTGAGACCCCCCACTCAAAGGGAACCTGTGCCACTTTGCAGTGGCTCTCTGAGTTGTCAGCGGCAACTACAGGGTAAAATGCATTGGGGACCACCTGCTCTTCAGACACCATCCGACAACTGACAGCTGTCACACTGGCTCCGGTGTCTCTCAGAGCCTCCACCCTATGGCCATTGATGGTCACCCACTGCCTGTACTTCTTAGTGTTGTCAGGCAGCTGGGTCCTAGGGACCATCTCACTGTCTCCTAAAGAGACTAGGGACATCTCTACGGGCTCCCACCCACCTTGGGCACCCAACTCCTCCCCCAGGGCTTCACTAGCCATCTGCCGGGGCGGTGCACCAGTGGGTGCAGTGGTCACGGTTTTGGGGCACTTGGGACTTCCCTGAAAGTGACCCACCTGACCACAACTAAAACATGTCTTGGGACCCCTATGAACAGATTTATCCGTTGGGACCCATGGTCTTTTCTCAGTAGGAGGCTGGGAACCCTTACCTTGGTTCCCTTGGGGATTACTTTGGGGCCCTTTTTGGAACTCCTTCTGCTTACCCTTGTCCCCCCACTCTTCTGCTGGGGACCCTGCCCACCTTTGGCGGAGTCTCCCACAAGACCCTTGTGGACCCAGGTACTGACCCAGCGGTCCGCCTCCTCAGCAAGCTTTCTAGGGTTAGTCAGCTTACTGTCAATAAGGTGCTGGCGTAGCTCTGGAATACAACTACTGGCAAGTGCTCCCATGCCACCAAATCATAGAGCCCCTGCAAGTCATTTACTTTGCTACCCTTTACCCAACTATCCAATGCTCTGCAAAAAAAAGACACATATTCCACCCAGGTACTGGACTCCAGCTTTTTGCAATTCCTAAACTTCTGCCTATAAAGCTCTGGAGTCAACCCATACCTTGTCACTAGGGCTTCCTTCAGGTGGGCATAGGACATCTGATCCTCCTTGGGCAATGCTAGTAAGGTTTCCCTTCCTTCCCCCATAAAGCGGCCCCACAACCCCGCTCCCCAATCTTTCTCAGGGACGCAGTGTGATGTCATGGCTACCTCATAGGCCTTAAACCATTGCCCAATGTCCTCCCCCTTCATGTAATCCTTTATGACATCTTTGGGGATGTATACTCTTCCTTCTACAGGCACTGGAGGTGTGCTGCCACCAGAGGGAGTGATTTCTAAGCTTCTTGCTTTTAGCTCCAGCTCCCTCACTCTAAAAGCTTCTTCTTTTCTTCCATGGCCAACCTCTTACTTTCTAACTCCAATTTCTTATGTTCAAGGCTATCATGGCTTCCCTGTTTCAGTTTGGCTAGCTCCATCTCATGCACCCTGCTTTTCTCCCTGTCCTCCAGCTCCTCTGGGGACGGGCCCTTTGAAGAAACACTGCTGCCCCCCTGGAAGGCACTCTCCCCCCAGTTAGGCCCAATGGCCCCTCTAGCTGCTCATCTAAATTCTCTGCCTCCTCCAAAGGCTCCTCGGTCTGCCCACTGGCATTCCTTGCTTCCAACCAGGCCCTCAGCGCCTTTTGGAGCTCCTCCTTTCTGGTGAGGCCTTTCATAGAGATTTTAAACGTTTTGCAAACAGCTTTGAGTTGTGGCATAGTGTAGGTATCAACCCTCTCTTCTTCAAATTCAATATCTGCAGGTGCAATGGATCCTGATTTGCTCATTGTGAAAATTGGCAGTTCTAAAAAAAAATAGAAGTTCCGCAGAAAAAGTTCTACCAAAATGTATGTGGTCGCGTAATGGTCTGCACTCACTAGTAGTGTACACCAATCACTGTATATGAATCACAAATGCAAGTCCAAATCCTCACCGCTGACCACCAATGTTAGAACTGGGGGTCTCTAGTTGGCAATGGTTTGCACCTTTGTCCAAATAGGGACCCTTGCTTCTAGTCAGGGAAAGGGGGATACACTCCTAAAATAACCCCTGCTCACCCCCTGGTAGCTTGGCACGAGCAGACAGGCTTATCTCAGAGGCAGTGTGTAAAGCATTTGTGAACACATACAGTAATACAGTGAAGACACTACAAATGGACACCACACCAATTTAGAAAAATAGATAATCTTTATCTAATTATAAACAAGACCAATACGACAAAAATCCACAGTACAGTTATCAAGGTATCTTCAAGAATAGGTTATTCACTCAAATCAAGTTTCTAGCAACAAATAACTCCACCTGGAGTTATTACGACGTCGTGACAGATGAAAATCCCAAAGTACGGCGCCGACCGCGAGGTTCGCGGCATCGGGCCCACAGAACAGCACCTTGGAAAGCGATGAAAACAAAGACGGTTCACGGGCGTCGGGAGGTGCAGCTCGGTGGCGCTGCGCGGCGTCGGTTCCATACGACCCCAGGGGAGGTGTAGACTCAGTTCCTTACTGCAACGCAGGGAGGTGAGACGACGGTTCCTTACTGCGTCGGGAGGTGACGTCACGATGGCGCCGAAACCACGGTTCCTTACGATGTCGCAATGTCGATGGGTTCGGGGTCACCCACGTCGAGGATCGGCTCCGCGATGATGAGACCGGCTCGGGTCGATGCGGCACAGCAGCAGGCGTCAGGCCTACGTCGCAAGTCGGAGCAGCGCTCATGGCCCGGGCAGGTTACGGCGTCGCTCGCTGGCATCGATGTGGCACGGCAGCTGGCGTTTTGGCCTACGTCGCAAGACGGAGCAAGCGCTCACGGCTCCGGTGCAGGTTACGGCGTCGCTCGCCGGCATCGGTGTTGCAATTTCCTTCTGTAGCAGCTAAAACAGCAGTTCTAGATGCAGGCAGACAGAAGGAGTGAAGTCTTGGTGTCCCTGTGACTTCAGACAGGAGGCAAGCTCAGTTCAAGCCCTTGGAGATCTTCCTCAAGATGACAAAGCAAACAGCAAAGTCTTTTCTCCTCTCCTTGGCAGAAAGTAACCACTGCAGGCCAACCCCAGACAGCAAACAGCCCAGGGGCAGTACTCCTCCTTCAGCTTCTCCGGTTCTTCTCCTTGGCAAAGGTTTCTTGATTTCCCAGAAGTGATCTAAAGTCTTGGGGTCTGGGCCCCAATATTTATACTCAAAAAGTCTTTGTTCTCTGGAGGCAGAGAGTGTCTGTGCCTGACCAAAACCAGTTCTGTGCAGCTTCTTGGCAGGAGTTGGAGACAGCATTGTTGAAAGCAGACATGGCCCAGGTAGCTGAAAGGAAATCTCCTCCCCATACTCTCTATTCTATGAGGGCTCAGGGGAGTGAAAGGAAATCCCCGCCCCCTACTCTCTATTCAGCCAAGGTCCTATTCAGCCCAGCCCTGACTCATCAGACTACTGGAGTCCAAGCCCTCCTGACACTCACAAACCAGACATGCACTACACAACCTAGCAGAGGCAGGCTGGATGGTTAGGCAAGAAAATACCTACTTTCTAAAAGTGGTATTTTCAAACACAGAATGTAAAAATCACCCACACTATAAGATGTATTTTAACATTCTGAGTTCAGGCATACTAAATTCGGTTTTCTATCTTGTTCCTAGGGTCAGTTAAAGATTATAAGATGTTATAACCAAACTGCCCATTCTGGCCTATGGGAACAGATAGCCTTGCAATAGTGAAAAACAAAATTGGCTGTAATTCACTATTAGGACATGCCACACACATCAGGGCATGTCCTACCTTTCACATACAATGCACCCTGCCCTAGGGCCTACCTTAGGGGTGTCTGATATGTGGAAAAGGGAAGTTTTGGGGACTGGCAAGTGTGTGCACTTGCCAAGTCGATATGGCAGTCCCAGACTGCACACAGGCTCTGCAATGGCAGGCCTGAGACATAGTTTACAAGCTGCTTTTGTGGGTGGCACAACCAGTGCTGCAAGCCCACCAGCAGCATTTGATTTACAGGCCCTGGGCACACACGGTGCACTGTACTAGGGTCTGACAAGTAAATCAAATAATCCAATCATGGAATCACTAATCCATACAACAATTTACAATAGGGAGCACTTGCACTTTGGCACTGAACAGCAATGGCAAAGTGCCCAAAGCATCTAAACCAGCAAAAACAGATGAGGCAACAGCAAAAAATGGAAGGGAGACCCATGCCAATGGTGCCAAGTCTAACAGGAGCCATATCAAATGGAGGTCCCATGGTAGCAGGGACAATGACACCGAGCAAGTGGGCCTAGCCCTCTTAAGGTAAGAATTTGCTCATTAGGAATCGTTTAGCTTCCAATTTGAACGCCGTCGTCGAGGAGAGTCTGCGTACATCCGGCGGAAGAGAGTTCCATATCTTTGGGGCAGCACTGGAGAAGGCTCGGTGACAAGTTCTCTTTTTGCAAAGGATGGGTGGTTTCAAGAGGAAAGTAGTGGTGCTTCTTGATGCTCTCTCCCCACAAGATAGTTCAAGTTTTTGCGCCAGGTACCTGGGAGTATTGAAGTGAAGGGCTTTGTGCGCCAGAACGGCAATCTTTAGCTGAATTCGTGCTTTGTAGGGTAGCCATTTGAGCGATTTTAGGACTGGGGATATGTGCTCATTTCGTTTGGTGCCTGTAACCAGTCTAGCCGCAGTGTTCAGTGAGGCCCTTAGTGGAGCCAGGGCGCATTTGGGAAGGCCACAGAGGGTAGCACTGCCATAGTCTAGCCTCGGCAAGACAAGCGCTTGGACCACCTGCTTGAAATCACTTTGTGGCAGGAAAGGTTTGATATTTCTGAGAGTCCTCATCAAGTGATTTGCTCCCTTACATACATTGCTGATATGATTTTTCATATTCAGGTGATTGTCCATGGTGACTCCGAGAGATTTGGCTGAGTCTATGATGATCGGATTGCAGTTGAAAGTAGTGAGGCGAGATAGCCAGAGGTATAACTTGGGGATGTGGTTCGGAGGGGAGATGAGCAGGAATTCCGTTTTGGAGGTGTTGAGCAGGAGATGGTTCTCCGTTAACCAATTTTGAGTAGACGTTAGGATAGTGTTGAGTGAGATGATGTTTTCTGGGGATGAGATTTTCAAATAGAGTTGTGTGTCGTCAGCATACATGTGGAAGAGAATGTTCGTGGAGTTTAGTGAGTTAGCAAGAGGTTCCAAGAAGAGGTTGAAGAGGATTGGAGAAAGGGCCGACCCTTGGGGGACCCCCATGAGTACTGGAGAGGGCTGGGAGAGAGAGTGGTTTGCCTTGACTCTTTGTGATCGGTGATGAAGGAAGGATGAGAACCATTGTAGCACCAGATCCGAAAATCCCATTCTGTTTTGCAGGATGGATAGGAGGTTGTCATGATTAACCGTGTCGAATGCTGAGGAAAGGTCAAGGAGGATCAGGAGGCAGGATTCGTTTTGGTCAAGCATTTTTAAAATGTCATCCATAACATGAGTGAGGGCCGATTTGGTGCTGTGCCCCTTCCGAAAACCGGATTGATGCTGGTCTAGGAGTTGGTAATTCTCTTTTTTTTTAAAGTTTTTTTTTTTAAAGTTTTTTTTTTACAACAGAGAGATCACATATTAACAATAAAACAAGGTTAAACTTAATTCAGAATAAACTTTACAGTGCTGTTATCATAAATTCCAATTGCAGCAACGTACTTTACTTTGACTGAACAGAAAAACTAAAATACTAAATGAAACAGAGAGAGGGCACCTACAGAGAAGCTTACGCTACTAAACGTTATCCTTCAGTCTGTATATAGGGCCCCAGATGCATCTACCACGTTGCCTACCCTTTTTCCCCTTTCTTTCATATATATTTTTTCCAAATTGAAGGTAGATAGCAATTTGTTGAGCCACTGTTGAAGCACAGGAGGATCTCGATCAAGCCAGGCTGTTGCTATACAAATTCTCAACACCGACATTGCTACAAACAAAAAGCTCACATTCGTATTGAGCCTATCCCCGCTTATAACTCCCAACAAGATCAGCGATGGCGTCAGGGAGACATTGATACCCAAGTGGTAGCCCAAAAATTCTGAGATATCTTTCTTTAATTTTTGCAGCTGGGGACAAGTTGCAAACATATGTACAATCTCAGCTTCTAAACTGTTACACCGTGGACATCTAATTCCTGATTGTCCCCCCACTGCGCAATCCTTGCCGGTGTATGATACAAAGAGAATATAGTCTTGTAGTGCTGAGCTTGTAGGGCGGCTGAGCATAGTAGTGTCTGACCCATTTCTAGAGAGTCCATTACCAAGGATTGCTCTATATCCAGCTTAGCTGCCCATTTTCCACCATGTTTCTCAAGATCATCCGTTTTCAGGGACGACAACTCCATATATAGCCTCCGTATAGTGCAGTCTTCCCCTGCCCTAATAATATCAATAATTTTATTATCCTTAAATTCAGCACTCCCTCCTGTCTTACTACTAAAAAAGCTACGAATTTGGAGGTACTTAAAAATTGCTGCGACCTATATCATAGGTCTTCTGTAAATCGATAAATTGAGCTATACCGCTGGGTCCCATTAGATCCCCCAACCTCTGTATACCTGATCTTTCCCACTCTGCCATCGTTGAGTCTGCAAATATTTCCCCTGGAAGTGTCGGGTTTTTGTATAATCTCGTGTAGGCATTCAGACGGCCCAGACCAATTTTTTACGAAATATTCCCCAAATTTTATACGCTGCTTGTAGTGTCTTGAAACGTGTTCTTTTGAAATAGTTTGGATCAGTGAATTTCACAAAACAGCTCTGAGCATTTTCTCCAATGAGATATGTATACAGATTCATAGAGGCGTCCCCAGGCCCTTCCGCTATACCCTCTCCTCCCAGTAATCCCCGCATGTGTTGAAAAGCAGTGGCCCAGTAATATAGTTTAAAATCCGGAATAGCCCAGCCCCTCGTTCCCTAGGTAATGACATGAACCTTACTGCCCTTCTAGTTTTCCCGTGAGCCCAAATAAATTTATTCACTAAATTCTCTAATACACTAAACCACTTTTTCTCGACCTCTAGTGGGATGCCTCTGAATAGATAAAGGATTTTTGGGAGAAAAACCATTTTTACAACATTACATCGCCCTACTAACGATAAATGGAGATTGTGCACCCTATCGAAGTCTTTCCTGGCTTTGTTGATTATTGGGGTCATGTTTTTCTCCACAATGTGCCCCAGCTCAGCTGTGATTTCTATCCCTAAATACACCACAGAGTCGATGACTCGGGCGTCAACACAAACTGCCATCGTGTTCTTAACTATTTGGGTTTTTTGTTTGTTCAGAGCATACCCTGACACCCGACCGAAATACTGCGCTTCTGTCTCCATTGCTCTTAAAGCCATATCCGGATTTGGGGTGACTAACGCGATGTCGTCTGCATATGCTAAAGTTTTACATTCAAGTGCATGAAATCTCATAGGGGGAATGTACTCGTTTGCCTCCATCTTCCGGATAAGAGGGTCAATATAGATTGCGAAGAGTAATGGGGAGCAGGGGCAGCCCTGTCGGGTGCCACGCCTAATATCTAATGAGGCCGTGTATCCTCCATTAATCTTCAGTCGGGCTGATGGAGAATCATACATAACCTGTACCGCTCTTATAAACCCCTCCCCTAAACCATACCATCTCATAGCGGCCCAGAGGTAGCCCCAGGAGACCCGATCGAAGGCCTTTTCTGCATCTATAAATAGCACTGCCATGGGGTCTCCAGAGGCTGCCGCAGCGTCGAAGAGCGTTATGACCTGACGAATATGTTGTATCGTCCCCCGCCCGGGTATAAAACCGTGTTGAGTCGGGCTAACCATTCTAGAAACTATCTTTCCTAACCTAGAAGCCAGAATCTTGGAGAAGATCTTTGCATCCCCATTCATCAATGTGATGGGTCTATAAGACCCAGGCTGCCTAGGGGGTTTCCCCTTTTTAAGAAAGACCACAATGTCTGCCCCCGCCCAAGAATTTGGAGCCCGGCCCCCGGTCTGTACTTGCTTAATCATCTCAATAAGTTGGGACCCTATGGCGTCATTAAAAACCTTATAGAATTCTAAGGGTATTTGATCAGGGCCAGCCGCTTTGCCCGAGGGAAGACTAAATAAAGCCTCAAAGATCTCCTCCGAAGTAAATAGGGCATCTAATGCCTCTCTATCAATTACATCTAACGGATCTATGCTGATCTCGTCTAGATAACTTTGAATGTCTAAAGGGTCCCTATCCTGATCTTCATGGTAGAGTTTACTGTAGTAACTCCTAAAAGCCTCCTGAATCCCCACTGCATCATTAATCAATTCCCCAGTTCCATCTTCTATCTCCCTGATCGCAGCAGCGGCTTCCTTTTGCCTTATACGTATCGCCAGAGTGTGCCCTACCCTTTCGCTGAATTCGTGACACTGTTCCCTTTTAACCAGAAAGGTCGTGGCCGCTTTGGCTGCCAATCGATCCTGTGCTTCTGCTTTAGCAAGGGCCAGTCTAAGTAAAATACCGTCTAGGTCTACCCCTAAGGTAATTGCCTGGCATAGCTCCTCCTCTACCTCTCTTACTTTATTACTTTTTATAGAATCTAGCAATCGATCTTGTTTCTGTCGATGCAGACTATAACTTAAAGTTTCCCCTCTCACTCCTGCCTTAAAAGTATCCCATACTATCCCCATACTAGCGGTGCCCCTATTAACCTCCCAGTATTCAATCATCCAGTCTTTCATATATTTTATATATGCGTTGTCCTTCAAAAGCCCCCTCTCAAATGTCCAACATCTCACCGGCCTTCCTAACCCAGCCATATCTAATGTTAAAACTAAAGGGCTATGATCTGACATCACCCTGGGGAGTTTTTCTATCCTGCATCGGGAAACTAAAAGCTTAGAAGCAAGAAAGTAGTCCAACCTGACTACTAATTTATGTGGGGCTGAATAGAATGTGCTACCGGGATCTTCCGGCTTCAAGGTATCCCAAATATCAACCAATGCATTATTGCGTACCAGGCTAGAGAGTGCTCTAAATACTTTTTCTTCCGGCCCTGATACCTATCTCCTCCTTCATCCCACAATCCTCCCAGGCCGTTAATGTTAAGGTCACCACACATGATAACCGAGGGAGACCAAGAGGCTAGCTCAGTATCCAGGAACTCAAAGATATCAGGGTCATCTTCCGTGGACCCGTATACCGAACATATAGTAAAAATCTCAGCCGGCATCCCACACTCTACTAATACCCATCTGCCCCACTTATCCTCAAGTTTCCGTCTTACTGTTATATCCTTTCTTTTCGTCAATATAGCCACCCCACGGGTTTTGGTCCCCTGCCTGGTGCAAGCCAAAAGATGAAAACCTAGTTGCTCCAGGAGCCTGCCTTTAATCCCCTCTATGTGTGTTTCTTGCACACATAGAATATCAAGCCGCATTGTTCGTAACATTAATGCGACTCGTTGTCTCTTACCAGGATCGTTCAGTCCATTCACATTCATTGTAGCTATTCTCAACTCCATATATCCGGTTTGGAAATAAGACCTCTTACAGTACCCTCTTCAATCATCTTGCCAACTCTGACTCTTACTCCCATTTTTGCAGTTTCCATCCACTTGTATCCATTACACTGTACCTTGTGTCCACTAACCGTTCTGCTGTGCTGTGTTAAACCCCCCCACCCTGACTATCCCTACCGCTCGCCCCCTGCCCAGACCCCAGGCCCACCCCCACCCCCCACCCTTCTTGTTGGCAAATAGGTCACGAATGACCTATGTGTGGCAGCAGAGATCCGAAGAGGGCAGCGCGGCCGCGGCCGCCCCCTCCCTGCCTTTTCGTATGTCATATAGCACATACTATTCATTTATCATAGTATTAATCCATATTTAGGCCATATCTATAGTTTAAGATGATCCTTACCTACCTATCAATTACTGTTCTAGCAAAGCAACCATAATACCCTTTCAAAAGTGATCAGGTCATGTATTAATATTAGAGCGCCAATCAGTGTATCTTAACCTAAATTACCTTACAAACCCCCCACTGTTGGAGCACCACCCAAGATCAGCGCCCCCTTTATGACATTATTAGGGAGTCAGTTTCAACTATTTAATAACAACTCAGGAAGTACCATCTGCTCCTTTCTTAGATAAAAGTTCCGTTAAATAGATTTGCGCTTTAATCTCAGAAAAAAACATGTGGACTCGGCCATTAGTGATAACCTTTAGGCGGGCTGGATATAGCAAATAAGCCTCACTTTTTGCCTCCTGAAACGATCTTATCATTTGCCTAAGACGCCACCTCCGCTCAACAGTGGCGTGACAGAAATCGGGACGGGCGAAGAATGTATTCCCCTCAAACGTGCGTTTGGTCTCAGGTTTCGCCTTATCCATAATAGCTTGCCTAAGGAGGTAGTTACCAATATATACAAGCATAGCCCTTGGGTACCCCCCGAGTCCTCTGTCCCTCTTCTCTTTAGGATCAGTGGGAACCGATGGGCTCGCTGAACCTCCGCATCCCAATTCCACTCTGTAAGTTCCGGAAATGCCCCCTTCAAAAGGGCAACTACAAAGGCTCTTGCATCCCTCCCTTCCGCGTTTTCGACCAAGCCCAAAAGTCTGACATTGTTTCTTCTCTGTCTATTTTCTAAATCCTCAACCTTCCATAGCAGGTCCTCAGAGATCTTTTCTTGTGTGTTCTTAAAAGTCTGCCATTCATTGGCCTGATCCTCAAGCCTCCCGGTCCGATCCTCCACCTGGGTAACCCTGCTCTCTAGGCCTTCGTAGAGTTTATTTATTTTCCGGAGTGAGCCTTGCAATTTCTTTGTAGCCATTTGCGCCCTGCGTGACTCTGATCTAACTTCTCCCTGCATTTGCTTTAATGTAGTATATATCAGTTCCATCGTAGGGGCTGATGTTGGGCTGGTGGCAGTAGCTGTAGCAGTAGTGATTGCCTTCAGACCGGTATCCTCTTTAAAGTTAGAGTTGGGTGTCATACCATCTTCAGGGTATAATTGAGAGGAGGCTGAATAATCCCAGGTGAGTCTGCGAGCTGCTGCTGCGCCCTCGGGGGCCGTAGGACTCCCTTTGCCTTTAGATCTTAACCTAGCTCTTGCCACTGTTGCCCTTGATGCCCTTGATGCCTTCTGCCCCGAGGAAGTCTCTCCCGAGTCTGTATAATCCGAAAGATTATCTTCACTAGTGTGGGGAACATCAGAGTCATCATTTAAAGAGAAAAAACACTCTCCGTCTGGCGACCCGGTAGTCTTTCGCGCCTCTCCACCCCCGTGTTACTGACTTGAGTTTGTTCATAGCCACTCAGTTGGCCAATACATGAGCCAGTATCTATTATTTTACACTGAGGACTCGCAGTAGGCCCAACAAGTTCAGAAGCACGAGAGGAAGAGTTAGAATTGATTATCATATTTGCTTCACTACTGCCGGTCTGTATCGTTACCTGTGGGATTTGTTGCACACCACTGTCAGACACGATCGTAATCTCTTCATTCGGCTTCTCACCCCTACAGGCTGGCCCAGGGAGTGCTTGCAGCACTACCAGATTCGCCGTCAGTGTGAGAGCAGTTGACGGCTCTGTCAGCGGCTCTGTCAATGCGTCCTCTATTGTTGCAGTAGCTGGTGCCTGGATTCCCTCTAGCAGCGCTGAGGTTTCTCCGGTAAGGCTCGCGGCGTGTGTGAAGTGCTCTGCCAGTGTTGGTTGTCTGAGAGGGATACTGGTCCGGAGATCACCGCTATTTCGCTGCGAGATATTGAGCCCGGCGTCCACTTGCTTCTGCGGTGCACGCCGCTGCTGCTGGCCGATGCCACGTCCTGATGCGGTTCCCTGTGGTTTCGAAGGCTCCCTGGGATTGTCTTTCGGATCCTTCTGGCTTTTGGGATCCTTCTGTTTACAGGTCCGGGGGCCATCCTGATCGCCAGCGCTAGAGTGTGGCGTTTGAGCGCTATAAACTGCTTGCCGTTTCCGATGCTTCTGCGCTGTATGTATGATGATCGGGTGATGCAGACAGTGCTCCTGCACCTCTGTATTTCCCCACAACTCGGAGCGCGTGATGAATCTTGCTGGTTGCTTAAGACTTGCCAGTCCGCCAACAGTATGGTCAAATATACCGGATATGTGCTATATGATATGACCATCCGCATTATCTATTCATTTGGCTCTCCAGGGAAGGGGAGCTCGGGCCGTAGCTGCCACTACAACCTCTCGGCGGCCATCTTTGCCCAGGAGTTGGTAATTCTCAATGTGAGCACAAAGTTGGGATTGAACACATTTTTCTAGGAGTTTCGCTAGGGTGGGGATGTTGGAGATGGGGTGGAAGTTATTGAGATCAGATTTGTCAACGTTGTTTTTTTTTTGTATAGGTGATACCTGAGCTGCTTTTAGGCAGTCGGGGATCATGCCTTGAGATAGGGAAGCATTTACAACCCTTGTCCAGGTGGTGATGAGTGCATTCTTGATTTCTTTGAAGATGGCTGGAGGCAACGGGTCACCGAAGTGGTTGGAAGGGTTGATATTCTGAAGAATCTTGTGAAGGTCTTTTTCACTAAATGGGGTAAAGGTGCCCCATGACGCATTGTTCTTGGCGTTCGTGATGGTCGAGTTGCGCTTTTCAAAGATGTCAAGGGGTGAGGCGGCACTAGAGGAGGGCAATAGTGCCTTCTTAGAGGTGAGGTCAGTGGCGATGAGTCTTGATTTCTCAGTGAAGAAAGCATCAAATTATTCGCAGGAGGGTGGGTTGCCACCCGGGTCAGGGGTTTGGACCTATAACTGATTGCTGTTTGACCAATTCGAAACGCTTCTTGGGGCGGTTTGCCGCTTGGTCTAGTTGGAGTCTGAAATAGTCAGCCTTAGCGTTCTGGATCTGTTTGTTGTAGAGGCTCCTGACATCTCTAAGGAGTTTTAGTTGGTCCAAGGAGGGATTAGATCGCCAGGAGCGTTCAACTGCCCTAAGGTTGCAGCGTTCCGTGTTTAGGTTGTCATTATACCAAGGTTTGGATATTTTTGTTGAGGCATTTTTAAGTTGGAGTGGAGCAATGTCATCCATGATGTTGGCGATGGTCAAATTGTAGGCGTCAGTGAGTGATTGCACCTCGATCAAGTCAGCTTGGGAGGAGAGGGCAGATTTACAGTGGGCAGCGAGGTTGTCAGGGTTTATTGATCTGTATATAGTATTTAACACCACACACTTATATTTGTAACTTGGAGCAATGCAAATGGCAAACTGACTAAAGTATTTGATAGCTGATCTCCAGCGACTGTTCAGTTTTTTGTCAGGTAGAGTGCAGCAGGCACATGCAAGACTGTAAGACCATAAGACATGCATACATCCACACACCACTCCTGCAATCTGATACAAACAAGGCCATTATCTGTCTCCACGCTCAATCAAGCTCATGCTCTTCTTGACTACAGGGTTTGTAACATATGGTTCTCACACACTTTCCCTGTGTCTCATGCAGTCCAACACTTCGGCGAATCAAGTCTGGCTACTGCTGGTACTTTCTGGCCCATTTTCCACATACATTGTATCACTGTTGGAAAGTGGATTATTAGTAGGGGCAAATGTATATCTGCCACTGGCAGTGAGGCCACTAACACATGATAGGACTCAGCATAGGTCTTAGAAAATTATTCCCATGCTCATCCCTTGGTAGCTTGGCTGCGAGCAGGCAGGCTTAACTTCAAAGACAGGTATGTAAAGCATTTAAAAACACCAATTCAGTAAATAATTAAGACACAATGCACAATAAAAATCCAACACCAATTTATACAAATAGGAAATATTTTTATCTTTAAACTGACACCAAAACGACAAAAATCCAATGTAGGGAACCGGAGATAAGAATTTTTTTTTTTTTTTTTTTTTTAACTCAAATCTTTTTTATTGAATTTTCAAGAAAAGAACAAGTAAATAATAAACACAGTGATAAAATAATAATGATCACAAGAATAATATCAAATAATAATAACAAGGAAAAAAATACAAAAGAAAAACAGCAAGTTATACGAGAGCGCTACCATAGGAGTTGCAGTGAAGCTAGAAAGAAATACAGGTGGTCTATTAACATCACAATTTACAGAGGTGTAATAAGAGAGGTATAATACACGCGTAACACAAAGGCCATAGTATTTTGTAAGCGATACATTATAGGAAATATAATATAATATACGAGGCAATCCTGGAGTCGGAGGAAGTATGGTTGGGTAGCCGCCAACTTGAAGGACGAGAACACTAGGACACTTGTAATTGTGAAGGTAGTCGACAAGATAAGTTTCACGGTGGATCATATGTGAAGGAAAAGGCATCGAGGGACCTCCATAATTTCCTATGTGTTTTACGCCAGGGAGAGGAGTGAAGAGAGATGTTGTCGGCCCCTCTGAGAAAGGACAACTATTCTTGCCACATCCTAAAGGAGACTTCTCTGGAGTTTTTCCACTTATTGAGTACTATTTTACAGGCCAGAGTGAGCATAAGGTCTAACAAATAACGGTCATTCTCCTCTGGGAGCATTGGGTCCAGAAATCCTAGCAAGGTATAGGAAAATTCCCTTGGGGGGGTCAATTTTTGAATGTTTTGCTTAAAAATTCATAAATTTTGTCCCAATATGTTTGTAGGACGGGACAATGGAAGAGCATGTGGGCAAGGTTACCAACGTGAGAATTACAATTCCAGCATGTCGGGTTCTGGCTGAGGTTGAGTTTAAATATCTTCTCAGGGGTCCAGTATGTCCTGTTTATTAGCATTAGCTTAGTTTGGGATAATATTGGTGATATTTTATTTGAGAAAGGAGTAATATGTATCTTGTTCCAGTCGAATGGGATATCTCTGGAGTTAGGTTTGGATTCCCATTTTGCTTCACACTTCATGTGAGGTTTGCAAGGTTGAGGGGATAAGAGTTTGTATATTTTAGAGACGGTGTGTCCTGACTTTAGTAGCTGAAGCATCCTTGGAAGTATCGAAGGGTCGGTAGGTTTTATAGAGCGTAGCGTGAGCAGTGACTTTAGTTTTAGAAATTTATAAAAGTCTATCGATTTTAACTCGTGCCTAGACTGAAGTTCTGAGAAAGGCAGGGGAGATTCCCTGTTAAGAGGTCTTTGACTAGATTTATGCCATTTTCTGACCATTGTTGCCAGAGGAGCATCTCTCCGTCAATCCTCAAGGACAGGTTACGCCAGAGAGAGGTTAAGTTGGATTTGTTGATTTTTACCACAGATAAATAATCCAGACGTAAAAGGGCTCTTTTAGTATTTAACATGATATATTTTGAGTGGGGGATGGAGGATAAGTCCATGGTGAGGAGAGCGGGAAGAGGGATTTAGTTGATGATTGATCTTTCTATGTCTTACCAAACAGGGACGTAGTCAGCTTGTTGGAGTAGCCAGTTAGCTCCTTGTTTGCAAAGATACGCAGTTGGTAGTTCCTAAAGTTTGGTAGGCCCAGACCACCTTTTTCTTTGGATAATTGAAGTTTTTTCATGGAGATTCTGGGTCTCTTACCTTGCCAGAGGAACGTATTGAGAAGCTTATAGATCTTGTTCAGGAATTCATTGGAGAGAGACACCGGTAGCATACTGGCTAGATAGTTTACAAGTGGGGTAATCATCATTTTTAATGTCTCAGCTCTTCCCCACCAGGATAAAAATTTGGGTGACCAGCCATGTAATAGCAAAGACATTTTTTTGATGAGAGCATTCTCATTAGTCTGCAGAGTGGTAATTAGATCTCTTGTGAAGTCTAAGCCTAGGTATTTGAAGCTATTAGGTTGCCATAAAAGACCCGAGTTACCAATTATTTCCTTATTGCCAAGGTTGTTCAGGAGTTTTACCTTAGTCTTGTCCTTATTCAACTTATACCCAGATACTGCAGAAAAGTCTTCTATTGAGGACATAAGAGCAGAAATAGCAACTTCCGCATTCTCGGAAACGACTAACACATCGTCTGCGTAAGCTGTTATTTTGTCTGTGCAATTGTTGAAGGGTATCCCTGTGATCTGCTTATTGTTACGGAGATGGTAGAGGAACGGTTCTATTGCTAGAAGGAATAGGGAGGGGGAAAGAGGACAGCCTTGCCTAGTTCCCTGCTCTAGTTTAAAAGAAGAAGAGAGGCTTCCCCCAGCTCTAACCCTGGTGGAAGGGTTAAAATACAGCACCATTACCATGCGTGTAAAATTCTCACCCAGATTAAATTTATCAAGTGTCGCTTTCAAGTAGGACCAATCAACTTTGTCGAAAGCCTTTTCGGAATCCAAAGTGATTGCCACTGTTGGAGAATTGGTTAGTTTGGCTTTCTCCAGGACGTGACATAGAATACGAGTATTATCACTGGAGAGTCTGTCCTTTAAAAATCCAACCTGTGAAGAATAAATGAGTTTGGGTAAAAAAAAATTGAGGCGTTTAGCGAGGATCATTGCATAGATTTTACAGTCTATATTAATCAGTGATATAGGTCTATAGTTTTTAGGGAGTGTTGGATCCTTCCCTTCCCTGGTAATCACTGCTATGATAGCCTCTGCCGGTGTCCCATTAATCTGACCAGAGTCGCAGAATTCATTGAACATGTTTAGGAGTGGGGGAATCAGTGTAGAGGAGAAGGACTTATAAAATCTAGCATTAAACCCATCAGGTCCCGGTGCCTTCCCAATGTTCAGGGTTTTTATCGTGTTTTCAATTTCGGTAGTGGTTATTGGGCCATTAATCTCATCTTTTCTTGTTCCCATAGGGTAGGCAGATTGCAATTGTTTAGATAGTCTTGGGTTTTTGTTGTGTCCAGGACCTGGTTCTTGCTATACAATGTGCTGTAGAAATTCTTAAAAATTTCTGCTATTTTGTGAGGGTCAGAGTGAGCTATTCCGTTTTGGTCCATTAGGTTCTAATCGTATTCTTCTGTAGTTTGAAATTTAAGTAGGAAGCTAAGCTCTTCCCCACCTTGTTGGATTCACAGAGCCTGATGCTTTTTTGTTTAGTCATCCATATCCCCGCCCTATCACTTACTATTTTATTATACTCGTATTTCCTTTTCACTATTTCATTCAACACTGATGCATCTCTAGCTAAGATATGTTTTTCCTCCAGTGAAGAAATCTCTTTTTCTAATTTCTGAAGTTTGCTATTGGTGTCCCTATTCATGGCAGTTCTAATTTTAATGATCTCACCTCTAATGGTGCTTTTTAATGCTTCCCACCTTGTGAGGTCCGAAGTATATCCAATTTTATTTACCGTAAGGTAATTCTGGATCGCTCTCTCGATACTTTGTCTGTTGGAGTCTGCTTCTAAAACTTCATTATTGAGTCTCCGAAGAGATTGTTTTTTAAAGGGCTTCGGGTCGGTTATAGACAAGCTAATACATGAGTGGTCTGAGATCACTCTTGGTTCAATGGAGGTATGGTCAATTCTGGGCATAGCGTTATCAGAAATAAGTAGGTAATCAATGCGTGAGTAAGAATTATGCGGAGATGAATAAAAAGTGAACTCTACCTGTGGGATTTTGTAACCTCCAAGTATCTGTCAATTTAAAACGTGTGCACAGATTGATAAGGGCTTTATGAGAGTTGTTGACACGAAAAGGACAGCTTGAATCCCTATCTAAGGCAGGGTCCAGGGGCAGATTAAAGTCTCCCGCAAGTATGTGCATGGCGGTATCTGGAATTGTATCGATTTGTTTACTAAGACTTTCCCAGAATGCCGAGTCATCCCTATTGGGGGCATAGATATTTGTGATGTAGAATTCCGAATTATCTTTAACCAGTTTCGCTGTGATCCACCTCCCTTGTGTATCTGTTGAGCTTGACACAAGGTCTATGTTGGCTTTTTTGGCTACTAAAGTCAGGACACCGTTTTTCTTACCTAATGCATCTGAACCAGCAACATCACTGTAAAAACTATTTCGAAGTGAATTGAATTGCTTGGAGTCAATTTTAGTTTCCTGTAAGAGGAAGACGTCACCTTTCTGTTTGTGGAGATAGTCAAGGATCTTCCTTCTCTTGATAGGGTGGTTTATACCCTTAACATTCAGTGAGACTATTTTGAAACTGTTGTGGGACATAGTTACCGGAAAAGTCTGAGACATTATAGTAGTGTTATGATCATAATAAGTGAATCTCTGTCTGAGGGAGACGTTTTGTGCAGTTTCCTCACTAGATAGGAGAAAGTTGTATTACCTTTTACCTGTACCTGCCATAGAATTAATAACAGTACTGGTGTTAAATTGTTTAGGATTGTGTACACGTAGTGTATATACCGCATACAATTCAAAGAGATATCACCTGCATATATAAAGGTAGCATTGTAAACCATGGCATTTGAATGAAGAAAACAATAATGATAATCTGAATCAAAATGACAACATGCAAAGAAAATCAAAACAAGTACATGAAGAAGAAAACAAAATCCCAAACCCCTACCCTGCCCACCCACACCCCAAACCCTCCCTCCCAACCCCAAAAGTAGTGAATTGGCATGGTGATAGGGGAAGAAAGCTCCCCTCCCATGGAAACCAGATCAGAGTTCATTGAATGCATGAGTCCAATCTGTGACCTAATATATGAACATCAAAAACTGAGAACAGAGTGCGGGTAGAATATGATAAAGAACATTGCTATGCATAAACAGACTGTGCAGATGAACGTCTGTGCATATAAACGAACTAGGCGTATCATCTGGAGTAAGCTGTGGATATCTAGTGGTATCAAAGCGATTTCAAATGGCATCCTGGCCGATCGTACACAACACCATATCAGCCCGAAATCGGGACAGAAGGGCTAGCGATCTTAACTGAACAATTACATTTACCAAGTCATATCTTACCATAACGTGTGAGATTAGTGCAAATTTGAACATGGTCGTTATTTGAACACTAAGCGGTTTAACTAGGCAACTTAACGTGTATTAGGGTACCTTGAGAACACCTGAGGTACATCAAAGAGTTCCGTCAAAGAGTACTACTTATGGGTAGCTAACAGAATGGATTGGCGGCCAGGTCGTGCCTGAGCAGGGTCTTATCAGCTCAGTAGTGGATGGAAGGTACAAGTAACCTAACTGGACATAACACTTACAGAGACACATCTTCCCCATTGCGTGCGAGATTAGTGTCATTTTATGCAAGATCGGAATATGAGCAGTATATATATGAGCAGTAAGCAACTTTCAGCTGACCAACAGATAGTATAACACTGATATCTATCCATCTATCTATTTATCTATTTATCCGTTATCTATCTATCCGATATCTATCTGACATCTATATATCTATCCGATATCTATCTGACAGTTTCTTGACAGTTTCCTGCCAGCTCACAGCAAGGACAGAAGGTTCAATCTGTGACATTATCACATCATGTTAGTATGAGGAATCGTTCAAGTGAAGTTCAGGTGAAGGCCCAGAGAGTTCATCTTGAGGGCCCAAAGATATCATCTTGTCGTTGTGCAATTGTACATTATCGAGACAGTGGAGAGTCATAGGCTTGTGGTAGACGGCCCAGAGGCCGTAGTCTCCATAAAAGACTCATCTTTCCCGTCGAGGAATTTTTTCAATTGGAGGTGATCTGTGAAGAAATGTGGAGATCCCTTAATCATGACACGGAGTTTAGCTGGGCCCGCAAAGGCAAACTGGTAGTTCAAGGCTCTTAATCTTGGTCGAAGTGCCAAGAAACCTTTTCTTATATCAACAATCTCTTTGCTATAATCCTGCGAGATAAAAATGTTGTTATTTTTCCAAAGGATGTGGTTATTTGTTCGCATGAAGGCGAGAATCTGTTCTACATGTTGATAGCGGAGAGGTTTGCAAACAATTGGTCTAGGTGCTTTCTGTTTCGCAAGTATTCTAGTAGGTACTCGGTGGGCCCTGTCAAACTCTAGGGGTTTGCTGAACGACAGGTTAGTGGCTTGAGTAAACCAATTTTCTAGAAACGCGATGCATGAACCAGAAGGATCTTCCTCTCCCTCAGGAATTCCAAAGATTCTTAAATTCCCTCTCCTGTTTCTGTCTTCCAGTCCTGATAGACGCTTCGTTAGAGAGTCTGTCGTGATTGTTAGGTTCTTGAGGGATTTGCTCATTTTGAATTCCGTGTTTTCTAGTTGGCTGATTCTATTTTCTGTTTCCGTTATCCTAACGTTGGTGTCCCTGATATCTTGTCTGATCCCAGAGATCTCAGTCTGCATTCTGTCAGTGTTTTCTTTCGTGGACTTGGCGAGATCGTGGACCTCCGCAAGTTTACTTAGTGTGGTCTTCATTGTGGCATTGATATCGTGTTTGCCTTTAGCAGGAGAGTCCGGATTTGGCGGGTCAGGCTTAATTCTCTTGAGGCTCGCCTTAACCTCTTTGTCTGTCATTTTTGGGTGATTACCGTGCCTCTTCAGTGTATCTTGTTGACACCTACGGGTGTCCCTAATGATATCCTTAGAAGAGAGTTATAGGACAGATGGCAGTATATATAGCCTGGAGTTAGTTGAATCGTGACCTCACTAAGACCAAGGAGATCACGCTGACCGTATTGGTCATAAGCTCTGTAGCGGTCCAGTAACCACAATGATCACAACAGTTCCAAATCGATGCTCCCAAAACGGTGTAGGATGAGTGAACAGTGTAAAAGGTACTATTGCTGTGTTATTGCTGTAACACCATGGTCAGTGGACACAGTGCACCGGTCACTGGTCGCTGGGCACTGGCCATCGGTCACTGGTCACTGTTCACAGGTCACTGGTCAGTAGTCACTGATCTACTACATTACTGTTTTACTGGTCACTGTTCATTGCTGACAAATGTCTCGTAAGGTCACATATGCTTGAAGAAGTTTGAATAAGCATTGAGGGTTTGAATATGTCTGAGCATGCTTGCATATATATGTAGTTTGCGAGAACAACAGAAGATTTTATTGTCTATTAAGCTACTCGGTTACACAAGGTTTTCGGACTTCTTCTAGAACATTATGAGTGCCATAGTAGGGTCAGGCAAAGTGTAGCAGGTGGTGGGTTCCTTTCACACTGTAGGTAACCATCCGAAACATATAATCCAAGGGAGCTACACAGACCCAGCAGGAGTACCACTCTAGGTGTCGGTTTTAGCTGGGAATCAGAGGCAGTTAACAGCATCACATAGCGACCGTCATTTTAAGGTCAGGCACTCCGAGGACAAAGCTGTATACAACAGCATTACAACAGCCTTACATCGCGCTTCAGCGCCTCAGCTAGGTACACGCTATTATTTTTCCCTGATAATGCCATAAACTGGTCACCAGAACGTTTGGCTGCGAAGGAGCTGTGCAATTGCGCTGATTTACTGGACTGTTACGACTTCTTGGCGCGCGTTGCTTTACTTGCTTCACTTAAAAGCTTCAGAGTTCAGCTTCGGCTTCACGAGCACACTGTTTATGGCCCCACGCAAACCTCTTTAAGAATAAAACATTAACACTGCATCACTGCCGCGCTGGAGAGACATTAACTATGGGTTTGTTAAGTCAGTTAAGCCGGAATGGCCGCCATCTTATGTACAGGCAGCTCGGGGTTTCAGCACGCAATCTTACTTAAAAGCTTTAAAAAGCTTGATGACTCTGGGCATATCACTGCCTGCACCTTTTAAACTGCACTGACCGCTCTGTTGCACGATGAACTCGGTGGGTGCCCGGGGCACAGGACGATCTCCCCGCCGGCGGTGCTGCGATGGCGCCAGGCTCCGTATCCAGGACTGCTGATGGCCGGGGACTTAGAGTCTGTTTCTTCATGCCTGGTGAGTGTAGCTCACAGTTTTTGGTACCGCTAGAACCCCCAGAGGTTCCACCAGACGAACGGCGAGGGAATAGCCTTCACGCGCTACTGGAAACGGGTGAAAGAGTTGATACTGGCACTTCCATGGGAGGAGATGAAGGCTCAAGCCACCATCTTCGCCGCGATCCAAACCACGCCCCCGTGATATGAATTTTGAAAGATTTATCACTTTATAGCACTTAGAAACCTATAGCACCAAATTGGGATATCCGGTCGCGATAGACCGGCTCAAAGTCAAAGTTTCAGGCCGACCGCGATGGAGCCCTGAGCGGCTACCCCTCGGAGTAGGTCCCGGTCACAGTTTTTACCTTCAGACTTGGAAACTTTTCTGGAGGTTTTTCTCGTGGGGTCCCTCGATGCTCTTCACCAGGCCGGATTCGGTGAGGGTTTGCCGGCCTCGGATTTCTTCTACTCCCAGTCAAACTCTGTAAGTCGGACATATGGAGCTTTCAGCGGGACGAACCTGGATGGCTTGGCCGACTCGCGGTTGAAGGAAGGCGGCTTGGCTGACCAGGTTGAGTCGGTCCCCTTATGGAGCTTTTTTCCAAAGTTGCTCCAAAGTTCTCCAAACTCCTGGAACTTCTTCCTGAAGGTCTCCAAAGGGTCCCAAAGTGTCTCAAATTCACTCCAAGGTCTGGAAGCTCCAAGATGGTCCTTGAAAGTTGAGGACTTCAGTTTCCACAATCCACTTGGACAAAACCCCTACAAATCCACTGGTAGTTTTCCAGGTTGAGGATTCTTGGTGGTGATGATCCAGGTGAGCTCTGTTAAACTGTAGCTTGCAGGGAGTCCACTCTTTACTCTTTTTCACAGCAAGGTAGTCCACAGGGCTGTAGTTCCAGATGGTGTAGTCCTCAGAGGGCAGGCCTTAGAAATTGCACATCAAACTTCTCAGCATGGCACAACGTCTTGCTTTCTTAAGTTTCAAGCAGCAGATCTGAGAAACTCTGCCCCTCTCAGATACTTATTCCAAGTTCTCTGGGTCAAGCAGGGGGTCACTCCTGACCAATGAGTGCACCAAATCCTCCAAATTCATAATGGCTGATTTTCCAGCAGGGAGTTAAGAGCTGGCTAAACACACCCCTAGGATGGCTAATTTCCCTAGACTCCCCCCCTTGCATCTGCTCATTCCTTCCTTAATCCTAGCTCTGGCTTGGGGTCAAAAGAGTAGAGTGGTAACTGACACTGAGGCCTTCCCCTTTCCTTTGAAGACCATAGTTTACGACTCCTCCCCTTGCTCTGGCATTCCTGTGTAGCAGCACACTGCCCTCCCAGCAGAGCTGGTTAACCCCAGGGGCTCTTTATCACCTCTTCAAAGCAGCCTGGCTAATCCACTTAACTCTGACCAATCAGGACAGACCACTGGAAGGCTGAATCTGGACCTACAAACAAGAAAGTCTTATAACTTCTTGTCTGTATATTTTAGGAGAAATTCAACAATATCATATTGTGGGATTTATCACTACCAGTCTGGGAAGTCTTTGAATGGAAGTTCTATCATTCTCCTGTCAGGAGTTATTAGTTAATAACTTCTTGCCATGTTAACCTATGTGGCATGGGATTTGCAATGGGAAAAATGACTTGGGCCATTTTTCCAGCACCAGGACTTAAAAAACATATTTTATAAGTACTCCGCCTATATCTACAGGACCCCCACCCCATGGACCACCTAGGGGAGATTTTAGGGGTCCTGAATGTGTAGAAATATTGCAGATCCTCCCTTCACAGTGCTCCTAGCATCAAAGTCGAATTTGGGCAGCACTTTATCACAATGTGGGGAGTGAAATGTGAAATTTCACTTAACCCCGAGCATATAAAACTCATTTTATAAGGGTCCACCTTATAAATACCTGACTCCCACCCCTGGGACACCTAGGGGAGACCGTGGGGGTTGCTAATATGCCAAAACATTGTAGGTTATCCATTTTTAAGTGCTCCAAACACCAAAGTCGAGTTTGGACACAATTTACTTTTTAAAAGCAGTCATGGAACCCAGGGCTGCTTTTAAACTGACCTCAGGCTTCAGCAGTGCACACATGCAAGTGCAGAAAAGGCTGCTGGCATCTAAACTGCCATGCCCTACTATATACTAGGGACTGATAGGTAGTTTCAATCCCCCCGTCCTATTATGTACTAGGGTCTTTTAGGGTAGGTCATGCCAATCACAGGGGTACCCCAACCCATAGTGTACCCTAGTGTATGTAGGTGTTCTCACTGTATTCTAAATGAGTCTCTTTCAGCGTAGCACTGGCCCTGGGCCTGGTTAGGCAGAGCTCAGGGTCAGTCAGAGTCAGTTACCACCAGTCAGCAAAAAGTTGGGGGGGTGCCCAGGTCACAGGATGACTTTGCAACAATCACTGATAGAGTACGGTTTGTAAAGTGACCGTTCTCTGTGTGACCTTGCTAAACTAAGAGTGGAGACGAGTGCTCATGTTGCAGACTCATAGTGTGGGATTATGTGTAAACATGTTGCCCTGCCAGTTATTTCACTGGAGATCACACCAAGGAAACTGAGTTGTTGACTTCTTCAATATGGTTAGATTCTCTGAATGAAATACTGTGCTGCACATCAGAGAGCTACTTCCAGGGTACAGACGTGGTACCAGTACCGCCCCGTTGGAGACCTATCATGCCAACTTGATACTGATGTCACACATATCCTGTTAGATCGTCACAAGGGTATACATTACAGTGTGGTGGTGGTAAGAGATATGGTGTTGGTGCTGCACTGGAGAAATGACAACTGCCCATGACTGAATGGGGATAAGACTGAAGGCTGTGTAGAACTCACTAGCCTCCATTATCTACAGACCGCACTGCCAGGCCTGGTCATTTCTCTGAGAGACTAATTATAGTGTATTTAGTAACAAGCTTGCATTTGAAACTTAGGTAAATGTGTTTTGTGTACATAGCTTATGGTTCTGACAGTAATTCTAGCTTCTATATAGTATTGCATGGATGTTTTCGAAAAGATTTCAGGATAGCTTCTTCATTAGTTAGAGACAAATCTGCGTTCAGAACAGAGCCATTTTAGTCATCTATAGCATTAAACATACTACTAAATGTAATGGTGGCCTTTCAAACTGAGTTTGCTAACTGTGGGCTCTCAAATGGACTCATAAGTTATAACTCGATTTGGAAATTGATCAGCAGCCCATCTGCCAACAATTTATCTCAGATTATCTCCTTGAATGCTTCAACCAGATCGCCAGTGCTTGCGTGTCAAATCTCTGAAAGTGTAGAGGGCAAAGCTTTTAAATACTGCCCCAAAATAAACTCAAAGATATTCTGATTCCATGTGTTAAAAAAATCCTAAAAGCTATTTTCCAGTCTTCCACTGCCATGTGTGACCTTGTCATGTAGAAGCCTTTCCTGTTAATTGGGGGGCTTTTGGAATGACCTATCCCCCAACTTGATAAAATTGGAAGACAGTAATTTATTGCCATCTGGATGACCAGGACAAAGTGACTAGGCTACCCAAGAAAGGCGCGATCTTGGTTAATTTTCTTGGTTTGTCTCATTAAGAACTCATTGCTACAAAGAAAAGGGCTTAAGCTGGTCCTTTTGGGGTACACCTCAGGCCTCATGGAACTCTGCCTGGCTATATCCTTCATCTTTGCCCCACTGGAGAATTTAGATGGCACTATTCCAAAAAGTAAAACTTGACTGCAGGATAAGGCAGAAAAGTGTTCCTGGTGTGACAGGACTTTGCCAGGTATTTTTCAAGTTTGCCCTGCTGAGAGATTTTTATTCCAAAACTTCAGCAATACCCAAAATCCAAAATCTGACTTTGTGAAGACACTTCAATGACAACATCCTGAATTAATTTTACTACTTTTCTCTGACTTTAGAGATTTTATTAAACTCCTTCATTCTTTCCCATCCCTTTAACCAGCTGTATCCGAGCATCAAATCCAGAGCAAACACCAAGGGCCTGAGTCACAAAGCTAAACTTATAATTTTGTGTAGGGTTATGATTTTTGCAATTCACAAAGGAATTTTACAAGTAGTGTCTTTACAACTGCCTATCTTTTTATGTGCTGAGTCTCCGCCGCAAGTGTGGAGACTACGCAGTTGTAAAGATACTACTCGTAAAATTGCTTTGTGAATTGCAAAGAATCAGAAACTTACACAAAAGTACATTTACCTTTGTGAATCACACCCCAAATGTGGTAAAAACGTAGTGATATATTGGGCCGTGGTACACCGCAGATCCTTTGCGGTATGCCGCGGTAGATACAAATGACAAAACAGTATATGATTGGTTAAGGCAAGACCTTATAAAAGAAATTGGCTATTATATTGTTTTCACCACACTTCCTTCTGGGTTTGATGCTGACATATAGCGTTATAATGTTAGTCAAATGCACATGAAGGAATGAGAGAGTTTAAAAAAATCTGTAAAGTTAGGGAAAAGTAATGTAATTAGTTCATATTTTTTTAAAAAGGTTGTTGCATAATGGAGTAAAGGATAATATAATTTTTAATTTTTTTTTAAATACCTAGGTACCTTCTAGATAATATTGAGGTAGTACCGCTGTTCACCATAACCCTTTTTTAAAATATATAAATTAATTTAACTACTTCTCTCTAACTTTAGAAGCTTTATTAAACTGCCACATTGCTTCCTATCCCTTTAACAAACAGAATAACGCTATATCTGAGCATCAAACCCAAAACAAACACTATGGGGTCGATTCCGATTCGGGCCGGAAATTTCTCCGACCGAGCCGGACCCGGAGAGATTTCCGACCGAATCGGACCCGTGCAGTCTGACCGAACGAGTACGATGCGCACGTATGCCATCGGACCCGAGTCGGTCGGACTCCCATTGAAGTCAATGGGAGCCGGTCGTACACACGCGTGCGCGGGCTCCCATTGACTCAATGGGTGCGAGTCGGACAAGTGCGCCCCCTACAGCGGGTACGCGGCGAGCGATCGCGCCGTACACGCACAGGTAGGGGGACCCATGGGTCCCCCTGTGTGCGACTCGCGCGGCTCACGCGTACAGGGAGTCCGACACGGACCCCCAAAGTACGGCTCCGACAGCTCTTTCGAGCCGGAGAGCGCGGCTCGGTCGGACTGCTCGCGGCGCGCATCGTACTCACCCGGCCGGGGAACGTCTCCATTGCGCGGTGCGAGTCGAGTCCGAGCGAGTCGGTCGGTGCAGTTCGAGCCAGGAACGAGTCGGTCGGAGCGGTCGGGACGCCCGGACAAGTCGGTCGGCGAATTCGCATCGTACTCGCTCGGCCGGACCCGCGTACGATTCGGTCGGGAAACAGGGCTCCGGATCGGATCCGGTAAAGCCGAATCCGATTCGGAGCCCTACCGGCCGAGATCGGAATCGGCCCCATAATGTGTTAAAAAATATGGCAGCCTTTTCCTTTTGCCTTTCTTAACCAATCATATGCTGATTAGTCATCAGCATGTACCACGCTATACCGCGGAATTACTGGAGCCCAATATATCACTAAGATTTTGTCACTTATAACTTTTTAAATGCCGAACCTATTTTGATCTGGAAACAAAGAGGATCCTTTCTACACGATAATCTATATCTATACCAATTTCTGTGAAAATCTGTCTGGCCATTTTGGTGCTATGTATGTCTAAAAAGTCTCTGGAAAATGCAATGGTGGAAAAACATGTTTTTGGACCTACCCTTTATTCTTTGCTCCCCCTTTATGAATCACAGCAAAACTTTGCATCATTTGCCAAAGTAGACAAGCATTGGCAATGGCAATAGGTCTGGCTTATTAATACATTGTCTAGCAGGACCTAAAAATTCATGCAGGTTAATGACTGCCTACCTCACATCGGTGCTGCTATCTGATAAAAACACCATAAATTATCTAAATTATTTAGGTATCCAAGACAATCTAATAACACTGCAGTGTTATGTGTACCCCTAAAAGTTCAAACTTACCTTCGCTGGATAAATAAACAAAATGATCGCAGCTGTGAGGAGGGCACACACTTTTTGTGGAAGCACACATCTGGAAATTCAAACTATGAACTCCTAGCTCCTAACATGTGGGTGGAGCCAAAGTCACTCTCTAGTGTTGCTCTCATAATGGTCTGGTGGCAGCTGCTGCGCTGTCAAGCCAGACCATAAAAAGGAATAGGTCTGAATTTTTCATGCAGATAAGTCTAATGGTGGCAAAGTTATTAGCTAGCAAAAATAAGAGAAATTCCAAGCTCTGTGTGTGTGAGTGTATATATATATATATAGAGAGAGAGAGAGACAGAGCGAGAGCGAGAAAGAGAGAGATTTTTGATGCTTTGGTCTTGTGTAAGTCATTAAAAATAACTCTTTTTCTAACTTGGTGTCAGATCTTTTTGCGTGGTGTCTTTTACTTTATTACTGTTTGAAGTGTTGCACAAATAGTTCACACATTGCCTCTGATTTAAGTCTGTCTGCTCTTTGACAAGCTACCAGAGGGTTCAACACAGGTTAATTTAGTGTTGGCTTGTCCCTCACCCCAACAATAATTGTGGTTCCTGCTTGACCAGGGCTCACACTCCAGTCAACCAACAACCCAATTTCTTACAACATGCAATTAAGCACACTCATAATACTTATTTTACTATTTGCATGAATGCCTTGTGTGTGTGTGTGTATGTGTGTGTGTGTGTGTGTGTGTGTGTGTATCTATATATATAAATATATATATTCACTGGAAAAAACCAAAGGTTACAGCGATGCTATAGCTAGGCCCAGATTTCACATGCACAAAACCGTAGAAATTCAGCAGTTATTGTCACCTGACCTAGCTATAACTTATGCCCCCGCAATGCACTGCTTATGACCGCACAAATTACATCACTCATGACATGGTCAGTATGATCACTGATGACTTCACTCATGACATCTCAAATGACATCACTGATGAGATAATCCAGTGAGAGTAAGTATTTTGTAAACATTTCTGAGTCTTAACCCCTTCGTTGCTAGGCCTTTTCCCCCCCTGTGCTAAGCTTTTTTTTTGGCTATTTGGGGTAGTTTGCGTTTAGGCCCCTGTAACTTTTTGACCACATAAGGTATCCACGCCAAATTTACGTCCTTTTCTTCCAAAACCACAAGGATTCTAAAGGTATCCAGGGTTTGTGGATTTCCCTGGAGGGGACCCAGAAATTAGCCTAAATACAGCTATTTTTTTTTTGGGGGGGGGAATGGGAAAAAATGGCTACAGATGAAAGCGTCTGGTTTTTTCCCTGCAAATGGTATCAACAAAGGGGTTGTGGTGCTGAAATCACCATCTTCCCAGCTTTCAGGGACAAGCAGACTTTTGTCAGAAAACCAAACATTTTTGCACAGTTTTGGCATTTTTCTGGGACATAGCCTATTTTTGCTATTTTTTGTGCTTTTAACCTCCTTCCAGTTAAGGGTAAAAATGGGTATCAAAGCAATGATGGATCCTGGAAAGCTATACATTTCTGAAAAGTAGACAAAATTTTGAATTCAGCAAGCAGTCATTTGTGAAGATCCTTCAAGGTTTTTGTATAGAAACTAACAGTTGAAAATAGAAAAAATTGAAAATGAGTTAAAAGAAACAGCCATTTGTGCCAACGTTTTCACCTGTAACTTCTACTACGTATGACAGATGTTTGAAAGCAATATACCGTTACATCCGCTAGACCCTTCTGGTTGTGAGGATATATAGGACTTGTAGGTTCACTAAGAACCTGAGGAACCCAGAGCCAATAACTGAGCAGCATCTTGCAATGGTTTTTTATTGTGTACCGGGTATATAGCAATTCATTTGGAAAAATATAAACAGGGAAAAATTGGTATGAAAGTCTCCTATGTATTTCTGAAATGGGAACAAAATATAGAGTTTAGAAACAGTAGCTATTTGCACATCTCCGAAATTGAGGGTACCCTTACCAGCATGTGAATTATAGGTCATTTTTCAAAGTGACTTCTTTTTTACACATTGTCTTACATTTGGAAGGCAGAAATGCATTGAAATTCAATAGGTAATAACAGTTGCTCCACACTTTTGTGTTCCCCTAAGTCTCCCAATAAAAATGGCACCTCACTTGTGTGGGTAGGTGTAGTGGCCCCGACAGAAAACGTCCCAAAACGCAGAGTGGACACACCACATTTTCACAGTGAAAACTGACCCTTTTTTGCTAAGTGCCCAGCTGTTGATTTTGAATCCTAGCTCTGCCGGCACCTAGGGAAACCTAGCAAACCTATACATTTTTGAAAACTAGACACCCAAGGGAATCCAGGATGGGGTGACTTGTCTGGCTCTCACCAGGTTCTGTTACCCAGAATCCCTTGCAAACCTCAAAATTTGTCAAAGAAAACACATTTTCCTCACATTTCTGTGGTGGAAAGTTCTGGAATCTGCATAGATCCACAAAATTCCACCCACCCCGCATTCCACAAAGTCTTCCAAGAAAAATGGTACCTCACTTGTATGGGTAGGCCTAGTGCCAGCGACAGGAAACGGCCCAAATCGCAACGTGGACACACCACATTTTCACAGTGGAAACAGACCCTTTTTTTGCAAAGTGCCTAGCTGTAGATTTTGTACCCTAGCTCTGCCGGCACCTAGGGAAACCTAACAATCCTATATATTTTTGAAAACTAGACACCCAGGGGAATCCAGGATGGGGTGACATGTCTTGCTCTCACCAGGTTCTATTACCCAGAATCCCTTGCAAACCTCAAACTATGTAAAAAATAAACATTTTCCTCACATTTCTGTGGTGGAAAGTTCTGGAATCTGCGTAGATCCACAAATTTCCTTCCACCGAGCATTCCCCCAGGTCTCCCGATAAAAATGGTACTTCAATCATGTAGGTGCCCCAAGTATCCGCGATAGGCAAGGGCCCAAAACGTATTGAGGAGACTTGCACGGGGAGTCACCTGGGTTTTTGGCCCCAGGCTCAGCGGCCATCTTGGGAAATCTACCAAACCCACACATTTCTGAAAACTAGACACCTGGGGGGAGTCCAGCAAGGTATGGCTTGCGTGGTCCCCCAACATTTTCCTACCCAGAATCCCCTGCAAACCTCAAATTTAGCTGAAAAAAAATCACTTTTTTCTCAAATTTCTGTGTGGGAAAGTTCTGGAATCTGCGTGGATCCACAAATTTCCTGCCACCCAGCGTTCCCCCAGGTCTCCCAATAAACATGGTACCTCACTCGTGTGGGTTGGTCAAGTACCCGCGACAGGCAAGGGCCCAAAACGTATTGAGGAGACTTCAAAATGACCTACCACAAAACAACCTGGTTTTCCACGGGGGTCACCTGGGTTTTTGGCCCCGGGCTCGGCGGCCATCTTGGAAAATGTTAGACTTGGCACCATTGGCATGGGTCTCCCTTCCATTTTTTGCTGTTGCCTCATCTGTTTTTTCTGGTCTAGATGCTTTGGGCACTTTGCCACTGCTGTTCAGTGCCAAAGTGCAAGTGCTCCCTTTTGTGAATTGATGTAATGGATTAGTGATTCCATGATTGGCTGATTTGATTTACTTGTTAGACCCTATTACAGTGCACCATGTGTGCCCAGGGCCTGTAAATCAAATGCTGCTGGTGGGCTTGCAGCACTGATTGTGCGGCTGCAAAAGATCACGCATCGTACCGGACCGTCGCATCGCATCGTGCCGCCATTTTGTCGCATCACACCGGATCGTCGCCACGCATCGAGGCGCCATCTTGTCGCATCGTAACCGGAACGCAGTAAGAAACAGACGCATCCCCTCCTCTCTAGTAAGGAACAGACGCATCGCCTCCCCTCCACTGCAGTAAGGGACAGACGCATTGCCTCCCCCGAAGCAAGGAACTGACGCATCACCTTCCCTGCGACCCTTTTGTTTGTTTTGCGTGACGCATCTAAGGTACTTTGTGAGAAAAGTATTGCATTTACAACTTGCATTGAACTGAACTATTTCTACCATTTAAGAGCCTTATTTTTGATACTGTATTGTGGATTTTTGTCATTTGGTCTTGTGTTAGTTGGAAATGGGGATCTCTGGTTGGCAATGGCTGGCGCCAATGTCCAAGAAGGGACCCTTCTTCCTAAGTCAGAGTAAGGGGGCTACACCCTTTGATAACCCCAGCTCAACCCTGTGGTAACGTAGCACGAGTAGACAGGCCTATCTCAGAGGCAGTGTGTGAAGCATTCGTGACCATACACAATAACGCAGTGAAGACACCACAAAGGGACACCACACCAGTAACTATAGAAAAATGAGTAGCTTTATATCAGTTTAACACAAGGCTCGAAGACGATCAACAAGCCACAATGCACGTAAATATAAGTTCACTGAAAAGGCAATAAAGCACTCAAAAGCGGGTGAAACAAACTTAGTTCGAGGCCGGGGTCTACTCGACCTGGTGATGCACAATGTACCTGAGGTTTAAAAGGGGCACGGAACGCAGCTTCGGGAGGAAGCCGTGATGATGACAGGCGGACTCGCAGTGGCTGCAGCTCCCAGCTGCAGTGGTCCGTGGCGTGCACTCACGATGATCCTGAGGCGGTGATTAAAGGCGGGCTCTCAGCGGCCACAGCTCCTCAGCTGCAGCGGCCCACAATAGCGATAGCAATGATTGTCGTAGCACAGGCCAATGCGGGCTCTCAGCGGCAACAGCTTCTCAGCTGCAGCGGCCCACAATAGCGATAGCGATGATTCTCGTAGCACAGACAAATGTGGGCTCTCAGCGGCAACAGCTCCTCAGCTGCAGCGGCCCACAATAGCGATAGCGACGATTCTCGTAGCACAGACAAATGCGGGTTCTCAGCGGCAACAGCTCCTCAGCTGCAGCGGCCCACAATAGCGATAGCGATGATTCTCGTAGCACAGACAAATGCGGGTTCTCAGTGGCAACAGCTCCTCAGCTGCGGTGGCCCACGATAGCGATGATTCTCGTAGCACAAACAGATGCGAGCTCTCAGCGGCGATAGCTCCTCAGCTGCGGCGGCCCACAATAGCGATAGTGATGATTCTCGTAGCACAAACAGATGCGGGCTCTCAGCGGCGACAGCTCCTCAGCTGCGGTGGCCCAAAATAGCGATAGCGATGATTCTCGTAGCACAGACACATGCGGGCTCTCAGCGGCAACAGCTCCTCAGCTGCAGCGGCCCACAATAGCGATAGCAATGATTCTCGTAGCACAAACAGATGCGGGCTCTCAGAGGTGACAGCTCCTCAGCTGCGGCAGACCACAATAGCGATATCGATGATTCTCGTAGCACAAACAAATGCGGGCTCTCAGCGGCGACAGCTCCTCAGCTGCGGCGGCCCACAATAGCGATAGCAATGATTCTCGTAGCACAGACAAATGCGGGCTCTCAGCGGCAACAGCTCCTCAGCTGCAGCAGCCCACAATAGCAGTAGCAATGATTCTCGTAGCACAGACAAATGCGGGCTCTCAGTGGCAACAGCTCCTCAGCTGCAGCGGCCCACAATAGCGATAGCGATGATTCTCAGCCTGCGTTCCCCGCAGTAGACCCAGAGGCTCTGGAATTCTCGACAGAGGCCTCACTTGCGAGCAGAACCCCTCTCAATAGGAATTCAGAAGGCTGATGGGTGAAGTCTAATGTCCCTGAGACTTCAGCAGGAGGCAAACTCAAATCAGGCCCTTGGGTAGTTGCTTCAGCAAGATGGATGAAAGTTTCAAAGTCCTTTTCCTCTCGTTACACGGACAGAGGTTCGTCTTGACATCCAGAAGTAACACACCGGTAGGGGTTTCGGCCCAGATATTTATACCCCACAGGTCTTTGTTCTCAAAAGTCACAAGTCACTGAACCCAGCCAGAACCAGTTCGGTGTGGTCCTGGAGCACTTTATTTAGGAGGCGGCATCCTGCCTTTGAGGAAGACGGGGTCTGCCATTAGACGCACAGTGGGGGCTGGAGCCATCATTCACCTTGCCAGGCCCAGCCCTGCTCAGACCAAAGGGTCACCCCTCCCCATACTCCAGCTGCAGATTCCGCTCTTCAACCCAGGTCGGGCTCAGCCTGCCCTGTCCCTCCAAGACCAGACATCCAATACACATAAAAGCAGAGCACACTGGACGACTTAGGCAAGAAAATACCTACTTTCTAGAAGTGGTATTTTCAAACACAGAATATAAAAATAATCCTCACTAAAAGATGTATTTTAATATTCTGAGCTCAGGCATACTAAATTCGACTTTCCAAACATGTTCCTTGGGTCAGCTAGGATTATAGGATGTAATAATCAAAACTGCCCATTCTGGCCTAAGGGAACACATAGCCTTGCAATAGTGAAAAACGAAAGGGAGTGTAATTCACTATCAGGACATGCCACACAGACCAAGGCAGGTCCTACCTTTCACATTCAACGCACCCTGCCATAGGGATGACTTACATGATGCCAAGGGAAGGTTGAGGGACTGGGAAGTGGGTTCACTTTACAGTCAAAGAATGGCAGTTCTGGACTGCGCACAGACTCTGCGATGGCAGGTCTGAGACACACTTTACGCGCTGCTTATGTGGGTGGCGCAATCAGCGCTGCAGGCCCACCAGCAGCATTCGGTCTACCAGCCCGGGGCACGCACGGTGCACTATACTCGGGACTAACAGGTAAATCAAATGAGCCAATTATGGGAATACCAATTCATCCAGTTAATTTACAATAGGGAGCATTCGCGCTGTAGCACTGAATGGCAGTGGCACAGCGCCCAGAGCATCTAACACCAGCAAACACAGAGGAGACAAAAAGCGAAAGATGGAAGGGAGACCCACGCCAATGGTGCCAGGTCTAACACGTGTCCCCTCCAGCTGAAATGTGGGGAGAACTACCCACCCACTTGGGGGTTCTCCTCACTAAGGCGGAAATATCTGGACAGACCATCAGCATTGGCGTGTTCTGTACCCGGGCGGTGTTCCACCGTAAAGTCCATCCCCTGTAGGGAAATAGACCACCTCAACAACTTTGGATTCTCACCCCTCATCTGCATCAACCATCTGAGGGGCCTGTGGTCCGTCTGAACCCGGAAGTGAGTCCCAAACAGGTATGGCCTCAGCTTTTTCAGTGCCCAGACCACAGCAAATGCCTCCCGCTCAATTGCACTCCACCTACTGGAAGTAACCTCCTACTAATGAAGGCTACCGGTTGGTCTAGGCCCTCCTCATTGATCTGTGACAGAACAGCCCCCACACCATGCTCTGAAGCGTCTGTCTGGGCAACAAATTCTTTTGAAAAGTTGGGCGCCTGAAGTCAGGCGCGGTGCACATGGCAGTCTTCAGGGCGTCAAAAGCTTCCTGACAGGTGCCAGTCAAGTTCACAATCTTTGGCTGCTTCCTAGAAGTCAGCTCAGTCAAGGGTACAACAATGTTGCCATACCCCTTGACAAACCTCCTGTAATAGCCCGTGAGTCCTAAAAAGGCTCTCACCTGTGTCTGGGTCTTTGGAGGTTCCCAAGCCAGGATGGTTTCAATTTTGGGCTGTAGAGGCGCCACCTGGCCGCTCCCAACCTGGTGTCCCAAGTACACCATAGAACCCTGCCCAATCTGGCACTAACTGGCCTTGATTGTGAGGCCTGCCCTCCGCAGGGCCATCAACAATTCCCAGAGGTGGCGCAGGTGGTCCTCCCAAAAGGAACTAAACACTGCAATGTCATCCAGGTAGGCGGCACTGAAATCCTCCAGCCAACCAACACCCTGTTGACCAACCTCTGAAAGGTGGCAGGGGCATTCTTCATCCCAAAGGGCATCACCCGGAACTGGTAGTGCCCATCCGGTGTGGAGAATGCTGACCTCTCCTTTGCCCCATCAGTCAATGCGATCTGCCAATTCCCAGATGTCAAATCAAACGTGCTGAGGTACCGTGCCGCCCCTAGCCGATCTATGAGCTCATCAGCTCTGGGGATGGGGTGCGCGTCAGTCTTTGTGACTGAATTGAGGCCTTGGTAGTCCACGCAGAACCGAAGTTCTGGGGTGGCACCAGGCGCTGCAGCTTTTGGTACCAGGACCACTGGGCTGGACCAAGGGCTGCTAGAGGACTCAATCACCCCTAAAGCAAACATTTTGGAAACCTCCTCCTTAATGGATGCCCTAACCCGGTCAGTCACTCGGTAAGCCTTGTGCTTAACAGGCGGACTGTCCAAAGTGTCCACTTTATGGACACACCAATCAGTGACACTAGGCACCAGGGAGAACAGATCACTGAATTGTCCCAACAGCTGGCGACAATCACTCTGCTGCTCAGGGGTCAGTGTGGTGGAGAGAACCACACCCTCCACTGACCCATCTTGCTCCGTTGCACACAGGAGGTCAGGAAGAAGCTCACTCTCCTCCTCCATCCCAGCATCTGTGGCCAGGAGCATGCCCACTTCGTACCTCTCAAAGTGGGGCTTCAGGCGGTTGACATGCAGGACCCGCAAGGGGTTCCGTGGAGACCGCAAGTCCACCAAGTAGGTAACAGGACCCTTGCGCTCCACCACCTCAAAGGGTCCGGTCCACTTATCTTGGAGCGCACAGGGCTCCACTTGGGCCATGACCCAAACCTTTTGACCAGGCTGAAACTCAATCAGAGTGGCATTCTGATTGTGCCAACGTTTCATCTCTTCCTGGCTGGCTTCCAGATTTGCCTCAGCAAGCTTTCTGAAATGCTGAGTCTGGTTCCTGAAGGCCAGCATGTAACTAAACACATCCTGGGGAGGTTTCCTGGGAGATTGCTCCCAGCCTTCCTTGACCAGACTCAGAGGCCCTCTTACGGGGTGACCATAGAGTAGTTTAAAGGGGCTGAACCCTAGGGACTTCTGTGGCACCTCACGGTAAGCAAACAACAGGCACGGCAAGAGGACGTCCTACTTACGCCTCATGGACTCTTCTAGGCCCATAATCATGCCTTTGAGGGTCCGATTGAATCTCTCAACCAGCCCATTACCTTGGGGGTGGTAAGGGGTGGTAAACTTATAAGTTACCCCACACTCCTCCCACAGAGACTTCATATATTTGGAAATGAAGTTAGTACCCCTATCAGACACCACCTCTCTGGGGAACCCCACACGGGAGAAAATCCCCATCAGCGCACGTCCCACCACGGGGGCCGTCACCGTCCGGAGTGGGATGGCTTCAGGGTACCGGGTGGCATGGTCCACCAAGACCAGGATAAACCTGTTGCCCATGGCTGTCTTGGGGTCCAGAGGCCCCACAATGTCAATGCCCACTCGCTCGAATGGGGTACTGACAACTGGAAAGGGCTGGAGTGGGGCTTTGATCTTCCCCCACTCTTTTCACTTGCCTGGCAAGTTTCACATGTCCTGCAGTGAGCATCTGAGCTCCTGCGCATCTGGGGCCAATGAAAGTGGGTGACCAGCCTCTCGAAGGTCTTGGTCTGCCCCAGATGTCCTGCCAATGGCACATCATGAGCCAACCCCAGTAGGAAGGCTCTGAAGCACTAGGGTACCACCAGCACACGGGCTGACCCAGGCTCAGCAACATTAAGGCTCGCTGTAAAGGAAGTCATTCTCCCAATAGATCAGATGTGACCCTGACTGATCACCTGCTGCCTGGGCCGCAGCCTGTTGCCGCAGCCCCTCAAGAGAAGGGCACGTTCTCTGCTGTTCACAAAATTCCTCCCTGGTGGGCCCTCCTTCCTGCTGCCAATCGGTCAGCCCAGGCAGGTCCCCCAGTTTGGCTACTTGTTCCCCGGTAGGCTCCAGGGCATCCCCCTCAAGGTCTGCTCCCTCCTGGGCCGTGGGAACTATGGGGGCCGGTTTCCCATGCCCGGTACCCCTTCTCTTTAAGGCAGGGGCCTGGGCCATACTTTCAGGCTCCAGGTCCTTCTGAACGTCCTTACTGGCTGCCATGGACCGAGTGGTCGCGCACGCCCACTCAGGCAGACCCAACATTTCCAAGTGAGATTTCCTCTCCACCGTAGCCCACGGGGAGTTCTCTAAATCGTTGCCCAACAGACAGTCTACCGGCATGGCTGGCCTCACAGCTACTTGAAGAGTTCCTGAGACCCCCCCCCCCACTCAAAGGGAACTTGAGCCACCTCACACTGGCTCTCAGAGTTGTCTGCTGACACTACTGTGCAGAATGCATGGGGGACAACCTGCTCTGGGGACACCAACCGGGAGCTGACAGCAGTCACACTTGCTCCAGTGTCCCTCAGAGCCTCCACCCTATGGCCATTGATGGTCACCCACTGCCTGTACTTCTTAGTGTTATCAGGCAGCGTGGGGTTAGGGACCTTCTCAAAGTCTCCTAGCGAGACAAGGGTCAATTCTACGGGATCCCACCCACCTGGGGCACCCATCTCCTCCCCTCCCAGGGCTACACTAGCAAGCTGGTGGGTTGTGCATGGGGTGGTGCATTGAGGTCCCTCTGGCGACACTGGGGATCATAATACCGGTGGCCCACTTGACCACATTTAAAACAAGTAAGGGGCCCCCTATGAACAGGCCTACCTGTTGGGGGCACTGGCTTCTTCTCAGGGGGAGACTGGGACACCACTCCTGGGTTCCCTTGGGAATTACTTTGGGGCCCTCTCTGGAACTCCCTCTGTTTAACCCTGTCCTCCCCACTTCTCTGCTGGGGACCCTGCCCACCTTGGGGGAAGTCTCCCACATGACCCTTGCGAACCCGGGTGCTCACCCAGCGGTCCGCCTCCTCAGCAAGCTTCCTAGGGCTAGTTAGCTTGCTATCAATAAGGTGCTGGCGTAGCTCTGGAAAACAGTTACTAGCTAAATGCTCCCATGCAAACAAATCATACAGTTGTTCAAAGGTTTCCACTTTGCTACCTTTTACCCAGCGATCCATTGCTCTACAAAAAAGACACATATTCAACCCAAGTGGTACCCTCTAACTTCTTACAGGTTCTAAATCTCTGCCTGTACATCTCTGGGGTCAAACCATATCGCGTCATAAAGGCCTCTTTCATATGGGCATACACCATCCTGCTCTCTTCAGGCAGATCCAACAGGGTATCCCTCCCATCACTCACAAAGCGTCCCCACAACCCCGCTCCCCAATCCTTCTCAGGGGCCCGGTGGGACACCATTGCTATCTCGTAGGCGGCAAACCATTGCCCAATAACCTCACTCTTATGGAAATCCTTGATGACATCCTTGGGTATATAAACTCTACTCTCTGTAGGTACTAAAGGTATGCTGCCACCAGAGGGGGAGATCTCTAAACTCTTAGCCTTGATCTCCAGCTCCCTCAATACTCTCTCATGCTCCAGTTTCATTTTCTCAAGTTCAAATGCTAACCGGTTATTCTCAATATCCAACAATTTACTCTCTAGGTCCTTCTGACCTTCTAATTTGGCCATCTCCAAACTATGCCTCCTATCTCTCTCCCTGTCCTCCAGTCTCTTCGGAGGAGTGGGTTTGAATCCCACCGCTGCCACCAATGTTAGAAATGGGGATCTCTGGTTGGCAATGGCTGGCGCCAATGTCCAAGAAGGGACCCTTCTTCCTAAGTCAGAGTAAGGGGGCTACACCCTTTGACAACCCCTGCTCAACCCTGTGGTAACATAGCACGAGCAGACAGGCCTATCTCAGAGGCAGTGGGTGAAGCATTCGTGACCATACACAATAACGCTGTGAAGACACCACAAAGGGACACCACACCAGTAACTATAGAAAAATGAGTAGCTTTATATCAGTTTAACACAAGGCTCGAAGACGATCAACAAGCCACAATGCACGTAAATATAAGTTCACTGAAAAGGCAATAAAGCACTCAAAAGCGGGTCAAACAAACTTAGTTCGAGGCCTGAGTCTACGCGACCCGGTGATGCACAATGTACCTGAGGTTTAAAAGGGGCACGGCATGCAGCTTCGGGAGGAAGGCGCGATGATGACAGGCGGACTCGCAGTGGCCGCAGCTCCCAGCTGCAACGGTCCGCGGCGTGCACTCACGATGATCCTGAGGCGGTGATTAAAGGCGGGCTCTCAGCGGCCACAGCTCCTCAGCAGCAGCGCCCCACAATAGCGATAGCGATGATTGTCGTAGCACAGGCAAATGCCGGCTCTCAGAGGCAACAGCTCCTCAGCTGCAGTGGCCCACAATAGCGATAGCGATGATTCTCGTAGCATAGACAAATGCGGGCTCTCAGCGGCAACAGCTCCTCAGCTGCAGCGGCCCACAATAGCGATAGCGATGATTCTCGTAGCACAAACAGATGCGGGCTCTCAGCGGCGACAGCTCCTCAGCTGCGGCGGCCCACAATAGCGATAGCGATGATTCTCGTAGCACAAACAGATGCGGGCTCTCAGCGGCGACAGCTCCTCAGCTGCGGCGGCCCACAATAGCGATAGCGATGATTCTCGTAGCACAGACAAATGCGGGCTCTCAGCGGCAACAGCTCCTCAGCTGCAGTAGCCCACAATAGCGATAGCAATGATTCTCGTAGCACAGACAAATGCGGGCTCTCAGCGGCAACAGCCCCTCAGCTGCAGTGGCCCACAATAGCGATAGCGATGATTCTCAGCCTGCGTTCCCCGCAGTAGACCCAGAGGCTCTGGAATTCTCGACAGAGGCCTCACCTGCGAGTAGAACCCCTCTCAATAGGAATTCAGAAGGCTGATGGGTGACGTCTAATGTCCCTGAGACTTCAGCAGGAGGCAAGCTCAAATCAGGCCCTTGGGTAGTTGCTTCAGCAAGATGGATGAAAGTTTCAAAGTCCTTTTCCTCTCGTTACACGGACAGAGGTTCGTCTTGACATCCAGAAGTAACACACCGGTAGGGGTTTCGGCGCAGATATTTATACCCCACAGGTCTTTGTTCTCAAAAGTCACAAGTCACTGAACCCAGCCAGAACCAGTTCGGTGTAGTTCTGGAGCACTTTATTTACGAGGCGGCATCCTGCCTTTGAGGAAGAGGGGGTCTGCCATCAGACGCACAGTGGGGGCTGGAGCCATCATTCACCTTGCCAGGCCCAGCCCTGCTCAGATCAAAGGGTCACCCCTCCCCATACTCCAGCTGCAGATTCCGCTCTTCAACCCAGGTCGGGCTCAGCCTGCCCTGTCCCTCCAAGACCAGACATCAATACACATAACAGCAGAGCACACTGGACGACTTAGGCAAGAAAATACCTACTTTCTAGAAGTGGTATTTTCAAACACAGAATATAAAAATAATTCTCACTAAAAGATGCATTTTAATATTCTGAGCTCAGGCATACTAAATTCGACTTTCCAAACATGTTCCTTGGGTCAGCTAGGATTATAGGATGTAATAATCAAAACTGCCCATTCTGGCCTAAGGGAACACATAGCCTTGCAATAGTGAAAAACGAAATGGAGTGTAATTCACTATCAGGACATGCCACACAGACCAAGGCAGGTCCTACCTTTCACATTCAACGCACCCTGCCATAGGGATGACTTACATGATGCCAAGGGAAGGTTGAGGGACTGGGAAGTGGGTTCACTTTACAGTCAAAGAATGGCAGTTCTGGACTGCGCACAGACTCTGCGATGGCAGGTCTGAGACACACTTTACGCGCTGCTTATGTGGGTGGCGCAATCAGCGCTGCAGGCCCACCAGCAGCATTCGGTCTACCAGCCCGGGGCACGCACGGTGCACTATACTCGGGACTAACAAGTAAATCAAATGAGCCAATTATGGGAATACTAATTCATCCAGTTAATTTACAATAGGGAGCATTCGCACTGTAGCACTGAATGGCAGTGGCACAGCGCCCAGAGCATCTAACACCAGCAAACACAGAGGAGACAAAAAGCGAAAGATGGAAGGGAGACCCACGCCAATGGTGCCAGGTCTAACAGTGTCCATTTGTAGTGTTTTCACTGTGTTACTGTATGTGTTCCCAAATGCTTTACACACTGCCTCTGAGATAACCATGTCTGCTCATGCCAAGCTACCAAGGGGATGAGCAGGGGTTATTTTAGGAGTGTATCCCCCTTACCCTGACTAGAAGCAAGGGCCCCTACTTGGACAAAGGTACCTACCTCTGCCAACTAGAGACCCCCATTTCTAACTGGAAATCTACCAAACTCACACATTTCTGAAAAGTAGACACCCGGAGGAGTCCAGCGAGGTATGGCTTGCGTGGGTACCCCAACGTTTTCCTACCCAGAATCCCCTGCAAACCTCAAATTTAGCTGAGTGGGAACGTTCTGGAATCTGCGTGGATCCACAAATTTCCTACCACCCAGGGTTCCCCCAGGTCTCCCGATAAAAATGGTACCTCACTCGCATGGGTGGGTCAAGTACCTGAGACAGGCAAGGGCCCAAAACGTATTGAGGAGACATCAAAATTACCTATCACAAAACAACCTGGTTTTGCAAGGGGGGTCACCTGGGATTTTGGCCCCGGGCTCGGCGGCCATCTTGGGGAACTACCAAACCCACACATTTCTAAAAACTAGACACCACTTTTATTGGGATACCTGGGGGAACGCTGGGTGGTAGGAAATTTGTGGATCCATGGAGATTCCAGAACTTTCCCACACAGAAATTTGAGAAAAATTTGATTTTTTCAGCTAAATTTGAGGTTTGCAGGGGATTCTGGGTAGGAAAACGTTGGGGGGTCCATGCAAGCCATACCTCGCTGGACTTCCCCGGGTGTCTAGTTTTCAGAAATGTGTGGGTTTGGTAGTTTCCAAAGATGGTCGCTGAGCCCGGGGCCAAAAACCCAGGTGACCCTCCTTGCAAAAGCAGGTTGTTTTGTGATAGGTAATTTTGATGTCTCCTCAATATGTTTTGGGTCCTTGCCTGTCACGGGTGCTTGACCCACCCACGCGATTGAGGTACCATTTTTATCTGGAGACCTGGGGGAACGCTGGGTGGTAAGAAATTTGTGGATCCATGCAGATTCCTGAACTTTCCCACACAGAAATTTGAGAAAAATGTGATTTATTTCACCTAAATTTGAGGTTTGCAGGGGATTCTGGGTAGGAAAACTTTGGGTGGTCCACGCAAGCCATACCTCCCTGGACTCCTCTGGGTGTCTAGTTTTCAGAAATGTGTGGGTTTGGTAGGTTTCCCAAGATGGCCGCCGAGCCTGGGGCCAAAAACTCATGGGACCCCCCTTGCAAAACCAGGTTGTTTTTGTGATAGGTAATTTTGATGTCTCCTCAATAAGTTTTGGGCCCTTGCCTGCTGTGGGTACTTGACCCACCCACACAAGTGAGGTATCATTTTTCTCAGAAGACTTTGGGGATTGCGGGGTGGGTGGAATTTAGTGGATCCACGCATATTCCAGAACTTTGCACCACAGAAATGTGAGGAAAATTTGTTTTTTTTTAACAAATTTTGAGGTTTGCAAGGGATTCTGGGTAACAGAACCTGGTGAGAGCCAGACAAGTCACCCCATCCTAGATTCCCCTGGGTGTCTAGTTTTAAAAAATATATAGGTTTGCTAGGTTTCCCTAGGTGCCGGCAGAGCTAGGGTTCAAAATCTACAGCTAGGCACTTTGTAAAAAAGGGTCAGTTTTCACTGTGAAAATGTGGTGTGTCCACGTTGCGTTTTGCGCCATTTCCTGTCGCTGGCACTAGGCCTACCCACACAAGTGAGGTACCATTTTTCTCAGAAGACTTTGGGGAATGCGGGGTGGGTGGAATTTTGTGGACCTACGCAGATTCCAGAACTTTCCACCACAGAAATGTGAGGAAAATGTGGTTTTTTTTACAAATTTTGAGGTTTGCAAGGGATTCTGGGTAACAGAACCTGGTGAGAGCCAGACAAGTCACCCCATCCTGGATTCCCCTGGGTGTCTAACTTTGAAAAATGTATAGGTTTGCTAGGTTTCCTTAGGTGCCGGCAGACCTAGGGTTCAAAATCTACAGCTAGGCACTTTGCAAAAAAAGGGTCCGTTTTCACTGTGAAAATGTGGTGTGTCCACGTTGCGTTTTGGGCCATTTCCTGTGGCGGGTACTAGGCTTACCATTTTTATTGGAAGACTTTGTGGAATGTGCAGTGGGTGGAATTTTGTGGATCCACGCAGATCCCAGAACTTTCCATCACAGAAATGTGAGGAAAATGTGTTTGTTTTAAACTAAGTTTGAGGTTTGCAAGGGAATCTGGGTAACAGAATCTGGTGAGAGGCACACAAGTCACCCCATCCTGGATTCCCCTTGGTGTCTAGTTTTAAAAAATGTACAGGTTTGCTAGGTTTCCCTATGTGCCGGCTGCGCTAGCGCCCAAAATCCACAAGTAGGCACATTGCTAAAAACAAGGCCGTGCCTAGTGGGCTTTTTGCCGCCCTGGAGGGGAAATCGGGAGGGTTTGCCCCGATATGCCCCCAAGGGGGGGAGAAAGACTGTGGCTATTAGTTTGGGGGTGGAGGCATTGGTATGCCCATTCTGGGCAGCTCGCACGCACAAAAAAATCCAGCATAGTCGCTGGCACCTAGTGTACTCTCTGACGCCCCCTGGGGGGAAGATATGGGGCTACTGCCCCAATCTGTCTCCTGGGGGGCATAAAGACTGTGGCATTTTTGGGGGCATGGTGGGGGCATTGGCATGCCCATTCTGGGCAGCCCACACCCCTGAATTAAAAAAAAAATATTCCCTGATGCTTATTGGTCTTTCTGCCCCCCGGGAGGCAGATAAGGGGCTTTTGCCCCTATCTGCCTCTCGGGGGGGGCAGAAAGACTGGCAATTTTTTTGGGGGTGGGGACATTGGCATACCTATTCTGGGCAGCCCCCACCCCTACGTATATTAAAACAAAAAATCCCTGGTGCCTTGTGGGCTTTCTGCCCCCCCGGGGGGGCAGATCAGGGGCTACTGCTCCCATCTGCCTCCGGGGGGGGGGGCAGAAAGACGGGGGCATTTTTTGGGGGGACATTGGGATGCCCATTCTGGGCAGTCCCCACCCCGAACTTTGGAGAGAAAAAAACCCTGGTGCCTAGTGGGCTTTCTGCCCCCCCGGGGGGCAGATAAGGGGCTATTGCCCCATCTGCCTCCCACGGGGGCAGAAAGACTGTACCATTTTTTTTGGGTGGGGGCATTGGCATGCCCATTCTGGGCATCCCCACCCCTACGTACAAAAAAACCCAAAAAACCCTGGTGCCTAGTGGGCTTTCTGCCCCCCCCGGGGGGCAGATCAGGGGCTATTACCCCATTTGCCTCCTGGGAGGGGAAGAAAGTCTTTTGCCTTCTTTGGGGGGGTAGGGGTGGGGCATTGGGAGGCCCATTCTGGGCAGCCCCCACCCCTGGCCTATAGAAAAATAATCCTTGGTCTAGGGTGCTTTCTGCCCCCACGGGGGGCAGATTGGGGGATACTGCCCCCATCTTCTCCTCGGGGGCAGAAAGACTGTTTGTGCCCAAAATGTATGGGAGAGCAAAGGCCCTTGCCCAAGGGGCTGCTTTCCGCTCCCTGGTGCTAGTGGGTGGATCCCTGCTTGGGTATCGCCCTCCTGGGGTGATCCCCGAGCAGGGATCCACTAGGGAAGGGTACCATTGGAAAGGGGAGATTCTCCCCTTTCCAACGATACCTCTCCCATCTGTTTCGGTGCTCTGGGGGCTGAGATAGCCCCACAAGCACTGAAACTGTGAAACTGAACCTAAGTTTCAGTTTCGTTTTCGTTGCAATGACGATCGTGCGCCATGCGCGTGATCGTCATTGCAAGGAAATCCAAAACAAGGCCTGGGGAGGTTGGGGAAGCTCTTCCCCACCTCCCCAGGCAAAAAAAAAATGGGAAATCCCTCTGCTGTCTGCAGGAGAGGGATTTTCTGAGCATGTGCTCATGACGGAATGGTTCCGTCATGAGCACAGGAGCACTGGTGCTCATGACGGAACCATTCAGTCATGAGCACTGTTAGAAATGGGATCTCTGGTTGGCTAAGGCTTGCGCCAAAGCCAGGCAGAGGCCACCACTCTAGTCAGGGCGAGGGAGTTACACGCCGACGATAACCCCTGCTCACCCCCTTGGTAGCTTGGCACGAGCAGTCAGGCTTATCCCGGAGGCAATGTGTAAAGCGTTTGCGCAACACACTCTCACAGCAGCAACACACTAGGCACGCCACAAAAGGAACTCCACACAAGGTTATATAAAAAATAGCCTTTGTATTGTCATAAATACCTTAGAAACATAATCACATCATATATAGTGTGCCAACTGGCACTAGGCAATATTCACAGGGGACTATTTACACCCGACAGGGCCAATGGGGCCACTGTCACAAATCACCAATTGTAAATGTAGCACAAATAATAAATGTAGCGCACATAATAAATGTAGCGCACAACCAGTAACTACTGGTACAGTTAGGAACTAAGCGTGAGAACCTGTAATGTAAAAGATAGGGGATGCACAAATCACCTTGCGCATGAATCACCTTAGGCATAAACTACATTAGGCCCACACATCCTTAGCATAACACATTATGAGGTAGGCATCACAAGCATCAGAACATTATGCCACACCTGCAAGCGTGAGCACCATCATATAACCATATTGGGCATCACATTAGCATAAGCACAGGGTGCCCCAATCGGGGCGCAACACTCTGGAACTGGCCCCAGGCCAACTGGCCTCTTCACAGGGGCTCAAATGCCCAATGTCCAGAATGTCCGGGCTGGCTGCACAGGCAGCGAAAGCAAAGTGCGCAATGGCACAAGCCTAAGCGTGGCAGCTGCCCACTACTTGCTGGGCAGCTGTGAATAATTAATATGGGCCTGGGCACTCACTGGGCCCTCTTCTGTCCCAAAATATCAGGGTTCTAGGGGGGTCTCTCAAATGACCCCCTGGCTGCCTTGGCAGCAACCACAGAGTGCGCCCTGCGCTGGGGGGTGGGGGAGTGTATCTCACTCCTTTCTTATCACCAACAAGAAAATGCCCCTGTGTTGCAGCTGTCTGCGCTCTCGCAGGGCAGCTGGGGTTAGCACAAAGGACACTGGCACCAACGTGCCTCTCAGCCCCACTCCGGGACTTCTACAACAATGCCCCCAAAAAGGAAATCAGCATGGGCACCTCAGGGCCCCACAGGAAAATGGCACTGGCACCACCGTGCCGCTGGGGAGCTCCCTCTGGGACTCCTCCTGGTGCACTCGATCGGCACCTTAACCGTGCTCAAGAGACTTCAGCCCCACTCACCGGGGCTTTGTGCAGACTCCTCCTGTCTTCTTTCCGGCGGGGCAGGCACCGACAACGGGCCTCGTCTCTCTTCCGCCCCCGGCCCCTCCTCACCTGGTCAGGCGGTCTCTCTCTCTCCTCCGTGGCACCGGAGCGCGGGGTAGGCTCCCGTCGGCTTCCGGTTTCTTCCTCTTGGCAGTCCGGACTCTCCGCCCGGCACGGGAGCCCTGGTCACCGTCGGCCGGCCAGCAGCGTCGCGCTGCCTCTCTCTCCGTTTCCGGCGATTTTTGGGCGTTTGCCAGCGCGGGGTAGGCTCCCGCCTGGCTTCTATTCACCCGGTCCCCCTTCCTGGGACCGGGACTTTCTCCCGCCTTAGGCTGGACGCGGGGACGGCTTGGCGGCGTCTCGTGGAGGCGGGGTAGGCTCCCGTCCTCCTTCCTCAGCTCAGCTTCCTCTTTGGCCGCGCTGCAATTGGCCGGCCACTTAGCCCTGCCCACAACCAGGCAGTTTTGCCTGACTTCCGGGTCGCGCTGGCCGCGGCCCGGCGGCACCTGTTCTCGGCGGCTTCTCGGTGCGGGGTGGGCACCCGCCTGTAAATAAAACCAAAAGCGGGGTAGGCTCCCGCTGATAAACACACAACTGCGGGGTAGGCTCCCGCCTAAGCACGCCGCAATGCGGGGGAATCCCTACGTCGGGATTCCCTCAGACTCAAACACCGCTCAGCGCTGCAGGGCAAACAGGCTCCTCTCTCCTGGGAGCAAAATAAAAGCGCTCACGAGGCGCTAGGAGCCACAGCTCCAGCAGTGTTTCAATTAGGCCAAAAATAAAGGGTCCTTGGTGCTGGGTACACCTCAGCAGCACAGCCAGGCAGGCCAGCACGCAGGGACCCCCAGGAAACAGCAGCTGGGTCCCGCGGCGGTTCCTCCTGGCAGAGTGTCCCCTGCAAGTCAGCACAACAGAGCAGAAAAAGAACATTTTCATGGGGTCACAGCCCCTTCTTTTATACACCCTTTCCTTTGTCACATAGCACAGGGCTGGGGAAAAACCAGGTGCAACTGGTTTTGGGGGAGCTTTGGAGCACTTTGTTTTGCTCAGCTCCTCTCTCCTTTCACAGGACAGGCTAGGGACATCAGACGCACCACAGGGGGTGGAGCCAGCATTGTGGAGGGAAGGCACAGCCCTATTCAGGTCCCAGGTGCAACTCCTCCCTCCCATCTAGATGCAGATCTCCCTATTCAGCCCTGCGCTGACTCACCCTGCCCCTCCTGGAGCCACACACACCTCCTAGCCCCTGTCACTCACAAAGCCAGACATGCAATTCACATCAGGCAGGCAGACACAGAGCACACATAAATGCCAACTTCTAAAAGTGGCACTTCTCCACTAGTCACAATAAATCTGCGCACACCACTGCGCAGCATTTATTCTCACGAGTTCGCACATACTAAACTCGCCCCTGCCCTACTCTCACACCAGGAATTACCATGGACACACATATCCCCCATGCATTCCTATGGGAGGGCAGGCCAATCTCACCACACGCACTCAGAGTGCGCACGCACTTTACACTGGGACACAGGGCTAAAGTGCGCAGAGGCCTAAAACCACCAACACTACACAGGGAAAAGGCTAGGAGACGAGCAAAAAGTTTAGGGGTGAACCTGCCAAAAGGGCCAAGTCCAACAAGCACCCAAAGGTTACTATACTTTCTGTACTATTAATGAGTGATAGTATTTCTAACATATGTCATCTGAGTGGCTGTGTGACTGTCTGTATCAGTGTGTGAGTGGGTGTATGGGTGTCTGTATGGGTGTGTGTGTGGCTGTATGGGTGTATGTGTGGCTGTTTGGGTCTGTCTGTGGGTGTGTGAGTAGCTGTATAGGTCTGTCAGTGGGTATGTGAGTGGCTCTATGGGTCTGTGAATGGGTATGTGAGTGATTTTCTGGGTGTGTGAGTGGCTGTGTGAGTGGTTGTATGGGTATGTGAGTGGCTGTATGGGTATGTGAGTGGTTGTGTGGGTATGTGATTGGGTGCGTGAGTGGTTGTATGGGTGTGTGAGTGGGTGTGTGAGTGGTTGTGTAGTTGTTGTGAATGGGTGTCTGAGTAGCTGTGTGGGTGTGTGAGTGGGTTTGTGAGTGTATGGGTGGGTGGGTGTGTGAGTGGTTGTATGGGTCTGTGAGTGGTTGTATGGGTCTGTCAGTGTGGGTATGTGAGTTGGTGTGTGACTGGTTGCATGGGTGTGTGAGTGGTTGTTATGGCTTTGAAAGTTGGTGTGTGAGTGGTTTATGAGTATGTGACTGGGTGTGTGCTTGTATGGGTGTGTGAGTGGGTGTGTGAATGTATGGTGGGTGTGTGAGTAGTTGTATGGGTCTGTGAGTGGGTGTGTGGGTATGTGGGTATGTGAGCCTGTGTGCCTTCAGGACACGGAACCAGATCAACAATGTATTCACCTCCATAAAAGATTTGAGATTGTTTTTCAATGTGAAATTGCTGAGAAAACACACTTGCGTTGCCTTCACTAAGCCAAAGAAGTTAGGATCATTTGTCCTTCACAGAAGTGGAGCTTCAACTGGGGCAACTGCTATATTTATACTTGTAAGTGATTGCTGTTGAGGTTTAATTTCTGTGAAATGAGCATCAGAACGAAACATCACCTGACCATTTATCCAAAAAGAGTCCACAGTCTACACAACTGCAGTACTTTCTGCTGGGTAATTAGTAAGTGCTACTCATTGGGTAAATGTCAAGTCTGTATTATACACTACAGCTGCGTAATGGACCACAAGGAAATGTCTCCAGTGACCTGGTCTGTGTTTAATTTAAGCAATGTGATTGTTCCTCGATCGTCTTCTTCCAGAAATATGTGATAACATAAATCCTCATATAGAGAAGACAAAGAAACTACAAAGAGGTTAATCTCCACCAAATAAGGGCACTTCATCTTAACTATATGAAGTAAGTGCTTTAATGTTTGGTGGAGATGCCCTCATATTCCTCAGCATCAAAAATGTGTCACCAAAATCAGAAGGGAAACGTGCTTGGGGAGCCCTTTGGTAAGCTGTCCATGAACCTGGGAAAAGGCAGGAAGACCTTTGCATACTACTAAGGTGGACGGGGCAGGGCCACACGGACTGAGCTTCCAGGTGATTCTGTACATTTGCATACTTGTGGTAATTTAAAAGGAGATCCATGGACTCTGCTCTCACCAGAAGATGACAAGAAAGAACCCACTCGCCTGCACTGTCTCGAAGAGACATCTTGTTTTTAATCTCTGGGCTTCAGCCCACCCACAGACTTCCAATTTGCTCGCGCCATCGTCTGTCTCATTTCTTTGTCAGCATTTGTCCCTGGCATGTATGGTCATGCCTCTTCTTATGTTTAGCCCTCTCTGCAGAACATGGACCAAGTACTAGTAAACATCCACTGCACCCGTTTTTATGACCATTTTAGAACCTACTTTTTTGTTTCTTTTTCAGCACTCTGCACAGTGCTCATGCTTTTACCAGCTCTGTCTTCTTCCATCCACCCTCAAGCCCCATCCCCTCTTCTGTACCTGCTTTTCCCTTAGTTGCTGCTTTCCGTTTCCCCCACCTCCTCCCTCCCATATCTGCTTGCTCTCTCACAGTTTCCAGTTCTTGCCCTGTCCCCAAATCACCCCTCTGACCCAGTCACTGCTTTAAACCCCCAGTGTAGTCTGTTTCATTCTAGTGAGTGGTGGTGTTCTGCCTTTTAATGTCCTTTTAGTGCATAGATGACGTGTTGATTGGAGCATGTGTGCATTGCTGCTATAACTTGTTACACGTGTAGTCTCTGTTTATTTTCGATGCGTGTGGGTACTATCTGTGTGTGCGTGTTTACACCATATGTGGGCATCATTAGGCAATGATGTTTATAGCTGGAAAATCACACCTCAAGTGAATCAGGTATGAGTTATCCCAGGGCATGTCAGAGCTTCTAAAGTACCTGTGTCTGCTGTAATGGCATAGCCACATTTCTCCTGTGCGAAATAATTGAACTGTTCTTTTCTCACCTTGTCGCTTCTCATTTCATATGGTAGAACTCTATTTCTTCACACTTCTTCCGTCTGGACACTTTTTTAACTTTTTCCAGATTCACCTGTGAAGTGCTTCCGTGTGTGTAGGAAGCTGGCCCTGTGTATACTATACCACAGTAGGGTATAGTGTGCACAGTCCAGCGGCTCCCCAGAGGCTTTACAGAGGTTAAAGAAGATAATATCTTACTCTGTTTTGTGGAAGGCATTGCATTTCCAGCTGGAACTGGAGTTCTTGGAGTGGGTTTCTTGTGGACAGGTCCTCGGGAGATCTGGTCTTTGATTAAGTGCAGGCAGTCGTCCTCCAGTTTCAGGAAGTCTGTGGCTGCAGGACAGTCGTCAACTTCTTTCCAGAGTCTTTAAGTGGGAGACAGGCCGATAGGGCTGGGGCCAAATGACAAGTCGTCTTCAGGCTTGGCTGCATGGCATCTTCTTCGTCTTTCTTCTTCTTAGGTCGCAGGATTCTGAGGATCGAGGTTCAGTGTTGCCCGTAAATACTCAATTTAGGGGCGTTACAGGTACTGGGAGTTAGTAGCCAATGAGCTGTTTACCTTTAGGGTGACTACACCCTTTGTACGTCCCCTCCCTTTGGTGAGGGGGCATCCCTAATCGTATTGGCTAAAATCCTTCCATCCAATATGGAGAATTTTCTAAGGAGGGGGTCACTTCAGCTCGGACAGAGGGGGCACACCTCTCCTGCTTACTAATTTTCCCGCTGACCTTGCTGCCAAAAGTGGGGCTTGGTTAGGGGGGCGGGCATCTCCACTGTCTGGAGAGGTCCTGGCTAGCATAACAAAGGGCAAGAAGCCTTTGAATGCTGTTCCTGCTTGGGGTAGATGAGAAGCACCTCCACCCCAAGTAGGCTTTGTTTCTGTCCCACAAGAGCACAAGGCTCGCACCACAGTGGGTCAGAATCATGTCGGGAATTGGCAGGCTGGTGCAGACCAGTCAGCTGCACACCAGAGAGTTCATCATTTTTCAGGGGGCATCTCTAAGATGCCCTCTGAGTGCATTTTACAATAAATCCAACACTTGCATCAGTGTGGGTTTTCTATGCTGAGACGTTTGATATCAAACTTCCTAGCATTCAGTAAAGCCATCATGGGGCTGTGGAGTTCGCAATGACAAACTCCCAGCCCATGTACTCAATATGGCTTCACTTCACTTACAATGTCTAAGAATGGACTTAGACATTGTAGGGGCAAATTGCTCATACAACTATGCCGTCACCTGTGATATAGTGCACCCTGCCTCAGGGCTGCAAGGCCTGCTATAGTGGTGACTTACCTATACCACAGGCAGTGGTTTGTAGGCATGGCACACAGAGTTGTGTGCCATGTCGACTCTTCAGTTTTAGATGCACCTAAACACACATTCTGCAATGGCAGTGTGTATGTGTTTGGTGAGGGGCCTCTGAGGGTGGCACAATACATGCTGAAGCCCATAGAGACCCTCTCTGGTCACAAGGCCCTCGGTACCTGTGGTACCTTTAACAAGGGACTTATATGTGTGCCAAAGATGTGCCAATTGTGGAATCAAAGGTACAGTTTTGGGAAAGAACACAGGCACTGGGAACCTGTTTAGCAGGGACCCAGTGCACATTCAGTCAAAGTTGCAACCAGAGTCAGGCAAAAAGTCGGGGGGTACTGCAACAGAACTCCATTTTCCGATAGTGCACCATTGTTGCTTAACTTGAATTCTCTTCAGAGGAGCCAGGCTGAGTCTTGATGTCATCAGGATATGTCTGCCCCCCAGTGTCCATTGCAAAAGTAGTCCATTTAATTTAGTTGCTGCTGCAATGTATTTCCTCATTTTCACTACTGTAAACCTGCCTTACACTGTGATTCTTTCTGTTTTTTTGTGCAGTTTTATATAGCACCAACACCACTCAAAGGTAGTGGAGGACTTTGCATTAGCACCAGTTACTTTTTTTGTACAATTTTATATCACGCCAACACCACTCAAATGTATCGGAGTGCTTTTCACGAACACCAGTTCCTTTACACAAGGGCACATTCATTTTTGTAGGCACCGGGAGATTATGTGACTTGCCCAGAATCAAGGATGTTAAGCCGACGCTGAAACTCAAACCCAGTTTCCCAGCTCCCTATTCGGCAGCTGTGGCCCTTATGCCAAATCCTCTCCCAAGAGGATGCCATATCATCTACTTAGCCTTGGCCTCAGTTCCACATTTTATGATTATAGCCAAATCACTTAATCTCCCTGTGACAGCCCGCATTTGCGGTTGGTTGCCCGTCCACCTCCTGGTCATCGCTGCTTGCCCAGCTGAACTCCGTTTCACAGATCCTATCCACCCGGACTCTGCTTTTCACATTTTTTTGTGTAGTTTTATGTAGCACCAACACCACTTGAAGGTATTGGAGCACTTTACATTAGCACCAGTTATTTTCTTTGTGTAGTTTTATATAGTGCCAACACCATCCAAAGGTTTTGGAGCGTTCCACATTAGTACCAGTTACTTTTGTGAGGACACAGTAAAGTTAGGCAAATCACTTAATCTCCAAGTGGCAACCCACATTTACTGTGGGTTGCCCGTCAAACTCCCACCCATTGCTGCTTGCCCACACTGAACTCCTATTGCACTGATCCCCTCTTCTCCCAGATCCCCTCCTCCCCCTACTCTGCTTTACACATTTGGTTTTTTTGTGCAGTTTTATGTAGTGTCAACACCACCCAAAGGTACTAGAGTGCTTTGCATAAGCACCACTTACTTTACACAAGGACGCATTCATTTTTGTAGGCACAGGGAGATTAAGTGATTTGCCCAGAATCAAGGATGTTAAACCAATGCCGAAACTCGAACACGGTTTGCCAGCTCCATAGTCGGCAGCTCTGGCCCTTACGCAACATCAGTTACCAAGAGCATGCTAAATAGTCTCCCTAGCCTTGGCCTCAGTTCCACATTTTGTGATTATGGGCAGCAAATCACTTAATCTCCCCGTGGCTGCCCGCATTTCCTGTTGGTAGCCCATCCACCCCCCGCCCGTCATTGCTTGCCCCCACTGAACTTCATTGCACAGATCCCCTCCTTCACTAACTCTGCTTTTCGCATTTTTTTTGTGCAGTTTTATATAGCCCAAAACCAACCGATGGAATTGGATCGCTTCAGTTACTTTTCATGAAGACACCGTAAACTTAGGCAAATCATTTAATCTTCCAGTGGCAGCCCACATTTGCTGTTAGTTGCCTGTCTATGAGGCCGATATTGGCCATAGGGGGGGGGGGTGCATTCGCCCCTTCTCAAAATTACTACTCAAATTTGCCCCCAGAACCTGGCCCACCCGGAGGCTCATCTATAAGCAAGTGCAGGACACCACGCTTGTGTTTTTTCCCAAGATTCATGGACCCTCCGCGATTCTCACATGAATTCTTTTTTTAAATGCTCATTGGCCATGGGGGGTACCTGGGGGACCCCACCGCCAGGTCTAGTGGGTCAGGGTATTCCTACCGAGTCCAAGTCCCAAAATGACTTGCAACACTTCCTGCTTGAAGCATTGGCATTAATCAGATCTCAGCATGAGATTTGTTGGATCACGGATCGTGCCCCTAAATATACAAATTTTGATATGACATTTTGAGATGTCATCAGTGATGTCATCAGTGATGTCACTGACCATGTCATGAGTGATGTAATATGTGAGGTCATAAGCAGTGCATTGTGGGGGCGTAAGTCATAGTTGGCTCAGGAAACATAACTGCTGAATTCTACTGGTTTTGTATGAGTGACATCTGATCCCAACTATAACGTCCCTGTAACCTTTGGTTTTTTCAGTGAATATATATATGTGTGTGTGTCTAATATAATATAATATAATATAATATAAGCATGATTGTTGTCTTACTAATTTTGCCAACTGTTCAACAAATTAGCAAATTTCCAAAACAAAGTGCATTTTCCTTCTGGTTTCATGTGACGTTTCAAGCAAATTCCTTAAAAGTGGACCTACAAATAAGGTGGGGGGGTACCAGAAGTGGCATTTCTCCTTTTAACTTCCATTGTATTCTTTGCTTCTTGTTGCAGAAAGAAATAGCTGAATGGAATTACACCAACCTTGACATGTAAATAGAGCTTTACTCGAGAAAGTATGTGTGCTTGGTTTGGTGTAAATCTGTTCAGTATTTTTCCAGAAATTAGCATTAAAAATTGCTCTAGTCTGAGAATGAGGAGGTTATATTTTAGAGCTATCTCAACAGTCACTTAGCAAAACCTCTGCATATTCATGAATACAAGGAGAACTTGGGAATCCAGTTAAAAAACATAAAGGCGCCACAGTGGACCAGGGAGCTTCTCCTGTGGTGCATTCATGACTCCGCTGTGCTCTGATTGGCTAGCCTTCAAAGGAACTATTCTGTTGGGTATGTTTAGAACAATTCAGAAACTCACCTAAACAAAACACAGGTTAAATAAAGTACAGGTGCTGTTATGAAAGAAAAGATTAAAAAACTGAAATGTGTGAGGAATGTTAGAAGTACAATCCGTAACTTACACAAGAGGCATGGAAGCCATAAATCACGCACCAACTACAATGCTTATGACCTCACAATGTTTATACCAATAAATAACAAGACCTAAATGTGAAATGTATTTAAACAACTCCCAATCAAACCGAGTATTGATACTACATTCATAGCCATCTCTATCAAAGTAGTAAGTCTACTGTGATATGTAATCTCATCTGTAAAATGATTTAAATAATTTGTAATTGCATCTTTTTCATTAAAAGTGAGGTTATAGGCGTTGCATTTGGTTTGCAAGTTATAGTTTGCATGTTGTGAGAGTTATGGATTGTGCTCCTAGCCACTACTGCATTTTTTTGTTTTAATTTGGAATAATATTTTGCACTTTAACTGTTGATTTGGGCTTATTTTTTTGGGTGAATATAATTAAAAGAAAAGACAAATATATACTTGTATAGTCCAGAATAGAGAGTTATAGAAAAACAAGCTTTGTGTTGTTGAACAATGCATTCTGCCTTTAGAAATCATGTTCTTTGTGCTGCTGTTTGCAAGATTCGAGAGCAACAGAAACCCACCTCTTCATAGAAGCATTTGCTTCTGAATGACTTGAATCGTGCATATGGCCTGCCTTCCCTTCCCCCTTGATTCTCGAGGCTACGCAGAGTTGTTTGATTTTGAAGCACAGTCATGCTTAGAAACTAAACAGCTGCAGGTGAGGCAACAGCCCAAGGCTAAGAATCTCAGTGGGTGTTATATGTATTTGCATTTATGTTATATCTGTGAAATAACAATGATTCTTGTTGAAACACACGTTTCGCAACTATTGAGTTTGTGATTAGTCTACCCAAGAGTGCAATGTAAATCATGATGGGCCCAGACAGAAAAACCCTTGCAAAATCCCACACACACACTGGAGGAAAACTCCCAGTGATTGGTGGACCTTAGCTAGTTTGTTCTGGGAAACAGACCTTGCTTTGGGCATTTAGCTCCCGCTATTACATAAGTACGACAATTCTGACATGACAGAAAGGTGTGGTAAACACCGATTTTTGCTCCGAAGCAGCTCCCGGGATTTGTGCAACAATAATGTAACACCTTAAATGTTCCAGCTCAGGCACTGTCAGCAAAGAGTTCTATAGGCACTGCCTCTCCTACAACAGCACTGTGGTAGCCTCAGTCGTGGCTCCTGGAGGGAGTGCTGCGGGGCGGTGGGGCGGGGAGGGGTAGGGTGGGGAGTAGTAAACTCCGGCATACGGCCGAACGGAGGTAAGTACATAAATAAATAAATAAAACGAATTACATTGCGCGCGCCGCATCGCGACTGGGCTGCCTTATTGTCAAGGTTTAAATGAAACCCTTTATACTCATAGTATTGCATAGAAAAGCCCCAATATAAACTGGCAGGGAAACATTGTGCAAAACCTTTCCAACACAAAGAATTAGGAAAACAGGCAAGAAACAGGAATCCTATTCCAGTGGTCGAGTTTGTATGAAATGTATTAGCTTGAGAATGTGATTGCACTGTGGAGAAATACAAAATGGAGAATGAAGAGGAACTTATAAACTTCCAACTACACAAAAGGTGAAACTCAGGTTCATTTGAAGTTGATAAAAACTTTTCACATTCCAAGTAACAGCCAACATTGTTTTTGCCCAAGACTGGGCAAACACACAATCAACCGTTAAAAACAAATTCATTGTTGTAACCACATTGGAATGAACACTAATGCATCAAACTCCCTTGTATAGTGATTTCTCATTTAAATATACCATGTTTTGCATCATCTGACTTTCTTATTAAACACAGCACAGTGTTGCAATTACTCTTCCGGAACCTCTATGTTTCGTTGGCTCACTTACTGAAGGCCACAAGACTGCGTAATAGTGTTGCTTAGACTTGGTGAAGCTAAAGTAGTGACGCAAATCACACTAATGGCTCCTCCGCTATGACGAAGTAGGGTAGCCCCTCCCCCCGCCAGCAGCAGCAGCTGCAAAACTTGGAAAATAAAATGATAATAAACCATGTTTACTATCGTTTTATTTTTTTCTTACTGTGTAGCCTTGGGGGCGGTGCCCAGGGCTGTACTGGGAACCGAAACCGGCCCTGGCAAACTGCTCGGCCGGCCCCCGGGGCAGGGTGCGGCCGAGCTGTTTGCTAGGGCCAGTTTCGGTCGATTTTGTTACAGGGGGCCGATATTGCTGGCCCCTGGTAACAAAAACAGCCCCCCCAGGGGCCCAAAACTGGCCCCACCTTGGCGGCCCACCGGGGAAACGCCCATGCCCACCACGGCCAGTACGGCCCTGGCGGTGCCACCGGATGACAGGCACTGAGGGGGAGTGGTGGGCACTGCCTTCAGTGCACATGACGGTTTAGCTGGCTGTCTGAGGCCGGCCAAATTGTCATGCACACTGACGCTGTCTCCAACCCGAGCTGCGCTGCAGGGTGGAGAGAGCAGGTACAGGGTCCCAGTCTCCCTGGGAGCGCAAATCGAGGGCACTCAGGCCAATCCTGATGCTGAACTCATGCTGTGAGATCAGCGTCATGATTGGCCGCAGGGCAGGCTGGGGGCCTGTGCCTGCCTGCAGTGGAGCCAGAAGATCGGCGATGCGGCGGGATTGAGGTAAATTTCTTTTTAATTTGTTTTTGTACCCCCCCCCCCGCCCAAGTCCCCCTGCCCCTACACTTTGCCCCGACAGCAGCCGCGGCTGACAAATCAGACTCTTCATCTTTTAAAATACTAGGGTGTGGATGAAAAAGCTGTGTGAATGCAGCATAACCTAAAGGGGAAGTGTGTTGATGTCATGCATGTATGACAGTGGCTGCTCACATCATGTATCTGCAAATGTGGAGCTGTGCTTGCTCATGGAGTAGAGAGAAGAGGAGTGGAAATTGGGAGTTGGCAGTGCCTGTAGTTCTGCCTATCGATCTTCCATGAGGAACATTTATTGAAACGTTACATTATTCTAAACAAAAAACGAAGTTGATGTGCATTGGTTCACCAGGCTTACTAAAGTGATAAAGAAACAAATATAAATAGATTTATATAAAAAAAAATGTTAGAACATGTTAGAAAAATAATGCAACCATAAAGTAAAACATATTATACGGAATTAAGTGATATAAGAAAATTAACACACAGCTATAAAAGTGTACTAAGTTGATTAAAAAGCACTGGCAAAGACAATAGTTCTCGGCTTGAAAATGCCAAGCTATTGACTTTACCAGTGCTTGGGTGATCGTAAAATGGATTTACCATTAAGAAAGCCCTTTCCAAGATGGCCACCCATGAGCACGCACACATTGTGATGCATGCATATGCATGCATTGTGTCATGCATCCGTGCTTGTGTTGGCATGGTGGCCATTTTTAATTTACTGTTTTAATATAGCAGATAGCCATGTTAACATAGTATATTAAAATGCTTAAAAAAGTTTAAAAAAAAGTTAATGTGAAACACAAAAAGGAAAGCAAGCAGCCTGGTAGCACTTTTCATCTGCCAGGCGCTTGTGAAATGAAAAAAGTGATTTAAAAAAAAGATGTGAGAAGGGAAGCGGGAAAGGGATAGGGGTGGCGACAAGGGGAGCTGGAAGTTGAGGATTGAAAATAAATCCCTGAGGGTATGGTGAGGAGGTGGAGAAAGCAAGTGGAGCGATGAAGCAAACAGTGCTCCCATGGAGTGCTGAATACCAAAGTTATAAAATTGACAATCATTGGCAAAGTCAATAGGTCTGGCATTGATTGCCAGTCTTTTGACTTTGTCAAAACACGTTTAGTTTTGTCATGGTTACTGTAAAAAAGATTATTGTTGGGGGAGTTGCTGGCCACTCACCAATATAAAAATCATTGGCTAAAAGCAAAAATATTTTTAGGTCTCAAAAAGCAAACATTGGCAGGATAGTCCCTGGCACTGACGGGAACTACTGTGTGAGTGGATGTGCTCTTTGTGAAAGAGCAGAATGCTGTCACTCATAGTGAATTAGTCAATGGCTAAAGTGGGCTGACCTACTGGCCCATGATGTATGCTGCAGCGGGTGGATGAAAAATGTGAATGACACAACAGTAGACTAAGGTACAAGAGGGCTGTCTGAAAACCTGTGCGAGCAAGTATATTATGAGTATACAACTTAAGTAAAATCAAAAGCTTTTAGCTATCGCCTGATCTAAAAAAGAGTATACAGGTACGCAGTGGAAAGACACAACTCATCCAATCAGAAAACTGTAAGGCCGAAATAGTCTTGGGTTGACACATACAATGATAGGAGGAAAGCTATTGAATCAAGAGAAGAAAAGTGAGAGGGGCAGAAAAATCAACCATGAGTGAGAAGCTGACACAAAGCTATTTTAAGTATATGTTATGCTGGAAAACAATAGTTCTGCCTGGGTACCCGAGACCTAAAAAAGAGAAATTAAAATGTTGCGAGAGTATGCTGTAAATTTTGCATTAAACAACTCTTTCAACCCTAGATAAATTTTTCAGTCAGTCAATTTGATCAACATCATAAGCCTCACAATGAAGTACGTCTTTAGTGTTGTTCTCACAAAGCATTTTGTGGAATTTCAGTTTTCAGAAAAAAAAATTCAAATACAACAGGATCAAATTGGCAAATAACATGATAATATACACAAAAGACATTTGAGTGAAGAAGGAGGTAATAGATGAACCGAAGTTTATAAATGACATCAATAGCAACAGAAGATACGTTATGAGCAGTGCTTTAAATGGGCCGGTACCGTCTGTCTTTTTTATTTTGAGAGGGAGAGTACCGGCACTTCTATTTTTCCATTTCAAGCACTGCTTATGAGCGATATTGTTGCACTGTACTTTTAAAATTCAACCAATTCTCAAAGAGCGTGATCTAACATTCTGTGCTGCATCCATGCGAAACATATTCCGCAGCCTTGACAATGTGCACACTTTAGGCCTTATTTAAAACAGGTCGGTAATGGGGATTTCACCAAAAATTATCAGATTTTTCCTTTGCACCTGCAACAGCAATACTGCCCTAGTGGAGTGTACCACTGATGACGAACATAACACCGGTGGAGTGGGGTCACACCCTGGGTTATGTTAGCACAGCAGCCACACAATTTATGGAGGTTAACCCACTCCCACATTTGGCTGAATTGGTGCTGTGAAAGATTGCTATGGAAATCGTCATGGGCTTTCACAGTAAGGTAAGGATGGCATCCCTGCATCGCCAGAAATCAGCTCAGCTTGTTAGTGAAAAAGGACAGATACACACCAACAATGTACACCTACTTTTCCCAGATTTGGTGGCGCAAATTCTGTGAGCAGTGTCAAGCATGATTTGATTTTTCCCATGGAGGATTTCTCCCTCAAATTGGCTCCCCTCATAATGTACACAGAAACTTTGATGAAGAAACCTCCACCACCATAACAGAACATTATTAATATGGTACATTTTCTACCCTCATCTCGACCGTGGTAGGAAATGATGCTACAATCGTAAGTGGAAAGGCTTTTAGACAAACTGTAATTCAGTCTGTCAGTCCCAGTAGTAGATAATACCACACTGTGAAAAACATAAACTTTTGCCATTGAATATGGAGGAATATTTATAGACACTACTCAGTGTTTTATTATGTAAAATGGTGCAAAGGCCCAGACTGCACTTTGCCCTGTGCTGTAATTAAAATAGTAAATGTGCTCTACTCAGCCCAGGGTCAAAATTGTGCCTGCAGGTGTGCAGAGTCACCGTGAAAACTAGAGCAGCATTTTCAAACCGCAGCTCTGTCTTGCACTGCAGTCAGCAGGCCTCATTTTGAAGGGAACAGGATTCCCTGGCAGGTGAGTGCAGTGAGTGCATTCACTTACCTTTATGGTAGTGCCTGGGTGCTCTGGGGACCACCACGCCCCCTCCCAAAATGTACCTTTGTGGGTGGGTGCATTAACTGTATGCCACATCCTCAGTGGAGCACAGATAGTGTGCCTCCCCAGAGCCTGTTTGCTCTCACATCAGTAATATGGCTCAGGTGCAGGGGCAAATGTGTATCCTCATTTGCTCGAGGTCTACCCTATGCAAAAGAAGGAACATTCCCTTGGCAAAATGTGCGCCCACAAGACCAGTATTACAGAAGGGGCTGTGCAAGCATCTGACGTCTTTCTGAACTTCAGAAGACACCCGATGGCAGAAGACACCCGATGAAAATACTTGTTGCTCCCGTAGACCACTTTGGGAAATCCATGTATAAAGTTGGATAAAACTTCACCACTAAATTCTGCAAAATCTAAGGTTAAAATCCAGGGCTTTGTAATGCACCTGGAGGGTAGGTTCAGAAGAATCGCTGTGTAAAAAGGTGCACAGCCTGAATGATTCCCTTTCAAACATTGATATGATTTTTACTACATCACAGAGATATGTGCGCCATATGGCCCGGGGATTCCTAGAGAATGACCAGGAAGCAGAGCGGGAGCTTGCCTGCAGTGTGGGGCTCGGAGCTGTGAGCGCGCTATCTCGCTCTGTAGCTCTGCAGTTTACATCAGTCCATGTAAGGCTTGACGTCTGAAATCCCCGTCCCATAAAACTTTGAAGAAGGCACGGAGAACTCGAGGATCTGTGGAAAAAAAAGCACAAAGGCTGGGATCCCCTGGCCGCGCTGAGACGATCTGTTTTCAGTCAAACTTATCCTTCCTTGTTTACTGTTTCGCAGTCGATGGTCCACCCTGCTACTGTAATCCCAAAATAGGCAAATTGCTCTCAGCCTTAGAGGCTGGTGGGTCACGGCAAGTGTGAGTGAGCGTAGTCGCCAAAGGACGGCGACAGGAGCTCTCCCCAGTAAAAGGTACTGTTTTTTTTTGTTTCGTTTTTTAACATTACAGAGTTGCACAAGAAGTACGGGGTGCTTGAATGAGCGTTTGGCGATCTGCAGGAAAATATGCTCTGGACTAAAGTGAAAGGGGGGGGGGGCACCCCGCATGACACTAATGACAAGTGCAGCTGCAAACAACAGGTGGTTCTACTCCCCATTCCGCCCTCAACAGCGCGGGTCCCAGCAGCACGCGCACCCAGCTCAGGCGCGCATCAAGCAGCAGCCGTCAAATACAGTTGCTAAGGAAATACGAAATTGCAGTCGAGGAAAAGCGACAAAATGCAGGTTGGGGACGGCGGCTCGGCTGCAAAGCATCGCGGAATAAAGCGAAACGCACTGTACCTGCGTGCTGGGGTTCTCCAGGGTGTCCATCTGAATATCCTGGGATGTGGAAGGCGTTTTGGACATCATCATATTGTGGACCATTGGATAAACTAATGGATTGAAGACGCTGGAAGAGGAAGGGAAGCCTTTCAGTGACAGTCCTGGAAAAGCAAGAAGACTCCCCGTTTATCTCACCCTCGCCTGGGCTGTGCGCGTGCCATGCTGGGGGCTCCTCTGTGCGCTGTTTCCAGCCGCTGCCTTCGCTTCAGCAGGAGCAACAGGAGGAGGCAGGAGGCGGCCCAGGGACAGCGCGCTGATGGGAGCGGAGATTCCTGATATCACACAGGCTGCCGCCTCCGCTGTTGAATCTATCTTTTAAGGAGAACAGAGCTGCTCCCTCCAGCCCAGGCACCGAAAGAAGTGGCGAAGGTATCTTGGCTGTGCTGAGTCTCTGCGCACGTGACGCGCGCTTGGTGATGTGTGGCAATTTGTCTTTGTGCTCCGGCGGTTCCCGCGCAGTCTGGTCTGCATCAGTGATATCTACGCCAGGCGGATCTTCTCTGACCGACAGTCCATCAGTGAAGTACAAACAGCTGACAAAGGAACCGCCAACCGTCTGACCTGAGCAGAGCTGTCTGGCGTATTCTCTCTCTCTCTCTCTTGAGGGCAGCAGCCAGCAGCATGTGGAGTGCTCGGTATTTGCTTCAGTTTCCTCATTCCAGCTTTCACAGTGCACTAGTGTGGGCCAAGTTACCCGTTGGCCGTTGAAAGGTGTTAGGCGATTTGAGCTCTGACAGTCAATGGCGAGTGCATTCCATCAATCAATCAGGTCACTTATAAAGCGCACTACATACCCGCGAGGGTCTCAAGGCGCTGGGGGAAGAGGGGGTGCTGCTACTGATCGAAGAGCCAGGTCTTGAGGAGGCTTCTGAAGGCCAGTAGGTCTTGGGTCTGCCGAAGGTTGGTGGGGAGGGTGTTCCAGGTCTTGGCGGCGAGGTGGGAGAAGGATCTGCCGCCGGCGGTCGTTTTCTGGATGCGGGGGACTGTGGCGAGGGCGAGGCTGGTGGAGCGGAGCTGGCGGGTGGGGGTGTAGAAGCTGAGTCGTCTGTTGAGGAAGGCTGGTCCGGAGTTGTGGAGTGCTTTGTGTGCGTGGGTGAGGAGCTTGAAGGTTATCCTCTTGTTGACAGGGAGCCAGTGCAGGTCTCTCAGGTGGGGTGTGATGTGGCTGCGGCGGGGGATGTCGAGGATAAGACGTGCAGAGGCGTTCTGGATACGTTGCAGCCGTCTCAGGAGCTTAGCCGTCGTTCCTGCGTAGAGGGCGTTTCCGTAGTCCAGCCTGCTGGTGACGAGGGCCTGGGTGACTGTTTTCCTTGTTTCGGTGGGGATCCACTTGAAGATCCTGCGGAGCATTCGGAGGGTGTTGAAGCAGGATGAGGAAACGCCGTTGACCTGCCTAGTCATGGAGAGGGTGGGGTCGAGGATGACCCCTAGGTTGCGTGCGTGGTCGGTGGGTGTCGGGGCTGTTCCCAGTGATGTCGGCCACCAGGAGTCATCCCAGGCTGAAGGGTTGGAACCAAGGATGAGGACCTCCGTCTTGTCCGAGTTCAGCTTCAGGCGGCTGGACCTCATCCATTCGGCGACGGCCTTCATTCCTTCGTGGAGGTGGGCTTTGGCGGTGTGAGGGTCTTTGGTGAGGAGAGGATCAGCTGGGTGTCGTCGGCGTAGGAGATGATGTTGAGGTTGTGCTGTCGGGCGACATGGGCGAGGGGTGCCATGTAGATGTTGAACAGCGTCGGGCTGAGGGAGGAGCCTTGGGGTACGCCGCAGATGATCTTGGTGGCCTTGGATCGGAAGGGGGCGAGGCAGACGCTTTGAGTTCTGCCGGAAAGGAAGGATGTGGTCCAGTCCAGGGCCTTCTCTTGGATCCCGGCGTCGTGAAGGCGTGTTCGTAGTGTGTGGTGGCAGACCGTGTCGAAGGCGGCTGATAGGTCCAGGAGGATGAGGGCTGCTGTTTCTCCGTTGTCTAGCAGGGTCCTGATGTCATCGGTGGCGGCGATGAGGGCGGTTTCGGTGCTGTGGTTGCTGCGGAAGCCGGACTGGGAAGGGTCCAGGATGTTGTTCTCCTCGAGGTAGCGGGTCAGTTGTTTGTTGACGACTTTCTCGGTGACCTTCGCGGGGAATGGGAGCAGAGAGATGGGTCGGAAGTTCTTGAGGTCCTTGGGGTCTGCCTTGGGTTTCTTGAGTAAGGCGGTGATCTCGGCGTGCTTCCAGCTTTCCGGGAAGATTGCTGTCTCGAAGGAGATGTTGATTATTTTCCGGAGATGGGGCGCAATGGCTGTACTGGCTTTGTTGAAGACGTGGTGAGGGCACGGGTCTAGCGGTGAACCGGAGTGGATGGTGTTCATGATCTCGCTGGTGTCCTCGTCGTTGATGTTGGTCCAGGAGAGCAGGCGGTTGGTGGTCGTGGGGGCAGTGGTCTCGGTGGTTGCCGGGGCGGTCGTGGTGTTGAAGCTGTCGTGGATGTCGGCGATTTTGCGGTGGAAGAAGGTGGCCAGTGAATCGCACAGGTCTCGTGACGGCGGGATGTCGTTGGTGTTGGAGCTGGGGTTGGAGAGCTCCTTCACGATGTTGAAGAGCTCTTTGCTGTTGTGTGCGTTGTTGTCTAGGTGGTCTTTGAGTGAGGCCCTTTTGGCGGATCTGATGAGGTGATGGTGACTGCGGGTGGCGCTCTTGTGGGCGGCGTAGCTGTCCGCTGTCCGTTCGTGGAGCCAGATCTTCTCCAGTTTTCGGCATGTTCGTTTACAGCAGCTTTACACTCTAACAAGCAGTGCAACAGTTCCAATATCGGGAGCTCTAGCCATCAGCCATATCTCCTTATTCCTGTCACGCTGTCAGTTAGAGTGTAAGGCTGCAGCAGCAACCTACCACTGGAATACACTCACTGTTGTCTAGGCTCCCTCTGAAAGCGTCAAATTCAGCAGCACCTAAGCTGCATGTACCCATATACCCATACCCGAGAGCCCGACCCCAGCTTGCCTCTAGCAGTTCTCTTGACGCAAAGAGAAGTTCTGGTACTCAAGGGGAGAACACTGAGAAGTGCCGGTACTCAGTACCGGAGAGTACCGGCCCATTTAAAGCACCGCACTGGACAATATATAGCGCAACAATGAAAACATACTGCCTACGAAAGTATGAAAGAAGGATAGGATAGCAGCAGGATCCATCAGGGATCTGATGGCTTGAAATAACGTTTTATGGCAATTCTGAGTCAAGGTAATTTTATCGGAGTCAAAAAGGTCCTCGGTAGAGCAACATTCTTTGTGCTAGTCTCTTAAAGCCAGCTAATGAGACCTAAAGTGCAACCTCAGTGGCGGGTGAGCTATGTAATGGTGTGAAGTAAATATTTAACCTGAATTGCAATGAGCGAGCAAGCAAAGCAAGCAAGCTTGAGTTCCTCTAGAGGGATTTTGGGCAAAAAAGGTTATGGTTCTGAGGAAAAAACTATTCAAATGAGGCCAAATGGTGAGTTTTGTGGAGCACAAGTTTCACATACATCATCTAAGATACCACAGGTACTGAAGGGGAACTCATTACATTTTATAGTAATGTCATGATTTTATAAGCACCCTTCCCAGGAGTCTCGGGTGTTCACTCCCTCCCATCAAATCTTTAAAAATTGGACAAAAGAGTGCATTTTTCAACATAGTTTCCCTAATATCTGTGGGCCTCATTTACGAAGCCCTTGCAGCACTTTTGCGCAACCAGAGTGTAACTTTTTGGATGCTCCGGTGGCGCAATGTGCCGCAGCATATTGACGGGGCCACTGTTAGAAATGGGTTTTTCTGGATGGCTAGGGTATGCAACTAAGCCAGGCAGAACCCACCACTCTAGTCAGGGTAAGGGAGTTACACACCCAAGATAACCCCTGTTCACCCCCTTGATAGCTTGACACGAGCAGTCAGGTTTATCCCAGAGGCAATTTGTACAGCGTTTGCGCAATACACACACACACACACACACACCAGTGAAACGCTAAATACACCACAAAAGAGACTCCACACCAGGTTATATAAAATATATCTTATTAACACATAGACCACAATCACATAAATCATAAGTACTATCCGTCCTATGCAATTCCTGGATCAGTAAGCATTATCTTGCTACCACAAGAATCAAAATGACATACACAAGACCATAAGGGCAAGAACCATAACATGAAAACACAGGAATCATAAATGGTGTCCCTACGATGCAAATACTGGCAAGGTAAGACAAAACAAAATACATCAGCATCAGAGCATGGAATTCAGTAGACAATGAATTAAAACACATAAATCATCAAGGGTCGTCATAAGCACCATAATCATGAAATATCACTATAGGCACATCAGTTGTGTTATTAAATTCTGAGTTCAGAGAGCCTACACTACATTTCTCTATCTTGTTCCAATGGAAAGTTACACTTGTAAGATGTTACAATGCAGCTCACATGTTAACCTATGGGACAGACAGCCTTTCAATAGTGAAAAATGAAATGCACAGTATTTCACTATCAGGACATGCAAAACCCACTAGCGCATGTCCTACCTTTCACATACACTGCACCCTGCCCATGGGGGTACCTTGGGCCTACCTGAGGGGTGCCTTACATGTAAGAAAAGGGAAGGTTAGGGCCTGGCAAGGGGTGCACTGGCCAGGTCGACAGGGCAGTTTAAAACTGCACATGCAGACACTGCTGTGGCAGGACTGAGACACATTTACAGGGCTACTCATGTTGGTGGCACAACCAGTGCTGCAAGCCCACTAGAAGCATTTGATTTACAGGCCCTGGCACACACCATGCACTTTATTAGGGACTTACCAGCAAATCAAATATGCCAATCATGGATAACTATTCATAATCACAATTTACACACAGAGCATTAGCACCTTAGCACTGATCAGCAGTGGTAAAGTGCCCAGAATCCTATAGTCAACGAAAACAGGGTCAGAAAAATAGGAGGCAAAAGGCAAGAAGTTTGGGGATAAACCTTACAAAAAGGGCCAGGTCTAACAGCCCTGCGTAGCCACTTTACGTGGCTTTTCATTGCCTTGTAAACATGTGCCCCATTTCACACAGAACACTGCATGAAAGGGGTGTTCCATAGGTGTTGCTGTGGATGTTCCCACGCAACACCCATGGAATGTGAAGCATTCACATATTTATGAGGAATCGTAAACCTGGGAATGCGTCAGATTCCTACGCCTCCCCAGTGGAGGCATAGGAGTGGTGCAACGCAGAGAAATACTTTTATTTCTCCTCATTTCTTTCTCTTTCTATGTGTGCTGCAGCACGTACAGAAAGAGGAAAATGACATCAATGATTTTTTTTGTGCAGGAAGGTATCCCTTCCTGCACAGAAACAATCATCCCCACAACGCAGGCACCCTTGCAACATGACGCAAGGGTGTCTGCGTTGGCGCACGACTGCTGTTTGTGCACCAGGGCAGGGGAGAAGGACAGGAATGCACCATATCATGTAGATACAGCGCATTCCTGCCCTTTTCTTTTGATGCACGGCTGCACAGCAGGAAGGCCTGCTGTGCTGCCGTGCATCAAAAGGTTCTAAATGAGGCCCTGTATAGAAGCCTCTAAACACTACATCACTTATAATGTTTTTAAATGCCTTTTGCACTTTTCTTTACTGCTACTTTCCACTTGCTTTCATTCTTATGTCCTGTCCCATTTAAGAATTATGTTTGAAATCTACTTGGAAGGGGAAGGGTGGAAAAATGAAAAGTTAAGCAGATCTCTCAAATTCAGGCCTCAGACATCAGAGAAAGACAGTTCGTAGGGGCTCATAATACCATGGTAACACTGGATACAATTGCTTTATGGGTTCAAACAGTGTGCACATTTTTCAAATATTAAAGAACTAATAGGAACCTGACTAAACTATGCAAATGTAGTTTTCCTAGCCCTTCCTGCTTGTTCACTTAATAAGCTTCAATTGATACAGAACTGTGCTGCTCGTCTTCTTCTCGGACTTGCACTGATGTCTGGTTGTCTAAGATCCTCACATTGGCTTTCAGTGTCAAGTATTCTGTCTCCAAAAGCCTATGTATCTGCTTCAAAGTACTACACAGTCTTGGCCCACATGCATTCTTGGTATCCACCCAACAAAGAGCTCAATTGTTCCAGATACCCCAAAATAAGGAAGGTTTGCCAAGGGGGTTTATCTTTTACTTTTCAGACTGCCAACCTATGGAACCCTTTTCCTGCCATATTAAGATGATAGAGCAAAGTATTTTGTTCCTTAAAACCTGGCTATTTACACCATAAATGCACTGATGGACCAATGCTCTCTTTAGTCTTAGGATACCCTCACGTAATCACATGCTTTAGGAAAAACTTTAAAAAAAATGATAGATAAATAAATGCACACCAAATTCGTCTTAGGACCATCAGATAGCAGCAGTTCCATCAATGATTTATCAATAAAAATTGCGAAATGCCTGTTCTTTTTGCATTTGTCACCCCGAGTGGAACGGGTATGCCGACGTGGGTACCGTGCTCTCCATGCCACTGGAGTCAAGTCATCCTGGCTGATGAGGCCCCGAAACCGGTCCTAGGATGCTTGTTTCCAGTCCAGGGAGGACCTGGCCTGACAGTTCGGGCTGGACTGTTCCCATTGGGCACAGGGTCAAGACTGATTTGCATATGGCTGCGTTCAAACTGAATGGCATGGTGAGCAAAAAAACGATGGATTTAGGCCCAGATCTCTGTACTGGGGTGAATGTATGACACTGTTCTTCATTCTGTCCATCAACTATTCTTTTTGCACTTGTCACCCCGAGTGGGACGGGTATGCCCAGACGTGGGTCCCGTGCTCTCCATGCCACTGGAGTCAAGCTATCCTGGCTGATGAGGGGTGAAACCCCGAAACCGGTCCTAGAATGCTTGTTTCCATCCAGGGAGGACCTGGCCTGGCAATTCGGGCTGGACTGTTCCCATTGGGCACAGGGTCAAGACTGATTTGCATATGGCTGGGTTCAAACTGAATGGCATGGTGAGCAAAAAAACGATGGATTTAGGCCCAGATCTCTGTACTGGGGTGAATGTATGACACTGTTCTGCATTATGTCCATCAATTGTTCTTTTTGCATTTGTACATGAATGATGACATTCCCCTAGGCAACTACACATATAGGATCAAACCAGTTACACTTTCACTTTCAACCACTGATCTTCAATCTGTGCTGGCCGGAATGTGCAGCAGGATCTGTGCTCCCCATGTGGACTCCAGTGGATCTATTATCTGGACTGAATTGTTGGTCCGCAGTGACCCAGGAAGTCAGAACACTATTCTTGAAAATGGCCCCAATTCCATGAACCCCATGGTGAGCAACACTTACCAGCCATTCCTTCCCACTCTATATGCCTCCTTCTGCTGATGCACCCGGGGGCCAAACCCAATGACTCACCTGCTTTCTTGGTGTTCTGTGGGGGCAAAGTGCTGGCTGACAGCTTCTAATGGCATAGGAAGACGGCACCAGGACAGTCCTGTCTCCAATGGTTGCTGCATCACTGTCTATTTCATGAGAGGTATCTATGCTGTTGAAAATCTCCAGCGGGCTGAGGCAGAGGGCTGTAGCTAAAGCCCGTTCCACGAGGTCCTTTGGCGAAGGATCACTGAAAAGGTTTTCCTGCTGTGGAGCAGAAAGTAGCGGAAGAATACCACAAAGTCAATCCAATCTGCAATGCACCATGGGCTGATAGGCGAGCAGGGTGGTCCCAGTCTCTTCCTGGTTCTTGGTTCTCAGAACCAGGATCACAAGCACTTTAGCACTGGTTAACAGTGGCAAAGTGTAGAGTCCTCTCACTCTCTCTCTTTCTCGAAGATACTTGACCAGCAGTTCTGAGAATAACCTATTGGTGCCATTTTGAAGCAGTGTCTCCAGTGTCTTTTCCCTTCCACCATTTTCCCCAGGATGTCCAACAAATGCATTATTTTTCAGTATCTTGGTTGGAAGAGGCCAACAATTGGAATTGTCTGCTAGATTTCTTTTGGGAAATAACACTATTATCCTTAAATCTTGACAGTTTCTCAGGCCACCTATCCTCCCCATTATGGATTCTGCGTACAATACATTGAAAGTAATGCACAAGCCATCTTGAAGATTCAAACAGCACTTGAAACCACTCACCAAGAACAGGCTGATGTATTAAATTGGATAAATCAGTTAACATTTCCCACTTCTGAGACCACAAGTTCATCAGGCAGCTGACCCACCCAAATGAAATACTGTGGCCATTGCCACATATTATGACGCTCTCTACAGCTCTGATGCACTGGACTTAACAGCTGTGGAGGAATTCAACCTAGGGCAATTCTCCAATCCACCCGTGTTCCAGGAAGCTAGATAGCTCGTAGACGTTGAGATCACATCCCAAGGAAGGGAATGTCTCAGTAGAGTGTAGTTCCTACTGCCCAATATTATTAATCAATGCAGATGTTACAATCCTGGGCAAAAAAATATCATCAAAATAAAATTGATTACAAAAATACTGTCATCCTATACTTAAACAAGAAAAACATAAATATATATTACAAAATATTGATGTAAAAAAATCTAAATTCAACAGTATCAAACACAAAAGTATTGATCACAAAATATTGTGTATTATTTATATATCAACAATTTCAAAAATATTGATTTACAAAGTATCAATTACAAAAATATTGCAAAAAAGAAATGAAAAATATAGTAATCAAACTAAATTGATTTTAATTATAAATACAAATGCAAAAAAGCAAAACACAAATGGAGTACCCCTAAAAATATTTTATAGTTTCAAAACAGAAACATAACATCATTCATATATGAAACCATATCTTCACAGAATACATTTATTATTAAACTGAAACAAATGTAATAAAAAGCACACGTAAAAACAATATGATAAATATTACACCACCAATTAGAAGGTAATAATTAAATAAACATTACAAATACATGCAAATTTCAACAAATGCACCCATTTAAATTAAACAAGACACCTTATTTAGCATCCACCAAAAAAGGGCTTAGCTGAAAAAAAATCTAGACACAAAGTAAGAAATACAATTTGTTGTAAAACAAACTAACCAATAAAAGTATCTAGCCAGTTTATTAAACAGTGTAAAAAGATCCCAAAACCCCCCACTAAGGGGTCGATTACGATGTCGGGCGGATCGCCACCGCCCGCATGGCGGTGGCGATCCGCCCGCCATAATCGCCCGTCCGCCAACAAATTCCCCCCCCATATTACCATGGCGGAGGGGAGCCCGGCAGATGGCAAGACCGTCCGCATGTTTTCCGCCCGGCCGAACAGTCGACCGGGCGGAAAGGGCTTAATATGGTGGCGGTGTCTGCAAGACACCGCCATCCATATTATGATGCCGGCGGAGATGAGCCTTTATATGGTGGCGTCGCCGCCATGGAAAGGCTCGCGGTCTTGCTGTTGGGGGCCCGTTGCGGGCCCCCAGGGTGTTGGGGGGTGGGGGCTGCACATGGGGGTACCTATGGTACCCCCTGCATCTGCATGCACAAGGTGGCAGGCACCGCGCGGTGCCTGTCACGTTGTGCATGCAGATGCACAACATGCATATCCAGCACTGTGGCGGGCGGTGTTGTGAGCACCGCCCGCCACAATGCTGGAAATGAGGATGCCACCGCCACCGTGGCGGTGGCATCCTAATCACATGTGCGGGACCGCCGCAAACATAGCGGGCGGTCCCATTTACCGGGGCGATGGCGGGTGGACAAAGTCCGCCCGCCATCATAATCGGCCCCTAAGTTCTCAAAGCAAAAATTAAATAACTGCAAGAAAGCAACACTCTTCTATTCTGTACAAACAAGAGCCAGAAGAAAGACTTCAGCAAACTAACAACGCCGCCTTTACGAGTAAGTTTAAAAATGACCTAACTGAAACGTAGGCTAACAAACTTCTAAAACACAAATATTTTAAAAATGTACTAACACCTCTCTTTTATTCTCTGTCTCATTCTTTAGCTAACATTTAAATACATCAAAGAAAAATAATGGAAGGCTCATCAAGAATGCCAACTCCATACTTTTAAACCAGGTCTTGTTTTTAAAAATAAGTAAAAAAAAGTTGCAGAAGTGAAAGAGCTCCTAATTTTAACCTTAAACCAAAAACCTCACCACCACCCAAAAATAACCAAACTTATATTTTAAAACATAAGACTAAAACACATATTTTCTCAACAATAGAAAAGGACACCCCACCTGAACCAAATCGTGACTACATCAAAGAGAAATGGGAGAAAATATGAAATGTAAAATCTAAAAATGCATGTTTAAAAATTAATATGAAATATAATAACGATTTTCAACAAAGCATTAATTCTAAAATATACCACTTTCATAGAGTGGCTGAAAGAGCTATCTCATCACCTCAACAAAAGCCAAACAATTCTTATTACACATGGGATACACATACATCCAGGAGAGCACAAATAATGAGAATGTGAATTGGAAATGTTCTAAATATAGTGGTAATGCTTGTTATGGAAGGGCTACAATGAAAAATGATGTTATTAATGTCAGAGAACACAACCATCCTTCAAAAGTAACAGAGATTGAAGTAAGGTATATTCCTCAACATTTAAAAGAAGCAAGCACTAACTCTCAAGAGCCCACTGCTAACATTTTAAAAAATATACTCCCTAACGTGCCTGAGCAGACTACAGGTCAGCCACCACCAATTCCTAGTTTAAAAAGACAAATATCACCTACTAAAAAAGTCACAAGTCAGACCCCTGCTGCTCCTAGACAATACCAATACATACAGGATCCAGAACCCTTAACCACTACACATAACAAGAAAACCTTCCGCCTACAAGACAATCACAGTAATGAGTGGAGAATAATCATAGGTGCAACTCAAAATAACCTCCCAAGACCAAGCCAATGTGAAACTTGGATGATGGATGGTACTTTTAAAATGTGCCTTCCACCAGTCACAAGGATATATACCTTATGTGGTCATCATAACAATCACATATCCCTAATGTATGTACTGTTTCCTAAAAAGCAAAGTGTGACATATGAACTTTTACGTTGCATCAAAGTAGAAACTAACAACTACTGTCTAAAAAAAATAATAATAGACTTTGAACAAGCAATGACACAAACAATATTGAAACTATTCCCACTCACAGCCATACAAGACTACTATCACCACTTTAACCAAAGCAGTTGCCAAAGTTGGTATTCTCTGTGACTAGACACATCAGATTACTCCATCAGTGATGGAATAATCAACAGAACCTCTTGCATCATGTGAAAGGGTGATCCACAGTGTCAATGACCAGATGACTGTTTTCTAGCAGGTTTGAAGTCCCTTCGTGAAGACCACAGACACAATTAGTGCATCTCAAACCCCTCCTCTTGTCTCTTAGTACCCCCTGTAGTTTAATCAATTAATGATGAAGGCTCATTACTATTATACTGGTGCAATGACACATGGACAAGCTCGACAAATGCCAGCACATAACAATATTTGCCTCACTACCAGTGTGTCCTGTACTCGGGGAAACACCTCTATATATAAGCACTTTGCGTGTCGTCACCAGCATTTTTCTGGATACTTGTCTGCAACTTGATTACTTCTCACTGTCTCCCAGTGATATATAACAATTATGGTGTTTGTCCATGGAAAACTTACATCATGATACCCAGCTCTGACATTACATTTCACTTGTACTTAACTCCACGACTCTACAAATAAAGTTTCCTTCATAAAGACACTGCATTACACTTTGTTCAGTACTAAGCTTTGTGTTGGACTATCAGACCAGTTCACAGACCAATGATGGCTTTCTACTGATACTGGTCCTTTGGAAACAAAGTAGAGCCTCCCTCTCAATTCCCATACTTTTTCTTCTCATCCTACTTTAGAATTCCACACATCCATAGAGGTCCAACCTTACCCCTTTATCTCAGCCTGAAAGTCTTAGGGCATAATTATGAATTTGGTAGTTCGAAGACCGCCAGACTCATGGTAGCTCAGGTGTGGCCGTACAGCCACCACTGCACCGGCGGTCCGACTGCCGAATTACAACTTGGGCGGACCACCATGGCACCACCACAACCACCAGGGATCAGAGATCCCTGGCGGTGGCGCGCCGGTCTAAAAGCCGCAATATGCTTGGTGGTGCCTTGCAGCACCTCCAAGTATATTATAACTTTCCTCACCACCAGCGGTCTCATGGAGGTTCTTACTCCATGAAACCGCTGACAGTGAGGAAAGGAAGGGGGACCTACAGGGCCCCCTCTTGGCCCTGTGCATGGTTGTGCATGCAGGGGGGCACATATTGTGCCCCCTGTGAGCATGCTCCACATTCTTGCACAGCCTGGACTGCGCGATCCATGCCGTGCAGGAATGTTCACTTACGGACCCATGCCAGTGCAGTTTAAGGCTCATATATGAGCCTTTTAAATGCACCGCCGCTGGCCCGCCATGCCGCCCGCCAGCCCACAATAACACTCATAATCTGGTGGGCAGGCGACATCCCTGTTTGACGTTGTGGGAGTTGGACGGTGGCGTGGCAGCCTGCTCCCACACTGCCAAACTCATTATAGGGCCCTACATCCGCTCTCTTCAGAATATTTAACACTGTATGAAGAATATGAAACTTGAGCTGAACCACGTAAGACAAAATTACGGCTGCTTTCCTTAACAAATGCCAGTTTTTACCCACAGCATGGACAAGTCACTTAAAGTGAAAGGCCTTTCAGCAAAAAGGATCACCTCAGCTAAATCCATTGGTTTGAAATTGACAATTTGTTCCTCCCAGTTAGTCATGTCAAAAATCTCCACCAGAAATGCCAAAGACCAGCTACTGCGTCTCTCTAGACTCAAGCTTTTTCTTCTTTATTTTTTTTCCAGGATTAGGAGACAGAGTCCTGTCTTGTGTGCAACAAAAGAGTTGTGTTCTTTAGTGCCTGGGGTTTTTTTTCCCTAGAGAAAGAACAGGGACTGATCTTAAATAGTACTTAAAGGATGGAGCTTTATGTAGCCCCAAGAAAGTTTGAAATCTACATGTATGGTAAATAGCCATGTTTGCTCCGGCTGACCTAAACCTAGAAACTGATTACAAGTGTTTCAAAGGGTGGTGTGTTAGCTATGACACCCCAAAAAAATCGAATGTTTTGAGGATTGGAAGTTATCAGCTGGTGGGATTTAGACACAATTTTGAGTTCAAAATATCAGGAAACAGAAATATCGGAGAAAAATATTGTGATTGAAAAAAATCATGTTGCAAAAATGTTGTTGCCAAGAATATAGCTTTTTAGGTAAGTAGTATTGTTTTTGAGAATATCCTTGCCTAAATATTGTTTTCAATAATAAAGTTTTAAAAAATATAGCTATTTTAATGTATTTTAGTTAATGTATTAATTTTACATGTTACTCTTGTTTGTATAATTAGTAATAATAATAGTGTTGTAGTGGGTTGTTGGGTTTTTAGGGGGATAGGGTGGGAACTTAATTAGATAATAATTACTTATCAATAAATTATTAATCATTAATTAATTATGTCACTGATTATTAATTATGAAACTTGTTTAATACTGGTTTATTTTAGTTATGATTTTGGTGCAGACTGCTGGGTTTGTAGGGGCATAGGGTGGGAAGCTAATTAAGTAGTAATTAATTAACAATTAATTATTAATTAGATATTTAATTGATTATTAATTATGTAATATTTCTAATACTTATTTATTTTAGGTGCAGGATGCTGGGTTTGAGGGGCATAGGATGGGTAGTAAATGAAGTAATAATTAATAATTACTCATGAATTATTAATTAATTATTTAGTTGAGTATTAATTAATTAATTGTATAATGCTGGTTTATTTTAGTTATATTTTAGGTGTGGGATGCAGGGACTGTAGGGGTACAGGGTGGGAAGTTAAGTAATAATATATTTCCAAGTATTTATTATTTGTTAAATATCTATTTAATTGATTATTAATTATGTAAATTGTTTAATACTGATTTACTTTAGCTACTTTTTAGGTGCAAACTGAAATGCTGGGTTAGTATGGGTATAGAGTGGGAAGTGACATAAAATTAAATGTATTTCAATATAATGTTTTTACATTATATGTTCTTTGATTACTAAGTATGTAAATAATTAAGTTGTTAATAATTGTGTAATTGTTCTAATGTTGAATAGAATTTTCTGTGGATTTGAGTATTTATATGTGTGTTACACATGTATTTTTAAATGTTGTGTTTTTTAATTTTTTGGGATGAGTTATTGGGGAAGAAAATAAATATACTTATATTTTTAATAATTGATAGTTAAATGTAATGTATTTATTGGTAATTAATTATGTAAATATTTTGACACTTTTATAATTTTTTTTACCATTTTTTATATAATTTAGAGTGTCAGTGAGTGTTTGTGCTATGATATTTGCTATTTAAATCTAATACTAATACGTTTATCTTCTTTTTTGTAGTTAGAAAATGTGAATTTATTATGTCTAATTTGATTTTTTTCATTCATATATTAAATTTTGTGTAATTTTTTAAATACATATATATATTTTTTTTATCTAAGTTCTATAATAATATTAAGAGTTTAATATTTTTCTACAGTAATAGTGTTATTTATAAATGTAATGTAATGGGATTGAAGTGAAGTATTTTCCCTACTGTTGCTTTGCCTGGAGTAGGAATAGTAGATCTAACCCCTCTGAAGTCCAACACTTTCCCCGCTGTTGTGTTTAATGGAGTAGGAATAGTAAATTTAACCCCTCCGAAGTCCAACACTTTCCCTACTGTTTCGCTGACTGAAGTAGAAATAGTAAATTTAACCCCTCCATAGTTTAACGCTTCCTCTACTTTTGCTTACACAGGAGTGGGAATAGTAAATGTAATATCTCCCGATTCCAACAATTTCCCTACTGTTGCGCAGACTGGATTAGGAACGGTAAATCTAAACCATCTAACCCTTCTAAAACCAACAGTTTCCCTAAAGTTCCACTGACTGGAGTTGAAATAGAAATTTTAACCCTTCCGCACTCTAACCCTTTTCCTATCCTTGTGCTATTTGAGGTGGAAATAGTAAACTGAAGCCCTCCGAAGTACAACAGTTTTCCTACTGTTGCACTTACTGGAGTAACAATAATGAATCGAACCTGTCCAAAGTCTAACACTTTCCATACTGCTGTTCTGACTGGATTCGAAATAGTTAATCTAATCCTTCAGAAGTCCAACACTTTTCCTACTGTTGTGCTGATTGGAGTGGGAATAGCAATTTTAACCTCACTGAAGACCAACACTTTCCCCACTTTTGTGCTGACTGTAGTCAGGATAGTAAATCTAACCACTCCGAAGTGGGAATAGTAAAATTAATCCCTCCGAAGTCCAACGCTTTCCATACTGTTGTGCAGACGGGAGTAGGATTAGACATTCTAACCCCTTCAAAGTCCAACACTTTCCCTACTTTTGCATAAACTGGTGATTGTATGGTATATCCAATAATCCCAGGCTCCAATACTTTTCGTAATATTGGTTAAATATATTTTATAGTTTTATAGTATTAGGCTATAGTAATAAATATAATTTGAAATTTAATTGTTTATATTTTTTATGTATTTTTAATTCTTTATCTATTTTGTGGGTTCTGTATCTATTGTGTGTGTGTGTGTGTGTGTGTGTATATATATACATATATGTACAACAACACAGCATTTGAAACAAATAAACTTGAAGTAACCTGAGTCAGCAGTGTCGGTGTCTGGTTTCTTCAGAGAACCGGTGGTGGTTTGGGGATATATATATATATATATATATATATATATATATATATATATATATATATATATCTCGCGTACTGGTGGTCGCCAGTAGGTAGTTATAGTTAGGACCAAAGTTTCCATGGGAAAAGCGGTTTTTGTTTTGCCAATAACTTTGACGTCACTTGATGAATCTTTATGAAATTTTAAAAAGACTTCCCCTTTTTGGTTCAGCTGCTGTTTCGAAAGTTTCGGGGTGATCCATCAAGCGGGGGCCTAGAAAAAAGGGGGTCCAAAAACACATTTTCCCCATGTTAAGTCTAAGGAGATTTTTCATTTTTTGAACACAAGTAAAAAACAATATAGATATCAGGGAGCCCAACAGACTACTGAGACCCTATTGAAATTTGTTTGGCTGCCAACACATCAGCCAGGAAGTGTTGGCAGCCATTATGGGACTCGGTTGAACCGAGTCCCACAAAAAATGTTAAAAATCTAAAGAAATAAAAGGGGCAGGGTAGAAACACCATGACCCCTTAGGCCTCTTCGGGGCATCCCACTGGGACCCCCAGCGCCCAAAAAAGCTTTTTTTATAAAAAAAAATTCAGCAGTAACTTTGGATCCAGGCGGAAAAAACCCAACCCCAAAGCGCTTCATTTATTGTCAGCCCCGGGTGGGCAAGGTCCCGGGGGAATTGTTTTATTAATGGAGGGGGGCACACGGGCCCCCCCTCCTGGGGCTTATTAAGCCCCGTGGACCACCACCTCCCCTGAGCTTCTTAACTGAGTATACCCGAGCAGAGGCACAAAAACAAATGAAGCCTTCCATGCATTTCTAAACACTGTGTCCTTGGAACCATCTGCTAACCATAAGCAATACGAATGGTGTTGTGCGAACGCGTTGTGATGGCCGACCGGTAGAAAACGTGGTTTGCCTAGTGGGCTCTTGCACCTGTCGTATAAATCTCCATTTAAGGCAGAGGTTATATGTTCTCGTCTGGATAAGATAACCTAGTGGGTTAATGCAGTTACAGTTTAGAATCCCATAAAACAGCTTTAATGGTTGTACGCCAGTAGCTGAGATGCCAGTGCCTCGGATGTCGGAGGGATCGAAAGCATCGGTAAAACGCCAAGAGACTGTGCAGCTTGAGGTGGGCGCTACGTAAATTCTGAATACTGGCAGGATCGCCACTGTCCTCGGCCTTTGGGCAGTCTCATCCTTACCCCTGCAGCTGTCTGTGCTCAGCCCCCTCTACCTTCTCTCCTCTCAGAAGCAATTTCATTATTCCTCAGCGGACTGTTAACCTCCCTAATTGAATGCCATTTTTGTTTTCCTATTTTTCTTTTTTCCACAGTGAGATAAAAGCTGAGCCCATCTGTTTTATAGTGCCTGAGTATTGGACCCAGTCCCTTGTCAGACTGAAACATACTGAACTGCTGTATTAGAACTCCGAGGGTCCAGTGGGTTAATGCGCCTGCTGCCTGTGACCAGAATCACCTAAGTTTATATCAGGACATAAATATTCATTCCCCCAAGCTCCCCTGAGTCAGGTAGAGACCACCAGTAGGCGGATGAAACACCTCTATACTGTGGGGTCCGGCATGCATTGGTCCATGAAACAGGCAAACCCGGCTGATTAGCAGAATAAGCGCTACACGGTAATGGGTTGTTAGGAGACATTAATTGGCCTTGCATATCATGCTGGGGTTAATATATTTACATTATTATTTTAGCCAAGTGGTTTAAACACACAAGGATGGCTAAAAATAATTAAGCAAGGACAAAGTCTGGAAAGAAACGGAGATTGTAAAAGTGAAGTATTGGCCTTCCAGTCCTGGCATAGAAGTGCACTCTTTTTAGGCGGATGTGCACAAATGATTAGGTTTAAGTCATCGTTCACCCTGTCAGACAGGCAGTGGCTGAAGTGGGCTTCTCATTGCCATAGGCTGTGGCTGCCTGAAGCAAAATTTGAATGAGTGCTGAACAGACCAGTGCATGAAGAGGGCTGACCCACTCCCAGACCTAGTCATTCATTTACCACACCTGTGCATTCTGGGACTTGTGGACTTGGGTAAGCTCATCAGGACTATCACATCTAAAAACATCATATGCATAAGGAAAAGCTAGAACTGCTAAGACCGTCTCCTTGGGACATGGTGTCATGCAATAAAACTTCCTAGCACAGGTCTGACGATGTTGTCATGTTACAGCTGTTGTTTCTGTTTTGTACTCTCCTCTTTGTAGTGTTGATTCTTCCATTGTAAGCCAGTACTAAAAGTCACAGATCCGGTGAAATACGATCCATGGCTTGTAAAACATCAACTGAGTATACCCGAGCAGAGGCACAAAAACAAATTAAACCTTCTGTGCATTTCTAAACACTGTGTTCTTGGAGCCATCTGCTAACCATAAGCAATATGACTGATGTGTGAACACGTTCCGACGGCCGACCAGGAGAAACCGTGAACTCGTTGAGATGGCTGACCGGAGGAAACAATGAGTGAAATCGCCCGGGCGTGAACCAAGCAGCTAAAGAGGGGACAATTAAAAGCAATGCACCAATCGAAAAGCGGCATTTCTAAATGGCACAACACAGAACAAATGGCAATCGATGGGTGTGCCTCAAGCCCATATTCTAGCTACATCAGGTCTTGTAGATAGCACATGTGCGCTGCCTAGGCTTTACCTAAAAACCATAGAAATTCACAGGAAAAACCAAAGGTTACAGGGACGTTATAGTTGGGAATTAGCCTTTAAAAAAACCTTGAAAATTTACTGAAAAAGCCAAAGATTACTGGGTCATTATAGTTAGGCTGACATTTCACTCGTATAAAACCAGAGAAATTCAGCCGTTATAGTTAGTCACATATTGCACCACTCATGACATGGTCAGTGACATCACTAATGACATCTCAAATGACATCAGTGATGATATCATCCAGTGACTGGGAGTTTTTAAAAAAAAGTTTGTGAGTGTTAAATATATATACCAAGGTGTATTGGTGAATCAGTGGGTGTATGAGTGCCTGATTGGATTATTAGGTGGGTGCATGACTAACTGTATAAGTGAGTGGATTAGGGATCTCAGTGAATGTATGGGTGAGTGACTGGTTGTGTGAATGTCTGTATCTGTGTCTAAGTGGCTGTATGGGTGTGTGAGTGGGTACATGAGTTTCTGTATGGGTGAATGATTGGTTGTCTGAGAACCTCAATGGGTGTCTGCATGTCTGTATGGGTGGGTGAGGGGGTGTGTGACAGCCTGTATGGATGAATGAGTAGGTGAGTCAGTGGCTGTATGGGTTAGTGAGAGCATGTGTGCGGGGGTGTATGCGTGAGTGAGTGTGTATATGGCTGTGTCAGTGAGTGAGTACATGTGTCAGTGGTATATGAGTGAGTAAATGGGTATGTGAAAGTCAGTATAGGTGTGTGATGGGGTATGTGAGTGACTGTATGGGTAAATGAGTGAATGTGAGAGTGGCTGTATGGGTGGGTTTGTGCTTGTGTCAATGACTGTATAGGTGAGTGAGTACGTGTTACTATCTGTATGAGTAATTGAGTGAGTGTGTGTGTAATTGTATGGGTGAGTAAGTGGCTGTGTGATTGATGGTATGGGTGAGTGTGTAGGCATGTAAGTAACTCTATGAGTGACTGACTCAGTGTGTGAGTGGCTGTATGGTGTATAAGTGGATATGACAGTAGATGTATTAGAAAGTGAGTGGGTGTGTGAGTGGCTGGATGGGTGAGCGGGTGGATGTGTGTGTTGATCTATGAATCAGTGAGTAGCTATGTAAGTACTGATATGGGTGTGTGAATGGGTTTGAGAATGGTAGTGTGGAAGTTGGAGTGGGTGTATCAAAGGACATATGGGGGTGTGAGTGGGTACATCAGAGATTCTGTGGATGATGTCATCAGTGATGTCACTGACCATGTCATGAGTGATTTAATATGTGACGTCATCAGCAGTGCATTGCGGGGGCCCGAGTTATAGTTAGCTCAACTAATTATAACGGCCGAATTTCTCTGGTTTTGTACGAGTGAAATGTCAGCCTAACTATAACGTCCCTGAAACCTGTGTTTTTTTTCAATGAATTTCTAAGGTTTTTTAAATGCTAATCACTAACTATAACGTCCCTGAAACCTATGGTTTTTTCAGTAAATTTCTAAGGTTTTTTAAATGCTAATCCCTAACTATAACGCCCCTGAAACCTGTGGTTTCTTCAATGAATTTTAAAGGTTATTTAGATGCTAAACCTTAAGTATAAAATTACTGTAATCTATGCTTTTTTCAGAATTTTTAAGTGTTTTATAGAATTGCTTTTATTTAAAAAATATTTGCAAGTATTTTTAAAAAAATTTCTTTTTAAAATTATTCATAGTTTTTCCAAAATCTTCTTTAAAAATTATAATCACTCTTTTAAAATATATATCATAGACTAATAAAGATTTATACTGTTATTTATTTGAACGATTTACATTTATATTTACTTGAAATAATGCTTTTAATACTGTGAAAGTTGGTTTATTGTATTGTTATAATAACTAACTTTTGTTGTTGTTTTTTTTAATTTTGAAAAAGAAGTCGCGCACCCTACGTGAACCTACACAATTGATGCGCGGATTTGGTATACTAATCTCAAACTCGAAAATAAATTCAGAACGAAAAAATATTTGTTTTAGACGTAGAGGTGTATTAGTGACTACTTAAAAATAGTAATAAAGGTGTTTTACATTTATTTTCAAATGTTTTTGACAGATTTTTGTGGACGCGATTGTATCGTGTACGAGACGCGGTTCTACGCAGTGGGTGGGTGAACCCTGCCGGCGCGTATTTCTGGGATCGTGCAGGGGTCGCAATTCCAGCATAATTTTAAAAGTATGAAATATGATTGTGGAAACTTTAAATATCAGTTTTGCTTAAAGACTTTCACTAGTATACTTTAGAAAACAATTTATAAACAGGAATTTATACTTTAGAATTAACTGTACGCGATTTTACGGGTGCACGACGTATGCGCGTTGGATAAGCGAACCTTGCCGGCACGTATTTCTGGGATCGTGCAGGGGTCGCGATTCCGGCATAATTTTAAAAGTATGAAATATCAGTGTGGAAACTTTAAATATCAGTTTTGCTTAAAGACTTTCACTAATATACTTTTCAAAATATTTTATAAACAGCAATTTATACTTTACAATTATGTATAGGATATTTTACGGGTGTGCGTCGTCTAAGCGACGGGTGCGCGTATCGTATGTGAATCCATGTGACATGGAAACAAAGCTTTTGATTGGTTTAAAACCTTTTCATTCTGTCACAGGGAGGATCTAACACCTATTTTATTCCTCTTATTTTGGGTGTGTCTTCCTGGCAAGACCTGTTTTTTGTAGGCTCTTGAAATTGCTTTTTTTTGGGGTGCTTTGACTTTTTTCATGGCATCCAGTCATCCTGAGGAAGATCTCCTGGAAGAGCCTGAGGAAGTGGAGGAGCCTGTAAAAAAAAGAAAGGAAAGAGTAGTATGGGCTTTTTTTTACAGTGCCAGAGGGCGAAAAGAAGGTCAATGCCAGGAAAGTGACTTGCACTCTGTGCAAAAGAGTACTTTCTCGAGGGTCGGATAAAAAGTACTCGTGTGGAACATCATCTATGAAGAAGCACCTCTAGACAATTCATCCTGTTCGTTTGGCCAAGGAACTCATGGTGCAGGAGAAAAATGAGCAAGCTGCCCAGGTTGATGCTAATGCACCATCAAAATCGGGTGCAGGAGTTACACTTTCACCTCGGCCACATATTTTTCCGGAGCAAGTGGATGCTTCCATTAATTGCCCTTAAATGTGACGCTAAACTGTGTGTTGGGGAGCAATGCATTGATGTAATTGTCAATGCAATAAAAACACACAAGTGTTATTTTTTTATATGCTTGACAACCTTCTTTTTCCTCTTTTTTTAAGTAGTCATATTGAACTGTTCAGATTTTGTTTTGTTTGAAAAAAGTAAAAACTACCCAAAAAAATAAAAATGTTTGAAAATACGAAAAATTCCAAAATTGTTTTTAAAAAAACGGTTCTTACGGGACCACATAAACTGGTTAAAAATAGAAAAATTCCCTGAGTGATTGCATGAGTGTAGGGGTAGTGCCTGAGTGATTGGAGGACTACATGTATAGTGCCTGAGTGATTGCATGAGTGCATCGGTAGTGCCTCCATGGATCAGTGCATAGGTAGTGTTTGAGGGAATGGATGAGTGCAATAGTAGTGCCTGAGTGATTGGATGAGTACATGGGTAGTGCCTGGCTGATTGCATGAGTGCAGGGGTAGTGCCTGGGTGATTGGAGGAGTGCATGGGTAGAGCCTGAGTGCATGGGTAGTGTTTGAGGGAATCGATGAGTTCAATAGTAGGGCTTGAATGATTGGATGAGTACATGGGTAGTGCCTGGCTGATTGCATGGGTAGTGGCTGAGTGCATGGATGACTTCATGGGCACTGTTTGAGGGAATGGATGAGTGCAATAGTAGTGCCTGAGTGATTGGATGAGTGCATGGGTGGTGGCTGGCTGACTGCATGAGTGCAGTTGTAGTACCTGGGTGATTGGAGGAGTGCATGGATAGAGGCTGAGTGCATGGATGAGTGCATGGGTAGTGTTTGAGGGAATAGATGAATGCATGAGTAGTGCATGACTAGTGTTTCAGAGAATGGATGAGTGCAACAGAAATACCTGAGTGATTGCATGAGTGCAGGGGTAGAGTCTGAGCGCATGGAGCAGTGCATGGGTACAGCCTGAGTGCATTGATGACTGCATGGGTAGTGCGTGGGTGATTAGAGGAGTGCATGGATAGTGCCTGAGTGCATGGATGAGTGCATGGGTAGTGTTTGAGGGAATGGATGAGTGCAACAGTAGTGCCAGAGTGATTACAGGAGTGCCTAAGAAGTACCTGGGTGATTGTATGAGTGCAGGGCTACTGCCTGGGTGATTGGAGGAGTGCATGGGTACTATGAGAATGCACATATGACTGCACAGGTACTATTTGAGGGAATGAATGAGTGCAACAGTGGTGTGTGAGTGATTGTATGAGTACACAGATCGTGATTGGCTGATAGTATGACTGCAGGGATAGTGCCTGGGTGATTGGAGGAGTTCATGGGTAGTGGCTGAGTGAATGGATGAGTGTATCAGTACTGCCTGGGTGATAGTATGACTACATGGGTAGTGCTTTGGTGATTGGATGACTGCAGGGTTAGTGTCTAGGTTATTGTATGAGTGCATGTGCTTTGACTCTGTGAAAGGAAAAATGCAAAGATAATGCTTGAGTTATCCTACAAAAGTTAAGCTACAGAGATTGCATTACACCATGGTTATTATTTGTGTGAAAGGATCATTAAGTGGCTGATGTTATCTGAAAGTTTTTAAATAGTGTAAAGGATGAACATTATTTTTATTAGAAATAAATAGCATTTAAATTAACTTTAAACATTATTTCACATTAACATGCATATTATGTTATGTGTTCTTACCTTTTTTAGTAATTTAGATACATCAATTTATGGAAGTATTTTAGAGTAGTAGTGTAGTGAACAGCATCAAAACTCTTTTCAAACTTCACAATTACCTACTGTAAACAAGAAGAAGAAAAACTATTATATAATGTAATGTATTATACAAAATATAATATTATATTTCTAAGAAAATGATATAATTTTAGATTTACATAACATTTTCAGTTTCCCTTTGTTGCTGTTCTCAGATTCTACTGAATATCACTATACTCAGTGATTTGAAAGTAGTATCATCAATGAACAGCGGGGAAAAAACATTCAACGAGATTGTAAAAAAAAACCAAATCAGCGCAGATAATTATTGGCAATATGTGTAGCTATCTATTTATCTATCTATAGTTTCTTAATTATGTCCTTCTTATACATTAACTCTATTATTTCTCTCAAGTATATTCGCTGAAATGTACACTCTCATTTATATCTGGTACAATATAGACAATAAATATATAAGCTATTTACTTTTAAGCACAATTTTCCAAATGCAATATCAATTAGCACAAATAATAATCCAAACTCTATTTATAAATAGTAATTGTTTCAATGTTGTCCATTTTCTGTTCACATCTGCCCAATAGGCCGAATAATGTATTCAAAACTTTTGCTTCAAAAATATCCTATATAAATTCGTTCTTTTGTGTTCACATCATCCTGATAGGTCGAATAATGTATTCAAAACTTTGGCTTCAAAAGTATTAAATATGAATTTGGTAATTCATAAGGCAACCTAGGTTTGAATTCCAAGTGGGCATCATTGCAATGTGTCCATCCTTTATTACACTTTAAATATACAGTATAGTGTCCAGATGTGGTAGTAGGTCCAGCATGGAAAATAATAGCCACTGCTATGAAAGTTCTTCCTGAGATAGATATTTTACTTGCAAAATGTTTTTTAGTTTTTGTTTCCAATTTTCTTCCATTTGCTCTACAACGTTGTACCATTTAAATGAGATATTTTCCATATCTTTGTATATTTAATGTCAACAACATCTCTGATCTACACTGTGAACATCTCATGTCCTGATGGTAGTAAAAGAACACTCTTCACATTTATGATCCCATCTGTAACTTAGTCCAAATAAGTTTTCAATCATAATTCCTTCATCTACTAACACTCCAAGCATAACCAATAAAAATTCTTGTGCATCTTGTTGTACATTAAGAGTAAATGTCAGTGAACCACTACATATATCCAAACGATGACGAACTCCAGAAGCAGTATGGATTTTAGTTCTCTCAGTTACCAACTGTTGAAATACATGATGTAATAAAGAACAAAATCTTTTTTCATGATTTCCCATGATTTCACAATGAAGCTCTTCTAGATAAAATACAACATTCAAAATCACATTAGCATAGCAGTTGCTACCTAAACTATTTTCCAACTGATATCCTACAATCTCATTCACAGTTTCCATTTCTTTTTCTTTACGCCATGAAGTTTCTGTTAATTTATTTTCTTCTTTTGAACCTCAATTTCATATTTGACATATTTCCATTTTGGACAGACTAAACGTTTCTCATATATGGGGTATTCACCTAAATCAGGAGCATAAAGTCTTCTTAAACGATTATACTCTCTTACACAATTTGCATCAGCACTAATCTTTTTGTCATCAAAATCTATCAAATACAAACGAGACAATGTTCTTACTCGAGATAATGCAACTGATGCCATTCCCTCTTTGAAGACTGTACTTCCAATATTTACAAAAGCGCTATCTATACTTAAACCTTGAGATTTATGAATAGTTACTGCATATGTTAAAGACAGATCAAACTGTTTTCTGCGAACGTACAAGTCTTTTACAAGCAAAAAACGTACAACACAATGCCCAATCTTTGTTACCTCTTTAATCTGATCAAATTTTATCTTCAAAAATTCTATTTCATCTCTGTTCTGAAATTTTACAAACTCAACAACTTTTCCCATTGCTCCGTTTACTAAACCTTTTTCTACATCCAAATTACGCCATAAAATTACCCGACAGTTTATACATACATGTAAAGTGTTTTCTAAGCCTGCTGTTTTAGATACAAACTTCTCCAAAGAATGCAATTTAGACTGTAGTTTGTCTGTGAGAAGAATAGTCACTCCCTGGTGTTCAATTTTATCAATAGCTTTCATTTAAACTATTTCCTGTTTTTCCAGTTTCAAAGGTTCTTGATTAAATGTAGAACACTCTTGCAGTGTAGGCATTAGGCAAACTATAGACTTCTTTTCTTCAAGCTTATTGTACATTATTTCAGACGCTGTGTTTCCAGTTGCAAACAAGTTCCTTAGTAGCCAACTTCCCAAAGCTTCTTTACCATGTTTCGTCAAGACACCAATTCTTATATCTTGAAGAATATTTCCTTAATGTTCATCATTTGCTTGTAGCATATTCTTAATAAGTTCTTTATATTCAAAATGTGACCAAATGTTCACATTTCGAATACTTCCCAAAGATTTCCTAGTGTCTTCATGGACAAGTGTTTTAAAAACAGGTTGTCCTTTTACAGGAGTAAGTTGTAGTACATCTCCGAATACACTTACATGTTTACCTCCAAAGAGAACATCGTCATTTGTTTTTAACCCCTTGAGTGCTTATGACGGGACCACGCCGTCATGAGTCACGGGCGGCGTGTGCTCATGACTGCGTGGTTCCGTCATGCCGCTGCCGCTCCGCCCACGCGGCACTAATTCCCCGCCTGTGCGGGCGAATTAATGAGCGGGCGTGGTCATGATGGAACCACGCCATCATGAGCACACGCCGCCCGTGATTCATGACGGCGTGGAGCCGTCATGAGCACCAAAGCGCCGCGCTCACCCCCTAGCCCCCCCGCGCCGCGGCGGAATTCACGCAGCGGCGAAGGGGTTAAAACCTGTTGCATCCTCAAGTGTACAAAGGCAAGCATTAAGTTTGAGACCAATCTCACCTCATCAATGATTAGAAGTTTGATTTTCTTCAGTACTCTTGAAACTTCATAAGAAGCTTCTCCAGATAGCTTGTGATATTCCAATTTGTTATCATGTTCACCTGGTAGCATAAGTAATCGATGTAAAGTAATACCTTTAATGTTGTATGCTGCTAATCCAGTTGGAGCTGTTACAACACAAGATAAATGTGATTCTGTAGTTTTGTGGAGATAACTTTAATTAAGAAACTTTTTCCTGTTCCAGCTTGGCAACTGATGTACATTAGAATAGGTTTAAATTGTGAACATTGGCATTCTTTTTTTACGTGCAGCAAACCATGTTGTATCTGTTGTGTCACTTGTTGATATATTTCTTTTTGTTCGATGTTTAGTTGTTCTTCTAAATTGTCTAACTGAATAATATCATGTTGCGCTTGTTGCATTGCAGTTTCTACTTCATTCATGGCAATTGCGTCTTCATTTTCAGTAATTGGTTGTCCTAGTGGATCTTGGCTTAGTGCAGCCAAACTTTGACTGTCTTGAGAACTGTCTCTGGCTATTTCACCTGCAATAGTAGTTTCTTGTTCAATCTCATCATTTAACATTTGTAGATAAGTTGGGAAAATTGTGCATTTAATGCTATCTTTACAGGCAGTGAAAGAATCTTCATAGCAGTCGAAATCTCCAAGTAATTCCGTTTCACTACGCCAAAGCTTGAACAGTTGCAGAAGTGCTAAATAGGAAAATTCCCTCTTATCTGGACTTTCAAAACTGAGTTGTCTGTGGTTAATAAGATTTCCTTTGGCATGTTTTACCAAACATCCGTCACATCCAATTACTGCATATTTTTCTTCTTTTATATTTTCTGTAACATTTCTTTTAAAGCTGTAATGTTGAGGTATTTCATAGAGACATAGGTTTTCGAGATGTGGACTCCTTTTAGGATAGTACGTATCCAACATATTAATTTTAACAATATCTGTACTTTCTGGTCCATTCAATGCTAAGTATTGGATTTCTTGTTGAGATTTCAATACTCTATTTCGTGTGGCGGCAAGACCTAGACTTACCCAAATGATTCCTCTTGACTTTGAATATGAACTGGCAGAGCTCAACCGATCTGAACATTCATAGGATCCAATCTCTCGGTGGGAAAGCATTTTCAAGCTAAAGCTGTACAATTTCTTGCTAAGACTCTTTTCCTGTGAAATTTCTTCCCACATTTCTTTCAACTCTGTCTTTTCCGATTTGTTTATATATGACATAACATAGCAAGCAACAGCAATTGAATTATCTGCAACATATTGAATATCCATGTTTTGCATTCCACATTGTCAAAATCACTGGATTGTATTCATTAATATACTTTGAATCTTCAGTTCTTTTCAAGGTGTATGTATTCTTCGGAGATTTCCGAGTTATTGTATGCCTTACTGCTGACATAAAACTATTCACTCTTCCTTTAGAAATTATTGGATGTGGGAATCCAAAACGACATTTTGTATAAAATTTTCCCTTTGATTTGTATTTTCGTTGACAATATTTTCCACATCGATGACTTTGAAACTGCAAAACTTGTTGTCTAAAGCGGTTTCTCCTCCTTTTGGAATTGCACAGGTAACATACTCTTCAATGATGATACTTTCATCAGTATCAGTTCCAAATTTTGGTGCATTCTTGATCCATAGTAGCATGTGTATATGAGGATAACCTCTGGCTTGGTACTCCTTTCTCCAAAAGAAATCAGTAACTTCTCCAAAAGGTGGATTATTTTTATTGCAGATAAAAGTAATCATAGCTTGAAACCTATGATTAAAATATCTGCACACATTTACAGGATCCAAGGAACAGAGTTCTCCAGCTGTCTTCAATTCAATATTTTTTACATTTGAATTTACTTCTCATAGAAATTTAAGTATATCGTCCCATGCATATTCAGCGCAGCTAAGTGTTACAAACCATGTAGGGGTACCTAAGTTTCTCAACATACATTTAAGTTCTCCGTGACGACGATACCAATACTCATTGGTACCACGTTGACACGCCATCAAATTAATTAACAGAGTTTCTGAATGATCATCTCTTTGTTCAACTTTGTCCATGAATTCCTTTGCAGAAACATGTGCAAGATGAATTCCTGTTTTTAATATCTGGTTCACTGAACATGAAGTGCAGACAAGTCACTTTCTAACAGAAGATGAAATACATATGGAATGCACTGTCGAAATCATGGCTCTTCTGAGTACAATCTTGTCGAGCGGTATTCTGAAGCTGGAATCTGTACTGCTCGCTCATCAAATCGTCCATCTTCTCCAGTGGGGAACAGCTGTGGAAAACAATGAGCTTCTAAACTTTTTTCCCATACACTCATGGGAGTTCTCTTTGCTTTCTTCATTTGAAATAATTCAATACTGTTTCCTATCACTTCTTTTGAATATAGAGGATGTATACTGTAATGTTTGTAAATCTCTTCACTCCTGGGCTTGTCCACTTTTTCTATTTGCCCATTTTGAATTCTGATTCATCTTCTAAACATATTTCCTGTTCTTCCACATTTACAGTTCTATAATAAATATTGTTCTCTACAAGATATAATGTAGCCTTTTAAAGTTTGGTAACATCTACTAACTCTTGCCATATTTTTCGACTCTTTGTTGGCACACCATTAACTAGAATAACTACAGGCTCACTTTCCTCTCTCTCTATACCAACAGTTTCAATATTTTTCTTAAAATCCAAAGGTAAGTACACAACTCTTCCTTTCAGACCTCTTTGTAAATCTGTTGGAGGAAGCTTACCTGTTTTAGGCTCCATACGAACAATGGCCTGAAACGGGTGCACAGATTGAATAAGAATAGACTCATATGCATTTAAATCTTCCAGTTCCGGAGGTATAGCTACCAAATCTAAGTTATGTACAGCTCTAGCTGGCATTTTGTTATTTTCTAACTTGTTGTAACAATATTTACAAATACGTTGACGTACCCAACTCAAAATGACCTTCCACCAACAAATAAGCACCAAATTGCTGCCACTAATCATTGTTTTCCTTTTCATTTTTTAAATATCCATCAACATTCCTAGTTTGACTTCGATAGTGAGTACGTCGACAACAAACACAAACATAGTTTGGTTTTTCAGATGAAACTATCTTAAATTTTGTAATGTCTTCTACAAACTTGTCAGTATTAATATCTTCCACCTGTTCTTCAACACCTACACTTATCTACACATCTTAATCTTCTGTTTAACAGTTTTTTTGGCATATTTGCGTAAGAAAACTCGTAATATATCAATAGATTCCTGTTGAATACTACAAATACAACTACAATCCCACTTATACACTGGAGCTTGTGTACGTCTCCCTTGAACTTCTTCAGCTATTACTTCTTCCACATTTCTAGGAACCATCTTTTCTTTTTCAATTGGGCAACCATCTTTTATCTCATAACATCGACCACTGGTATCAACTGCATGAACTAATGTATTTTGTTGAAAATAGCTTTCTTCATTAAAGAAAGGCTCAGTCCTAGAAGTGTGTTTCCACTCACCAGAAAAAGGTTTGCAAAAGTTACTTCTATTAACCAGTCTTTTTCTTTTGCTTTTCTCCTTCATAAAGTGCATTGTTTTATTCAATGTTTTCATTCTCTTCAATACCAATATAAATAATTTACGTTTCAATTGAAAAGCAGTATCTGCTACACTTTCAATCTGTTGCTTCCTCTTATATGCTGCTGATCTTTTTTATACTTTTTACAATCTTTTAATAAATTTTGAATTACTCTATTCCGAAACATACGCACACGTATGTCTTTAAATTGTTTCTATTTGTTTGTGACGTGTTTCTTTTCCATTGTATCTCTGTATTTGCTTGTGCTTTGTTGTAAAAATTTATTTTCTCCTTTGATTAGTATTTTGTTCGTTTAATCTCTCCACAACATTTTTAATAAATTGTTTAGTTCTCTTACCAGACGACACTTTATCCTCAGCAACCTATTGGTGTTTTTCTACTCCACTCTTTTTAGTTTTCGTTAAGTACTTCTGTTTCATTTGTTCTCTTCTCTTTTCATGTTTTCTTGCCATCTTCTATTTATAATCCAATCAAAATATCTTTCTAAAAAACAAATAATAGTTTGATTAGTTTGTTACATCAATTAAAAATGTAAAATTAATAACATTTCAATTTTGAAAATAACAACTAAGCACACATTTACAATTAAATTCCTATTGCATTTATAAGAGAAAAGTGTAAAAACAAGCAAAAGAACTGCAAAAACAGAAGAAAAGGTGGTCACACAGAAAAAAGAGACAGAAAAAAAGGTTTAGAAACAGCAAAATGAAATACTCAAAGAACACAGCTACTGAAAAATGTAAGAAATGCAGAAAGAAGCAACAGATGTGCAGAAAGAGGCAAGAGAAGTGCAGAAAGAGGCAAAAGAAGTGCAGAAAGAGGAAGAAAGGTGTAGAAAGAGGCAATTAGGGTACAGAAACGAGTAAAAGGGGTGTAGTAAGAGGCAAGAGGAGTTGAAAAATAAGTAAGAGAGGTACAGAAAGAAGGAAGAGAAGTGCAGAAAGAAGCAACAGATTTACTGAAAGAGACAAGAGAAGTGCAGAAGGAGACAAGAAAAATGCAAAAAGAGTCAAGAGAAGTGCAGAAAGAAGCAACAGAAATGTAGAAAGAGGTAACAGAAGTACAGAAAGGAGTAACAGAGGTGCAGAAAGACACAAGAGAAGTGCATAAAGATGCAAGACTGTGTTTTAATGATTGCATGACTGCAAGGCTAATGCTTGGGTCATTGAAAGAGGGCATAGGTAGTGTCGGAGTGAATGGTTGAGTTTAAGAATACTGCCTGAGTGATTACATGAATACATGGGTAGTGCCTGAGTGAATGTTATGTTATGTTATGAGAGTATTTATAGAGCGCACAGCTACTCGACAGAGTGTCCCGGCGCTAGTTTAGTGTGGCAGCTGAATTGAAAGTGATGGCGCAAAGGCTACTGCTGGAACAGCCAAGTTTTCAAGTTTTCAAAAAGGGAGGAGCTCTTGCATCTGTCTTAGATTAAGCGGCAAACAGTTCCACAATTTGGCGACTTGAACCTGGTAGGATCGACCGCCTATTCGAGATCGGCGGAACACAGGGGTCAGTACCAACGACTGGGATGCGGATCTTAAGGAGCGCCGAGGAAGATAGAATTGGACTCTCTTCCTTAAGTAAGGCGCTCCAGAGTCGTGAAGTGCCTTGAAGGCCAGAACAAGGGCTTTGAAAAAGATCCTCTTGCGGATCGGGAGCCAGTGGAGAGATTTAAGGTGTAAAGACATCCGCGTTCTCTGGCCAAGTAGAAGTATCGCCCTGGCTGCGGCGTTTTGGACCACCTGAAGACGAGTAAGTAAGTACTCTGGCAGACCTAAGTAAAGAATGTTTACATAGTCCAGTCTGGATCTGATCAGGGCCTGAACCACTGTTTTCCTGTGGGGGACCGAAAGAAGAGGTAGAGTAGAGAAGTACTGTTTAGGCAATTAGATGAGTGCATAAGTACTGTCTGACTGAGTTTATGACTTGAAGAATAATGTCTACGTGATTACATCAATGCATAGGTAGTGCCTGAGTAAAACCATCACTGTAAGTATAATGCCTGGGTAATTGTATGACTGCATATGTACTACCTCAGAGAAAAGTTTAGTGCAACAGTCGTGCATGAGTTATTGTATAAGTCTACGGGTAGTATGTTGGTGATTTCATAAATACAGGAGTAGTGTATGGGTGATTCCATGAATGCAGGGGTACTAACTGGATGAGTGGCTAGGTGCATTGATAGTGCATTAGTGAATTCATGCGTGCAAGAGTAATATCTGTCTCCTTAGTTCATTCCATAGCTAGTACTTGAGTACAAGGATGACTCAAAAAGTAATCTGTAGTTCATTGTATGAGGGCAACAGTAGTACCTGAGGAAATGGACGAGTGCATAGATATTGTGGGAGTAAATCTATGAGTGCAAAAGTAGTGCCTGGGTGATTGCAAAATTGCATAGGTAATACCTGATTTATTGAATGTATGCATAGGTAGTTTCTCCTTAACTGTATGACTGCATGGGTAGTCCCTGAGTAAAAGGATGAATGTAAGAGTAATGGTAGAGTCAATGGATGAGTGCATATGTTGTGCCTGACAGAATGGATGACTGGATGGGTACTGCCTAAGTGAATAGTTCAGTGCTAGAGTTGTGCCCAGATATTTGAATGAGTGCAGGGATACTGCCTGGGTGATTGGATCAGTGCTTGGAAAATACCTGAGAGAAACTATGAGTGAAAGGCTAAAGCATGGTTTATTGCATGAGTGTATGGGTAGAGCTTGAGATAATGGTGAATGAATGGATACTGCCTGTGTGATTCTATCACTGCAGAGGTAAGTAACTGGATGATTGTATGGGAAATACCTGAGAGAAAGCATGAGTGTTAGGGTAATGCTTGGACCATTGCATGAGTGCATCAGTAGTGTCTGAGTGAATACATGAGTGCATAGGTACTGCCTGAGTGAATGTTTGAGTGGAATAGTAGTGTCTGGGTGATTATATGAATGTATGGTTTATGTCTGAGTGATTAGAAGTATGTAAATGTAGTGCCTCCTTGATTGCATAACTGAATAAGAACGCCTAAGTGAATTCATTAGTCCAAGAGTGATATGTGCCTCTTTTCATCAGTGCACACCTAGTGCTTGAGTATAGAGATGTAATTCTCACGATATTCCTGAAAGCAAGCATGCATGTGTCTGTACCTTTTGATAGCGGCATCATATGTAAAAGAAACAAACAAATACATGTATCCCAGTGTTTTATACCTCTACCATCTTTATAGGTATAACACGTGAGAATACATGTGCAAGCAGACACAAACTTCAGTCATAAGATTACAAAGTCCCTTAACCTTGACAGACTGCACTTTCCATTTCATATAGACACCTAAAATTATGCGGTGTATTTGAAGTGTACATTTCCATAGACCAATACAAGCTAACCTAATCACTAATCCTTCTACTAACAAGTCTTAAACCTCACTTTTGTGCTGCAACTTCACTATACAGCAACCTGTGAGAGTGTTGGGCCTAGCAAATGTAAAGCAGCAAGTTTTTCAAAGTGTCTGTTAAAAGTCTCACTATACTCCTAAAACCATGCATGCATGTGTCTGTACCTTTTCCTAGTGGCATCATATGTAAAAGAAACATACAAATACATGTATTCCAGTATTTTATACCTCTACCATCTTTATAGGTATAACACATGTGAGAATACATGTCCAAGCAGACACATACTTGAGTCATAAGACTACAAAATCCTTTAACCTTGACAGACTGCCCTTTCCATTTCATAGAGACACCTTAAATTATGCGGCATATTTGAAGTGTACATTTCCATAGTCCAATACGAGCTAACCTAATCACGAATCCTTCTACCAACAAGTCTTAAACCTCACTTCTGTGCTGCAGCTTCACTATTCAGCAACTACTGAGAGTGTTGGGCCTAGCAAATGCAAAGCAGCAAGTTTTTCAAAGTGTCTGTTAAAAGTGTCACTATACTCCTAAAAGCAAGCATGCATGTCTGTACCTTTTCCTAGTGGCATCATATGTAAAAGAAACATACAAATACATGTATACCAGTGTTTTATACCTCAACCATCTTTATAGGTATAACACATGTGACAATACATGTGCAAGCAGACATATACTTGAGTCATAAGACTACAAAGTCCCTTAACCTTGACAGACTGCACATTCCATTTCAAAGAGACACCTAAAATTATGCGGCGTATTCGTAGTGTACATTTGCATAGACCAATACGAGCTACACATATGAAAATACAAGTGCAAGTACATATATACCTTAGTCACTTGCACCATAATGCACTTTCAATATGCAGCGTACTACATCTGCACCTTTCCACACACTCATACAAACTACCATAATCACTAATCCATCTGCCAATCTACACATGTTACTTTGCACAAACTATTTCAAAAATCATTTAATTACAATAAAACAAACTACAATAGACATCTGTACATTTGATAACATATTTCAAACATTACACTACAAAGAGAGAAGCACTGCCTCATAATACATAACACACCTTATAAATTTCTTACTCACCTTTGAAATAGGTTTGCAGAATGTCAAGTATCACAAACTCATTAAAGATTTTCTTTTGCACACAATAAATGTCATGCAGCACTCTCAGCAAGGTGAAACCAGTAATGGCAAACTTTCCCTCTCTTTCTGCACACAAATAAATGTAAGTAGCAAATCACATTGCTTCCTACATTTTTTCAAATTGTGAAACATATTTCTATTGGTTAGACATATTAACCCTTGCTAACTATCTTCAAATAGTGCTCAAACTGGTCCTGTAATTTTCTGGAGTTGCGACTCCTTCGAGGTGCCGCAGTGTAGCATAGGGATGGAGTTGCAAATCCTTACAGGAGTTCAAAAACCTATTCCTAATAATACCAGTATACTTTTTTAACAACACACTAGTTCTACACATACAAATGACTTAGAAAACCTTAATTTAGTAACATATCACTTATATTTAAAGTTTCTATTTCACATTTTAAATCCACTGTAAAGTTTCAACCCTTCCCCCATTCTGCAGAATCCCAGTTTCCATAGTAACACTTTCTGCAACATTCAACTGTACTGGCAGGTCACAAGTTCACCATATGTTCAAGTTCAGCACACACGCTTACAAATGCAAACAGCAGGTGTGTTTGGCTTTTGAAAAATATTTCCTTATCCTATCTACTGTACCTTTCAAATATTTTTTAATAACCAATCAGAAACATGCTTCTTTAGGAAAGTAACATGCATGCTATTTTTGAGTGTACAATGTTCATGAACAGCCAATCACTTATCGGATTTTTCAAAAACAGCATCTTCTCCACCATTTTATATACCTCTTATTCTACCAACTGACTACCTCAGCTACAGATATCTTTTGATTACTTCCAGACATCCCTTCAAGATGCTTACAGTATGGATTGTAGGGCACAGCTATGTTTTCTGGTGCAAAAGGTATGCTGAACACACAGAGGTATTGACAAAGACCTAGCTTTGCAAAATGTGGATATTAAATGGATTGCACAGAGAGGATTAAAGTGGCACCAATGATGCCTTTGGTTAAAACCTTTTTGCATCTCCAACCCCCTGACCTCATGATTGTGCACTGTGGTGGTAATGACCTAGGCACATTGACTGGGGTAGGTCTGGAAATGCTAATGAAGGACACCTTCCCACAATTGATGTTGCTTTTGCCTCAAACTGTCTTTGTATACTCTAATATATGCCAAAGACAGAAATGGAAGTGGTCAAATCAATTCTGTCTACAGATTCGGAAAGCTAGAAAGAATGTCAATAAAGCTGTTTCTGCTTACCTCAGATACCATAGGATTTGTTCCATCTATAACAACAATCTACGTTTTGATATGGATGACATCTACAGAAGTGATGGAGTACACTTCATAGGTCAAGGGAACAGAGTCTTTCTCAACAACCTTAAGCTGTGCATCCGCACTTACATGTAGCTACAACAAACTCATAATGGAAACAAGGGCTCTTTTTAGAGCCACCCTATATCACAATTATGAATCTTATTTTTTTTTAAACATACATACTCTTTTTTATGGATTTGCGAACCGGTTGCGAATCTACAAAAGCATGAATTCAATGTACTACAACACAATGCACTTTTCAGGTTTAAGTTTTAATTTTTAATTTAATATATTTTTAGAAACTCTATCAAATTTAATCTTATTATTAACTTCAAACCCACTAACTCTATAAAGCAAGTTCACAAATGCAATACTACCTTCTAAATTATATACTATTAAATTATTTATTTGAGGTGGATCCGCGAATCCAACGCGACATTACATGGGTGGCCGTGCTGAGAGCTGTGATGGCATCGCGACTCCAAACATGAGAAAAAAAATACTCCCCAGTCTTATTACTGAAAGTCTGCCCCGGGGACCCCATCCCCCAAGGCACAGCCATTTAAAAAAAAAATAACCCACTTGCCCCCTCCCCCGGGCATTTTTTTATCCTGGGCACCCCATCCCCCAGGGCATGCCGTCATGTTGGTGACCACGGGGGAGCCCCTGTGGTCCCTGCCGGCTCCCCGCCTCCTGCAGGAGCCGGCATTGCTTTTGGACAAAGGGAGCTGTTGACAATCAGCTCCCTTTGCCCAAAAGCAATTTTGCTTTGCTTCATGGACGCGAGAGCAGGTTTCCTGCTCCCGCTTCCATGAAGCAAAGCAGTGTTTGCTATAGCAGGGCGGGAGCATAGCAAACTGCAATGTCCCGGGGGTGGGCACCCTGGGACATTGCTGGAGCCAGCCCTGGCGGGTGGCGGTCCCCAGGGCCAAGGAGGTCTCCTGGAGGGGGGGCTCGTGTGGCCCCCCTCCCTTAGTGTTTAAAGCCCCGGGGAGGTGGTGGTCCCCGGGGCCGGGAGTCTGCAACAGACTCCTGTATCCTAATTATTCAATGCCCCAGGGAGGTGGTGGTCCCCGGAGCAGTGTGGGAGGGCCTGCCAGGCCCCCCACCCATAATAAACAAAAGCCCCGGGGAGGAGGCGGTCCCCGGGGCTGCGGGAGCCCCTGCGGGCCCCAGCATAATAATGATGCATTGCTCCCGGGACCTGGCCCACCCGGGGGCTGAAAAGAAGCGAAGCAAGGGAGACAGCGCTTTGTTTTTTTTTACATTTCGGCGGGATTCGCGCACCCAGCGTGAATTCCGCCGAATATTTTTTTAAGTACATTTTGTTTTGGGCCCTGGGGATCCCTGTGGGACCCCCTGAGCAGGCCTAGGGGGTCAGGGTGCTTCTACCCTGCCCCCTTTTCTTGTTTTTTATCATTTTTGTACTGTTTTCTTGTGACTTGGTTCAACTGAGTCACAAGATGGTTGTCAACACTTCCTGCTTTGGAGTGTCGGCAGCCAATCAGAGTCAAGCTCGTGATCAGGAGGGTTCGCGGACCGCGGTCACCAGATATCGATATTGTTTTATTTTTGAATTTCTCAGGAACTACTTAACAGATTTACACTATTTAAAGCAAGGAGGGCACTCTGAACCAAGAGCCACCTCTCTGCCAAATGTGGTGTAATTCCGTTCAGCAGTTCGGGCTGTAGCTGCGACAAAAGGTTCCTATGGAAATTAACATGGAGAAAACGTGTTTTGCGACCCCCCTTTTTTCTCAGCCCCCGCTTGACGAATCACCCCGAAAATTTCAAGACAGGAGCCGACCAGAGCGCCCCAATTGTTTTGAAAATTTCGCGAAGATTCGTCAAACGGCGCCAAAGATATTGGCAAATCAACAAACACTTTTCCAATGGAAACTAGGTCCTAACTATAACTACCTACTGGCAACCGCCAGTAGGTAATATATATATATATATATAGCATGGAAGAGCATGGGACTCTTGAATCAAGATGAATTTAAATTCTTAAAAAATGACTATCCTGTCTTACCAATTATGTATTTACTACCTAAGGTACATAAAAGTATTGTTTGCCCACCAGGAAGACCAATAATTTCAGCCAAGCAGGGCTTGTTGGAAAATGTATCGGTGTATATAGACTCATTTTTACAGGAGCATGTGAGAAATCTCCCCTCATTCGTTCAGGATACTACAGACTTTTTAAAGCAAATACAGGAGTTTGATTGGTGCAGTGATTTTTTACTTATTGCATTAGATGTATCCAATTTGTATACTTCAATTCGACATGATGATGGCATAAGAGCTCTGAGTTACTTTTTAGATAGCAGACCAATTGAGATGTATACACACAATAAGATGCTCATTGACCTTACCAGATTTTGTTTGGATAATTACTATTTCTTGTTTGACCAAAGTGTATACCATCAAGTGAGAGGTGTAGTTATGGGGGCTAGCTTTTCCCCTAGCTACGCCTGCTTACATATGGGATGGTGGGAAAAGATGATATTAACAACTGAATTTTCTGAATACCTCTCCTACAATATAGTGAAATGGGTCCGCTATATTGACGACCTCTTTGTAGATTGGCGAGGGGATAAAAACAGTGCAGATGAGTTCATATCCAAACTGAACATTAATGATCTTAACTTACATTTCACTCACGATATCAGTGATAGGTACATCACCTTCCTGGATGTGGAAGTATTTGTTGCAAACGGAAAGTTGGAAACCAGGTTGCACCGGAAAGCGACCGCGGGCAACACAATACTTCACTCATCGAGTTTTCATCCGAAGCACACCATCTGCAGCATCCCCTATGGGGAGATGCTGCAGATTCGGAGAATATGTAGTAGGGATGAGGACCTAGTGGTTGCCCAACAGCAATGCAAGGAGAGATTTCGAGAGAGAGGATATGCTAATCACATAATAGATGATGCGATAAAGCGTACCAGGTCTATGTCTCGCACTGATCTCCTAAATAAACATCCTAGAGTCAAGAATTTTCAGGCTATCACCAACACCAAAGAGGGTAGCAACAGCAGCAGTCCGAGGCTCATTCTCACGTACAATAGACAAAAGGATAGCCTATATAGAATACTAAAGAAGAATTGGCATCTGATTCGGGGGGAACCCGCTTTGGAGGAGAGTATACCACGCGCTCCCATGGTTACCTATAGAAGGGCTCCCAGCACCAGGGATCTGGTAGTAAACAACAGCCCAGAAGTTAAATCTAAGAGTAGCTGGCTAATGAACCGCAAGGGTTTCTTTAAGTGCCAAATGTGCAAGGCCTGCAAACATGGAGTTAATAAAACTTCTTACATCTCTCCATTTAAATACAGGCCTTGCATTATTGACAAATGGTTGACTTGTAAGTCCGATCATGCAGTTTACGTGTTGGAGTGCTCTTGTGGACTGCAGTATGTGGGCAGCACAAAACTGCAGGTCCACAAGAGAGTGCTCCAGCACTTAAGGGTCATCACAAACTCAGATGAATCCTATCCAGTTGCACAGCATTTTAAGGAGGTCCATTCGAATGACCTGCAACAATTAAAATACTTTGTGATAGACAGTGTTCTTTCCCATAGACGCAGTGGCAATAGGGAGGCAACTCTCAGGCGTCTGGAGACCAAGTATATCTTGGAATTGGATTGCAAAAGTCCAAACGGTTTGAACACGACTGAGGATTTGTATACATGGCTCTGAGCATGTCTGCATAGAGTAGTGGATGGCACTTCGATTATCATGATTTTCTCACATTTGTACATAATTTGTTTTTAATGGATTCCACTTGGAACCATTTATTGATTTGATGTGACTAATTCCCTTGGCCAATCGGGCCACCCTCTCCCATTGGTTGTTTCCGATTTTCGGTGGCTTAGGATGAGCTGGATCAGTCATCCGAGGCAGGCCGAATACAAATGTATTGTACATGTATTAACGTTTTTAACAATGTCCAATTGTGGACATCACACTTATGCACTTTAGCACCAGGTTGCACATAGGCACTTATGGATTAAGTACGGCAGTTGTTTGATTTTATTGTTAAATTTGCACTAATGAAAGCGTCTTTTTGCACAGTACATATGGTATGTTAACCGACATGGTATAACAATGTGACATGACTGTAAGCGGAGATCAGTGTCATTTACAAAGTTACAGGCAGCAGTGGCAGAACACTAAGAGTATCCAACATGAATGTTTTTAATGGTACAATGTATTTAAACAAGTATTAATTCCAGTGAGCCTGTCATGTTGCACTGTCAATTGCGTTATTTGCACTATTTTGCATTATTTGCAAACATACATATGATACCCAGAATTGATAATAATTTTGAGATGACAGGAGGTCATACTGAAAACAGCATGTTTTGCACAGGATTAGGAGCAGTTTAATCTGTCTTATATTACCGGGGACTGCTAAACTGCTTTAATACAGCACAGATCAATGCGTAATTTGCACAAAGGTTATCAGTATTCAAAACTGTTAAATTTTAGATCTGTGAATTATTTCTGTACTGTTTGAGGCGCTTTTGCACAGATTGCTAAATGGTATTTAAACCGGCATGTGTTTATGTGTTAAATCAAAACAAAAATTAATATGCAAATATAACATAATCTTTGCTGTACGAAAGCAGACGGGAAGTCTGTTTTCAGTTCTTTTTGTTGCACTGTCACTTTAAAAGTTAGAGGAAACACGAGTACGTCATGTGATCAAGGCCTCTAGGGGCTGAAATGCGTCATGGCGGAATTGCACTGAATTTAATAAACCTACTTGCATGAAGGAAACTGGTGTCCGTTCCGTTTCTAACTCAGGATTGCGGAGTTATGTAGATTTGGTGAATTGTGGATATATATATATATATATATATATATATATTCACTGAAAAAACCAAAGGTTTCAGGGACATTATAGTTAGGAAATAGAATTTAGAAAACCTTACAAATTCACTGAAAAAAACAACTGGCGCCAGGAAATGGAAGCATTGCGAAACAGGCTCTTGCAGACAGGATGACACCTCTGGAATTCTTGAGCATTTAAACAGAGATTCCCGACATTCTCAAAAATTAGAAATGTTATCTGGTTGATGGACTGAAGTTCTTGAATGAACTGTACTGCTGCAGACACCTTATAGTTTACAGTATTAATGGTACTCTTATGATCTACTCATCTTGTTTCAGCTTCTCTAATTTTTATGATGTAAGACTAAAAAAATGTATGTAGCAGATACATAGCTCAGCATTTTATGTAATAGATACATAACTCAGTATCAATAGTTGTAAATTGGATGGTGGGATTTTTTCTTCCTTTTTATGAGTTGTTTATGTATTCTTCCTTTAGTTTTGTGTAGTTTACAGTTAGAGCAATTATAGTTAGTGTAGTGTACAGTAAGTACAGTTCAAACATGGGAAGGAACCTCTTTTTGGGCTCTCAGAGTGATTCACAGGAATTCATGTTTTGATTTCTTAGTTGGTATTAGCAATTACTTTAAAAGTCCTGCTGCGTTTTATGGTTATATTGATTCATCCTTAAAAATTGCTCCTAATTCCCCATCTGCGTCAATCAGATCTCCGCTTTTTTTAGTTATTTGTTTAATTTTGGAACTGTGCACTGAGTAAGCTGGTGCGTTTTTCCATGTTCTTTTATTGCGTTTGAGATTGGGTCTAGCAAGCGTGTGCACCATGGCACACAGGAAGCTGCTCACGGCAGAAAGTGTTTAGAGCTAGCATTACAAAAGTGACGGTCTTCATAGTGCAAACGATGTCCACAATATACCCCATAAGGCCAACATTATGCCAGCAGTGGGCTCCAGAATACCAATGAAACATACAATATACCATGGATGGCCAGGATTATGCCTGAATTACGCACTATAAAGCAAAGGATGCTTACAGTATACCTTGAGAGGCCTCCATTATGCCAGCACTGGACTCCATTAAGTAAGTTGTTAGAGATGGCCTCTGTATTGTGGGGGCATCAGATCCAATGGGTGTAGATGGATGCATGTAGTTGGAACACTGCCCATTCTGAGGGGCAGCAAACCAGCACAGTTTACACACAGACATACAAGCACACACACACATGCAAACAGCATACAGACATCCACGCACACACAACCATAAACACAGAAGAAGATATGTGCACTCACCCACACAAATGCTGACATACACGCGAATGTACACAGTCCACACCTTCTATACCTATAATTATGAGGACAGGCCATTAACCGTAATGAAGTGTGCAATTATAATTCAAACTGCACATGCACTTTGATAGTAGGGTAGGTTATAAAGTGGACCAAGGCAAAAATAACTGCACTATTAGTTTTTTGATACACTCACTCGAAAGTGCCTAAACACACTACCTGGACCGCTACTCCTAACGCACAGGTCTTCACAAAGATAGTGTTTGTCTGGTTCTGTCAGAGTTTACCCATGCTATGAGGACCAATCCGGTCATCACGGTGTGGGTTATACATGCCCACACACACACACACACACACACACACACACACGCACACAAGCGCACACACACACACACACTATGATTTACAGTGCAGGGTCTGAAATGCTGTCAATCATGGTACATCAGTTGCTGATTATTGCTTGTCCGTGGTGCAGGACGCTTGTTGTGAATCATGCTTTGAATAGAGTACTCACCACTAGTTGGCTAGCCTGTCTGTCTAAGACACCATTTTCCTGTATGATGACCTTGACCCAGACTCACTCACTGTCCAGTCTAGTCGAATCCTCTTTGTGGCAGACCTAGGTGTGCATTAGCAATAGACGCTTTAATACTACAGTTTTTAAGGAAATATTTCTGTTCAATACAAAGTAAAAATACATGAAAGACATGGCAAAAATTGTCTGTGACTGCCTTTGCATGTGTTAGCACATTAAGGCAAGATGTGTTGAGTTTGCCAATGCTTCCTTTGATTTCCAAGTGTTCAGTTTTACCTGATTTTATTCACAGAATATGGGAATGTGGGCCAGTGGGTGATGGAATGGTCTGCCCCCATCTTCACACAGATAACATTTTCAGTACAATATGTAGTCAATTTTCAATTTCAAAATGGATACTGCTGCCACTTTTAGATGGTGAATGATCACTGATATGGAATTATGTCTGTACAAATAATTTAACGGGATGCCCTTGTACTTTGTCAGGTGTAAAGTACTTAAGGTTTATGGGATGGCAGTGAACACACTTTACTATTTTGGGGTATAGCGCATTTGCATTTTTTGTTAAAGTATGCGCACACTTTATTTTTTGGGACACATCATGCTAGCACATTACTTTTTCAGGGCTGGGAAGTAATCCACATATGAATTGTTGCACTCAAACACATAAGAAAAACAAAAAGCATTTATAGAGCATGCCCAATTGTTGGCATTCATCAGTCATCATGTCATTGTGGTATTTAGGACCCACCTGCCACTGAAATAAAAAGAAGGGTAAAATTAGGATATACATGACCTGATTTAGACTATGGCGAATGGGTACATCATCTGCTTTATTACAAGTGCATTGGGAAATAACCCTATGTATGAAAATGCCCCTTTGTGCATGATAACCCTAATTTTTGGACTGATGCTGCTGTTTCCTAGACTCTATGCACTGGGACTCTGCTAACCTGCAGTGCATGCGCTCTAACCCCAAAAACATGTTGAAATTGGCTATACTCCTCATTGGCACATTTTAACTTAACTATAAATCCCTATTATATGGTAAAAAATGTACCCAAGGCCTGTGAGTTACATTTCAGTAGGGGACTGCAGCACATACTGTGCCACCACTAAAGTGGTAATGCAGAACATGACTGCAGGCCTACCACCAGTAACCTGGCTGTGCAGGTTTAAACTGCAAATTCGACCTGCCAAAATAACCTCTTTTGTAGCTGACCGGCCTGAGCCCCCCTTTTCAATAGTAATAAGTCACCCATAAGTTGGCAATAAGTAGGCATAATGCCCAAGAAAGCAGGGTATCTGGTATCTAAAAGTAGGACGGGTAAACATTTAATATAAAAGATTCCCTAGAGTGATAAAGCCCCAAAGGCTTAGCTGCTCTATAGGAATGCTTTGGGAGATAATATTAAAATAAATAAAGTTATCTCCACCTAGGACCCAGCTAAAAAGTTAATTCTTGTACTTTTTAAAATATTTATTGCAAATCCAGTTCATTGGTAAAATCAGATTTGCACCAAATAGTTTATAAAAATTACTTTTAAAAAGTCACATTTGCCTGCCTAAAGTCTCAACAAGCATGTTTGCATGAGCTTCCAACTGTCACCCAGGAGCTGAATAGCTCCTTAATGAGGCATGAACTTGCTTCCAGAGGTGAGACAATGCCCTTGGGTGTGGGGAGAAGTTGACCTTCCCTTGACAGGATGCCCTGGGGCCTGTGCCCAGCCCCTTACATTTCTTTAAATGATGCCTATCCTGTCACTGACAAATGTAGCTCACACCTCAGCCAGCCTCCCTTTTCTGTTCTTAGTCACGCTGGCTCCAAACCCAGTGGGAAGGGGTGCTGTCCCAGAGCTAATTTACAGTGACCTGAGGGAGGGTCTGCCCATTTTGATACTCTCAATACTGGGTGGGCAAAGGGGAGCACAGCATAGGGGAAGAAATGTGTAGAAAGAAAGTGTAGTATGGAATTTTTTGCTACAAGGCAAACAGGAGCTGCTGCAAAAGTCGGTGGGGATACCCCTGGGACCTTTGGTCCGTATTGGTTAGGTAGGACCAGGAGTCACCCCCACCCATAAGCTAATGCCAGACATAAAATTGACCCCTCTGCGTACCTTCTTCAGAACACTACTGTACTGTGGAAGACAAAAGAAGGACTTCTCCTGCTGTTTTAACCTGTGAGAAGAACTGTAAGGGCTGGCATGCTTCCACTTGTATCCAAGACAAAGAAGTGGGCTCCATGGGCCAATTGGTTGACTTCCTGTTAAACTAAAGGGGCACAAAAACTGCAAATATCCTGCTTTCCCAAAAGAACCCAGATGACTAGGACCTGTCCTAAGTGCTGCTGGTGGCTTGTTTTGGAGTGAGTTCTGGCCGCCAAGTGCTGTGCCTGAAGTCCTTGAATCCTCTGCTGGTGTCAGAGTGTACTCATCCTGCATAAACCTAGGACTAAGAAACTTTTTGCTGCCTTTTTTGGTAAAGATCCATGATGAATCAGGGCCAAACTGCTAGCCAATCCACGAGGGTGCATCAACTGGTGGGCCTGACTTCGTTGCAGCTCCCATATACATCTTCCTGTGCATCAGCAAATACAATTCAGCATGCCTGGGCTGACCAGCATTCAATGATGTCAAAACCCGTTTGGCTACAGCCTACATCCTTGCCCTGCAGAGGAAATCCGACTTCCAGAAAAGAGTCTAAGTCCGTAGGCAGAAAGCTTCACCGGGCCTGATGCCAAACAGGTCTGAACTTTGCCCGTTCTGAACTTATCCTGTCTTCATCAACAGCTTTCCCAAGGCCTCGTACTTCGTCAACCCACTGTTGGCAAGCTCGTCTTTGGACCCAGCCTGCAGCCTGCAGCCTGCAGCCTTGCCCTACTAAGGACTCTATCTTCTTTAAAATATTCTGAATGTGAAGGTAACTCTTTGACAAGGACCAACCTGGTCCTTGTATCCAACTAATGCTCCATCGTGGTCAGCCTTAGACCTTACCCTTGTCCTGCTCTAATGTGACCAGTTGCCTGCAGTTGGCGCTTAGAAGATTTTGGTTCTTATTTTATTTAAAATGTTAAAATTCATTTCTTCAGTTCCCCTTATTGGATTTTTGACATTTGGTGCCATTTTGTTCATTACATTATTCTCTTTTTTTTGTTTTTTACTTTTGAACTTCTTTGGTATTTCTAAATGCTTTACACATTTTTTTAAGTCACACCTGACTGCTCTGTGCCATAGCTACCAGGGGTGAGGCTCAGATTCAAATTACTGAAACCTTTACTGGACCTAACACAAATAGTGCCATTATTACACATGGTGGACTACCATCCACCCGTATCTAGGCATTCCTGTTTTTAATTTCTATTTGTTGCAAATTCCGGTAGGGTTAGTCCAGTGTTCTCAGATGTTTAACCCCTTGTGTGCGCAGGACGGCTTGAAATAATCTGTGCACACAGTGGGTGTGTGAGTAGGACGGCTCCCCGCTGTCCTCACACATGAGGTTGGCTGCCCCCTAGAGGCCCCCACCAGGGATGGCAGCTGAAGCACTTCTACTGCCAGCTCCGACCCCCTGCCCGTTGGCATCTGATGAAGTCAGAGCGTGCACAGCGTGCCAACATCATCAGACGCTGCCACGGACATGCTGGAAGCCATTAGACATATTTTTGGTTAGTCCTTCTCCTGGGGTGGCGTTTTAGGGTCCATGAAGACACAGGGTGAAAGGAAAGAGTTTTTTTCTCTCCCTGTGTCTGTATGTACTGGATTCCTTCTTCACGAACGCGAGTGGGGCCACGATCATGGAGCAGGAATCCAGCCCTCTGGACCAACAGGGATTTTTTTATCTTTTGTTTAGGTAGTGACCACTTAGGCAAGGGACGCTCACCTTGGACATAGTGTAATCCATGCTTTGGCCCTCCCCCAGCGCTAGTTTGGTCATTTTTCTTCAGCTGATCTTCCCCCGTGGGGGTGGGGGGTGGGGGTCAAAGCCCACTAGACGCCAGGGATTCTTTTTTTGGTCCATAGCAGGGAGCGAACCCTTCGGCAAGGGTCCCTCCCCTGGGGCATATTTATTATTTGTGTCCCCCCCCCCCACCCCAGGGCTAGTTCAGATAATTTTTTTTTATGATCTTCCCTCCAAGGGAGGCGCCAAAACCCACTAGATGCCAGCGATGACTTATTTTGTCAATTGAAAGGCACGTCCCCTTGGGCAAGGGTTCTTCCCCTTTAGTGGGAAAATAAATTGGTATAGTTTTGGTCATTTTCTGACCCCCGGGGGCAGATTAGCCATAAATTTAGGCCAATCTGCCTCCAATGGGGGCAGAAAGACACTAGACACCAGGGTTTTGAAAATGTATATGTCAGGGAGTGGCCCCTTGGGCAAGGGTCGCTCCCCTTTATTGGAGCAATATTTTGGCCTATGTCTGCCCTCCCTAGGGGCAGATCGGCCATATTTTTAACCCCATCTGCCCCCAAGGTGGCGGAAAACCACTAGACACAAGGGAAAATTTCAGTGTGTGTGTGAACTGGAGTTCAGCTGACGGTCTGCATACACTGGCGTTTGGCTAGTTGTGCGTGTACTGGTGTTTGGTTGGCTGTCAGAGTAATGGAATTTGGCTGGCAGTGTGTGTAGACTGACGCTTGAATGGCAGTGTGTGTGGACTGGCACTTGGCTGGCAGTGTGTGTGAACTGGCACTTGGCTGGCAGTGTGTGTGGACTGGCGTTTGACTGATGGTGTGTTTGAACTGGGGATTTTGCTGGCAGCGTGTTGACTGGCTTCTGGCTGGGAATGTGTGTGGATGGCATTTGGATGGTGATGGGCAGACTTTATAGTGTTTTATAATATCAATTGCTTTAGTTCTTGTCATCATTTGCATTTGTGATCGTAATGTTTTATTTCTCCTTTTTATTCTAGTACACAGTTTTTGATTTCCTGTGCTGCAACTCCAGTTCACGATTTGTGTAGTTGCATGTGTTTGGTAAGAATACTTTTTTGTACTGGTTTCTCCAAATGAGTATCATTGCCCTGCATGAATGCGTTTTTTGTAAATGGTGTGATAACAGCAGCATATTTAGCTATTGTGGGTAAAATTCTCCTTAGATTTGTGAACAATGTGTATTGTATTGCCTTGTGTGTAATTTTCTTTTGTTTTTCCTTTCTTGTAGGATATTGTTGGTGCTTGCTGTGTCTGTGCAGAGTAGGTGCAGGCGATCATGAGCCTAGCTGTCTCTGGCAAGTGAGTGGTATTGAATTTGAGTATATAGGTTTGTGTCTGCTTTGTATTCATTGACTCTTTATTCCAGATTACTATATGCCAGTAGTTTTACTTTCTGTTTGATAAAGCCACACTTTATTTATTACATATTTTACACAGTGTTGATTATTGTTGACTTATTTGTCGTGTTTTTATTATTAAGGATTATGGCTGGCTGCAGGATTACCACTCAGCAGGTTGTTGGTACGCTTCCCGAATCTTCCTCTGACCATGATTATGAGACTGACTCTGCATCTGAGGCAGAGGAGGAAGTCCAAGATTCTGGCAGTGAATTTTCTGCCTGAGAGGAATCATCTGATAATAAAGCCACTCTCTTTCTTTAAAATAATTTTTAAAATTGATTTTACAAAATTCACCCTAGACCCACCCGCCCCCACAGCTGGTGACGCAGCATAAATGTATACAATAATTCATTCATGAACCATGGCTTCCATAAACAAATTACTATACATATAATCACAAAAAATTCTCACTTTGTATACAACAAAACAGAAAGAAAAAAAAGCCCCAAAAAAACAAAGACCAGAACCCCGCCCCCCCTCCGAAAGTGCTCAGTGCAAAAAAACATAAATGTCTATCTCTCCAGGCTAAGCACTATCTCCTCCCGATAGCTTCCAACCCACTCTATCAGGGAAGGTAGTCAGGCATCAGCCCTTCTGCTATGCCCAACTACCTTTTCTCATATATACAGCTTATTCTAAATTATAATCTGCCTAAAATACTGCCATAGATATAAAAATCTGATCTCGTTAATATCCTGACCGATCTTCCCCCGATAATCCTAGTAAGATCACAGCAGATGATAGGGATGTTAATTTCCTCCCAGAAAAACCTAGAGATTTCTTTTTTCAAATGTCCTAGCTCACCGCAAGAAGCAAAAATATGTACAATATGAGCCTTATGTAGTGTGCATCGTGGGCAGAATGTTCCGTTTACCCACCCTCTATTTTGCAATCTTATCCGGTGTATAATAAAGGAAAAAAACACGTCTCATAATACTGTGCTTGTAGTCGAGCAGAAACTAAAATAGATTGTGCCAAGTCAAAAGATTGAAAAAACTTTATATCATTTATCCCCACCATCTCCTGCCACTTCTGTGAGTATTTATCCATATTATGAATCATGGCGGAATTGAGAAACCCGTAAATTACCCCGACTGAACATTGTCTTAAACTCAGTAATCTATCAATGGTCTCAGAACTTGCGAAACCCACAGGGCCACCCCCTTTGTGTAACAAAAAAATTCTTTATGCAAGTATTTAAAAAAATCCTTCTACCCAATATTAAATTCCTTTTTCAGGTCATCGAAAGAGATTATACCCGAGGGGGAAAAAAAAACACCCCACCCTACACAACCCTGCCTGAACCCAATTACTCATAAGTTGATCCCTAAAATCACTGGTAAATTTACATTTTTAGCCAGGGGCGTATAAAAATTCAATCTGCTGATCCCTAACCCTCTACGCACGGAACTCCATATCTTATAAACTCCATGAAGGGTCTTAAAACGTACCTGTAATTTAGTTGTAGCCATAAATACCCCCAAGCCTTTTTCCTGATTAAAAGTTCTTACGGAGAGTGTACTCGATCTATTATCCCACTGTCAGAACCTTCTTGCAACAAAACTACACTGTGTAACAGCATAATGGCCCAATAATACAGTTTCAAATTAGGGAGCGCCCACCCTCCTCTTTTTAGAAAAACAACAATTTTTGCTGAAGACCAAGAGCTCGGAGGCCTGCCTCCAGTAAAAATGTGATTGAATAACTTGCTCATGCAATCCTTAAGCTGAGGAGCAAATACCCGATAAAAGTCCGTCAGGATGCAGCCAGAGCCAGAGTCAGTGCCACCCCCAAGGCTGTTCAATACAAGCAGGAACTCTACCCACAGTGGGTAACTTTCTAGCTGTTCCTGATCCTCCGTGAAGTATTTATCATGTGGGATTAGATTTCATATATTCCCTAAACTCACTAAACTCCCCCGTGTTATCCAAATATAGGGATTGATAATATTTTGTAAATGCTTCCCTAGTTTTAACTGGATCTGTTACCCGTCCTACCAGTGGATCATTGATCTCCCAGACTACATTTAGCATATTCTGTTGTCTAGTTCATATAGCGAGGTGATGACCTATCTGCTCGATATATTCATATGATTTCTCCTTCCAAACTGTGGGTTTATCCGCAGCTTTTTTCACCAAAATTTCTGTAATGGCGTATTCGGAGACAGTCACCTCTAATTGAACATTGCCCAAATCACCCCCTTATTGTGTGGCAGTGACCAAACCCTCTAATGCTGAGGCTAAAATGGCCTGAAGGTCCTGTAACATTTGTCTACCTTGCTTATTATATTTCAAAGAGAACCTCAGTGTTTCCCCTCGGATTATCTCCTTCAAGGCATCCCAGACCATATCTATTGACGTGCTCCCCAAATTATCCCCCAAGAACATAGGGATCCACTTTATCATATGGGTACAATACTCTTCATTTAACAAAAGGGCACGTTCAAAAGTCCAAGCCATCTCCTTTGGTTTAAGGTCGGCCCCCTTTAGCTCTACCACTAACGGATTATCCAAAAGAATACGTGGCGCTTTTTCAATAACACAATCATGGATTAAGGAACTAGACACAAACACATAGTCCAAGCGGGCATGCGATAAATGAAGAGCAGAAAAAAAGGTAAACCCTGGATCTAAAGGCCTTAGAATATTCCATATATCTACCAAACCTTGATTTCGACAAAAGCCCCTCACTGCCTGAAATACCTTTGGTTTCTTCCTCCCCCACCAAAACAGAGGCAATCAGGCCCCAGCCTGAGCCTGAGTGAGAATATATGATGCTACGCCATCTCTGTCCTTCCCCCCTGCCCCGCCAGACTCTCCAAATATGATATACATTTGAAAATATTGACTATACTGTATTGGCTTCCTCACTTATCTAGTACTACCGGACCCCCATCCAAAATTTCTTTTAAATATGTCTGGGCCTGGATCTCTGAAGTAAATCTATGGATCAGCCACTTAAAAACAATCTTTAACCATGCAGGATTCTGTAAATACACCTCTGCCCCAACTTTCTGGAAGGGAGCAAAACGATGTCTTAATCACCATCTACTTTCCACTGTGGCATGAGCAAAGTCAGGCTTGGAAAAGAAAGATAATCCGTCAAAATCACTTTTAGCATTTGGATGTGGCAAGTCATAAACAGATTGCCGTAATAAAAAATTTCCGAAGTACACCAAAATTGCACGTGGTCGAACAGGCTCGCTGACAGATTTCTTTGTCAACATCATTGGAAATTGGTGGGCACTTTGGACTTACTTATCCCAGTTCCATGAAGACAGCTCAGGAAAGGCACCTTTCAAGAGGGATACTGCATATGTTCTAGTATCATTTCCCTCTACCCCTTCACATACTCTCATAAATCTTAGGTTATTACGACGTTGCCTATTTTTGTAGTCTCCCACCTTCCACATAACATCAGTCAGGACCCCCTCCTCCAAAGAACCCTAGGTCTTCAAAGCGGGTACTTCAGTTTCAAGGACTTCTGTTCGGCTTTCCACTATGCCAATTCTCGCAGCGATATCAGCGCAAGTTTTGCCAATTTTTCTAACAGTACCTTGTAGTTTTTTGGCTACAAGACACGCTCGCCGATTATCTCTCTTCACTTCCTCCTGAAAGTGTTTTAGCAATTGAAAAATCATTGCCAGTGAGGGTTTCCCAGGTTTCCCAGTGCCTTTTAGACCCTGATCAGCCTTTTGACCTCTTTCTCTCCTCTTTCCTCCTAAGGATGCATTACCTGTATAACCGAGTAGTCCCCTCTTAAATTCCCCAGGCTACCTTTATCAAGTGCTTCTAGAGGGGATTTTTCCATCTTTTTTTCCCCTTATAGTATAAGATCTTCTTTGTTGAGTCAAGCAAGTCACATCTTCATGGCCACTACTACTACTCAGCTGTGAGGCCCCTTCCCCACTTGTCACCAAAATGCTTGCGTCTGAGACATCAGAGTCATCTGTAAGGGAAAAAAGCTTCTCCATCATATCCGGGGTCAAACACATTTCCTCAGGACTTTTTCCCATTATCCTCTGGGTATTTGTCTCTCCAGGCACTGAGGTTTTTAGATATTGTCTCCCTCTTCCCTGACTGCCTTGCCCACCTCTACAGCCCTGGTTAGGGAGACTGCCCCGAGTGCCATCTCTATACCTTTGCCTGACGAATCCACTGTTGGAGGTACTTCCAGAATAGTCACCACATTATGCAATAGCTAGGGACCAGCATCAGCTTCTTGAGTTTCTCCCAAGTCTCTACTTTCACTCGAGGGGGGGGAGAGATGGCAAAATATTTTGGCCCTGATCATTGGGGCTGACACCCAGGGAAACCTGAGCTTCTACTTCCACTTTATTTTTTTTATTTATGAAGTTTTATAAAGCGCGAACATGACCAAAATGTTGGTGTCAAAGCGCTGTACAATCTAATAAATAGCATCAAATATACAAGGAGCAAAATATAGAATATACAGCATGAAAAGGTAATACAAAGAGACATAGTGAAAACACCAGCAAAGAAATCAAATTGGAAACGATAGTTGCCTCAGATAGGAAGGAGATTATTCAGTAGTCTCATTTTTACTTCGTTTTTTAAAAGAGCGAATGAAGGGATGGTTCTGATCTCTAGGGGAAGAGAGTTCCAAATTCTTGGGGCAATTCCAGAGAAAGATCTCTTATAGGTTTTCCTATTGTAAACATTTTGGGGTTTTAGCAGTAGGGAGCATGTACTACGAAAAGCTCTATTCCTTCTGGATAGAACCAGTTTCTGAGCCAGGGAGTGAGGAGTGTTGTGGTGGATGGCTTTGTACGTCATGCATGCTATTTTTAGGTGGATCATAGATTCATAAGGTAGCCAGTCCAGAGAGTGGAGGGCTGGAGTGATGTGAACATTTTTCTTTATGCCTGTGATGAGCCGTGCAGCCGCATTGAGGGTAGCCCTCAGCGGTGCTAGGTTTTTTTTCGGTATGCCAACGAGGGTAGCATTCCCATAGTCAAGTTTGGAGATCACGAGAGCCTGAACCGCCATCTTGAGCTCTGCATTGGGCAGGAAAGGATTTTGTTTTCTTAAGACGTAAAGATGAAAATTTGCCCCTCTGGTTGTGGAGCTGATGTGGTTCAGCATGGAGAGGTTGTTGTCTAGTGTCATTCCTAGGGATTTTGCTGAATCAACGATATGTGGGGTACAGTTCAACGTGGTGAGTAGTGGGAGCCAGTCTTTGATGTTAGAGGTGGGGTTGGGAGGCGAGATTAATAGGAATTCGATTTTGAGGGCGTTAAGTTTGAGGTGGTTAAGTGTTAACCAGTCTTGAGTTTTGTTCAAGATGTTATTGAGAGTGCTGATGTCGTTGGGGAAGTAATATTCATGTACAATTGCGTATCATCAGCGTACATATGGTAGAAGATGTTGGAGTGTTTAAAGATTTCAGTCAAGTGTACCATGTAAAGATTAAACAGGGTGGGGGAAAGTGAAGATCCTTGGGGAACGCCGATAGTGACCGGTGTCTGATCGGATAAGTCATGATTGATTAGGACTCGTTGACATCTGTTTTGTAGGAATGAGCAGAACCATTTTAAGACAGTACCAGAGAGACCCATCCTAAGTTCTAAGAGGTTCAGGAGGGTTTTATGTTTGACTGTGTCAAACGCTGCTGATAGGTCGAGAAGGATTAAAAGACAGGATTCATTATGATCGAGAAAGCGTAAAGCATCGTCGACAATGTGGCCCATGGCGGTTTCAGTACTGTGACCTAGTCTGAAACCAGATTGGCAGTGTTCGAGGAGTTGGAGCTGGTCAATGTGATTGCAAAGTTGTTGATGAACACATCATTGTCAATACGTGGAGCCCCTGCCCCAGAAGGAGAAAATAGATTAACAATTAGGGGTTGCGACCACCCTACTTTCTTGGCTGAGTCTGATCTATCCTTACCGGGTCGAAGATCCCCTTTCTTTTCTCCGGTTCTATTGTCTGCAGCTACCACTCGACGGGGCTGGGAAACCATCAGGGCAGGCACCACCGAAGGCACAGGTCAGTTGCCTACCACTTTTACCCCTCCGTGCGGTCATGACTTCAGTCATAGAATCTCTCCAGCACACTGGCCGAAACAGAAGCACCTTCCAGTTTACAGAAACTAACAAGTGCACAGGATCAACAGTGGCAGCTGCCGTCACTGACAATAGTAGCCATCCGAGCACTTTCCACCTCCCACAGCCAGCTCCAATCTTCCAGCCGCGGATTCGACCACAGCGTTCAACTTCCAGGGTCCTCGCGCTGGGACAACCTCCACACCGCATACTATCAAGCAACAACGTCTGCTGGACGGGGCACAAGGGAGACGAAGCGAATAGTGATCTCACTGACGCCATCTTGCCCACGGTTTAAAGCCACTCTCAGTGCAGAGGAAGTGCCTCTTTTAGAGGAAGACACTGATCTGCCAATAGTGCAGCAAGAGGCATCTGGATTGCAGCCTGGGGCTGAAAGGCTACCCATTGGAAGTGCTGAACTCTGAGTTACCCCAAACATGGTGCAGCCGGTGCTGCACCCTTTACTGGTGTCGCAGGGTGTAGAGTGAATGCTGAAAACTTGTTTGCATATAAAGTTCTTTCAGTTGTTTATGGACAATGTATTTTTGGATGAAATTTTTGAGGAGACTCATTTGTATGCTAAACAGTATTTGAGGGAAAACAGTGGCAGACTTAAGCCCGCTCTAAAGCTACCCGGTGGACTCCAACAAATCATGTTGAGCTGAATTAGTTCTGGGGTTTAACTTTTTTATTGGATTGATAAGGAAGCCGTTGCTTGCTTCATATTGGTCTACTAGTCTCTTGATGGCAACTGCTATATTTTCTACAACCATGAGTCATGATCAGTATTTGCTTCTGGTTTGGATGCTGCATTTTATAGATAATGCCTCAACATTGCCATGGGATCACCCTGATTGTGATAGTCTCTTCAAGATTCGGCCTGTCCTTGATCATTTTCTAGATCGCTTTTCAGAAATCTATGTTCCAGGGAAAGAAATAGCTTTGGATGAGTCTTTGGTCCTGTTCAAGGGCCATATGTTTTTTTAGGCAGTACATTCCTAGCAAGAGGGCACGTTATAGAATATAGATGTATATGCTGTCTGAGAGTAGTACTGGATATGTCTATATGTCTAGGAGAGGTGTGGTGCAGCGGCCAGGGCAGCTGTCTTCGGAGCACAGGGTCACGGTTCGGACCCCGGCTCCGGCGGCAGCTCAGCTCAGCACCATGTGACTCTGGGCAATAGCTCACTTAATTTCCACGACGGCCCCCAGCGCCTTGAGACCCGTAAGGGTGAGTAGTTCGCGCTTTACAAATACGGATTTAGATTTATATTTTCAGGGCGTATATTTTTGGTATAATTTCAGGGTGTACGTTGGTAGGGATTCCACTATTAACCCCCCTGGTTGTCTGTTCACTTTTGGAGTCAGTGAGAAAATTGTGTGGGAACTTGGTGGAGGACTTTTTAACAAAGGGCGCCATTGATACATAGATAACACCTCTACACTGGTGTGCAATTGTTCAAGGAATTGTTCAAAGTAGACATTGTTGCATGTGGTACAATCTGCTATAACTGTAAAGAGCTTGTTTGTAAAATACTGCAGAGAGGTGACATTTTCAGACAGGAGTGATGTTTACATGCTGACTACCATTCATGATGAAAGTAATTCACCCGTGACTGTTTGGGGTCAGGTTGCTGAAGTGCACAAACCTGTGTGCATTTTAGACTACAAGAAGCACATGGGTGGTGTAAGTAGAGTAGATCAGAGGTTGGAGCCTTACGGTGCTGTTCGTAAGTCATACATTTGGTATACGAAGTTGACTGTCCATCTGTTTCATTTGGCAACCTTCAATGATTTTGTTGTATTAAAGCATTGTTCTCCAGATTCAAAGATGACTTTTGTTCAGTTTCAGCAGGCTGTGATAGGCAGCCTTGTTGTAGAGGAGCAGGCAAGTGTTTCTAGAGTTGGAGTGGTGGAGGATATGGCTAGATTGAAAGATTGCCACTTTCCTGATTACATTCCGCCCACGCCCAAAAATGACTTTCCCTGTAGGACATGTAGAGTATGTGTCCAAACAGGCATCCAGAAGGAGAGTCGTATGTACTGCCCAAGTGTCCTTCTAAGCTTGGGCTATGTGTGCCCACATGTTTTAAATTGCACCACATGCAACAGATTTTTTGGGAGCAACCATGAGCATAAAAGTGAACTGACTGGTCTATCATTTTATATTTTTTGTTGTTTCACGGTTGGTGGGACCTTGATGTATTTAGTTAGACCTGTTGTGTTTGAGGTCATAGTTGTTTTTTTTATCTCCTTCAAATTGGTTTGTGTTTTTTTGTTAAAAAAATGTGTTTTGGGTGTGTGTGTACTGGTGCTTGGCTGGCGGTGTGCATGGACGGGTGCTTGGCTGGCAGTGTGCGTGTACTGGCTCCTGGCTGGCGGTGTGCGTGGATGGAGACTGCCTAGCGGTGTGCGTGGATGGCACTTGACTGGTGGTCTGTGTGGACTGGCGCTTGGCTGGTGGTGTGCATGGACGGGCGTTTGGCTGGTGGTATGTGTGGATAGCGCTTGACTGGCAGTATGCGTGGATGATGCTTGGGTGGTGGTGTGTGTGGATGGTGCTTGGCTGGCAGTGTGTGTGGACTGATGCTTGGCTGGCGGTGTGTGTGGACCAGTGCTTGGCTGGAGGTGTGATTGCTCTGTCAGTCATGTGGCAAATGTAAGTAATGGGCCCTTGAATGGCATTGTCTGTTGATGTGAGTGTTGAAATGTGCTGGGCCCATGGCTGGCAGTGTGAATAGATTTGTTTGTGTCATGCATGAAAGGTGGGTGAATGGCCTGTAACGCAGTTGGTGCCTTGTCGCAGCTTTACAGCTCACGAAATGTGAGTCATTGTTTCAGTTTTTTTCCTTTCAGTTAATAACAGTGTATTTCATTTATGTGAAATCTCTTGTTAATAAAATTTGCATTTTGAACTTTTCACTCACCCTCATGCCAAATCCACCCAGTATGTGTGTGTACTTGAGGAATAAATGGTTGTGCAGTAATATTTATCTTTTCTGTCTTTCTCTGTCATGGTGTACATTGTCTGTAGGGACAATCTACCAACTCTAGATATATTCTTAAACTAGATACCCATGGGAGTACAGGGTGGTGTGCTTCATGTGGATCCCATCAAGTGTTCATACCCACAATGCCCTGCAAACCTCAAAATGTGACTAAAATCACACATTTGTCCTGCATTTCTGTGCCATATTCTTCCAAAATCAGAAAGAAACCACAAATTTCCTACCACCCAGAGTCTACCCAGGCCTCCCAATAAAAAATGCAAATTAACTTGTGTGGGTGGGCCAAGTGCCCGCGACAGTGAAGGGCCCAAAACGTATTGTGGACACATCAAAATTATATATCATGAAACAACCTGTTTTTGCAAGGGAGTACATGCGTTTTTTGTCCTGGGCTCGGCAGCCATCTAGGGAAACCTACCAAACCCAGACATTTCTGAAAACTAGACACTCGGCGGAGTCCACGGAAGTGTGGCTTGTGTGGATCTCCCAAAGTTTTCTTACCAAGAATCCTCTGCAAACCTCAAATTTAGCTAAAAGTCACTTTTTCCTGACATTTCTGTGTGGAAAAGTTGTGGGATCACTGGGGCGGCACAGATTTCCTGCCACCCAGCATTTTCACAGGCCTCCTGATAAAAATGCTACTTAACCTCTGCAGGTGGGCCAGGTGCCCTCGACAGGGAAGGGCCCAAAATGTATTGGGGACACATCAAAATTATCTATTTCAAAACGACCTGTTTTAGTAAAGAGTGCACCTGCATTTTTGTTCCTGGACTCGGCGGCCATCTAGGGAAACCTGCCAAACCCAGACATTTCTGAAAACTAGACACTCTGGGGTGTCCAGGGAGGTGTCGCTTGCGTGGATCCCCCAGCGTTTTCTTACCTGGAATCCCCTGCAAGCCTCAAATCTAGCTACAAATTGACATTTTCTTCACATTTGTCTGTGGGAAAGTTGTTGGATCATGGGGCCAGCACAAATTTCCTGCCACCCAGCGTTTCCCTAGGTCTCCTGATAAAAATGCTATCTCACTTGTGTGGGTGGGCTAAGTGTCTGCAACAGGGAAGGGCCCAAATTGCATTGTGGACTCATCAAAATGATCTATCACAAAACAAGCTGTTTTTGCCAAGGGGGCATCTGCGTTTTTGGTCCTGGGTTCGGTGGCCATCTAGAGAAACCTACCAGACATTTCTCAAAACTAGACACCTGGGGGAGTTCATGGAGGTGTGGCTTGCATGGCTCCCCCATTTTCTTACCCAGAATCCCCTGCAAATCTCAGATTTAGCTAAAAAGTCATATTTCCTCACATTTCTGTGTGGGGAAGTTGTGGAGTCACTGGCCCGGCATAAATTCCCTACCACCCATTGTTCCACCAGGTCTCCTGATAAAAATGCTTCCTCAGTTGTGTAGGTGGGCCATGTGCCCTCGACAGAGAAGGGCACAAAACATATTGTGGACACATCAAAATTATCTATCACTAAACAACCTGTTTTTGCAAGAGGGACATCTTCGATTTTGGTCCTGGGCTCGGCGGCCATCTAGGGAAACCTACCACACCCAGACATTTGTCAAAACTAGACACCTGGGGGAATCCAGGGAGGGGTAGCTTGCATGGATCCCTCAATGTCTTCTTACCTAGAATCCCCTGAAAACCTCAAATTTAGCTAAAAAGTCACATTTTCCTAAACTTTTCTGTGTGGGAAAGTTGTGGGATCATTGGGCCAGCACAAAGGTTCTATCACTCAGCGTTCCCCTTGGTCTCCCGATAAAAATGATGTCACTTGTGTGGGTGCCCAAAGCAGAGTCAGCCTAAAAACCTATAAAAGGAAAAAGTGAGGAGGAACCAAGGGGGGTCCAAAAGGCCAATTTCTACACTTTTTTGGCTGTTCCCTGTTGCAGACACATTGCCCTCCCTCACAAATGAGATATAATTTTTATCAGGAGACCAAGGGGAATGCTTAGTGGTAGGAAATTTGTGCTGGCCCGTTGTTCTCACAATTTTCCCACACAGAAATTCCCTACCACCCAATGAAAAACCTTTGTAAGGTGCAGCTCGTTGTTCGCTCTGGGTACCTCGGGCTCTTGGCAAACCTACAAGCCCTATATATCCCCACAACCAGAGGGGTCCAGCAGACATAACGGTATATTGCTTTTGAAAATTTGCCATAGTAAGAAGAAGTTACAGATGAAAATGTAGACACAAATGACAGTTTTTTTCAACTAAATTTCAATATCTTTTTGTTTCAACTATTACTTTTTATAGGAAAACCTTCAAGGATCTACACAAATGACCCCATGCTGAATTTATAATTTTGTCTACTTTATCGAAATGTATAGCTTTCCATGATCCACCATGGGTCCGTTTCTACCACTAACTGGAAGGAGGTTGAAAGCACAAAAAATAGGAAAAATGGGCTATCTCCCAGTAAAATGCCAAAACTGTGTTGGAAAATTTCGTTTTCTGATTCAAGTCTGTCTGTTGCTAAAAGCTGGGAAGATGGTGATTTTAGCACCGCAAATCCTTTGTTGATGCCATTTGCAGGGAAAAAACAGACACTTACTTCTGCAGCACTTATTTCCCCCCAAAACCCAAATTTAGCTGTAATTTGGCTAATTTCTTGGTCCCCTCCCCCAGGGGAATCCACAAATCCTGGGTACCTTTAGAATTCCCAGGATGTTGGAACAAAAGGACACAAAAAAAAATTAGGCGGACAAAAAGTTATAGAGACCTTAGTGCAAACTGCCCCAAATAACAACAAGAAGGCTTAGCCTTGGGGGGCTAGCAGCGAAGGGGTTAAAAAAACCTGTGGCTATGAATGCTTAGGGGCCGATTCCGATCTGGGTCAGAAAACTCTCCGACCAAGCCGGATCCGGAGAGATTTCCGACCGAGCCGGACTCCTGCAGTCTGACCGAGCGAGTATGATGCGGCCGCATGCTGCCGGACTCGATTCGGTCGTACGACGCGTACATGGGCTCCCAGTGACTCAATGGGTACGTCGCAAACAAGTGCGCCCCCTACAGTGTGTACGCGTCGGTGCAACTCGCACAGTACATGCATGTTTAGGGGGGACCCTTGGGTCCCCCCTGTGTTCGACTCGTACGGCTACGGGTGCAGGGGGGTGTGGCACGGACCCCCCAAGTCCGGCTCTGGGAGCTCTTTCGAGCCGGACGCTCCGAGTTGATCCGGCTGTCCGACGCGTCCATCGTACTGGCTCGGTCGTAAAACGTCTCCATTGCGCGCCACGAATCGAGTGCGAACGAATCGGACGGAGCGGTTCGGACACGGAAACGAGTCGGTCGGCGATTTCGCGTTCACTCGCATCGTACTTGCTCGCTCGGACGACTGTACGAATCGGTCGGAAACAATGCCTCCGACTCGGATCCGGTAAAGCCGAATCCGATTCGGAGCCCTACCGACCGAGATCGGAATCGACCCCTTATTCTTTTTTGCTCCTCAATAAATTATGGGACTGTTTTTCCTCATGCTTACGAAAAATGTTGATTTTATTTCCTTCTTTCCCTTGTTCATTCCTATTGTCAGTTCTACCTTCCTTCCATCTTGTGCCTCACTTCCTTCTTTGAACCCTTTATTTGATTTGTATTCTTTCAAATAGCATTTCATTATTTCTTTCATCATCCAAGCCAGCACTCAAACTCCTCTTTCCAGCTGTCGAGTCCCACCACATATGAAGAATGTGCATGGATGATGATATTGTTGCACCTTATTAAGATTTGATCGCAGCAGACAAAAGGTTTCTAGGGGAATTTAATGCACCCTCTTGGTATTCTACTTTTTAGTCCAATGGCAAAGGTCAGCTGATGAAGATTTTCTGCATATGAATTAAGATATAACTATTGTGGACTGCTCAGTTCTTTGCTATTGTAAGCCAGTGTCACATGGCTCTGCTCTTTGGACCCCTTCGGGGTATGCACATTGGTCCTGAATATATTCAGAATAAGGCCCCTGATTCTTCTGTTGTAGGATATGTGGTTCATATTTGCATGCTTTTTAGGCCATCAAGATATTAAACTAAGAACAGGAGTGTGTGCTAGTTGCCAAGCTTTATAGCAGGACATGAATTATGGAGGCATCTGTATGTGCATTAATCTTAGTGGTCACAATCCTGATACCTGAGTTTTCTGAAAGCAAAGCTCTGTCTCACTCTTAATGAAGGAGGATGTCATTATGGTGATGCTACTTACCCTGGACTGAGCCCCTTCTCAGAGTTCACCTGAAAACCTGTTGGCCAGTACACAGCAATGTGCAGAGATGAGTGAGCCAAAGCCACATTTCATGAACCATGCTCCCAGAATGAGAATTAGGAAGCGGATGTGGTTCCTCAGAGGTCAATGGGCCTTGAGGGTGGTTACAAGGACATATTAAGTAGCTTAGATGACTGAGTACATCAAAGCGGGAATACGAATCACTTAGAGGCGGGGGCCACTTGTACTGCTTTGCCAAAATAAGGCACCAAACCATTAAACGTGCTGCAAATCTGGTGTTTTTCAGTTTCTGCTGGAAAAAACCCCAATACCTTTATTGGTGTTTGGTTGTTATCAGTTTTAACTAAAAACAGAAACTCTACGCATATCACACACCTGTTCTTTAGATGTTTGGAGTTCTCTGCAATTTATGCTGTAGTAACTGTTATTAATCATGCTATATATTTTCTCTATGTACCAAACCATAATTGGCACAAATGCAGGAAAGTGCCCCAGTGATGTTCAAATTGTTTTCACAGATGTCCCTCATGGAATTTGCAATTAACTACTCTAGTAATTGAGAGGGCAAGCTGGTCAAATTCATGGGTGTATATTGACATAACTATACCAAGCAATCACGAAACAGGCAGAATTGACTTTGGTCTGTCTTCTTCTTCCTCCTAACCCTCAGACCTTCTCCCTTCAACCATATACTTTCAAGAAATAATCAAAAATTTTATTTTATTTAATCTTTTAATAGAAAATGTCTGTTTTGTTGTGATTACTTATATTTTTATATTGATTCTGTATAGTGTATATACATTTTAATTTCATATCTTTACTTTTCAAAAAATGGAAATTATATGTGCATATTTATTTAGTCTAAATAAGAAATAGATTTTATTTTCTTCCACTTTGCATTTCTTAGGGTCATTCTTTGGCTATATGACTAGTGTTAGATACACTGAATTAAATAATATTCTAGATCCCTTTGTTATTTCTGTATTTCTGCTTTAAGATTGATCGTCTTCTATGACCTTGATGAATACTACAGACAAACCTGTTCTCCAAGTCTAACTACTTTGTACACATATCATGGGAAAGGCCCTGTTGTCTAAACCCAACAGTCTGGGTTGCAACATCCATGCTTTCAAGTATTGACAGTCACTTACAGTGGTGGTACCCTTTCCTGACAAGTGGCAATCTTTATTTCACAATTTGGGAAATGTTACTCCAGTTCTCTGGATTCTATGGTATCCATGGTAATCTTGTATCAAGTATTGCCATTATACACAGAATTACCGGATCAGGTACTACAGTGAGCTTGCTGAATTTCCAATTCCCTCCTTGTTAGGGTTTGTCTTTCTTAGGGGCAGGCTGTAGAGTGCTCAAACAGTCAAGCGTTACAGGTGAAGGTGGACTATCTGAATGTATGGTAAACTGAGATAGTATATGTATAACTCACATTAGTTGCCTAAACAGTGATATGTCTTACAATTAAATAATTAAGAAATCATTACTGTTAAGTAAATTAGTAAAATGGTAATTTCAATTAGCATTATTCCCGTTTCAAATCCAAATCTAGGTCAGGAGAATATAAATTCTGCTTCATTCTATTAGCAAGTAAAGGGAGTTTGCCCATGCTGAGCTATAGTGGTGATCTGCCTAAGTGCATTGTCTGGTTCAGAAAAAGGTATTCACACAATTGTGTCACATTGTTTTGGGGGCACACATATGATGTGATCAGTTATGATTCTGTCTGCCTATCTTTGGTATGCATATCAGTTGTGAGGAGCTGTGCTCAGCCAGGTGTTGGCCATGGCAGCCACAGCAACCATTGTAGAGTTACAAGAGTCAGGGGTGAGTGCCATAGTTCGGCTCAGCAGGATATTCTAGGCATTGAAAAAGAATCCTCCCATCTCCTGTTCCACTTTCCGTTATTGGCCCAAGTAGTCCAGCTGTCCTTAAGATCGCTCCTTCATCTCCCCATTTACCCTCATTCCTCTATGTAGAGATGATTATGTGTTCCTTGCAGATGTCAAAATATCCCAGATGTGGGAGTCGCGCGAGCGCGCTTTTCAAGATGGCCACCTCCGGGGAATTCTCCCGCAACGCCCGCATTATTGACGATATTTTAGCCGCTTCTAGGCTTACCTTAATAGTGTTGGAGTGTCTCGTTTTCCTCTTGGTGGCCAGTGCTTGTGGAAAGGTTGCTTTTGGGGCTCTGGCTCCATTTTTTTTAGGGCTTTCTGTCGTGCTGTGTTCCTGCATCGAGCTGACCTGTGAGGTGCTGCTGGTCTTGTCAGGAGGGCAGCGACATCTTCAGGAAAGGACGTGGCTGAGGCCTGAACCACACCCACAGCAGGTTCAAGCTGCTGCACAGTTGCTTGCTCTGGTGATATTTTATGTATTTTCATTTTCTTTGTTTTTGAAGTGCTTTTGAAGCTAATGACATATATTTTGCTTGGTAAATTTGAATATGGAAGGGAAGAATTTACATACAACAACTAATAAACGTAATCAAACTATTTCTCCTCCACCAGTAAAATCCAAAATTGTGGATTCTAATGAGCCTTTGTTAATAACTTTATTGGAAGAGTTAAAAGCATTCCACACTAATACAGATAACATTGTTTAGAAAATTAAAAATATTCACAAGGATATGACTGGCCTTTCAATGAAAGTCTCTGACAATGCAATAATAATCCAGGACAATAAGGTAAAAATTGACAGTATGTTACCCCTTACTGCGAAAATTGTGCCAATGAATGCTTTATTACTTGAATTAGAAAGCCGTAATAGGCAGTGTAATTTGCGCATCTTTAATTTGCCGGAAAGGGTTGAAGGCAACGACTGTAGGCAATACTTGGAATCCTTGATACCTGGTCTTTTACAGTTAAAATTCTCCGAAAAATTAGAAATTGATAAGGTACATAGAATTCCTTCTCTTCGTAATCCAAGCAATGTTAAACCATGACAGGTGATTTTTAAAGTCATCTGGTAATGATCCGGATTGCAGCAAGAGAGATCCCAACTTGAATGGTTAATGGAAATAACATTTTTATACATCATCAAGACTTCGCCAAAGAAACTGTTAAAATTCACAAAGAATTCACTGAACTTAGACCTCGACTAAGAAGCTGTGGTTTTAAATATGGCCTTTTTGATCCTTCTGATATGAGAATTTGGAAGGATGGTATCTAAAAATCATTTCATCGTCCTGAGGATCTTTGTGCGTTTTGAAATCAACATTCTCTGCTCTCCATGGAAACAAGTGACACTTCAACATGAATCATATATTTGAATATTCTTGATTCTAGTCTATTTGTCGATATTTTTTGTGGGGGCATTGTCTAGGCAGGTCAATCTTGCATATGTGTGTGTGCGATTCTGGAACATTATTTATGTTTCTATGTTGTCTTTTTTTTTGTTTGTCCTTGTCTTTCCCTTTTATCCTATCTTCTTCATCTGGAGCTACTCTCTAATCCTTTAAGCTAAATTGTTTCTTTCTTTGTTCTATCTCCTTTTTCTACTGATTATGGATAATAATAATAAAATTAAAGTTGATTCGTTTAATGTCAAAGGTTTAAGACACGCTGTTAAAAGAACTAAAGTTTTTGACTATTTAGCCAGACATAAAGCAGACATTTGTTTACTTCAAGAAACTCATATAGATGATACAGTTTTATCATTTATGAATAAACGATGGCTTGGTAAGATTATTTTGTCTACTGCAGTTGGTAAAAGGAATGATGTTTCTATCCTTTTTGCAAAAAAGTCAAATATTCAAATACTATCCAAATATTCAGATGCAGAATGTCGTTATATTATAGCGAAATTTAAAATTGATACTAATATTTTTTATATAATTAATGTTTATGGTCCAACAAATGATGATTCTAAATTTTGGTATGTTTTTACCTTTGAAGTGATTAAATTAGGTACTGTTCCACTTATTGTTGGTGGCGACTTTAACTTAATCTGTGACCCACTGTTGGATAGATATTCTCAAACTATATATCGCCCCCTAAGGCTTATTTTATTTTAAATTATTTTTTTAAATCAACCAAATTGGTGGATATTTGGCGTTTACATCACCCTAAGAGAAACAGTTTAACTTTTTCTCTAACCCTCACAAGTTCTTATTCTCGTATTGATTATTTGTTAAATTCCCGCTCATTAATTCAGTCATTTTCTGATACTACAATTCACAGTATTGATATTTCTGACCATGCATTTATTTCAGGTGTTATACAACTTAATGCAACTCAAAAATCCCATTCTCGCTGGTGTATGAATATGAATATTGCTCGTAATGACAATATTAATAAATCCAAACATTTGTCAGCATTACATGATTATTTCTCTTTCAATCCAGAAGGATCTATTTCACTTGTAAATCGTTGGGATGCATTTAAGGCTTACTGCAGAGGAGTAACAATATCAATTATGGCACACGATAACAAAGCTTTCAATGCTAAACTTAAAGAGTTTGATAAACAAATAGCAAAATATGAACAGCTCTTTATTTTGTTTAATGATAATAAATGCAAAATGCAATTACAGAAACTCAGATATGAGTTAAACTTTTTGTTAAGTAGTAGAGCTGGTATACAAATTTCGAATAATAAGGCTAAATTTCATTTCAAAGCCAATAGATCGGGGCGACTTTTGGCAAATTATTTACATATTAAAAAAGATAAAATCCAAATTAATGCAATTCATGGTTTAAATGGTAAATTGGCATTATCGCACAAAGAAATTGTTAATGAATTTTTGGTATACTATTCAAATCTATACAGTAATCCCTCAGCTATAGATAAGTTTAGTATTGATCATTTTTTGCAATCCTGTGGCCTACCTAAAATTACCCAATCAGTGAAGGAAAAATTGGATGTGCCGATTTCATTAGAAGAGCTTAATTCTGCTGTTATAGCTCTTAAACTGGGTAAATCACCTGGACCGAATGGTTTACCTGCTGAATTTTATAAATAATTTTCTCCTTATCTGATGCCTCATTTACTTAAAGTATTTACTCACTTTAGTATATCAGGACCTACTTCAGGATCCTTTACTGAAGCTTTGATTATAGTTCTTCCAAAACCTAATAAAGATCCCACTATTGTATCAAATTACCACCCTATTTCCTTAATTAATCAAGACTGTAAACTTTGTATGAAAATTCTTGCGACCAGATTGATTTCTGTGCTTGACACTATTGTTCACATTGATCAAACTGGTGTCATGAAAAATAGACATTCTGTGAATAATACTAGATTATTATTTCATGCAATTTAAGCTGTGTCACCTTTACCCCTTCCAGCTGGTGTCCTTACATTAGATGCTGAAAAAGCGTTTGACAAAGTACATTGGCTGTATCTATTTAGTACTTTATATGCTTTTAATTTTGGCAATTCATTTATTCGTATGATTTCAGATCTTTATTTGGCCCATCTGCTAAACTTTCATTAATGGTCAACTCGCTAATACATTTTTCCTTTTTAGAGGCACCCGTCAGGGTTGTCCCTTATCACCTTTACTTTTTCTCCTTGCCATTGAACCTCTAATCTTTCCATCAGACACTCTACAGAAATAAAAGGTATTACTGTTAATGAGGTTACTATAAAAACTTCAGCTTATGCTGATGACGTATTATTATATATTAGTAATCCAGATTCCTCTATTCCACCCCTATTAATTGAAGATGATTCAGTTCTATTCTCTAATTTCAGGTTACACTTTAAACACAAATAAGACAGATTTTTTTCCCTTAAATGTGCACGGTACCCCTGATATGCTTTCAAACAATTAAATAATATGGCAAAAAGAAAAACTTACATTTCTTGGGATCCTATTGTCTCACACCAATAAATAATCGATTACATTGAACTGTGAGTATATTCTTAAATACTATTAAAGACAAAGGGGCAGATTTACAAGCCCCTTGCGCCTCCGTGCGCCGCCATTGCGTCACTTTTTTTGACGCAACGGCGGCACAAACAATGCAGCCAATTTACAACATGATGCATCTAGGGAGATGCGTCACGTTGTAAAGCCCTGCGTCACATTATACCTGCACCAGGTATAATGTATGCAGGGTAGGCGTTCCCACGCAAAAAGCCATGTAGAACTGATGCAGTGAAATTTACAACATTTCACTGCGTCACTCTACGCCTTCACTGCGTCAAAATCCCTACGCCTGCTCAGACCAGGCATAAGGAATGATGCAGGGCTTGTTGTATGGGACTCACCTATCTGTCGTGCACATTGCTGGAGTTGCGTCACTGTCATGAGCAACTCCAGCAATGCGTCACTTTTGTGCCAACAGATGCGCCAGTATTTCTGACACATCTGTTAATCCTTGCGCCATGGAGCACTGTATTGTAAATACAGCGCATACATGGTGGCGCAAGGACATTTGGCACTGGCGCAAGGAAACTGACGCATCTATGCAGATGCGTCAGTTCCTTGTAAATCTGCCCCAAAATTCATAAGTGGTCTGTTTTACACTTATCTTGGTGGGGGAAAGTTGATTTTGTTAAAATGGGTATAGTGTTCCAAAAATATTTTATCTATTATCCATGATACCTACCCAACTTCCACTTAAGTTCTATAAATCTTTAGACACGCTAATATCTAAATTTATTTGGAATAATAAAGCTCCTCGTACAAGTTACAAAAAATTGAAAATTGCTTAATGTAATGGTGGTTTTGGTTTGCCAGACTTTTTTAACTATCATAAAGCGCTTATTCTAAAACAAAGTGCCTTTTGGTTCACCAACACAGATTTTAATAATCCACCTTCATGGCTTCTCATTGAAAAAGGTTTGATATCACCATTTCCGTTACTTACTTTACTTACTATGTCTGCTTCTAATTCTCTATTACAAAGATCTGCAATATTGAAATCTACAAAATTAAAATTACAGGATTTAGATTCTCTCTTTCAAACACCTATTTCTCGCACCTTAAATATATCCTTATGGTTTAGTCCTATTATAAAGCTAAATCAAACCAGACAATTTTGGCAGTGCGGGTATCTTTTACTTAAAAGATATATACCATAATAACACTTTTTATCTTTGGAAGAGCTGCAACAAAAGTTTCTCCTGCCCCTTCGGATATTCCTAAATACTAATTTTTATGTAATTCTATCCTTAATTCATTTCCTAGCAATTTTCCAATGGAAAATGTATCTGATTTAGAAATGTATGTTCAAGCAATTGCTTCTTCATCTCATGCTGTGTCACTGTATTATAAAAAGTTGAATAATTTTGATAAGATTAACATTCATTTTATCTCTTCTTTTTGGAATAATGAACTAAATCTTTCTTTTTCTCAAGACTTATGGAAGAAAATTTGGATGAACAGTGTCTCTGGATGGTTACCAGTGTCCTTATATCAAACAAATTCTTTCATATTATTTAATTGTTTATGGACTCCGTTAAAAATGTTTAAGGTAAAACTACAAAATTCTCCCATTTGTTGGTATTGTAATTTGGGTCCAAGGTTCACTTAAACATATGCTTTTTGAATGCTATATAGTTTTTAAGTTTTGGAATGAGGTTTGGGATGTTATTATAAAAAAATGTCATTTATCAGATAAACCTTCATATAATATGTTAATTTGTAAATCGGTATTACTCTCAACAAAACTGTCAGATTTAGATAACAAGCTCTTTAACTTCTTAATATCTGCTGCTCTAAAATCAATTACTACCAATTGGAAAGACGCTTCATTATTATCAGTACATGCATGGTGGTCATGGATAATTTTTACCAGAAAGGGAGCTGATTTGACTATGTTGGGTGTTGTTCATAATTCATCAACTTACCAGTCATTTTGGAAACCAATTCATAATTATATAGCATGATACTATTATTTGTTTTATATTATATATTAAGTACAGTTTGTTAGATTTTAATATATGGCTGCGTTACGTAATGCTTGCTACCAGTTATTGATTCCCTCCCTTTTTATTTTTAACTTTTAGTTCCTATTACACTGCAATTCTCATTGTATAGATACAATTTGATCAAAATGTAATATTGCCAGTTTAATGTACTTCATCAGTGCTCTTTTTTGTTTGGGCTATTGCCTTATTATAAACTCAATAAAATATTTTTAACATAAAATACCCCTGGCTGTGATTGTAAGGTTCTTATAGTTCTTTCCTACTGCTGTTAATTGGTACTATAAATAAATAACTTGACTCCAATAATATTTACTCATCCCATATGTACCTTGCAATTTTTTTACAATTCAGCAATAGTAATGTCAAATATTGTCTAAAACAAAAGAAGTGTGCTAGCATTCGTGGTTGTGGCAGGACACTTCGCAAAGGGCAATAACAGCTTGTGTAAACAGAGGAGGAGTTAAAGAGAGGATCAACCAAATACGGGTTGTATATTTAGCATAATCAAGGGCCTTGTGTAACCACTGGGTCCAATTGACTTGTTTTGGCTGCTTTCTTAAATGACAGGGCAGTTACAGCAGCAAATATTGGCCTGTTGTTATCCACAAAAAGTAAATAGTGCCAGGAACATCCTATTCCTCTACAGCTTGGACTTTAGATTCTAGAGACTGGAACTTGCTCACGTGAAGCCAAAGAGAGACTACCACACAGTGCCCAATCTGCCATTGTCATTCTTTGATAATCTGCTTTGATCCCGGCAAGGCCTGCAGAACTCTCCTCAGTTGTTCAGAAGGTTCTTTCAGCTAGCATTAAAGACTGATGTGTTGCTCAAGTAGGTGACACATAAGCTGCCCAAATCGGGAAGGGTGCTATTCTCCAACCATTAGAAAGTGACAGGTATTCTTCAGCCCAGTTGGCATGACTCAGAACTAGTAATGGCCCAAAAGTAATTTTTCTGTGAACCAAAAATGGGATAGATGGACGCACTCCGGATGGTGAAAAAATGTTCACTAAGGTAAGTCGTGCAAGTGGGTAAATCCTCCTGAGTATGAGGATATCATTAAACTCCAAAAAGCGCTGACCTCACAACATGAGGGGCGTCTCCCATTTGCACACGAATAGAAAAAGGTACTCAAATCAATCTCTTCGTAAACATTTTCTCAATGAGCTTTATTGAGATTATAAATTCTTCTTCAATGATGTCATTCGTTATTCATTCATAACAATGATTCTCATAAGGTGATGCAATTGACATTCATATGAATCATTGTTATGAATGAATAACAAATGACATCATTGAAGAAGAATTTATAATCTCAATAAAGCTCATTGAGAAAAAGTTTACGAAGAGATTGATTTGAGTACCTTTTCCTATTTGTGTCCAGAAGTAATTTTCTCATTTTTTCAAGGGATAGAAGAGTTGTTCTTAAGAACTGCTCAGGACAAAGGTCAAGACAAAGGTGCTCAACATAGCTGCAGCACTGAGCTTGTTCACAAGTCTATCTGGAGTAACAGATAAGGATCAATTTAGTGACCTTATTGAGCCTGTGACATGCAAAACAACTAGTCAGTAGTACCCTAATTGAACTGAAAACTAGCAAAAATGCACTTGTTTATTAGCTTTGTTATTTCTCAATCATTTTTAGGGTCTGCCATCTTTGAAACCTCTGCCTTAATGCAGTGTAGAGCCTTATCTGGCTTCCCGTATATCTTCCTCTTCATAGAAGGGCTGCCCCAGTGTTGAAGTCATGCAATCACACTGGTGCAAGATCATCATTTGATTAGAAAAAAGCTTTACAATTGTCTCAGCAATACTCTACACTCTTTCTTCTGAACATTTGAGATTTATTAAAAATAGTGTGCCATCGTTGGGTTAGGATCTCACTGTTGACCCCCTTGTTTACTTGAACTACAAAGATTTCTGCTTTATGCAGGTGTCTCATGCCTCAGTCCTTGGTCAGACCTGAGATTTTCTTGATCCAGTGAGTATGGACAGATAGAAACCTTCCTACTCTATAGGAGGTGATGTGAATACAAGCAAAACACCTGCTTTGGCTTAGAATTGTTGCAGCAGTGGTGGGAAGTGGAAGAACACAGTGTGGTATACAAGGCAAGGGAGTCACCAAATATCCTACTATTCCTGAATATATAAAGAGTTCTACAAGCTTTGTGGTTGCATAACATACAGGGGTGATCCATTCTTGGATACCCCACTTCTCATATATTCAATCATTATTGAACACCTAGTACACTTAGGGCCAGTTGGGGATTCAGCCATGACAGACTACATGAATTTAAATAGAGAAATTTGAATTGTCTTCACTATAGTGCAGGTGAAAATGCTGATCCTCAAAACCTATAAACCTGCAGCTGTCATTCTAGTCATGTTATTTCTTTGTCATGGTAACTGGAGTCACTCAAGATAAAGCTATTAATGAGAGAAATTGGGTTGTTGGTTAAGGGGGGAGGAATGACCGCTGTTCAAGGAACAGCCACAATCCCTGTCAGGGTGAACCACAAAATTTACTAAATAAACCTGTGGTTAATCTTCTGGTAGCTTGGCACAAAAGCAGTCAGGTTTAACTTAGAGGTAATGTGTAAAGTATTTATACAGCACACAAACAGCAACAAAGTGAAAACACAACACAAGAAAAATCCCACACCAATTTAGGAAAATAGAGAAAATTGAAAAATTATTTGACCCCCTAACACCGGAGTTATGAATTTTTAAAGTTTTTAGTAAAAAATAGCTCCTAAAAATTCAAACTGCCAACTTCAGACATCTAGTCGTGTGAGATCGGGTCAAAGTCGAAAAATATGTCTTACCGCAATGGAACCAATTGAAAAAATGTGTATATATAAAAAATATAAAGGTTGCATTGCATAGCATTATCAAAAATATTTGACTGGGCATAAATTGTTTTATCAGTCCTGTAGAAGTCTGAAAAGGATTCACAAATATCACCAAATATCTGTGGCTGGACCTTATTTCTGCTTAAAGTATGTTCGAGACTGACCAAATGTACCAGGCCTTGCAATTCCCCTTATACAGCCACTGTGTTTCTCTTAGCATCCAATTCTAGGAAGAAAGCATTAGATTCAGGCTTATAACTTTCTTATCCATTACCAGTGCTTTCCCAAGATCATACCACTTCTATGGAAAATATTTACCCTGATATTTCTTTCCTCTCTAAATTATGCCAACAAGTGAAACTAACATTGGCAAATATAAAAGGTTTGCCATTGGCAAGCATGTGTAATGGGTAGGTTTTTTTTGTTTTTATTAGAAGCATGATGTGACTCAAAAAGAAAAAGAAAAATGTCTTCAGCTAAATGTGCTGACCAAAACATAACCCTCACATATGAATTCAATAGAATAGAAGGGGTTCCTTGTAACAGACAGGTGTACTTAGAACAGGTATTGAAACCCCTTTTAGATTTAATTCACATCACAGAATAATTTGACTCCTTATGGAGAACAGAAAAAAGCCTTGGCAAAGTAACCTATGGGCCCATTATCCCAGCCACTAAACTACACTTCTTTTTAGATGGCTGTGAACATATGCTCAGAAGTTTGCTGTCACTGACAGTTCAAGAAGCCAGTGGCTGAAGTGAGCTGATCCTTTGCCCCATGCTACATGTGGCAAGCAAAATGTGAATGACAGCTGAATTTATGAATGGATGAAGTGAACTGACCCATAGCCCTTCTATTTATTTGCACTTTAATGGAGCTTAAGCTATACACTAAAATGCACAAGGATGTGTCCAGCATTTTCATCTTTTGCTAATGCCAGGCCTAAACTACAAGAAAGATCTTTCACATGTTCCTGTGCCAGGTTTGCTAGAGATTGTAACCAGATACTTACGTAACCTGAGTTGGATGTTTATGTTGACTCAGGTCTTACTTTGTGTCTGTTAACTCAAGAGAAGATCAACAGCAGCCTCCTGAGAGAACATTCTTTGCTGTGAATGAATCTTCCTCAAAGCAGAAAGAACTAAGGTACTGATGTACTTAATGTCAGGTCGCAGCACAGTCAGTCTGTGCTTTTTCACACCAACTACTTTGAGGCCTGATTTTCACTTGGTGCTGCAATGGTTTTACAAATCCATTTCAGAGCAAAATACCCATCCAGTTGGATTTGGAGAACCAGCCACATTAACATTAATGAGGTAGCATTCTGTTTTTTGAATGCATGTGAATGCAGAAAAGAAGGTCTGCAACATCAACCTCCATCGCTGCATTCACAACCACAAAATGTAATTTTTGTTCTGAATGCTGGCCCCGTGCCTTCAATGGAAAGTGGCATAATTCAGAAACAAGCACTGACAATGCCAATAGGTCAGGCTTAAAAGGAATGTTGCATGGAAATGTGAAGCGCGGGGTCGGATACAAGAAGTGGATTGGGCCCGATCAGCGCTTACCTTCAGACTTAGAACATTTTCAATGTGAAATAGATAGCATGGGAATGGATATGTATTTGTGTGGAAGCAGCGAACTGTAGAGTATTGGTGTAGGCTAGAATGTCAGATGACAGTTGCACTGTCAAGCCAGACCTAAAATCTTTGTAGGCTGCCCTCCTCCTGTCTGCGCTGATGCAAGAGAAAAATGCCATGAATCTAGTTATCTAAGACGCTTTAATAGTATTACAGTGTCATGCGAGTGCGCCTGAAAATTCAAGCCCAGGCAGCTAGATAAATAAGTAAAATGATCACAGCTGTGTAGATGACAAGCACTTTTTTTTATGAAACTGCACAACTTCTGCCCAATCAACCCATGTATCCCAGGTGTCCAACATGTGGTCAGCACCAAAGCCCTTCTCTTGGGGACTAGCACATAATTGCCTGGTGACAGCTGAGCGGTTGAGCCAGACTGTAAGAAAGAAATGGAACACAGTGAGAGGAAATGTGGGGCACTGTGTATTTTTGCCCTGGGCCCAACTTCGGGACACGTTAGAACCTGACCAATGGTCTGAGACTACATTTATGGTTGTCAACCATGTTTGCATTCATTTGTGGTCCAGAAGTAGGAGGGGGGGCTACCTATGATGCCAACTACAGCTTCTGACTCGCAATAAGTCTCAGTATGCACTTAGGGTGTCGGAACAACATGCCTGACTTGCAAAGTAGCTTTCGTACTCTGAATTTTTGTTTGGAAACTTGTGATTTTGTGAGTCACAGGCTTAGCAACCAAAATATCCTTTAGTACTTTTGGCCCTAACTTTTGCGAGTTCTGGACAAGTGCAGTCTTTAGTCTTCAAATAATGCTGTCAGGGGCGTAGCTTCAAGGGGGTGTGTTTGGGGGTGTGATACCCTCCAAATAAATGCATTCTTGACTTCCTAGTTGGGTCTGGGGACCCTGGGTTGGTCTGCTTTCTCTTTATCAGTTTTTCTCGCTGTGAGTCAAGAATGAAAAACAAAACAGTGACCTTTGAAGGAAATGAGAGAGAGGGAGAGAGAGAGAGAGAGATACCTACCAAGCTGGAGGCTGAATTTCAAAATGTGAAACCAAATAACCTGGATTCAATACCGGCTGTCCTGCTTATCCAAATTATGTGATCCTAGACAATTCAATTTATTTCACAGAGCCTCCTTTTTCATTTTTATCACTTATGAGCACACTTTTAAATACTTCAGTTCAGGATGTGTGCTGTACAAGCATTTCTTATATTTGATTTAATAGATGGTAATGTTGGTCCATCTAATAAGATTCCAGGACAAGTTCAGTGTTTTCATGACTACTGACTTGCCTCTTAGTTCACTGTGGGCGAGACATGAATGTTTCTTAAAACTATTCCTTTTAATAAATGTCTATTTATGCAGTGATATAATCTGATGGGCTAAGGTAAAACGCTCCCATATGTTAAAGAAATGCAAATTTTTGAATTATGAAAAGCTTGTATCATACATTTTGCTTGTTGCACAATATACATGGCAAATGTTTTTTTTGGCTCCACTCGTGCATGGAGTCTTAGAGCCAAGCCATTCTGATGACCTTCCATGAAGGCTTCTTTTAGCAGACATAGAGAATTACCTGCAGTGAAAGAAAAACATTTAAAATAAGGGATCCCAGGGCAGGGACTCTAGGGCTTTGCATTGTATGTGAGTGTAGTCAGAAGTGCCCTAGGACAACTACCAGACCCAGATGGGAGGGATAGGGGAGTAGTTTCAGTCGAGGTATTTATAGTGTAACACCCCTCAAATACATTTTATATTCAGCAGTTAGATAATGGGGCCCTGAGACACGTCTGCTATGTCTGTGTCAATTTTTCATTTCTTTTTCATCTCGCTTAGTGGTTTTAACTTGCTCATTTTTTGGGATTGAGATCTTAATTATATATAGTGACAGGTTTACAAAAAAAGTAGCACATCTACAGCTATAGAAGTACTCCTTGACTGAGTACAAATTTACTCCTTATTGGAATTCACAAGATTCCAGGCATTGTGCTGGCAATCAAACACTCAAATGGTAATTAGATGAATGCTTGCAAATAGTCTAACCACAGGGAATTTCTCTGCCAGTCTAGATAGAGGCCCAGCTAATGCAAATCAGAACTGACCTCATGGAAACAGTCCATCACAAACCTTGGTCATTTCACCCATCCACACTGCAGCCTACTGCTTATGTAGCTGGGAAATGTCAGATTCACACCCCCAAAATATCACTAACTAAGCTATGCCCCTGAACGCTGTGTTATATGTTCTAGGTTTGACAATGCTATGCGTTTTAGCACTAAAACATAAAGCAAAACTCAAACAAGTAGGATGCACACATTTTTATCTTGTTAGAATATAATTGGACTAGTCTACAATATACATATATATATATTCACTGAAAAAACCATAGGTTTCAGGCACGTTATAGTTAGAAATTAGCATTTTAAAAACCTTAGAAATTCACTGAAAAAAACATAGGTTTCAGGGACGTTATAGTTAGAAATTAGCATTTAAAAAACCTTACAAATTCACTGAAAAAACCATACGTTTCAGGGGCGTTATAGTTGGTTGGACATTTCACTCGTACAAAACCCGTGAAATTCCCCCGTTATAGTTAGTTCAGCTAACTATAACTCGCGCCCCTGCAATGCACTGCTGATGACGTCACATATTACATCACTCATGACATGGTCAGTGACATCACTGATGACATCACTGATGACATCTCAAATGACATCACTGATGACATCATCCAGTGACTGTGTGTTTCTGTAAAGTTTAAATATGTTTAATATATATAGGGAAAGGCGTATTGAAGAATGAGTGGGTGTATAAGTGTCTGAATGGATGATTTAATAGGTGCGTGACTGACTCTATAAGTGAGTGATTAAACATATCTTTCTGAATGCATGGGTTAGTGAGTAAACTGTGTGAATGTCTGTATCCGTGTGTCTGTTGGTGTGTAAGCGACTGCATGGGTTTGCAAATAGCTACATGAGTGTCTATATGGGTTATTGATTTGTTGTCTGAGTATCTGTATGGGTGCCTGAGTGTTAGTGTAGGTGGGGTGTGTGTGACTCTGAGCATAGATGTATGAGTGGGTGATTCACTGGGTGCATGGTTTCAAGAGTGCATCTGTGATGGACTGTATGGGTAGGTGAGTGTGTGTATGGGTGTGTTAGTGAGTGAATGTATATCTCAGGGGTACATGTGTGAGGAACTACATATGTGAAAAGTAGTATATATGTGTGTTGGAGTACATAATTGGCTACAAATGAGAGTATGTTATTGTGAGAGTGGCTGTATGGATGAGTGTGTGCTTGTATCATTGATTGTATAAGAGCGTAAGAATGTGCTAGTATTTGTATGAGTAATTGAGCTGGTGTGTTTAACTGTATATCTGAGTAAATGGCAGTGTGATTAATTATTTCCATGACTGACTAGGTGTGTGAGTACCTCTATGGATGAGTGGCGGTGTGTGAGTGTCTATATAGGTGTATGAGTGCATATGATAGTCCTGTACTGAGTGACCATAAGTATGAGTGACTGTACGGGTGAGTGAGTGGATGTGTGTTTAGACCTAAGAATCAGTGAGTGGGTATGTAGTTATTGGTGTTGGAGTGTCTATGGTTTTGAGAATGGTAGTCTGTAATTTAGAGTGGGTGTATCAAAAGTTATATTAGGGTGTGAGAAGATGCATGAAATTTTCACATGGATGATGTCATCAGTGATGTCATTTGAGATGTCATCAGTGATGTCATCAGTGATGTCACTGACCATGTCATGAGTGATGTAATATGTGACGTCATCAGCAGTGCATTGCGGGGGCGCGAGTTATAGTTAGCTGAACTAACTATAACGGGGAAATTTCACGGGTTTTGTACGAGTGAAATGTCCAACCAACTATAACGCCCTGAAACGTATGGTTTTTTCAGTGAATTTGTAAGGTTTTTTAAATGCTAATTTCTAACTATAACGTCCCTGAAACCTATGGTTTTTTCAGTGAATTTCTAAGGTTTTTAAAATGCTAATTTCTAACTTTAACGTGCCTGAAACCTATGGTTTTTTCAGTGATTTTCAAAGGTTTTTTAAATGCTAATTTCTAACTATAACCTGCCTGAAACCTATGGTTTTTAAGTTAATTTCAAAGGTTTTTTAAATGCTAGTTTCTAACTATGCCTACAGAGGTAGGACATTTGAAGAAAGAAGAAAAATGCACAGAAAGAAGCAAAAGAAATGCAGAAAGAAGCAACAGAAGTCCACAAAGACGAAGAAAAGTGCAGGAAGAAGCAAAACATGTGCAGAAAGAACCAACAGAGGAGCAGAAAGAGGCCTTGTTGCAAAATCATCCTGTGCCCACAACTTTTTCAGACGGGTACTGGTGGTAACTGACTCTGAATAACCAGGCCTAGAGCCAGTGCTATTCTAAAAGACACTTAGAATACAGTGAAAACACCTACATACACTAGGGAACACTATGCGTTGGGGTACCCCTGTGATTAGCATGACCTCCTCTGTAAGGCCCTAGTACATAATAGGGCAGGGGGATTAAAACTACCTCTTAAAATGCACTATGGGGCGCGTTTGCACAGTGGTAAAGGGAGGGGGGCCTGAGGTGACATGTGTGCAAACGCGCCCCGTGGCGCGTTTTAAGTTGCAGGATTAAGTCCCCTTGAATCCTGAGGGTCCCTGGGGCCCAACTAGCCCACCAGGTACCTACAGTTAGCACCACAGAGCTGAGTTGCAGAGAGGCGGTCCGAGGCCACGCACCTTTTTTCACCTCTCTGCAACCCAACTCTGTTGTGCTTACTGAAGGTACCTGGTGGGCTAATTGGCCCCCAGGGTCCCTCAGGATTCAAGGGGAATTAATTCCCCAACTTAAAACGCAACACAGGGCGTGTTTGCGCACATGTTACCTGAAGCCCCGCCCCCTCCCTTCACCACTGTGCAAAAGCGCCCCGTGGCGCGTTTTAAGTTGGTGGATTAGGTCACCTTGAATCCTGAGGGTCCCTGGGGCCCAACTAGCCCACCAGGTACTTCCAGTAAGCAACACAAGCCTGCGTTGCAGAGAGGTGGTCCGAGGCCACGCCCCTTTTTACACCTCACTGCAACGCAGCTCTGTGGTGCTTACTGGAGGTACCTGGTGGGCTAGTTGGACCCCAGGGACCTTCAGGATTCAAGAGGACTTAATCCCCCAACTTAAAACACGCCACATGGCGTGTTTGCCCACATGTCACCTCAGGCCCTGCCCCCTCCCTTCACCACTGTGTAAACGCGCCCCGTGGCGCGTTTTAAGTTGGGGGATTAGGTCACCTTGAATCCTGAGGGTCCCTGGGGCCCAACTAGCCCACCAGGTACTTCCAGTAAGCACCACAGGCCTGCGTTGCAGAGAGGTGGCCCGAGGCCATGCCCCTTTTTACACCTCTCTGCAACGCAGCTCTGTGGCGCTTACTGGAGGTACCTGGTGGGATAGTTGGACCCCAGGGACCCTCAGGATTCAAGGGGACTTAATCCCCCAACTTAAAACACACCACAGGGCGTGTTTGCACACATGTCACCTCAGGCCCCGCCCCCTCCCTGCACCACTGTGCAAACGCACACGTGGTGCGTTGTAAATTGGGGGATTAATTCCCCTTGAGTCCTGAGGGTCCCTGGGGGCCAACTAGCCCACCAGGTACCTCCAGTAAGCGCCACAGAGCTGCGTTGCAGAGAGGTGTAAAAAGGGGCGTGGCCTGGACCACCTCTCTGCAACGCAGCCCTGTGGCGCTTACTGGTGGTACCTGGTGAGCTAGTTGGCCCCCAGGGACCCCCAGTATTGAAGGGGAATTAATTCCCCATTAAAACGCGCCACAGGGCGCGTTTGCAGAGTGGTGAAGGGAGGGGCGGGGCCTTAGGCACGATTGCGTCTTTTTTTTTTTTTTTAGAAGGGGGCTGTGTGGCCCCCTTCTTTCCTTTTTGGGCCCTGGGGACCCCATCCCCAGGGCCTGACCCCTTTAACAAAAAAAATAAAAATGTGAACGGGAAGGGGGCCGCGTGGGCCCCCCTCCCGTGGCCAATTCCGGCCCCGGGGACCCCATCTCCCGGGGCATGGCCACCTATTTTTATTATTTCTAAAGGAGGGGGGCTGCGTGGTCCCCCTCCTGAGGCCTCTATTGGCCCCGGGGACCCCATCCCCCGGGGCCTGGCCTCTCGTTGGGGACCATGGGGGGGTCCCCAATCCCCCACGGTCCCGCCGGCTCCCTGCGTCCTGCGGGAGCCGGCATTGCTTTTCCACATGGGGAGCTGCTGACATGCAGCTCCCCATGTGGAAAAGCAATCTGCTTTGCTTCATTGAAGCGAGAGCAGGTTTCCCTGCTCTCGCTTCAATGAAGCAAAGCAGTTTGCAATGACAGGGCGAGAGCCTCGAGGCTCCCGCCCTGTCATTGCAAACAGCAGTGTCCCGGGGGTGGGCACCCCGGGACACTACAGGAGCTGGCCCTGGGGGGTGGTGGTCTCCAGGGCCATCACAGGCTCCAGGAGGGGGGCCGCACGGCCTCCCTCCCATCGTGTGCACAGCCCCGGGGAGGTGGTGGTCCCCGGGGCTCGGGGGTCTGTAACGGACCCCCAAATTTACATTTTTAGTGCCCCGGGGAGGTGGCGGTCCCCGGGGCATGTGGGGGGGCTCGAGCCCCCCCACACAGGTTTATATTTTTTTTTAAAAAGAAGCCCCGGGGGGTGGTGGTCCCCGGGGCTGCGGGGGGGCTGTGTGCCCCCGCAAATAATTAATGAAAGCCCCGGGGGGTGGCAGTCCCTGGGGTTTGGGGGGGCCTTGGAGGCCCCCCACACATTTAAAAATTAGCCCCGGGGGGTGGCGACTCATAAATCAAGCCCCGGGGAGGTGGCAGTCCCCGGGGCATTGTGGGGGGGATTGGGGCCCCCCCACACATTTTTTCAGTGCCCCCGGGACTTGGCCCACCCAGGGGCTTTTTGAATACGAAGCGCAGGAGCCAGCGCTTTGTTTTTTTTAATTTTCGGCAGAAATTCGCGCTGGGTGCGCGAATCTCGCCGATTTAAAAAAAAAAAATGCATTTTTGCTCCCTGGGGGTCCTTGTGGGACCCCCTGAGCAGGCCTAGGGGGTCAGGGTGTTTCTACCCTGCCCCCTTTTCTTGTTTTTTGCTATTGTTTTTCTGTTTTCTTGTGCCTCAGTTCTACCGAGGCACAAGATGGCTGCCAACACTTCCTGGTTTGGAGTGTTGACAGCCAATTAGCATGAAGCTCGTGGTCAGGAGGGTGCGCGGATCCACCGCGGCCATAGATATCGAAACTTTTATTTTTTTACTTTCTCAGGAACTACTGAACGGATTTACAACATTTAAAAAAAGGGCGCTTTCTGAACGAAGCACTACTTTTTTGCCAAATTTGGTGTAATTCCGTTCAGCAGTTTTGGCTGTAACCGTGTCTAAAGTTTCCTATGGGAAATTGATTTTTTGACCTCTATTTTTTGAATTTCTCTGGAATTACTGAACGGATTTACACCATTTAAAAAAAAGGTCGCTTTCTGAACAAAGCACTACCTTTTTGCCAAATTTGGTGTAATTCCGTTCAGCAGTTCGGGCTGTAGCCATGTCTAAAGTTTCCTATGGGAATTAACATGGAGAAAACACGTTTTGGGACCCCCCCTTTTTTCTCGGCCCCCGCTTGCCGAATCACCCCGAAACTTTCAATATAGGAGCGGACCGGAGCGGGCCATAAGTTTTGAAAATTTTGCGAAGATTCGTCAACCGGCGCCAAAGTTATTGGGAAAAGAATGTTACGAATTTCCTATGGATAATAGGTCCTAACTATAACTATCTACTGGTGACCGCCAGTAGATAATACATATATATATATTCACTGGAAAAAACACAGGTTTCAGGGACGTTATAGTTAGTTGGACATTTCACTCGTACAAAACCAGAGAAATTTGGCGGTTACAATTAGTTGAGCTAACTATAACTTGCGCCCCCGCAATGCATTGCTGATGACGTCACATATTACGTCACTCAAGACATGGTCAGTGACATCACTGATGACATCTCAAATGACATCACTGATGACATCATCCAGAGACTGGGTGACTTTTAAAAGTTTAAGAATGTTAATTATAGATTTGCAAAGGTGTATTGAAGAATGAGTAGGTGTATGAGTGTCTGAATGAATGATTTAGTGGGTGTGTGACTGACTGTTTAGGTGAGAAATTAAACGTGTCTTAGTAAATGCATGGGTGAATGACTAATCTGTGTGAATGTCTGTATCAGTCTGTCAGTTGGTGTGTAAGTGGCTGAATGGGTTGGTGAGTAGATACATGAGTGTCTATATGGGTTAATGATTGGTTGTCTGCATACCTGTATGGGTGCCTGGGTGTCTGTGGGTGGGTGGGGGGGTGTGTGACTCCCTCCATGGATGTGTGAGTGGGTGATTCAGTAGGTGTATGGGTTCATGAGTATGTCTGCGAGGGGCTGTATGGGTGAGTGAGTGTGCGTATGGCTGTGTTCGTGAGTGAATGGATGTCTCAGTGGTATATGTGTCAGTAACTACATATGTGAAAGGCAGTATATGTGAATGTTGGAGTATATAAGTGACTATATGTGAGAGTGAGTGATTGTGAGAGTGGCTGTATGGATGAGTGTGTGCTTGTGTCAGTGATTGTATAAGAGAGTGAGTATGTGTTAGTATCTGTATGAATAAGTGAGGTGGTGTGTTTATAGGATCACTGACATATTATCGATTACCAAAAATATCCCATACACAAATATCAACACATAAATATCGATGTCAAAAATATCGACATCCTATCTTTATAAGTATAAAAATATCGAAAAAATTATATCGATGTCAAAAATATCGATGTACAAAATATTGTTTTTTTCATATATAAAAAATAATGTTAAATAATAAAATTAACTTTAAAAAAATTATTCAGATGTAATGTACATTTTAACAAATATACTAAATAAACGTAATTTAAAAAATTTAAACATACATATATAAAATGTCACATATATGTATATTTACTTTAAAGCAATTAATAAAGTAATAATTTTATTTATTTTAAAATATATACAAATTTACAAATAAATATATATATATATATACATACACCTATAACATAAAATCTAATAAAAAACACATTATATTATAAATTAAAACATTAAAATATTTAATAATTTTTAAACTTACATTTTGCACTCCATTGAGTGCAACAGTAGGGAAAGTGTTGGATAGCGTGGGGGTAAAATTACTATTCCCACTCCAGTGAGTGCAACAGTCGGGAAAGTGTTGGATAGTGGAGGGGTAAAAATTACTATTCCCACTCCAGTGAGTGCAACAGTCGGGAAAGTGTTGGATAGTGGAGGGGTAAAAATTACTATTCCCACTCCAGTGAGTGCAACAGTCGGGAAAGTGTTGGATAGTGGAGGGGTAAAAATTACTATTTCCACTCCAATTACTGCAACAGTCGGGAAAGTGTTGGATAGTGGAGGGGTAAAAATTACTATTCCCACTCCAGTAAGTGCAACAGTAGGGAAAGTGTTGGATAGCGGAGGGGTGAAAAGTACTATTCCCACTCCAGCAAGTGCAACAGTAGAGAAAGTGTTGGATAGCGGAGGGGGAAAAATTACTATTCCCACTCCAATTACTGCAACAGTAGGGAAAGTGTTGGATAGCGGAGGGGTAAAAATTACTATTCCCACTCCAATTACTGCAACAGTAGGGAAAGTGTTGGATAGTGGAGGGGTAAAAATTACTATTCCCACTCCAGTGATTGCAACAGTAGGAAAAGTGTTGGATAGAGGAGAGGTAAAAGTTACTACTCCCACTCCAGTGAGTGCAACAGTAGGGAAAGTGTTGGATAGCGGAGGGGAAAAAATTACTATTGCCACTCCAGTTAGTGCAACAGTAGGGAAAGTGTTGGATAGCGGAGGGGTACAAATTACTATTCCCACTCCAGTGAGTGCAACAGAAGGGAATTTGGATAGCGGAGGGGTAAAAATTAATATTCCCACTGAAGTCAATTCAAAATTAAAAACATACGAAATATCAACTACAATACAAAAAATGTTAAAAACAAAAAAGAAAACATATATAAAAATATTAAAAATTACAAAAGATAGAAACATATTATAATGTAAAAAAACTAACAATTACCTACAAACATTATTTTATAAAAATTTAAAAATTAATTTACAAACAACAATATTTATTAGAAATTAATTATAATCAAAAACATTGTTACATAAAATTAATATTTTTATTTCCTACCCTTTAACGCCACACAATTCACAACACACATCTAAATTTCTAAAAAGCTTACCTCCATAATTAACATAATTAATTATCAAATAAACAAATATTATTGATTAAAAAACAAATTAAAACAGATAAAAATGAATTTACTCACCAAACATTACCCCATAAAAACAAATCCACACACAAAATAAAAGTAAACAATTACCATAAATATTTATCAATGAATGAATGAATAATAATGAGCAACTAATTATTAATTAAACCTAAAATACTTTCCACCCTCTACACCAATAAAAACCACAACACTCACCTAAAAATCATTACACAATTTCCATAACTAATTTTACATTATTAAATTAATATCAATTAACAACAACTTATTAATTAATTTAAAATAATTTACTTCCCACCCTTTACCACTATAAACCCCACAACTCACATCTCAAATTAATTACACAATTGCCATATTTACTTTTTAATTATTTAATTACCATTAATTCACAATTAATTATTAATTAATTATAAATACATTACTTCCCACCCTATTACCCTATAAACCCCACCACCCATTCCTAAAGAATTACACAATTAACATAATTAATTACCAATTAATTAATTTATTAATATTAATTAACAAACAATTGATACATAATTATTAATAAATTAATTGCCACAATTAACACTATAAATTATAAATTTAAAAAATAGTAATATATAAAAATTATTATTACATTTATTAAAATTAAATTACTTACCAACCTATTCCCCTATAAACCCACAACCCACTCCTACAGAAATGACACAATTAACATAATTACCAACTAATTGATAATAATTAACAACCAATTAATAATTAATTAATAATAAATTATTTCCCACAATTAACACTATAAAATCTAAAATAAAAAATACTAATAAATAAAACAATATTAATACATTTTTTATAATTAAATTACTTTCCACCCTATTCTTCTTTAAAACCCACAACCCGCTACAGAACTAAAAAACGCAAAATTGAATTAACATAAAATTAATCACTACTATAAATTTAACACATATATCAAAAAACAAAAGTAATACTTCTACAAAACAATAGAGCACATACTTTTAAAATACATACTAAAATACATAACACTAATTTAAAAATCGATATTTTAAACAACTATGTTTTTTAAACGATATTACTAACTTCGATAATTTCAAAAACGATATTTCTTACCTTAAAGTCGATATTCTTGACCACAATATTCTTGCTGTCGAAATTTCTGTATCACCATATTTTCAACTCGATATTTGCTCATGTCGATATTTAAAACTCGATATTCTGTCTGTGCACCGTGTGTATAACTGTATTGGTGAGTAAATGGCAGTGTGATTGAGTCTTTGGGTGACTGACTAGGTGTGTGTGTAAGACCTGCAGAATGAAGACACCTCAGAACCGGAATGTCGCTCAAATCGGTCCACCTCCTGACATCCCCAACTCTATGATTATACATATATATATAGAGTAGTGAAGTGGTCAAGCAAGGGATAGGGAAAAGGGAAAGGGACTGCAGGGAAATGGAAGCTGTAAAAACAACAACACAAGAATGACTAAAGGTACACAACCCCAGTCTAATCTCTGTAAGTCTCACTAAGTACACGGAGAATATATACCTTAAAACGTATAATCACAATCTCCTACGTGACTGTACTCCGGAACTATAACCATCAATTCATGTCTTCCTGTTAGATCCTACAAAGATAAGAATACAGGGAAATTAGCACACTCATACATTCAAACCATGATACTAAGGTACTGCAGAAACATCATACATCCTACATACCGCATACGGAATATGAAATGACAGTGTAAGGTGATCCAAGTTTTTGTCAATAGAAATACATACTCCTGTATTCACTGCAAAGTTATCAGCAAAGAGACCATAGAAATAACCTAGATCATGGAAGTCCAATGTACCTCTTCACGTTCACAATGAACGCCAATATATAGTCCCAAGGAAGCCACTGAAGATAGCAATTTTCACTGCTCAACAAAACAAATAAACAGATGCCAGAAACAAAGGTTACGTCACCTAGTTTCATTCAGTACTAATAAAAGGTGGAATGTTACTCCCTTTCAGCCCAGAATCCTCTCTTAAACTGCAAAGAAGAAAAAAATGACGGCTGCGAAGAGAATCCTTGAACCCAGCGAGGAATGCTGCTCAGTTTTCCTCCCACACTGAAATGACCGCCAGCCCACAATACCTCACTGCGGAGTCCTTGAGGTCGTTGGCCGAGAAGGTGGTGAAGGCTCCTTGTCTAGCCGCACGTGAAAGCAGAGCCTTGCCACCAGATGCCGAAATTCTCCGCAATGTACACGGAAGAGGACCCTTTCTCTCCGTGTAGACAGGAACGAAGCACAGTACCCGATCAGCCGATACGGGTCACAGAATCAGAACCGGAACATGAAGTACGCACGCCGGTTACGTGTGTCCTCTGTAATTAAATACCCATGAGCCTCGTCCAGGAATCATGGGAAACGTAATTCTCCTCATGTCGCTTCAATCGCGATTCGGTAGGCACTTCGGCCCGTCGTTCCTGATAGTATGCCCCCTCCCAGGCGCGTCTTAGCACCAGGCTTGGCAGGGTGAGCCGCATGGAAGGCGCAAATCGCCACAGGGGCATGGATATTCAGAACAGGCTCCCAAGAATCATCTTCTGAGGAGTATACCTACCATGAGACCAGATACCACAGCTGACCTTTACTGTATTTGGAATCCAAAATGCGACGCACTTCGTATTCTAGGTGCCCATCACGGACAACAGGGGAAACAGCCCTCCTCCTTGCCCTCCTCGCAGGTTTCAGAAGACTGCAGTGGAACACCGGATGGATCCTCAAGGTGTTTGGCAATTGGAGCCGATATGCGACTGGATTGATTTGTTTCAGCACGGTGTAAGGACCAATAAACTTGGGGTGGAAAATGCTGCGTACTCTGAAGCGAATATTCCTAGTAGACAACCACACTCTGTCTCCTGGTTTGTATGCTGGGCCAACTCTTCGATGCTGATCCGCCCACTTTTTGTATTGTTGTTTAGCCCGAATGAGGTGGGCTCGGACCTTCTGATGGATGGAGTGAATTTTCCGCATGCGACTCTTCACCTCAGGTTGGTCATCGAGGTCACTGGGCCATGATATCGGCAAGATTTTTCATTGAACCCATTGTTTGCAAAAAACGGAGATACCCCTAAGGAGCTGTGCCATGAATTGTTATAAGCCAGTTCTGCCAACCATAACAAAGAGATCCAGGACTCTTCGGCCTCCTTAGCATAGCAACGCAGATACTTCTTCAGGGTTTGGTTAAGTCTTTTCAGTCTGGCCATCCGTTTGCGGATGGAAGCTGGTGGACAACGCAGGAGAGACCTGTAGGACTTTGCACCACATTTGCCAAAAACGAGCTATGAACTGGGGCCCTCGGTCTGAAACTATGGTATTCGGTAGGCCGTGTATTCGCACTACATGTTCGAGCAGTAGTTGAGCCCTCTGGCCTGCTGTTGGTAAGTTAGCACAAGGAATGAAATGCCCCATCTTGGCGAGGCCGTCCACCACTACCAGAATAGCTGTTTTTCCTTGATTGTTAGGTAGGCCTGTAATGAAATCCATACTGATGTTCTGCCATGGTTGTGTGGGTGTTGGCATAGGCACTAATTTTCCTCTAGCTTTGGTGGTTTCTCCTTTGGACCTAGCACAGACCTCACATTCCGCTACCCAAGACTTCACGTCTATGGTTAGAATGTCCCACCAGAAGTGATGTTGTAACAGTTGTATAGTTTTTTACTACCCTGATGCCCTGCAAGGATGGAGCTATGGCACAGTTGAACGCCTTTTGTTGGATTGATTTGGATGGCAGATAGAGCTTGTGATCAAAAAAGGGCAGGCCTTGTTTTATGCTTATCTAAGCATGTACACCCACCCATTGTTTCCAGGAATATGCTGAGTGAACTTTCTTTACATCTTCCAAGAAGTTATCTGTGGTCACTGCACACAACAATGTGTCCGCCTTTCTATTTTCTACCCCAGGCCTGAACGTGATAACAAAATCGAATTCTGCAAAGAAAAGCATCCACCGCATTTGTCTCTGCGACAGCTGTCTAGCTGTCTTCATGTACTGAAGGTTTCTGTGATCGGTGTATACAGTTACTTGATGTATTGACCCCCACAGATATTGTCTCCATTCCTGAAAAGCCTTTTTAATGGCTAGCAGCTCCTTTTCTGCAATTGTGTAATTGAGTTCTGCCGCACTGAGTTTCTTGGACATATAGGCCACAGGGTGTAGTTGTCCTGTCTGTTTGTCTCTTTGAGAAAGCACAGCTCCTATAGCCACATCTGAGGCATCCACTTCTACTATGAAGGGGAGATCGGTTAGTGAATGTTTGAGAACGGGAGTGGTAGTAAATGCCTTTTTTAAGCGTACAAAGGCCTCCCCTGCATCACTGGTCCAAACAAAGGGCTCTCTTTTTCTTAGCATTCTCTTGATAGGTGCAATCACATGTGAAAAGTGCATTATGAACCTACGGTAGTAGTTAGCGAATCCTAGAAAGCTTTGTACATCATGCACATTGGTTGATTGGGCCATTCCTGAACCGCTTTCACCTTTCTTTCCATCATACACAGTCCTGACGGACACAATATCACTCCTAGAAATTCAACCTCATACACATGGAAGTCGCACTTGCTCAATTTACAAAACAAGGAGTGTTCTCTTAATTTCTGCAACACCAAAAGGACATGATGCTCATGCACTGTTTCATTCTCAGAATAGACCAGGATGTTGTCTATGTATACCACCACAAAGGTGTATATGTAGTCCTTTAATAAATCGTTTAAAAAATACTGAAAGACCGCAGGGGTGTTGCACAGCCCAAACGGCATGACAGTATATTCAAACGACCCATAGCGGGTTTAGAAGGCAGTCTTCCACTCATCCCCCTCACTAATCCTAACCAAATGGTACGCACCCCGCAAATCAAACTTGGTATATATCGTGGCCTCTTTCACTTGGTCCAAGAGCACTGACACTAGAGGAAAGGGTTATCTATTCCTAACCGTATTCTGGTTTAAACTGCGATAATCAATGCACATCCTTAAATCCCCATTTGCCTTTGATATAATAAAAAGGGGAGAAGCTGCCGGGGACCGAGAGGGGCGAATAAACCCAATTTCAGGATAATGGTCTAGGTATTCTCTCAGATGCTTGGTTTCGGATACCGATAGGGCATACACTCGGCAGGAAGGCAGAGTGGCCCCTGCTAACAGATCTATCTGACAGTCATAAACTCTATGAGGAGGAAGTTTTTCTGCCTGGATTTCACTGAATACATCCTGATACTGAACATACGCTGAGGGTAACACTACAGGCTTTTCGGCTGCTGTGGCAAGACACCAGGGATGGGCCAATGCACAGGCTTTGGAGATATCATTCCTCATACAAGTAGATGTGCACTCCTCCGATAGGAAGTGCACAGATTTCTCTCTCCAATTTATGGTAGGGTTGTGGTGCCACAACCACGGCATACCCAAAATAATCTCATATTGGGGGGCGACGATGATATTCAAAGACAGATGTTCTACATGACTTTGTGTACCATCCTGGACAGACAGTCAAACTGTCTCTGTCTGTTCTGTCACCGGCCCAGATGTCAAAGGTTTTCCGTCGACCGCTAACACTTTCTCAAGGGCTTCCCTAAAAACTCTGTTCAATGCAAGTTTCTGAACTAGCCCTTGGTCTATGAAGTTGATTGTGGCTCCAGAATCAATCATTACTGTCACCGAGTGAGAAGACTCCATAACTTTCAACTCCATTGGAACCAAAATGTGCGCTTCTGTCTCCCTTCCTTCTGATACCAATAAAGAAGGCACTTTCCATTTAATACTGCCTTCATCTGAGTCTGTACAAACAAGTAGGTTGTTCTCAGTGGGTTCGGTTTTCTTTTGCAGGACCGTAGCTGCAACTCTATTTCCTGATGTGAGGTTATTAAAGGATTTAGGCCTGGTAGGGCATTCACGTACAAAGTGCCCCTTCTTCCCGCAATACATACACTGCCCGTTTACCCTACGTGCCTCCCTTTCCTCTTTAGAAAGAGGAGATCTGATTGCTCCCACTTCCATTGGCTCGGGACCGGGTTCAGACTCCCCCAAAGGCTTCTTAATCCCCTTATCATATCTAGGACTCCACTGCTCACTTCTTCTCTTCTCACCCCCTCTTTCAGATAATCTATGATCCAACCTGAGAGTAAGATTCATTAAGTCAGTGCAGTTGGTGGGTTGGGGATCGATTTGAGCAAGGATGTCCTTCATATCGTCTCTTAAACCCTGATAGTACAAAGACATCCTTTTTTCTTCAGGCCATCCTGTTTCTGCTACCAGGCGGTTAAATAGGTTACCAGATCCTTTCTTCCCTGTTTTAACTCTAACAACTCTCTGTCGGCGCTAAAAGTGGTGGCTCTTCTATCAAATACTCTTTCTAGTTCTCTGATGAAGGCATCCCAGTCAGGCAGTACTGGGTCATCATTCTTCACCAGAGGAACTGCCAAATTTTCCTGCTTCCCCAGCTAAATATAATATAGCAAACGCCACTCTGGAGTGGTTGGTAGGAAAGGAAGAGGGTTTACATGAAAAATGTAGCATTATTTGTGCTAAAAAGACCTGGATCTTATTTGGATCTCCTGAATACCTTTCTGGTGTGGCTAGAGGTATGGGAGGCGGCATGTGTACCTGTGTCTGGGAAGGAGTAGAAGACACGTCAAACGGGTTATGTATTTGCCTTTCTAATCTCTCCTTAAGTGCAGCTGTTTCCGCCTTTGATGTTGATAGTTTTTGTTGCACCAACACTAACGCCTGCATAACGTCATCCAAGGGGGCCATCATGTGCTACACCCCAGTAGGGAGGAATTATAATTCGTGGGTGCGTAATTCTGTAAGACCCGCAGAATGAAGGCACCTCAGTACCGGAATGTTGCTCAAATTGGTCCACCTCCTGACATCCCCAACTCTATGATTATACATATATACATAGAGTAGTGAAGTGGTCAAGCGATGGATAGTGAAAAAAGGAAAGGGACTGCAGGGAAATGTAAGCTGTAAAAAAAACAACACAAGAATGACTAAAGGTACACAACCCCAGTCTACTCTCTGTAAGTCTCACTAAGTACACGGAGAATATATACCTTAAAACGTATAATCACAATCTCCTACGTGACTGTACTCCGGAACTATAACCATCAATTCATTTCTTCCTGTTAGATCCTACTAAGATAAGAATACAGGGAAATTAGCACACTCATATGCGGCATACATTCAAACCATGATACTAAGGTACTGCAGAAACATCATACATCCTACATACCGCATACGGGATATAAAATGACAGTGTAAGTCGATCCAAGTCTTTGTCAATAGAAATACATACTCCTGTATTCACTGCAGATGCAAAAGAGACCATAGAAATAACCTAGATCATGGAAGTCCAATGTACCTCTTCATGTTCACAATGAACGCTAATCCATAGTCCCCAAGGAAGCCACTGAAGATAGCAATTTCCACTGCTCAACAAAACAAATAAATAGATGCCAGAAACAAAGGTTACGTCACCTAGTTTCATTCAGTACTAATAAACGGTAGAATGTTACTCCCTTTTAGCCCATAATCCTCTCTTAAACTGCAAAGAAGAAAAAAAAAGACGGCTGTGAAGAGAATCCTTGAACCCAACGGTGAATGCTGCTCAGTTTTCCTCCCGCACTGAAAAGACCACCAGCCCACAATACCTCAATGCGGAGTCCTTGAGGTCACTGGCTGAGAAGGCGGTGAAGACTCCTTGTCTAGCCGCGCGTGAAGGCAGAGCCTTGCCACCACACGCCGAAATTCTCCGCAATGTACACGGAAGAGGACCCGTTCTCTCCGTGTAGACACGAACGAAGCACAGTACCTGATCAGCCGATACGGGTCACAGAATCACAACCGGAACGTGAATTACGCACGCCGGTTACGTGCGCCCTCTGTAATTAAATATCCATGAGCCTCATCCAGGCATCATGGGAAGCGTAGTTCTCCTCATGTCGTTTCAATCGCGATTTGGTAGGCGCTTCAGACCGCCATTCCTGACAGTGTGAATATCTCTATGGATGAGTGGCAGTATGTGAGTGTCTGTATGGGTGTATGAGTTCATATATCAGAGGCTGTATTGATGAGTGACTGCATGTATGAGTGACTGTATCGGTGAGTGCGTGGATGTGTGTAGACCTATGAATAAGTGAGTGGGTATGTACTAACTGGTATTGGTGTGTCTATGGTTTCGAGAATGGTAGTCTGTATTTTAGAGTGGGTGTATGAAAGGTTATATTAGGGTGTGAGGAGGTGTGTCAGATATTAAGTGAATGATTTCATCAGTGATGTCATCAGTGATGTCATTTGAGATGTGATCAGTGATGTCACCGACCATGTCATGAGTGATGTAATATGTGACGTCATCAGCAGTGCATTGCGGGGGCGCGAGTTAGCTCAACTAACTTTAGCGGCTGAATTTCTATGGTTTTGTACCAGTGAAAATGTCCAACTAACTATAACGTCCCTGAAGCCTGTGTTTTTTTCAGTGATTTCTAAGGTTTTTTAAATGCTAATTTCTAACTATAACATCACTGAAACCTATGGTTTTTTCAATGAATTTCTAAGGTTTTTTAAATGCTAATTCCTAACTATAACGTCCCTGAAACCTCTAGTTTTTTCAGTGAATTTCTAAGGTTTTTTAAATGCTAATTTCTAAATATCCCTACATAGGTAGGAAATGTGCAGAAAGATGAAGAAAGGCGCAGAAAGAAGCAAGAGAAGTGCAGAAAGAGGCAACAGAAGTCTAGAAAGAGGAAGAAAGGTGCAGAAAGAAGCAAGAGAAGTGCAGAAAGAACCAACAGAGGTGCAGAAAGTGGCCTACTTTGACTGCACCTTACAACAGACTCATACAAAGTAGCCTCATCACTAATCCTTCTCCAAAGATGTCTTAATCTGCACTTTTCTCTTGAAGGTTCACTATTAATCGACTGCTCAGAATGTTAGGCCTACCTACCAAATATAAAACAGCAATTCTAAGCATATCACTGTTGTAAGTCTGACCAAGTTTGTAAAGGTATGCATGCGTGTCTCTGCTTTTACCGAGTGACATGTTACATAAAAATAAACATAGAAATACTTGAATACCTGTGTTTCAAACAGCATATTCTGTAAATATGTGTACAAAAAGGTGTGTGTATTTCTTTCTGCTCATAATACAGGGCACACGGGTATTCAATAGTATATTTGAGGGGCTCTATAACACCTATATACACAAGACATGTCTGCCTGTGCAACTGAATGACAGAGCAGAACTGAGAACATTTAACCACCTTAGAAGAAGCTACCCACTTTTTAAGCTACCATCTTCAGATGCATAACACATGTGAGAATACATATACAAGTAGACATATACCCCAGTCACAAGAGCACGCAGACATTTAAACTTGACAGCTTGCACTTCCCATTTGAGTACAGAAAGAGGCGAGAAAAGTACAGAAAGAAGCAAGAGATGTGCAGAAAGAAACAAAAGAACTGCAGAAAGAAGCAACAGAGATGCGGAAAGAGGGAAGTGGGGTAGAGAAAGAGGCAAGAGGGATACAGAAAGTAGCAAGAGACTTGCAGAAAGAAACAAAAGAAGTGCAGAAAGAAGGAACAGGAGTGCAGAAAGAGGCAAGAGGGGAGCAGAAAGAGGAAAAAAGGGGTGCAGAAAGAGGCAAGAGAAGTATAGAAAGAAGCAACAGAGGTGGAGAAAGAGGGATGAGGCATGGAGAAAGAGACAAGAGAAGTGCAGAAAGAAGCAACAGAGATGCAAAAACGGGGAACAGGGGTGGAGAAAGTGGCCAGAGGGGTGCAGATAGAAGCAAGAGGGGCGCAGAAAGAAGCAAGAGAGTTGCGGAAAGAAACAAAAGAAAAGTAGAAGGAAGGAACAGAGGTGCAGAAAGAGGCAAGAGGGGTGCAGAAAGAGGGAAGACGGGTACAGAAAGAAGCACGAGTGGTGCAGAAAGAAGCAAGAGTAGTAGAGAAAGAAGCAACAGAGGTGCAGAAAGAGGCAAGAGAGGTGCAAAAGGAGGGAAGAGAGGTGCAGAAAGAGGCACGAGGGGTGCAGAAAGAAGCAGAAGATGTGCAGCAAGAAACAAAAGAAGTGCAGAAAGAAGGAACAGAGGTGCAGAAAGAGGCAACAGGGGTGAAGAAAGAGGGAAGAGGGGTGGAGAAAGGGGCAAGGGGGTACAGAAAGAAGCAAGAGAACTGCAGAAAGAAACAAAAGAAATGCAGAAAGAAGGAACAGATGTGCAGAAGGAGGCAAGAGGGGTGCAGAAAGAGGCATAAGGGGGGCAGAAAATAGCAAGAGGTACAGAAAGAAACAAAAGAAGTGCAGAAAGAAAGAAAAGAGGTGCAGAAAGAGGCAAGAGGGGTGCAGAAAGAAACAACAGAAGTACAGAAAGAAGCAACAGAGGTGCAGAAAGAGGCAATAGGAGTGCAGAAAGAGGGAAGAGGGGTGCAGAAAGAGGCACGAGGGGTGCAGAAAGAAGCAAGAGAGTTGCAGACAGAAGCAAGAGAAGTGCAGAAAGAAGCAACAGAGATGCAGAAAGAGGCAAGAGGGGTAAAGAACGTGGCAAGAGGGTACAGAAAGGGGGAAGAGGGGTACAGAAAGAGGCACAAGGATTGCAGAAAGAAGGGACAGAGGTTCAGAAAGAAGGAAGAGAAGTGCAGAAAGAAACAACAGAGGTGCAGAAAGAGGGATGAGTGGTGCAGAAAGAAGCACGAGTGCTGCAGAAAGAAGCAAAGAGGTGCAGAAAAAAGCAAGAGTAGTGCAGAAAGAAGCAGCAGAGGTACAGAAAGAGGCAAGAGGGGTGCAAAAAGAGGGAAGAGGGGTGCAGAAAGAGGCACAAGGGGTACAGGAAGAACAAGAGATGTGCAGAAAGAAACAAAAGAAGCGCAGAAAGAAGGAATTGAGGTGCAGAAAGAGGCAAGAGGGGAGCAGAAAGAGGAAAAAAGGGGTGCAGAAAGAGACACAAGGGTTGCAGAAAGAAGGGACAGAGGTGCAGAAAGAAGCAAGAGAAGTGCAGAAAGAAGCAACAGAGGTGCAGAAAGAGGGATGAGGCATGGAGAAAGAGGCAAGAGAAGTGCAGAAAGAAGCAACAGGGATACAAAAAACGGGGAACAGGGGTTGAGAAAGTGGCAAGAGTGGTGCAGAAAGAAGCAAGAGAGGTGCAGAAAGAAACAAAAGAAGAGCAGAAAGAAGGAACAGAGGTGCAGAAAGAGGCAAGAGGGGTGAAGAAAGAGAGAAAAGGGGTGGAGAAAGGGGCAAGGGGGTGCAGAAAGAAGCAAGAGAACTGCAGAAAGAAACACAAGAAATGCAGAAAGAAGGAACGGAGGTGCAGAAAGAGGCAAGAGGGGTGCAGAAAGAGGCATAAGGGGTGCAGAAAAAAGTGAAAGGTACAGAAATAAACAAAAGAAGTGCAGAAAGAAGCAACAGAGGTGCAGAAAGAGGCAATAGGAGTACAGAAAGAGGGAAGAGGGGTGCAGAAAGAGGCACGAGGGGTGCAGAAAGAAGCAAGAGAGTTACAGACAGAAGCAAGAGAAGTGCATAAAGAAGCAACAGAGATGCAGAAGGAGGCTAGAGGGGGTAAAGAACGAGGCAAGAGGGTGCAGAAAGAGGGAAGAGGGGTGCAGAAAGAGGCACGAGGGGTGCAGGAAGAAGCAAGAGATGTGCAGAAAGAAGGAAGAGAAGTGCAGAAAGAAGCATGAGTGATGCAGAAAGAAGCAAAGAGGTGCAGAAAAAGCAAGAGTAGTGCAGAAAGAAGCAGCAGAGGTACAGAAAGAGGCAAGAGGGGTGCAAAAAGAGGGAAGAGGGGTGCAGAAAGAGGCACGAGGGGTGCAGGAAGAAGCAAGAGATGTGCAGAAAGAAACAAAAGAAGTGCAGAAAGAAGGAATAGAGGTGCAGAAAGAAGAAAAAAGGGGTGCAGAAAGAGACACAAGTGTTGCAGAAAGAAGGGACAGAGGTGCAGAAAGAAGCAAGAGAAGTGCAGAAAGAAGGAACAGAGGTACAGAAAGAGGGATGAGTTGTGGAGAAAGTGGCAAGAGGGGTGCAGAAAGAAGCAAGAGAGGTGCAGAAAGAAACAAAAGAAGAGCAGAAAGAAGGAACAGAGGTGCAGAAAGAGGTAAGAGGGGTGCAGAAAGAGGGAAGAGGGGTGCAATAAGAAGAAGAAGTGGTGCATAAAGAAGCAAGAGAGGTGCAGAAAGAAGCAAGAGTAGTAGCGAAAGAAGCAGCAGAGGTGCAGAAAGAGGCAAAAGGGGTGCCAATGGAGGGAAGAGGGGTGCAGAAAGAGGAACGAGGGGTGCAGAAAGAAGCAAAAGATGTGCAGCAAGAAACAAAAGAAGTGCAGAAAGAAGGAACAGGGGTGAGGAAAGAGGGAAGAGAGGTGGAGAAAAAGGCAAGGGGGTGCAGAAAGAAGCAAGAGAGCTGCAGAAAGAAACAAGAGAAATGCAGAAAGAAGGAACAGAGGTGCAGAAAGAGGCAAGAGCGGTGCAGAAAGAGGGAAGAGGGGTGTGAAAGAGCACGAGGGGTGCAAAAAGAAGGGACAGAGGTGCAGAAAGAAGCAACAGGAGTGCAGAAAAAAGCAACAGAGGTGCAGAAAGAGGGATGAGGGGTAGAGAAAGAGGCAAGAGAAGTGCAGAAAGAAGCAACAGAGATGCAAAAAGGGGGAACAGGGGTGGAGAAAGTGGCAAGAGGGGTGCAGAAAGAAGCAAGAGAGGTGCAGAAAGAAACAAAAGAAGAGCAGAAAGAAGGAACAGAGGTGCAGAAAGAGGCAAGAGGGGTGCAGAAAGAGGGAAGAGGGGTGCAGAAACAAGCACGAGTGATGCAGAAAGAAGCAAAGAGGTGCAGAAAGAAGCAAGAGTAGTGCAGAAAGAAGCAGCAGAGATACAGAAAGAGGCAAGAGGGTTGCAAAAAGAGGCAAGAGGGGTGCAGAAAGAGGCACGAGGGGTGCAGAAAGAAGCAAGAGATGTGCAAAAAGAAACATAAGAAGTGCAGAAAGAAGGAATAGAGGTGGAGAAAGAGGCAAAGGGGGGCAGAAAGAAGAAGAGAGGCGCGGAAAGAAACAAAAGAAGTACAGAAAGAAACAAGAGAAATGCAGAAAGAAGGAACAGAGGTGCAGAAAGAGGCAAGAGCAGTGCAGAAAGAGGGAAGAGGGGTGTGAAAGAGGCACGAGGGTTGTAAAAAGAAGCAAGAGGGGTGCCGAAAGAAGCAATAGAGTTGCAGAAAGAAGCAACAGAGGTGCAGAAAGAGGGATGAGGGGTGGAGAAAGAGGCAAGAGAAGTGCAGAAAGAAGCAACAGAGATGCAAAAAGGGGGAACAGGGGTGGAGAAAGTGGCAAGAGGGGTGCAGAAAGAAGCAAGAGAGGTGCAGAAAGAAACAAAAGAAGAGCAGAAAGACGGAACAGAGGTGCAGAAAGAGGCAAGAGGGGTGCGGGAAGAGGGGTGCAGAAACAAGCACGAGTGATGCAGAAAGAAGCAAAGAGGCGCAGAAAGAAGCAAGAGTAGTGCAGAAAGAAGCAGCAGAGATACAGAAAGAGGCAAGAGGGTTGCAAAAAGAGGCAAGAGGGGTGCAGAAAGAGGCACGAGGGGTGCAGAAAGAAGCAAGAGATGTGCAAAAAGAAACAAAAGAAGTGCAGAAAGAAGGAATAGAGGTGGAGAAAGAGGCAAAGGGGGGCAGAAAGAAGCAAGAGAGCTGAGGAAAGAAACAAAAGAAGTACAGAAAGAAGGAACAGAAGTGCAGAAAGAGGCAAGAGGGGTGCAGAAAGTGGCAAAAGGGGTGCAGAAAGAAGCAAGAGGTGAAGAAAGAAACAAAAGAAGTGCAGAAAGAAGAAACAGAAGTGCAGAAAGAGGCAAGAGGGGTGCAGTAAGAAACAAAAGAAGTGCAGAAAGAAGCAGCAGAGTTGCAGAAAGAGGTAAGAGGAGTGCAGAAAGAGGGAAGAGGGGTGCAGAAAGAGGCAAGAGGGGTGCAGTAAGAAACAAAAGAAGTGCAGAAAGAAGCAGCAGAGGTGCAGAAAGAGGTAAGAGGAGTGCAGAAAGAGGGAAGAGGGGTGCAGAAAGAGGCACGAAGGGTGCAGAAAGAAGCAAGAGAGGTACAGAAAGAAGCAAAAGAAGTGCATAAAGAAGCAACAGAGATGCAGAAAGGGGGAAGTGGGGTGGAGAAAGAGGCAAGAGGGATACATAAAGAAACAAGAGAGTTGGAGAAAGAAGGAACAGAGGTGCAGAAAGAGGCAAGAGGGGTGAAGAACGAGGCAAGAGGGTGCCGAAAGAGGGAATAGGGGTGCAGAAAAAGGTCCAAGGATTGTAGAAAGAAGGGACAGAGGTGCAGAAAGAAGGAAGAGAAGTGCAGAAAGAAGCAACAGAGGTGCAGAAAGAGGAATGAGGGGTGGAGAAAGAGGGAAGAGGGGTGCAGAAAGAGGCATGAGGGGTGCAGAAAGAAGCAAGAGATGTGCAGAAAGAAACAAAAGAAGTGCAGAAAGAAGGAACAGAGGTGCAGAAAGAGGCAAGAGGGGTGCAGAAAGAGGGAAGAGGGGTGCAGAAAGAGGCACAAGGATTGTAGAAAGAAGGGACAGAGGTGCTGAAAGAAGCAAGAGAAGTGCAGAAAGAATCTACAGAGATGCAAGAAGAGGGAACAGGGGTGTAGAAAGTGGCAAGAGAGGTGCAGAAAGAAGCAAGAGAGGTGCGGAAACAGTCAAGAGAGGTACGTAAGGAGCTAAGAGAACAGCAGAAAGAGGCAAGAGAGTTGTAGAAACAGTTAAGAGAGGTGCAGAAAGAGGCAAGTGAGGTGCAGAAACAGGCAAGAGAACTGCAGAAAGAGGCAAGAATGTTATAGAAACAGGCAAGAGAGGTGCAGAAAGAAGGAACAAGGGTACAAAAACAGGCAAGAGAGGTGCAGAAACAGGCAAGAGAGGTGCAGAAAGAGGGAACAGGGGTGCAGAAAAAGGCAAGAAAAGTGCAGAAAGAAGCAACAGAGGTATAGAAAGTTGCAACATAAGTGCAGAAAGAGGCAAGGGAGGTGCAGAATGAGACAAGAGAGGTATACAAAGAGACAAGAGAGGTGCAGAAAGAGGGAAGATGAGTTTATAAAGAGGCAACAGGGATGCAGAAAGAAGCAAAGAGGTGCAGAAAGAAGCAAGATAAGTGCAGAAAGAAACAACAGATTTGCAGAAAGAGGCAGGAGAAGTGCAGAAAGAAGCAACAGAAACGCAGAAAGAGGAAAGAAAAGTGCAGAAAGAAGCAACAGAAACGCAGAAAGAGGCAAGAGAACTGTAGAAACAGGCAAGAGAGTTGCAGAAACAGGCAAAAGGGGTGCAGAAAGAGGGAACAGGTGTGCAGACAGAGGCAAGGGAGGTGCAGAAAGAGGGAAGAGGGGTACAGAAAGAGGCAAGAGGGATGCAGAAATTTGCAACAGAGGTGCAGATAGAAGCAAGAGCAGTGCAGAAATTATCAACAGAGGTGCAGAAAGAGGCAAGAGGGGTACATAAAGAGGCAAGAGCCATGCAGAAAGAACCAAAAGATGTGCAGAAAGAGGCAAGAGAGGTGCAGAACGAGGCAAGAGATGTGCAGAAAATGGGAAGAAGGGTGTAGAAAGAAGCAAGAGAAGTGCAGAAAGAGGCATGTGAGGTGCAGAAGGAGGCAAGAGAACTGCAGAAAGAGGCAAGACAGTTGCAGAAACAGGCCAAATGGGTGCAGAAAGAGGGAACAGGTGTGCAGACAGAGGCACGAGAGGTGCTGAAAGAGGGAAGAGGGGTACAGAAAGAGGCAAGAGAGATGCAGAAATGTGCAACAGAGGTGCAGAAAGAAGCAAGAGCAGTGCAGAAAGAACCAACAGAGTTGAAGAAAGAGGCAAAAGGGGTACAGAAAGAGGCAAGAAAAGTGTAGAAAGAAGCTAAAGAGGTACGGAAAGAGGCAAGAGATCTGCATAAAAAGGCAAGAGAGGTGCAGAAAGAGGCAGGAGAGGTGCACAAAGAGGCAAAAGGGGAACAGAAAGAGGCAAGAGGGGTGCAGCAAGAAGCAAGAGAAGTGCAGAAAGAAGCAATAGAGGTGCTGAAACAGGCAAGACAGCTGCAGAAAGAGGGAACAGGGGTACAGAAAGAGGTAAGAGTGATACAGAAATTTGCAAGAGAGGTGGAGAAAGAAGCAAGAGTAGTGCAGAAAGAAGCAAGAGAAGTGCAGAAAGAAGCAAGAGAGGTGGAGAAATAGGGAAGCGGGGTACAGAAAGAGGCAAGAGGGATGCAGAAATGTACAAAAGAGGTGCAGAAAGAAGCAAGAGCAGTGCAGAAAGAACCAACAGAGGTGCAAAAAGAGGCAAGAGGAGTGCAGAAAGAGGTAGGATAGGTGCACAAAGAGGCAAGAGAGGTACAGAAAGAGGCAAGAGAGGTGCAGAAACAGGCAGGAAAGGTGCAGAAAGAGGGAACAGGGGTGCAAATAGAGGCAAGAGAGGTGCAGAAATAGGGAAGAGGGGTGCAGAAAGAAGCAAGTGAGGTACAGAAAGAGGCAACAGAGGTGCAGAAACAAGCAAGAGAAGTGCAATAAGAGGCAAGAGAACTTTTACAGAATCAACAGAGGTGTGGAAAGAAGCAAGAGAAGTGCAGAAAGAGGCAAGTGAGGTGCAGAAAGATGCAAGAGCGGTGCATAAAATGGCAAGAGAACTGCAGAAAGAAGGAACAGGGCTGCAAAAACAGGCAAGAGGGGTGCAGAAACTGGCAAGAGAGGTGCAGAAAGAGGGAATAGGGGTGCAGAAAAAGGCAAGAAAAATACAGAAAGAAGCAACAGATATGCAGAAAAAGGCAAGAGAAGTGCAGAAAGAAGCAACAGAGGTATAGAAAGTTGCAACATAAGTGCAGAAAGAGGCAAGGGAGGTGCACAATGAGACAAGAGAGTTATACAAAGAGACAAGAGAGGTACAGAAAGAGGGAAGATGAGTTTAGAAAGAGGCAACATGGATGCAGAAAGAAGCAAGAGAGGTGCAGAAAGAAGCAAGATAAGTGCAGAAAGAGGAAAGAAAAATGCAGAAAGAAGCAACAGAAATGCAGAAAGAGGCAGGAGAACTGTAGAAACAGGCAAGAGAGTTGCAGAAACAGGCAAAAGGGGTGCATAAAGAGGGAACAGGTGTGCAGACAGAGGCAAGAGAGGTGTAGAAAGAGGCAAGAGATGTGCAGAAAAAGGGAAGAAGGGTGCAGAAAGAAGCAAGAGAAGTCCAGAAAGAGGCAAGTGAGGTGCAGAAGGAGGCAAGAGATCTGCAGAAAGAGGCAAGACAGTTACAGAAAGAGTCAAAAGGGGTGCAGAAAGAGGGAACAGGTGTGCAGACAGAGGCACGAGAGGTGCAGAAAGAGGGAAGAGGGGTACAGACAGAGGCAAGAGGGATGCAGAAATTTGCAACAGAGGTGCAGAAAGAAGCAAGAGCAGTGCAGAAAGAACCAACAGAGGTGAAGAAAGAGGCAAGAGGGGTACAGAAAGAGGCAAGAAAAGTACAGAAAGAAGCTAAAGAGGTACAGAAAGAGGCAAGAGAACTGCATAAAAAGGCAAGAGAGGTGCAGAAAGAGGCAGGAGAGGTGCACAAAGAGGCAACAGGGGTACAGAAACAGGCAAGAGGGGTGCAGAAAGAAGCAACAGAAGTGCAGAAAGAAGCAATAGAGGTGCTGAAACAGGCAAGACAGGTGAAGCAAGAGGGAACAGGGGTAGAGAAAGAGGTAAGAGTGATACAGAAATTTGCAAGAGAGGTGGAGAAAGAAGCAAGAGCAGTGCAGAAAGAAGCAAGAGAAGTGCAGAAAGAAGCAAGAGAGGTGGAGAAATAGGGAAGAGGGGTGCAGAAAGAGGCAAGAGGAAAGCAGAAATGTGCAAAAGAGGTGCAGAAAGAAGCAAGAGCAGTGCAGAAAGAACCAGCAGAGGTGCAAAAAGAGGCAAGAGGAGTGCAGAAATAGGTAGGAGAGGTGCACAAAGAGGCAAGAGAGGTACAGAAAGAGGCAGGAGGGGTGCAGAAAGAGGCAAGAGGGATGCAAAAAAGGGAAGACGAGTGCAGAAAGAGGCAACAGGGGTGCAGAAAGAAGCAACAGAGGTGCAGAAAGAAGCAAGAGAAGTGCAGAAAGAAGCAAGGGAGGTGCAGAAAGAGGGAAGAAGAGTGCAAAAAGAGACAACAGGGGTGCAGAAAGAAGCAAGAGAGGTGCAGAAAGAGGCAAAAGAAGTACAGAAATAAGCAACAGAGGTGCAAAAGGAGGGAAGGGAACTGCAGAAAGAGGCAAGAAAGTTGCAGAAACAGGCACAAGAGGTGCAGAAAGAGTGATCAGGGGTTCAGACAGAGGCAAGAGAGGTGCAGAAAGTAGGAAGAGGGGTACAGAAAGAGGCAAGAGAGGTGTAGAAAAGGCAAGAGATGTGCAGAAAAAGGGAAGAAGGGTGCAGAAAGAAGCAAGAGAAGTGCAGAAAGAGGCAAGTGAGGTGCAGAAGGAGGCAAGAGATCTGCAGAAAGAGGCAAGACAGTTGCATAAACAGGCAAAAGGGGTGCAGAAAGAGGGAACAGGTGTGCAGACAGAGGCACGAGAGGTGCAGAAAGAGGGAAGAGGGGTACAGAAAGAGGCAAGAGGGATGCAGAAATTTGCAACAGAGGTGCAGAAAGAAGCAAGAGCAGTGCAGAAAGAACCAACAGAGGTGAAGAAAGAGGCAAGAGGTGTACAGAAAGAGGCAAGAAAAGTGCAGAAAGAAGCTAAAGAGATGCGTAAAGAGGCAAGAGAACTGCATAAAAAGGCAAGAGAGGTGCAGAAAGAGGCAGGAGAGGTGCACAAAGAGGCAAAAGGGGTACAGAAAGAGGCAAGAGGGATGCAGAAAGAAGCAACAGAAGTGCCGAAAGAAGCAATAGAGGTGCTGAAACAGGCAAGACAGGTGCAGAAAGAGGGAACAGGGGTACAGAAAGAGGTAAGAGTGATACAGAAATTTGCAAGAGAGGTGGAGAAAGAAGCAAGAGCAGTGCAGAAAGAATCAAGAGAAGTGCAGAAAGAAGCAAGAGAGGTGGAGAAATAGGGAAGAGGGGTGCAGAAAGAGGCAAGAGGGAAGCAGAAAGAAGCAACAGAGGTACATAAAGAGGAAAGAGAGGTACAGAAACAGGCAGGAAAGGTGTAGAAAGAGGGACCAAGGGTGCAGAAAGAGGCAAGAGAGGTGCAGAAAGAGGGAAGAGGGGTGCAGAAAGAGGCAAGAGGGGTGCAGAAAGAAGCAAGTGAGGTACAGAAAGAGGCAACAGAGGTGAAGAAAGACGCAAAAGAGGTGCAGAAACAAGCAAGAGAAGTGCAGAAAGAGGCAAGAGAATTGCTTACAGAAGCAACAGAGGTGTAGAAAGAAGCAAGAGCAGTGCAGAAAGAACCAACAGAGGTGCAAAAAGAGGCAAGAGGAGTGCAGAAAGAGGTAGGAGAGGTGCACAAAGAGGCAAGAGAGGTACAGAAAGAGGCAGGAGGGGTACAGAAAGAAGGAAGAGAAATGCAGAAAGAAGCAACAGAGTTGCTGAAAGAGGCACGAAGGGTGCAGAAAGGGGCAAGAGAAGTGCAGAAAGAAGCAACAGAGGTACAGAAAGAGGCAAGAGAGGTGCAGAAACAGGCAGGAAAGTTGCAGAAAGAGGGAACAGGGGTGCAAATAGAGGCAAGAGAGGTGCAGAAATAGGGAAGAGGGGTGCAGAAAGAGGCAAGAGGGGTGCAGAAAGAAGCAAGTGAGGTACAGAAAGAGGCAACAGAGGTGCAGAAACAAGCAAGAGAAGTGCAAAAAGAGGCAAGAGAATTGCTTACAGAAGCAACAGAGGTGTGGAAAGAGGCAAGAGAAGTGCAGAAAGAGGCAAGTGAGGTGCAGAAAGAGGCAAGAGCGGTGCATAAAATGGTAAGAGAACTGCAGAAAGAAGGAACAGGGGTGCAAAAACAGGCAAGAGGGGTGCAGAAACTGGCAAGAGAGGTGCAGAAAGAGGGAACAGGGGTGCAGAAAAAGGCAAGAAAAGTACAGAAAGAAGCAACAGATATGCAGAAAAAGGCAAGAGAAGTGCAGGGAGAAGCAACAGAGGTATAGAAAGTTGCAACATAAGTGCAGAAAGAGGCAAGGGAGGTGCACAATGAGACAAGAGAGTTATACAAAGAGACAAGAGAGGTACAGAAAGAGGGAAGATGAGTTTAGAAAGAGGCAACATGGATGCAGAAAGAAGCAAGAGAGGTGCAGAAAGAAGCAAGATAAGTGCAGAAAGAAACAACAGATTTGCAGAAAGAGGCAAGAGAAGTGCAGAAAGAAGCAACAGAAACGCAAAAAGAGGAAAGAAAAATGCAGAAAGAAGCAACAGAAATGCAGAAAGAGGCAAGAGAACTGTAGAAACAGGCAAGAGAGTTGCAGAAACAGGCAAAAGGGGTGCAGAAAGAGGGAACAGGTGTGCAGACAGAGGCAAGAGAGGTGTAGAAAGAGGCAAGAGATGTGCAGAAAAAGGGAAGAAGGGTCCAGAAAGAAGCAAGAGAAGTGCAGAAAGAGGCAAGTGAGGTGCAGAAGGAGGCAAGAGATCTGCAGAAAGAGGCAAGACAGTTACAGAAACAGGCAAAAGGGGTGCAGAAAGAGGGAACAGGTGTGCAGACAGAGGTACGAGAGGTGCAGAAAGAGGGGTACAGAAAGAGGTAAGAGGGATGCAGAAATTTGCAACAGAGGTGCAGAAAGAAGCAAGAGCAGTGCAGAAAGAACCAACAGAGGTGAAGAAAGAGGCAAGAGGGGTGCAGAAAGAGGCAAGAAAAGTACAGAAAGAATCTAAAGAGGTGCGGAAAGAGGCAAGAGAACTGCATAAAAAGGCAAGAGAGGTGCAGAAAGAGGCAGGAGAGGTGCACAAAGAGGCAAAAGGGGTATAGAAAGAGGCAAGAGGGGTGCAGAAAGAAGCAACAGAAGTGCAGAAAGAAGCAATAGAGGTGCTGAAACAGGCAAGACAGGTGCAGAAAGAGGGAACAGGGGTAGAGAAAGAGGTAAGAGTGATACAGAAATTTGCAAGAGAGGTGGAGAAAGAAGCAAGAGCAGTGCAGAAAGAAGCAAGAGAAGTGCAGAAAGAAGCAAGAGAGGTGGAGAAATAGGGAAGAGGGGTGCAGAAAGAGGCAAGAGGGAAGCAGAAATGTGCAAAAGAGGTGCAGAAAGAAGCAAGAGCAGTGCAGAAAGAACCAGCAGAGGTGCAAAAAGAGGCAAGATGAGTGCAGAAAGAGGTAGGAGAGGTGCACAAAGACGCAAGAGAGGTACAGAAAGAGGCAGGAGGGGTGCAGAAAGAAGGAAGAGAAGTGCAGAAAGAAGCAACAGAGGTACATAAAGAGGCAAGAGAGGTACAGAAACAGGCAGGAAAGGTGTAGAAAGAGGGAACAGGGGTGCAGAAAGAGGCAAGAGAGGTGCAGAAAGAGGCAAGAGGGGTGCAGAAAGAAGCAAGTGAGGTACAGAAAGAGGCAACAGAGGTGCAGAAAGATGCAAAAGAGGTGCAGAAACAAGCAAGAGAAGTGCAGAAAGAGGCAAGAGAATTGCTTACAGAAGCAACAGAGGTGTAGAAAGAAGCAAGAGAAGTGCAGAAAGAGGCAAGAGGGGTGCATAAAATGGCAAGAGAACTGCAGAAAGAGGCAAGAGGAATGCAAAAAAGGGAAGACGAGTGCAGAAAGAGACAACAGGGGTGCAGAAAGAAGCAAGAGAGGTGCAGAAAGAAGCAAGAGAAGTGCAGAAAGAAGCAAGAGAGGTGCAGAAAGAGGGAAGAAGAGTGCAGAAAGAGACAACAGGGGTGCAGAAAGGAGCAAGAGAGGTGCAGAAAGAGGCAAAAGAAGTACAGAAATAAGCAACAGAGGTGCAAAAGGCGGGAAGGGAACTGCAGAAAGAGGCAAGAAAGTTGCAGAAACAGGCACAAGAGGTGCAGAAAGAGTGATCAGGGGTTCAGACAGAGGCAAGAGAGGTGCAGAAAGTAGGAAGAGGGGTGCAGAACGAGGCAAGAGAGGTATAGAAAGAGGCAAGAGATGTGCAGAAAAAGGGAAGAAGGGTGCAGAAAGAAGCAAGAGAAGTGCAGAAAGAGGCAAGTGAGGTGCAGAAGGAGGCAAGAGATCTGCAGAAAGAGGCAAGACAGTTGCAGAAACAGGCAAAAGGGGTGCAGAAAGAGGGAACAGGTGTGCAGACAGAGGCACGAGAGGTGCAGAAAGAGGGAAGAGGGGTACAGAAAGAGGCAAGAGGGATGCAGAAATTTGCAACAGAGGTGCAGAAAGAAGCAAGAGCAGTGCAGAAAGAACCAACAGAGGTGAAGAAAGAGGCAAGAGGAGTACAGAAAGAGGCAAGAAAAGTGCAGAAAGAAGCTAAAGAGATGCGGAAAGAGGCAAGAGAACTGCATAAAAAGGCAAGAGAGGTGCAGAAAGAGGCAGGAGAGGTGCACAAAGAGGCGAAAGGGGTACAGAAAGAGGCAAGAGGGATGCAGAAAGAAGCAACAGAAGTGCCGAAAGAAGCAATACAGGTGCTGAAACAGGCAAGACAGGTGCAGAAAGAGGGAACAGGGGTACAGAAAGAGGTAAGAGCGATACAGAAATTTGCAAGAGAGGTGAAGAAAGAAGCAAGAGCAGTGCAGAAAGAAGCAAGAGAAGTGCAGAAAGAAGCAAGAGAGGTGGAGAAATAGGGAAGAGGGGTGCAGAAAGAGGCAAGAGGGAAGCAGAAATGTGCAAAAGAGGTGCAGAAAGAAGCAAGAGCAGTGCAGAAAGAACCAGCAGAGGTGCAAAAAGAGGCAAGAGGAGTGCAGAAAGAGGTAGGAGAGGTGCACAAAGAGGCAAGAGAGGTACAGAAAGAAGGAAGAGAAGTGCAGAAAGAAGCAACAGAGGTGCTGAAAGAGGCACGAAGGGTGCAGAAAGAAGCAACAGAGGTACATAAAGAGGCAAGAAAGGTACAGTAACAGGCAGGAAAGGTGTAGAAAGAGGGAACAGGGGTGCAGAAAGAGGCAAGGGGGGTGCAGAAAGAAGCAAGTGAGGTACAGAAAGAGGCACCAGAGGTGCAGAAAGACGCAAAAGAGGTGCAGAAACAAGCAAGAGAAGTGCAGAAAGAGGCAAGAGAATTGCTTACAGAAGCAACAGAGGTGTAGAAAGAAGCAAGAGAAGTGCAGAAAGAGGCAAGTGAGGTGCAGAAAGAGGCAAGAGGGGTGCATAAAATGGCAAGAAAACTGCAGAAAGAGGCCAGAGGGATGCAAAAAAGGGAATACGAGTGCAGAAAGAGACAACAGGGGTGCAGAAAGAAGCAAGAGAGGTGCAGAAAGAAGCAAGAGAAGTGCAAAAAGAAGCAAGAGAGGTGCAGAAAGAGGGAAGAAGAGTGCAGAAAGAGACAACAAGGTACAGAAAGAAGCAAGAGAGGTGCAGAAAGAGGCAAAAGAAGTGCAGAAAGAAGCAACAGAGGTGCAGAAGGAGGGAAGAGAACTGCAGAAAGAGGCAAGAAAGTTGCAGAAACAGGCACAAGAGGTGCAGAAAGAGTGATCAGGGGTTCAGACAGAGGAGAGGTGCAGAAAGTGGGAAGAGGAGTGCAGAAAGAGGAAGAGGGTGCAGAAAGAGGCAAGAGGGGTGCAGAAATTTGCAAGAGAGGTGCAGAAAAAAGCAAGAGCGGTGCAAAAGAACCAACAGAAGTGCAGAAAGAGGCAAGAGAGGTGCAAAAAGAGGGAAGAGGGGTGCAGAAAGAGGCAAGGGGGGTGCAGAAAGAAGCAAGTGAGGTACAGAAAGAGGCAACAGAGGTGCAGAAAGACGCAAAAGAGGTGCAGAAACAAGCAAGAGAAGTGCAGAAAGAGGCAAGAGAAGTGCAGAAAGAAGGAACAGAGGTACAGAAAGAGGCAAGAGGGGAGCAGAAAAAGGAAAAAAGGAGTGCAGAAATAGACACAAGGGTTGCAGAAAGAAGGGACAGAGGTGCAGAAAGAAGCAAGAGAAGTGCAGAAAGAAGCAACAGAGGTGCAGAAAGAGGGATGAGGCGTGGAGAAAGAGGCAAGAGGGGTACAGAAAGAAGCAAGTGAGGTGCAAAAAGAGGCAACAGAGGTGCAGAAAGAGGCGAGAGGTGCAGAAATTGGAAGAGATTAGCAGAAAGAGGCAAAAGAAGTGCAGAAAAAGAAAGAAAGGTGCAGAAAGAAGCAACAGAAATGCAGAAAGAGGCAAGAGAGGCGCAGAAAGAAGCGAGAGTGGTTTGCACACCATTAGTACCAATTTAATACCCACAATTAGCAATAAGTAACAGGTGACCATTCTAGGTTTGCAAAGGGTCTTCCATCACGCTGTAACACTTGGCGCTGCATTTTTGGTAACGTTTATGCCGTTTGAGCTAGAAACAAGGTTTTTTGTGATCAAATCTGCAGATTATGCAGCAGATGATGGATTATGTGGCAAATGCGGAAAATGTATAATTGCGCAAAAGTCGGTGCAGCCAAACAGTCGCATAATTCCAGTGGACCTGCTCATACCTCTGACTAGGTCCAGAAGTGCTCCTCAGTGGTTCCTTCTTTTTCTTTTTCTGTCTCATTGAGTTTATAGTTTCGCTTCTATGGAAACGAGGAAGACTAAACCTGAGGTTACCACTCCACAACACAGACTTTTCATACCACACAATTACTCTCCATAACACATAATCCCACTCTACATAATTCCTATACACTAAATACCACATACTTTCTATCCACATAATGTCACTGCACAACATACCACAGAATTCCACTACACACACCCTACATCCACTCCACTCCAAAAAACATTAATAAAACACTTTTACATTTACAACGCCAATAGCTCTAACTCTCGCAAATGCGAAACCTATTACATTGCAAATGCTTCTTTAACTAGTAGTCGTGTTTGCAGAGAGGTGGAGAAAGGGGGCTGGGCCTCCAACCACCGCTCTGGAATTCCGCTGCATAGGACTTCCAGGAGGTACCAGGAGGGCTTCTTGGCCCCCAAAGTCCCTCAGGAGAAAAGTGGACTTCATCCCCAACCCGTAGTGTGCCAGGAGGCGCGTTTGCAGAGTGGTGAAGAAAGGGGGGCATGGCCTCCGAAGACCTCTTAGCAATCCCACTATGTGGGACTGACTGGAGGTAACAGGAGGGGTAGTTGGCCCCCAAGGACAACCTTGGGGGCCAACTACCCCTCCTATTACCTCAAGTAAGTCCCACACAGCAGCATTGGTAAGTTCTCATAGCAGGCCACGCCCCCTTTGCCCACTAGTGTGCAAACGTGCTGCCTGGCACGCTCTTCGATGGGGATTAAAGTCTCCTTCGCTGCTGGGGGTGGTTAGGGGCCAACTAGCCTACCTGTTACCTCCAGTAAGCCCCACACAGTGGGATTGCTGAGAGGTGGACACAGGCCACACCCCCTTTGTCCACCACTCTGCAAACGCACCTCCTGGTGTGCTCTTGGTTGGGGGATGAAGTCCCCTTGCCTCCTGAGGATCCCTAGGGGCTAACTAGCCCTCTTGTTACCGCCAGTAAGTTCCACACAACTGGATTGCTGAGAGTGGTCCGAGACCATGCCCCCTTTTTACACCACTCTGCAAACGCGCCTCCTGGCGCACTGCTGCTCAGGGGATGAAGTCCACTTCAGTCCTGAGGTCCTCAGGACACAAGAGGACCTCATCACCCCACCAGCAGTGCGCCAAGATGCACGATTGCAGAGTGGTGTAAAAAGGGGCATGGCCTCGGACCACCTCTCAGCAATCCCACTGTGTGGGGCTTAATAGAGGTACCTGGTGGGCTAGTTGGCGGAGGCACTCAGGAACAACGCGGATATTGTGATCAAACCGGCGGACAAGGGGGGAGCCATTGTGATCCAGAAACAGACCACCTACGATACGGAATGCTTGAGGCTCCTTGCCGACCGTAGAAACTACAGCGTACTGAGAGGAGACCCTACTGCGGACATAAGGAGAGAGATAGCTTCCGTTGTCGAGGAAACAGTCAACAATGAGTGGATCACTGAAAAAGAGGGCAGTTTCCTGTGCCAGGAAAATCCATTGACACCATATTTCTACACCCTCCCCAAGGTGCACAAACCAACGAGGCCTCCTCCAGGTAGACCCATAGTGTCGGGCATAGGTTCACTGTTGGAGCCTCTCTCACAATTTTGTGACTTTTTCTTAAAACCAGTGGTAGAGAATAGACCAACCTACCTGAAAGATACCACTGATGTGCTACATCTACTGAAGGACCAGCACTTTGATCCAAAGAGAGAGTTCCTGGTGGCCCTGGAGTCTTTGTACACCAATATACCCCAGAGAGAGACACTACGCGTAGTAGAGGAGATCCTGTTCACCTTAGACTGGGAGTTTTGTATCCCGAGGCCATTCATCCTACACCTCGCTGAAATAGCTCTGACGAAGAATCTCTTCGAGTTTCAGGGGACCTACCAACTCCAAACACATGGGACATCCATGGGGAGTGTTTATGCCCCCAGTCTAGCGGGGCTTTACATGGCAGCCTTTGAGGATCAATACATCTTCGCCCCAGGGAGCGTCTGGAGTAACAACATCAAAGCGTGGAGGCGCTATATTGATGATGTTCTCCTGATTTGGGAGGGGAATGCACAGTCCATTCAAGACTTTCTGGAGTGGCTGAACAGCCGCAACCCCTTACTTCAACTATCACAAAGGAGAAATTACCCTTCCTGGATTTGATCATTTTTCCAAATGATGGTGGTCTACAGACAAAGATGTTCCATAAACCGACGGACAGGAGCAGTCTCCTGTTATTCGAGAGCTTCCACCCTAAATCCCTAAGGGAAAACTTACTGGTGGGACAGTTCCTGCGCCTTCGCAGAAATTGTTCCCGTACCGAGGACTTTAGATCAGAAGCTAGCACCCTGACGAATAAACTGCTGCAAAGGAAGTACCCCGATAGGACTGTCAAAAGGGCCCGTAAGAGAGCGATCAATTGCAATCGTGAAGCCCTCTTGGAAACGGTAAAAAAAAACAGACCGACAAAACTATATGTGTAACCACGTTTAACACAGCTTCCAGTAACATCCAGAGGATTATTCTACGGAACTGGAGAATCCTCAACTCCAATGGTTTACAACTGGAGAAACCTCTGTTTTCTTTCAAGAAGAGCCAGAATATCAAAGATCTACTGGTCCATACAAGACCCAGAAATTTCTCAGCTAGACCAGGAGCGACAACTGATAGGGAGGTTGCGTGGGCCCTCCCACCAGTGACGGGACACACAAGATGTGGGACATGCGATGTGTGCCACCTAACTGCAAACACCAAAACAGTTGACATTGGACTTACCCACCCTTGGGAACAACGGAGGCATACCAATTGTAACTCCACCAATGTTATATACATGTTGAAATGCCCATGTAACCTTATTTACATCGGTATGACTACTCGGAGGGTGAAAGTCAGGATAATGGAGCACAGATCTACCATCAGATGCCAAAGGACAACGAGTCGCCTCACGTCCCACTACAAGGAGATGAAGCATTTACCCGAAGACATTTTCTGGACGGTCCTAGATAAACCCAACATAAATGCTACCACCTGGAATCCTGAGAATGCCCTGTTTATTAAGGAACAGTACTGGATCTATAGGGTCCGTAGCCATACTGAAGGCTTGAACGATGATATACCCTGGAATACTTTAAACAATCTTTGAGACACCAGGGACACTCTTGCTCCATGACATTTTCTCAGCTCAGTGTCTATGCTGCAAACGCAAGCATATTACATGATTCCTCTTCGGAAAATATTGTTTCCCCTCCCCACCTCTGATTCATGTCTTTAGTTATGGGATAATGACCACCTTAGCTCCCCTTTACAAATGCATTCTTATTAATCCTTTACTTGGATATGGGGATCAATTGGAAGTACTAGTATTCAACTTGGAAATTTGTTTATATATACGTGTCTGTAACAATCCCCATTGTTTTTACAAACACGTTTTCAGCTCTACAATGCACTGCAGATGTATACACCCCTAGAAATACTGTATTTCTTGTTTTCAATTGTTACCCCCGGTTTCATGTCTTCTCTCTGTGGGAAGCAGTCCAGTGGAGGTTACTCCTCCCGTTCCACAGAGGATTACTCATAGTGCACATGCGCACTGAAACGCCGACATCCCCAACATGGGGTTGGTTGTTAGCGCTCCAGGCTTTCTTCATGTCTCGGCCCCACCCCGCCCTCTCCAGGCTACGCTATGTCACGTACGCGATGACGAGGGCGGGGTCAGGGAGGGTTAACACGGGCTCCGGGAGTGCAGCAGTTTGTACCTGCGCGGTGCTGGGAGGGCCACGTTGTTTGGAGACAGCTCACCTTGACGAAGTAAGTTGGGCACTTTTCACGACTCATTGTAGGTCGGAGAGAGATCCGGTTCGGGTAGAATGGGAGAGGCCGAGGGGACAGAGCCTGTTGTCCCTTGCGGTGCCCTGATACCATCCTTAATTCCAACCCGGGTCTCTTCTCAGAGAGACTGTTGCGACATCGTTGCGTGTGCCTGTATTTACTCACTTTGTCATTTTCTATCCCTATGTCCCGCAGTGTGTGACTATAGGGAGCTGTCCTCACTCCCCCGCCAGTTCACGTTTTGATTTTAAATGAACTCGGTAAGATCTGCTGAGTGCATGGTTGAGTACCTGTCTCCTAGCATTGATGCCTGATGTTTTACTTCAGTAAGCTCTTTTAATCGAGCGCAGATTACGCGCTCATTTTGGACGTCTGTCTTTATTAAACATACCGCAGGGCAACTAGAATTGCACCTTTTGGCCTGTGCGGTTGACACGACACCCATAAGGAATTGCTGTCCTGATCAGGGGGGTGAACACCACTTTGGTTGCTTGTATGTTTAATCACAGAGGGCACTGCACGGTTTGCTTGATACTTGTTTTTATTAACTTTACAGGTTCCTCGTGGAGAGCAAGGCGCTCTACCACACATTATCTGAGCAGTTACTCAGAAGGGTGTCTTCCCTCTATCCTTGGACCAGAGGAGGTAGGGTTAGTACCCATGGGATCATTTCTTATGTGAGTCCTGTTGAAAGCCGGGGAATCTGGGGGCATATTAGCAAGGGCCTTATCGCCGCTTTAGCTGCACTTTTTGCCGCTAAAGCGGCGATATTTCTATCGCCCTATTAGCAAGCAGTCGCTAACAGCTGTTAGCGACAGCTTTATGGCGAAAGCGACCGTTTTAGTGCCACTTTGCATGTCAGCGATTTATATCGCTAATGATATGCAAAGTATTCCGTTCCCAACTAAAAGCGACCGAAAACAGTCGCAAACACAACTTCCCCCTATTAACAATGCCCGCGAAGCGATAAAAAAGCTCGCGCTAACCGCGATTATCGCTAGCATCTAACACCTGCTAAAAACCTGACTTAACCATTCTAGTCAATGGGAGGTGGATTGTAAGGTTAAGTCCTCACCTGCCTATTAGCAAGCTTTTCATTAGCGCGTTGAATTTATCGCTGGATTTCTCGCGCTATTGCTGGGTTTCGCCGCTATCGCTGGATTTTTTATCGCCTTGGAGATAAGCGTTGATAATAATGCGTTATCTCCGCAATGAAATCCAGCGATAGCCGGCGATAAAAAAAACAGCGCTAAGCGTGCTTTGCGATAATTATCGCAATTTCTTGGTAATATCCCCCTTAGTTTTGCCGGCTGAAACATGTCGACGGTTTTGCAGAGTGGAGGGGTAGGTGACTCATCATAGCTCACCGTACCACCATCCACTGGTCGTGATTTGACCTTTTTACTCTGGGCAGGGTACCCAAGATTAAAGTTGTATTTGGGATTTCCTGTGACCAGTTTTAATCACTGTTTCTGCACCTTTGTTCACTCTTGATCCCATACTGTTTTCACTTACATGTTGTCTTGTCTTCCCCTTCCCTATTGCTCCACCTCCAGCGTTGGTGTGCGCGGACGTGTGTTAGCAGCCCTATGATGAAGCATGACACAGTTCGCTGTGTGTGAGGGCAGTTTTTAATACCCTTGTGGGTTCCCCCCACCCTTGATCACAGCGATCATCAGTATACAGTCCCCTTTCTATTTTGTGTGAATAGTTGTTGCAGGAGGTCGAAGCGGGACTTTCTTTCCTCCTACCACTTACTTTTGTGTGAGTTGGTCTAGTTGGCCCCCAGGGACCCTTAAGTGTCGAGGGGACTCAATCCCTGAACCCAGAGCGCGCCAGGAGGCGCGTTTGCAAATTGGTGCAGGGAGGGGGTGGGGCCTCCGGCGAGATGCCGGCTTTTTTTTTTTTATAGTTAGAAGGGGGGCTATGTGGCCCCCCTTCTCTCAATATTTTATGGGCCCTGGGGACCCCATCCCCCAGGGCCTGCGACAGCGTTTTTTAAAAAAAATTTAAAAATGGGAAGGGGGCCGAGTGGCCCCCCTGCTGAGGCTGGTTTTGGCCATGGGGACCCCATCCCCCGGGGCATGGCCACCATTTTTATTTACAAATGATTTTTAAGGAGGGGGGCCGCGCAGCCCCCCATCTGAGGCCATTATTGGCCCCGGTGACCCCATACTCCGGGGCATTGCCTCTTTTTTTTTATTAGTTATAATATTTCACGAGAGGGGGACCGAGTGGCCCCCCTTCCCTGGGCCACTTTTGGCCCCTGGGACCCCATCCCCCGGGGCCTGGCCTCGTTTTTAATTTTTAAAAAAAAAATTCCAAGGGAGGGGGGCCAAGCTGCCCCCCCCTCCTGAGGCCAATTATGGCCCTGGGGACCCCATCCCCCTGGGCCTGGCCTTATGTTGGGGACCACGGGGGGAGCCCCAATGCCCCCACGGTCCCAGCCGGCTCCCCGCCTCTTGCGGGAGCCAGCATTGCTTTTGGACAAGTGTAGCTGCTAACATGCAGCTCCCCTTGTCCAAAAGCAATCTGCTTCGCTTCATGGAAGCGAGAGCCGGTTTTCTGCTCTCGCTTCCATGAAGCGAAGCATAGTTTGCAATGACAGGGCGGGAGCCAGTGCAAACTGCAATGTCCCAGGGGTGGGCACCCCGGGACATTGCCGGAGCCGGCCCTGAGGGGTGGTGGTCCCTAGAGCCAAGGAGGGTTCTACGAGGGGGGCCGTGCAGTCCCCCCTCCAACATAGTTAAAGCCCTGGAGAGGTGGTGGTCCCCGGGGCCGGGGGGCCGCTACAGACCCCCGTATTTATTTCAGTCAATGCCCTGGGGAGGTGGTGGTCCCCTGGGCAGTGTGGGGGGGCAGAAGCCCCCCCACACTTATATTTATATTAAAGCCCCGGGGAGGTGGCGGTCCCCGGGGCTTAGGGGGACCCGCAAGGCCCCCGCGCATATAATTATACATATGCCCTGGGGAGGTGGTGGTCACCGGGGCAGCGTGGGGGGCAGGAGCCCCCCACACATAATTAATACAAGCCCCGGGGAGGTGGCGGTCCCCGGGGCTGCGGAGCCCCCGCTGGCCCCTACTACATATATTTTTTTATTGCCCCCGGGACCTGGCCCACTCGGGGGCTTATTAAAACGAAGCACGGGAGACCGCGCTTTGCTTTTTAAAAAATGTCGGCGGGATTCACGCACCCGGCGCGAATTCTACCGATTTGTTTCTTTTTAAAAGAATCTTTTTCTGGGCCTGGGGAGCAGGCCTAGGGGGTCAGGGTGTTTCTACCCTGCCCCCTTTTCTTGTTTTTTTATCTTTTTCTTACTGTTTTCTTGTGACTCGGTTTTACCGAGTCACAAGATGGCTGCCAACACTTCTTAGTTTGGAGTGTTGACAGCCAATCAAAATGAAGCTCGTGCTCGGGAGGGTTCGCGAATCCTCCTCGGCCACCAGATATTGATATTTCTATTTTTTGAATTTCTCAGGAACCACTGAACGGATTTACACCATTTTAAAAAAAGGTTGCTTTCTGGACCAAGTCCTACCTTTTTGCCAAATTTGGTGTAATTCCGTACAGCAGTTCGGGCTGTAGCTTTGTCTAAAGTTTCCTATGGAAATTAACATGGAGAAAACGTGTTTTGGGACCCCCCTTTTTTCTCGGCCCTCGCTTGACGAATCACCCAGAAATTGTCAAGACAGGAGCTGACCTGAGCAAACCATTAGTTTTGAAAATTTCGTGAAGATTTGTCAAACGGCGCCAAAGATATTGGCAAAAGAAAAAACGCTTTTTGAATAGAAACGAGGTCCTAAATATAACTACCTACTGACGACCACCAGTAGGTAATATATACATTTATTTGTGAGGACGCGTTTTGGCTTTCTGCCTTCTTCTAGCTCGCATGTAAAACAAACAGCAGAAGGAGAAGTGTAATTCTTGAATGAACTGTATACTTTTGGAGCGCCCCATTGTGGCACAATAAGTAAAATCTGCATTAGTCATTGTGACTTTTAATATTAATGTACTCCAGGAGTATGGATTGCAGTTTTCCCGTAATAACAACGGAGGGGCTAAAGACATTGGTACGGGATTGACCAATCCCTCTCTCCCTTTCATTCACAGCGTCCAATAGAAAATCAGCTATGACTTTAAAAGTGCCGTCATGCGTCTGCTGTTTGTTTTACATGCGAGCTAGAATAAGGCAGAAAGCTGAAACGTGTCCTTGCAAATAAATGGATTAAAATTAACCCCGTGAGTGCAGCGTGTTCTTAGGACACAGGAGCTTTGCTATTTGAATGGAGCCACCTCCATTCTTGTCTGCACCCGTCACTAAGAGTGCAGCGTACGCCAAGGTGGACAATGGAGCGGATTATGTTATGGCGTCTTGCACCGCCACATGGGCACCTGAGGCACCAGCGTCGACATAGTCGCCAGCTATTCAGACTGGTGGAGATCTGGATATTTACCGACTCCTGCGCCGAGCGCCATGGAGCCTGGTGGTTGACGAGGGGTTTTCCACAAGGGTCACCGAAACAACGTGATGAGGTACTGTGCACGACAGCGGTGAAGAGAGGAGAAGTGTAATTCTTGAATGAACTGTATACTTTTGGAGCGCCCCATTGTGGTACAGTAAGTAAAATCTGCATTAGTCATTGTGACTTTTAATGTTAATGTACTCCAGGAGTATGGGTTGCAGTTTTCCCGTAATAACAACGGAGGGGCTAAAGACATTGGTACGGGACTGACCAATCCCTCTTTCCCTTTCATTCACAGCGTCCAATGGAAAATCAGCTATGACTTTAAAAGTGCCGTCATGCGTCTGCTGTTTGTTTTACATGCGAGCTAGAAGAAGGCAGAAAGCCGAAACAAATCCTCGCAAAAAAATGGATTAAAATTAACCCTGTGAGTGCAGCGTGTTCTTAGGACACAGGAGCTTTGATATTTGAATGGACCCACCTCCATTCTTGTCTGCACCCGCGACTAAGAGTGCAGCGTAAGCCAAGGTGGACAATGGAGCGGAGTATGTTATGGCGTCTTGCACCGCCACATGGGCACCTGAGGCACCAGCGTTGACATAGTCGCCAGCCATTCAGACTGGTGGAGATCTGGATATTTACCGACTCCTGCACCGAGCGCCATAGAGCCTGGTGGTTGACGAGGGGTTTTCCACAAGGGTCACCGAAACAACGTGATGAGGTACTGTGCACAACAGCGGGAAGAGAGGAGAAGTGTAATTCTTGAATGAACTGTATACTTTTGGAGCGCCCCATTGTGGTACAATAAGTAAAATCTGCATTAGTCATTGTGACTTTTAATGTTAATGTACTCCAGGAGTATGGATTGCAGTTTACCCGTAATAACAACGGAGGGGATAAAGACATTGGTACGGGACTGACCAATCCCTCTCTCCCTTTCATTCACAGCGTCCAATGGAAAATCAGCTATGACTTTAAAAGGGCCATCATGCGTCGCTGTTTGTTTTACATGCGAGCTAGAAAAAGGCAGAAAGCCGAAGCGCGTCCTCGCAAATAAATGGATTAAAATGAACCCCGTGAGTGCAGCATGTTCTTAGGACACAGGAGCTTTGATATATATATGATATCATACTGTGCAGTATGTCTTCACTGTTTATCATCATGCCGATCACGTTACCGGAAGTGCTATGTCTGTTTAAATTTCCCGCTTTGGAATATGTCGCCAAGTGATCAAGGACACAGTTCGTGTCCGAAACGCGTCTGAGGCTGCACCTTTTCTTTTTGGAATAAAAGCACTAATACTGGCAACAGTTATATCCTGAGTCCGTGGTCCTATTTGTGCGCGCTCGCACGAGGATACTGCTAGCAGATGTGTTTGTTGGAAGCCGGCTGCTTCCTTTCTACACGGACCCCTCGCCCAAAAGTAGGCTGACCTGGAAACCCAGCTGCTGTGGAGACTTCGCTCGGTGAGAGCGTTATTTGGACAGCCCCCTACAAGGTGCAGACTACTGCAGAATACGCGAGGTAGAAGTGAACTCCAGGAGTCGGAGGACTCGTGAAGTCGCTAAGCTGTACGCGGTGAGTAAGTCAGTAGGTTTCTGTACTAAGTAGGTGGGGAGGTGCTGGATTATTGCCAAAACACATGGTAGCGATATATACTACTGTTTGGAAGTGCGCAACAAATATAACATTGAAAGGGTGCAATGTCTGACGTTGTATTACGGGAACGGGAGATGTTGGCGGATGAACTCTTTCTAAATCTGCCGAGAGTCCCACATGATGGAACCAATAAGAAATCTAAAGTTGTTGGCACTAATGAAGATGTTAAGAGTCTCATTAAAGCTTTAGAAAAAAATAGCAGGAGCGAATTTACCAAATGGTGGGAGATTAAATCACTTGAAAAGTACCACAAAGTTGGGAGAATACCTCGGGGATTAAGAATCATGTTGGCCTCAAGCTTTGATAGTCTCAACCCTATGCTTCTAAAAGAATGGGCTGAAAGCAATCTTGATGCATCAATGCGCTTAGTATGTCTGCTGGTAAAATATGCCAAAATTGATCGAGATAAGAATATGGAAGAAATTGCAAGGATACATAAGGAACTGGGTAAACCGGAACATCAAAGCCATAAGGAATATATAGAAAAAAGTATTAAAGAGCTTATGATTGCCTGAAAAAACAAGAGGAAGTAATTAAAACAAGAAAGGCTTTCAAGTTTGCAAGGGACAAAAACGACTACGAACAAGGGCAAGTATTTACATTTGCACGTAAGTTCGATAACCTGCGCAGACAAAAAGGTATGATAACAAACAAAACACCCACAGCTACCGGACCCTCAGACCTGGCAGGAAGTGATTCCAATCTGTCCACATCAGATGCCAGCTTAGTACCGAGCGAAACCGAATCTGAAACCAGTAACCCAGGTTCAGAACAAGGGGATTTGGGTCAGCTGACATTTGCGGAAGAGTTTGAATACATAAGAATGGAGCGGAAACAATCATTGAGGCCACGCAATCCAAACGCCTCAACAAGCAAAGGAGGAATGCCAGAAGGCGCAAGAGAAGGAAATGCCTCAGGAGCAAGAGGGCGGAGACAGCAAAACCAATGCTGGAAGAAAGCTCAATAATTGAAGATAATACTATCATCAACCTCACAAATACAGAGCTTGATCGGGCAGAAAAACAACTCTCACATTAGGACTCTCGTTCTGCCCCGAGAGTAATTTTGGCTATTGTAACACTTGTATAGATGTGTATAAATTCATCAGGAAAATCAAATTAAGAAAATATTTCACCATCAAAAAGAATTTAGAAACAACAAATCAAAAAGAGGACGATCTAGAAAAAACTCACATGACGACATTGCAGGCAAAAGATATATCTTTGATGCAAACGTTACATCAGCTACGTGACATGCCGCCTGCAGATAATAGCACACAAGAGGTTGCCAACATAGAGGGGATTGATATTGCAAAACCAGGGAGCAGTCCCTTTAAACCGAATTCCAATTTCGTACCCAATATGCCACGAGATGCTATTGATATATATCACGAGCGTGTGATAGAAGAACTGAAAAAGTTACAAAGGAACACGCAAAAGCAACATACCATCCCCAATTTCAACACTAAGCAATATTTTGAGCTTATGAAAAAACTGAAAAATAACAACGCTATAGTAATTAATAAATCTGATAAGGGAGGTAATGTTGTCTTATGGGACAGAAAAGATTATGTCAAAGAAGCATATAGACATCTAGATGACGCCGCTTGTTATTGCAAAAGTACGTTGACACATGTGAAAAGAATTCAGAAGAATTACAAAGATGATCTGAGCAAATGGAAAAAGATGGGTTAATTTCCAAAGATGAACTCTCTTTTTTAAACAATGAATTTCCTGTGTTGCCCAATATGTATTTCATTCCAAAGGTACATAAAGGGGAACTACCTGTTCCAGGCAGACCGATTTTTCAGCTATCAAAAGTACCTTTGAAAACACTTCTAAGTATATTGATTTCTATCTTCAAGACTTTGTGGTTCGGTTACCAGCTTTCATAAAGGATACTACAGACTTCCTATTCCAACTAAGCAAAATAGAGTGGACAGATGATTTTATTTTCTTGACTATGGATATCACTGCCTTATATACAAGTATAGCCCATGAGGATGGACTTAAGGCGGTGGAATACTATTTGGGCAAAAGACCGATTCAAATGTACTGTCATAATCAAATGTTGATATGTATGATTAATTGGTGTTTATTTAACAACGTATTCATGTTTGACAACACAGTATTTCAACAATTGCGGGGTGTTGCCATGGGGGCATGCTTCTCCCCAAGCTATGCATGCCTGCATGTAGGCTGGTGGGAGGAGCATGTCCTCAGGGTACAGCACGCCCAGGAATGGTCTGAGCACATAATTAAATGGTGGCGTTACATCGACGACATTTTTGTTATTTGGAGGGGAACCAAAGATCAGGCCCAGAAATGTGTCAATGCTATCAATACAAATACTCTTAATTTGCATTTTACAGCCCATATAGATAAAACAAGTGCCAATTTCTTGGATATTACAGTCCAATCCAAACATGGTAAGGTGGAAACATGCTTATATAGAAAGCCTACATCGGGAAACTCGGTGTTACACGCTGGGAGTTTCCACCCGCAACATACAATAGCTAGTATCCCCTATGGGGAGTTCTTGCGGATTCACAGAGCATGCAGTACAGTTGAAGCTCGTGATTTTCACCAGGAACAAACGAAAAAAATGCTTGAGGCGAGAGGATATGTTTCCAAGAAGTTGGACATAGCAAGGAGAAAAGCCAACATGAAAGATCGGACTACATTGTTAAACCCAGATAGAAACACATTCATGGAAGATATAGACACAGACAACCAAGCGCGTAGTGATGGTGGTGAGTTACGGTTAGTGACCACATATAGTAAACAGGCCCAAGCCATTAAGGCCATCATTAAAAAACGGTGGCCGATAGTCATGACTGATCCGACACTCAAGAAGGTCCTTCCCCAGAGTCCCACCATCACATTTTGCAAAGCTTACTCTATGCGGAATGACTTAGTAAAGAGCAGTCCCGAAACTACCAAACCAGTAAATTGGCTATCACCTAAAAAAGGGTTTGTGAGGTGTAGCTCATGTAGAGCCTGTAAATTTGGTATCAATACCTCTACATACAAGACACCCTTCTCAGATAAAGAATATTCTTTAAGAGAACACTATACATGCAGGACTGACCATGCAGTATATGTACTTAGGTGTGGCTGCGAACCTTTTAAGCCTTTACTAGTCTTCACCGACATTCATTAACATCAGTGTCAAAGACAACATTCGGTGAAGGATTTGATCTATGGCTCAAAAGTCAAAAGGCGATGGTGAAAAACACTTCTCCAGAAACTAGCTTACAGACAGAACTTTGGCTCTCTATTCAGAAAAGTAACTCTCTCCTTCACTAAACTTCTCATGCTAACAAAGAAAATTCTAGGTTGTGGCTTCTTAGACTTTTCAAATTGGGAATCCTCAATGAACCACTAGTTCTTACAAACTGATTAGCCTAAATGAGCAGGAACTGCGCTAAGGATCCTGTCGGTGGGGAGTGAGCTTTTAAACAGTGTTTTTTTTAAATTAAAATCTTTGACTTTTTTTTAATAAGGGCTTCTTGTAGTTTCAAATGGCAGATTTTTCGTTCAGAGTGGCAGAGGACCCTCCTCCACTATACAGGCAGAAGAAGGCTTGCGCTATACCGATGCATTCACAATGTCGCACAATCCATCATGGCTGCTAGGATATTGCCCCTGAGTTGGCTTCCACCATTGGGTTCAACATTGGAGGGGGAACTCTGTGGCAGTAATTTCATTATTCTTGTGGTGCATGGTGGAATTGCTGCTACCATATAAAGGTATTGGGTACGTATCTTCATGCAGCACCATTACCCACATGGAAGTGTTTCTGACACACGTTACGTGTTCTCTTACTGCATCAGAGACACATATGTGTTCTCTACAAGCCTAGCAAGGTATATAAATGGTCTTACAAGTTAATTACCATTTGCTCAGGGGATGTAATTAGTGCATGCGCAATTTCCGCCTGATTCCTCATTTGACACTTGAGACTGGAAAATTGTGTGCCCCAATGATTTGCCACAGGTTTTAGGAACTGCAAATCGCATGTCATGGGTAAACACCTGTGGTGGGCACAATTTGAACCAAAACGGGATAACAAGCCCGGTTTGATCAGGCTATAGTGGAAAAATATTGCAGCCTAAAAACGTGAATTAGGAATTCATTACTTGCGATATTGACTTACTAATGCACCAACTTGTCCTACATGTCTACAATTAATATTGGTACTATAAACTAAACAAAACATATCCACAGGTCTGGTGGTGCAAATATTTTATACAATTAAAGCAAAGATTTGCTTAATGCTCTGTGGGACTTATTCACTGTAGAATGTTAAAGGAATCTAGTAAAACCTACCACACTCATTTTTTAAGTTATTGTTAAATCTGAATCATATTTCCAAAAGAATTAAGGCGCCTTTCACTAATATCTCTAATTAAGTGGGAACATTCCACATTGTAGAGGAATGTAGGACAGGGTTCAACAGATTATTTAGTGGATATTTTGATTTTCCACTTCTTTACCTTCACTGTTAGAGAGCAATGAAGATTTGAAATTAGTTCATTGCAATTCACATTTTTGCATTATACACGTAGTTTATCAAACAGTGTTTTTAATTTTTAGGTTTCGTCTAGGCAGCGCATGCGTTGTCTCGTTCGAGACATGCTGTATCTGCTTTATGGGCATTTGGCACGGCCATTGTTTTTAATTGGTTCCTTTGTAAACCCTTCAAAAATCCTTGCTTTTCTGTGGTCAATCGCTTACATTTGACACTCCTCCAGTAGCCATGGGCTTTGTTACTGCCCATGGCTACTGGACTTTTATTTGTAGACTTTCACTTCTGGCCATTTATGTTAATTTTGGCGCACACTTTTTTTTTGCTTACATCGGCTTGCGCTCAGCTGATGGCTTCCGTGAGTTTCCTTTGTTCAGCGTGTGCCGCTTCACGCCCGCTGCTTCAATTTTTGTTTACATCAACTCGCGCTCAGCTAATGGCGTCCTATGTTCACACTAGTTACTTTGATTGCTTTGGCTTAGAAACAAACATACTCTGCTGACAGCATTATTATTTTTTTAAACACACAAGGCATTCCCGTTTTTTATTTTTATGTGAGAGACACACTGGTTACTTTGCCTTGGCTCTGAAACAAACCTGTTCTGCTGACGGCATTTTTTTAACCACACATTGCATTCATGTTTCATTTTTATCAACAATAAATACATAGGGAGAGCAGTTGCCGAGACCCCACCCACACTCTGCTGCCGCTGAACGTGAAGGAGGTGGAGGAAAGAGACTAGCTGCAGCTTTCCTCTCTCATCCACTACAACTGGCCTCCCCTTCTGCACGCCTCCTCCAGCCTAATTTGCTCCAGAGCAGCAGCTGGTCAGCTGCTCGGCACCCCTCCTGTTCTCTACTCCCCTGCCTGGACCTGCAGACAACATAAACTAAACACCCATCCACACCACACCCTAAAACACCTCTCCAAAAACACCGTTCAGGAAAGTGGACCAGACCTTCCCCGCCCCACACCTGGTGCAGCCCTGACTCCTGAGTCTGAGTATTTAGAGTCCCCTCCCAACGGAGGTAGTTCTCCCTCCAGAAACGTTTCTCCGGGGCTCTCCTCCTCATCCTAAACCCCTGCAGCTCCACCCAAGGTAAGCATGCTACGGGCAGCTGCCTTAAAGTAACCACAAAAATGCACTGCGAGATGGGAGTACAAAGAGCCAGAGACCACATTTACTCCAGCCTGGCTGTGGGAGTCATCTGCCACATACATAAACATTGTGCAGGGTGCCTCACTGGCCACTTAATCATTGTCAGCAGGAGTGCAGCGCATGAATAGGAGTTGAGGGGTCAGCGCATTCCCAAAATTGGATCATAGTTGTATTTTATTGTGAGCGACTTGTTCCGCACGCGTCTGAAGGCAACTTCTAAGTCACATACAGGGTATGCTGTTATGTTAAATATTTTTCGAGAGCGATCGAATACCAAAAGGCACCTTATTGCTAGCTGGGCAAGCAAAGAAAATGGCCAAAGGAAAAGAAATTTAGCAAGAAGAGAAGAGCCATGTTTTCAAGACTTTCCTGAAAGCCAGGAGGGTGGGCATAGCTTTGATGTATATGGGAAGGGCATTCCAAGCTTTGGCTACCCCGAGCACAAAGCTTCTTCCACCCCAGTTAGCATATCTGAATCTAGGGATCACCAACAGTTTGGCCAAGGCTGAGTGCAGGGACCTGCCTGGTGAATACCAGGTGAAGCTCTGACTCAAAAAGGCAGGTCCCAGCCCTTGCATTGCTTTGTACACCGTACACAGCACTTTAAAAGTGACCCACTGTCTGACAGGGAGCAAGTGGCGTTTCTTAATGGACTTAGCAGCAGAATGGAATTTAGGAATATTGGACAGCACACAAGCTGCAGCGTTTTGCACAGTTTGCATCTTTTTGAGAACGTGCTGATAAGCATTCAGATAATGGCTGTTACAGTAGTAAATCCTTGATAAAACCAGGGTGGTGACTACCGTTTTCTGCAGGTGACCTGGAATGATTGGAAAAAGCTTCTTAATCTTTTTAAAAAATAAATAAAGTGGCTATGGTCACAGCATTGACCTGGTCCGCATAGGATAATTTGTCATTTAAGAGAACACCCAAATTCTTAGTGGATCTTACTGGAGCGGGAACCGCTCCCAGTTCAGTGGGCCACCATTCAGGGGGCAAAATGGACAGCTTGCGAGTCATCAGCATAGGACATCAGGACAAAACCAAAATATCTGATCAGTTCCTGGACTCAACAAGGACCCCTGTGGGACCCCGCAAGGAAGAGAGTAAGAGGGTGAGGTGAAATTCCCCAGTTGTACAGATTGCTTGCAGCCAGAGAGGAAGGAGTTAATCAGTTCCCTAGCTGTTCCAGTCACCCCAATCCCTCGCAGTCCCTCTCAGTCGCTCCATCAGCAGCCCATGATTCACAGTATCAAAGGTTGCTGATAGATCAAGCAGGATCAGGGCCGTTCTACCTCCTTCATCTAGAGCCAACCCTATCTCCTCTGTGGCCTTAATGAGGGTGGTCTCCATGCGGTGACCAGCTCGGAAACCAGTTTGAGTGACATCCGAAAGGTTGTTGGTATGTATGTATTCAACCAATTATGTATTCATAACTTTTTTGATAATTTTAGCAGACAGGGGAAGACAGGAAATGGAGCGATAACTGCTTGGGTCTTTAGTATCAAGCAAGGGTTTTTGATTAGAGGTAAGGTTCAAAGAGTACCTGACTAGAGGACTGGCATTTCGAGGCAAGTGATATCTGATCACTAAAAGGAAACGTGCATTTAATTTGAAAAAAAACCTGTGGAATTCTAGCCTGTGTCAATCCAGTTACGCTGTTTGTGCCACCTACAAGAGATGATCAGTAGTACGAGCATTTATGGTACATGCTTTTAGACATCCCATCTTCTAAGTACCAGTATCACATATGCAGTGTGTCTTTTTTGCATGTATAGGTCTAAAGGCAACTGAACTGTTTTCTCTGACTATATGCTGTCAGCATATTAAACTATTCTGTGTTTTAGTCTGTTTTCACATGATGTTTACTTGTTTTTCGCAGTTTTCTATATTGTCTGAACTTGACTGGAAGGTATCGGAGCACTTTACAAGAGCAACACTTACATTATATATGGTCATGTTCATTTTGTTTTAGGCACGGGGAGATTAAGTAATTTGCCCAAAATCACAGGGTGTTGAAGCGACACTGGGACTCCAACCCGATTCCCAAAGCGGCAGCTGTAGCCCTTAAGCCACATCACATCCCCACCCTTTTCCTGTTGAGCTCTCTGTTTGTGCACTGCTCTCCCAATGCTTTTACCTGCATGCTTCACCCATTCCAAGGCACTTATTCACCACCCTTCTCACAACTGCACAATATGTCCAGTGCAGCATCTCACCTGTACACTGCATCCCCTTGCATGCCTCCTTCCAGTTCCAGGTCCTTATCAGGGTGCCTGGGGTTGCTAGAGGAGGTAGAAACCTACCCCTAATTTTATCTCAGATGAGTATTTAATTCTCAGCTGCCAAAGGGCAGGCAGGTTCTTTCCTCCCCTAACACGGCGGACTCCAGCATTCCTCTGCCCCCTTCGTGTGAATGAATGTAAGGAGTGGGCATGTTTCACTCCTAGTCTGAAAGGTAAATCTATTAATAATTATCAAAGGTGTTGGGTGGCTTTAATTATCTGACCTCTAGGTTCATCTAGTTACATCTCTGGTTACACACGGTAATTTTGTCCAGTTTAAAATAATAAAAATACGTGTGGAATTCATACTTCCAACCGAGGTATGCAACAGACGGTCCCTAAATATTCACACAGCCCGTGGTTATTAAGGTTATCTGGTTATTATTTACCACCAATAAACAGCCACCCGACCTCTGGTGCCAGTGTAGGAGCCTTTTTGGTGCTAAAATGGCAGTGCTGGTGAAATGCAAGTCACATTGTGCATAGTGATGGCGTGAAGCCGCACAACAAGTGTGTCCTTTCTGTTCTTGGAGCCTTTTTCTCGAAGGGCTCAAATATTTTTCCCAGGGTGTCAGCTTGTTCTTCAAGTTAGTTCCGGTCTTTCCTCTTGAACTAATACAGATGCGAACACTGTCAAAGGACTTTAATTGATGCCTGGTAGTGAGAAGGCTAGTATGTCATAGATGATTTACCACAAACTTTGATGTCAGCAGAATGTGTTACATGGCTAAACACTTATAAGGTCCCAAAGGCGAGACCTATTGGCTATGCCAATGGTTGTTCTCTTTACAGACACATCCTACTCTCTGAGCTAATTATCCTTTTAGTATGTTATATTTTTCTTTATGAAAGTCTTCTGGTTCTCTGCTTGGGTTTGTCCACAGTTAACACCAGAAGCATGCTTCTTGCAACTAAACAGATTGTTACAGGCTTCCAATTTATTCATCATTATTCTTATTATTTGTCTTTTCTGACAGATAGTGCCATGTGCTCATTGGCAAGCCTCCATGCTTGAATAAAAGTGTCCTTCCGATTTCCAGGTGCAAGCATACCAGATCTGTGAAGTGATTTAAAAGTCTACATCAGTGACATCTCAGTTTACAAAACACAGCAGATAAATTATGCTACCTTTGTTTGGAGGAGCTACCCAGTGATCATGGAGTTCAGGGAGGATTCTAGGACATCTCTATGGAACCAGTTACTTATTTCCAGAGGTAGTTCTTGAATTATAAAACAATATACTGGAGCACTCCAACAATTTGTTTAAATAACACTGTTTCTGGATAAATAACCAGAAAAGTCAGTCCATAAGTCCAAGGTCATGTGATATATTTTCGTCATCTTTATTGTGTTTACACAGTTCCACCCAAGTACATGATCATCAGCCAACTCGTGTTTCATCCCCAATGGGACCTTTTTTCAAGGCGTGTGACTCCAAACTGTATTTCTTACTCCTCTAACAATAATAGATGAAATAAGATGATACAGATGCCAGAGTAGAGTTTCTTCTATGTAATATGTGGGCCTACATTTCATTTTGTGATGGACAGGACAGAGCTTATCAACACCACTTCATTGTGAGCTTGAATATATTCATGCTAAACAGATATGGATGATTACGTTTGTTATCAGGAACAATCCAACAGTATAAAAGGCCACAAGAGAGATCCCTAGAAGAAACTCTACTCTGCATGCACAAATGTATGTTTTATGAACCACAGACATGAATATGCAACCATAAGTTATACTTACAGATGTAAGTAGCTTTATGACCCCAGCAGACCATGTGGAATTTTGTTTTCACCATAAACATCATCCACAAATACCAGTTTCTGAAATCCTCCTTCGAATTTCTTTCCATTTCTGCTTCAAGCCCATGAAAGCAATTAGGAACTAATTCAATTTGTGGAAAGGCCAATAGGCAACTAAGGCCATGGTTAATAAATTTGCCAATAGAAGGACTGAAATTAAAAATGTTAACAGAGAAGTTATATAATGAACATTATAGAATATATCAGTGAACAGGTTACTTCCTAGCAGGCTTCTCCAACGAGTAGCTTGTGATCTACTAGTAGCTCTCCAGCTACCTATAAGTAGTTCTCATGTTTACATGCCAGCGTATTACATTTAAACCTTTTGCTTGGTTGAATTAATATTTATGAGCCAAAATTGTGTATTCAAGCAAATATGTGTGTATTTTCAGAACTCATAAGCTGATGTTTGAGAAAAATGGCTGAATTTCAAAATATATTTAAAGCTGATTTTTCAGTGCTAAATCGCATGGGAAGACTTTTTACTAATATTACTTTTATGCCACTGCATAACTATGGCTGGCATGTATTCATTGCGTTTACTTTGCTCGCCGTAAGTTGGCAGGGTATGCCTAGACATTGGTCCCTTGCTCACTTTGCCACTGGATTCAAGCTAGCCTGGCTGATGAGGGCTGTTAGCCCGAAACCGGTCCCAGGATGCTTGTTTCCGGTCCAGGGAAGACATGGCTTGGCAGTTCGGGCTGGACTGTTCCCATGAGGCACAGGGTCAAGACTGATTTGCATATAGCTGTGTCTGAACTGAGGTGGCGAAGTGAGCTAAAGAACGAAGATGGATTCAACCCAGATCTGTGACTGGGGGTGAGTGTCTGAAAAGTTTCAGCGCTCCGTCCATCATCTCCTTGTGTTTGCTTTGTTCGCCCTAAGTTTGCAGGGTATGCCCAGACATGGGTCCCTTGCTCACTTTGCCACTGGATTCAAGCTAGCCTGGCTGAAGAGGGGTGTTACCCCGAAACCGGTCCCAGGATGCTTGTTTCCGGTTCAGGGAAGACCTGGCTTGGCAGTTCGGGCTGGACTGTTTCCATGAGGCACAGGGTCAAGACTGATTTGCATACAGCTGGGTCTGAACTGAGGTGGCGAAGTGAGCTAAAGAACGATGATGGATTCAACCCAGATCTGTGACTGAGGGTGAGTGTCTGAAAAGTTTCAGCGCTCCGTCCATCATCTCCTTGTGTTTGCTTTGGCATGTATTCAGGGCACAAGTCCTAAAAAAAGAAGGCAGTATGCAAGTGACATCATGGCGCTTGATATCACACTGCGTGACATCATGGTGCGTGACATCGCACGTGGCACACACAGGAAATGGCATCACAACCCTTGACCTCACATTAAGTGACATCACAAGAAGTTACATCAGATCTTTAGATCTTACACATATGCTTAGCAAGTCTATTATAAGTACATTTGAGTGCATTACTATATTTAACAAATGAGATTTTGTGTCGAGTTGTGTCCAAAAAGTGAAGCAACCCAGATGCAAAATCTGGGCCTCAACTTATACATTTATTTTTGAAAACCCTGCTACAAAGAAATTGGCAACAAGTAGAAATATGGCAGTAAATCTGTTGTGCTTAATTGGTTGCAAAGTCTGTATTTTAAAACATCTTGGGGTTAAGGCACCTGCTGCAGAGATCTTTGTGTGCCAACTAAATCTCATGGAATAATAATAATGGTAAGATAACTCTGGAGGTTTTGGGGCTCCGTGTTAACCCCGCTAAACCAAAATTGTTTCCAGTGGGTGCTCTACGAGAGGCTCCTAGAGGACTGCTCCCGCCCTTGCTGCTTCCATGGGAGACAGAGAGTATGCGATATTTAGGTTTTCGGATTGCATGACAGGCGGAGACATTTATAACCCTGAATATAAGGAGAGTCTTGGACGGACTCTGGCCCTCCATTACATTTTGGAACATGCTACGCTTGTCCTTAATGGGTAAGGTGCTCTAGTTAAAATGGTGGCCCTGCCCTCCTGCCTGTATGTGTTCCAGGGTTCGTTGTTTGATATTCCCAGAAAGTATTTCTTGGAACTTGACAAGCTTATAGTTGAGTTACTTTTAGCCTCTGGGAGGAAAAGATTGAATTTGTCTACCCTAAAACGGTCTTGGAACCAAGGGGGACTGGAACTACCCGATCTGGAAATCTACTACTTTGAGGCCCTGCTACAACATGCTGTGCATTGGTTTGACAAGGGGGACAAATAGGAAAAACATTTGCTTCGGGGTACTTATGGGGACACTCTCTGGAACTCTTAATGCTAGGGGCGAGAGTCCCGAAAACCACGCCTTATCCGATTGACCAGGTCTATAGGGGTGTGGGAGTGGTTTGTGAAAGGAGAGATTCGGCGCACCAGATATGCCCATATGGTCCCTGCAGCCCTTTCTCCATATAACGAGGACAATGGCAATGGATAGAGGGAGGACAGGGGTCTGTGCCACACTCCGAGACATTTATCCAAATAATAGATTTATAATGCTGCAGGATGCAATGCAGACATTTCAACTGGGTCACGGACAATTCTTTGAGTTCTCTCAGAAGGCAGCCACTGCTCATGGCATATGGCTAACGTTTCCTGAGGCTCCTACAGAGTCTAAAACATTTGTCACATTGTTGAATATAGCGGGAGGCAGGCGCCTAATCTCCTTCTTAAACAGGTCAATCTGCGAGGACATTCCCACTGGAAGGTTAAATGGCAGGATGTGTTGGGACAACAGTTCATAGAAAAGGAATAGGTTTCAGTCCATGCGGCTGTGCATAAAACCACAGCTAACGCGAGTTTTAAATTGATCCAGTACAATATCATCCACCAAGTATATCTGACTCCATCTATATTGCATGTTATAGACCCTGAAAATACATCTTCTTGTCCCCGCTGCTCCGTGGAGCAGGCGGACTTTCTTCATATGTTATGGAGATGTCAGGCCTTTAGATATGTCCTGGCAGAATGTGATAAACCAACTGAATGCTGCCACTGGTTGGGTTGTTCCGAGTAATCCTAAGCAATGCCTGTTTGGCCTACTTCCTGTTCGTAAAAAAAGGCCCTGAGCAGGAAATTCCTGGTACTGGGGTTAACCCTGGCAAAACAAAGAATCGCTATTCATTGGCTGTCCCCGTCTCCCCCCACGGTATGAGCATGGGGGAGAGATGTGGCTGAGTCGGCTGTGGCCGAGGAGGGGCATACGTGCAAATGTAGGATTGATATGAAATTGGAGGATAATCTACGGGCATAGACTTTTAAGTTGGCAGACTTACTTGACCCACCTGATGCTAGACCACCTTAAATTATTTGAGAGTTGATACTATGATGTTGTAATGTGCTAGGGTATGGGTATTATGATATCAGGATTACGTGGTAGGTCTGGAGCTCAGGAACCCGGCATGACTACCGAAGGCATGTCCATGTATATGAAGTTATGATCTTGAACTTTCAATAGTTCCCTGTGACACAGTGCCATTCCACTGACCATATTCTGTACACAGAGGTAGAGTGAGAGTAGGGTGGGAGCTGGGGGGAATTATACGCATTGTTGTGTACATGCCTGGATTCTACAGTTGTTTTATCTAGATATGGCAATAAGGATTATATTTAAAAAAAACTCTGGAGGTTAACATATTTGCTGGAGAGATCTGTGTTTTGTCTAGTCCCAGTTCGAAGTAGCATAGAGGGTAAATATGTCTCATGCAAAGCACATTATGTAACACGTTGATGACAGATTTTTATTTTATGTAAATGGGTAAGTGGGTTACTGCTTTTCACATGGAGATCCTTTTGTGACTTACAGTTCATAAATTGTAATTCTTCTAATATAGCACAGTATAGCATGTGGGTCCTACACATTGTAACTCTCACTGTCTTATGAAACACATTCTGTACATTTATTTACACACATGATTTGTTGTCAATGTATAATGTGTACGTAGGATGTAAAACGGTGTGACACACTGCATTGAGAAGAGTAGTGCTATCACGCCATTAAAGAAATAAAACAAAATAGCAGTGTTTAAATTGCTATTTGTGTAAATACTGGGACAGACCAATTTATCTGACATTCTTACAGTGCATGCATATCTCTTATATACAGGGACTGAACAAAGTCAAACGCATGCCTCTCTTGAGTACCTGTGAACTGTGAGCCTTTGTTTCCCCTTCCAATAGCTCAGCCAGGATATTCCAACAAAAGGAGGCCTGCTGACCTCTTAACTTCGGCCTTTGTTATGTGCCCAGCTGGAATTTGATAAGCCCCCTCATCGCCTGCAGATTGCTGCTCAGAAGTAAAGCAGACGACGTGTTAGCGATCTTACAGAGCACTACAACTGTCTGATATAATTGACTCTCTAGCCCCGTTTAAACTAAAAATAATTCAGGTTAAAGACAAAAATACCTGGTTAAATGGAGTCCTAAACAAGGAAAGGAGAAATCTTCGGCTAACAGAAAGGAACTGGAGACAACACCCCTCCTCCCCCCAGCTTACACTTCTCAGAAAGACATGAAATGCGTACAACATGAGCATTTGCAAATCAAAAAAATAATTCTCTAGATTGGAAATGGAGAACGCTTAGAATAGACCTCGTAAGCTCTTTGAAATGCTAAAACAACAATCGAACAAACCGGCAAAAACCTCTAAAGAAGCAACAAAATCCCTAATAAACTGTAATGGGTTCTCCTCCTTCTTTGCAACCAAAATCAACTCCTTGGGAAATGAGCTGAATTCCGCCGCTAGCGTCTGTTCTCTTCCTTCGGCGACACAATCCAACGTCTCTACTCACCTCCACCAGGCAGTACCCAAAAACCAAGCTCACTGGACTACCTTCAACCTATATGATGACCATATCATCTCGAAAAGTCTATTGTCCATAAAACCGACAACCACTTCAATGACACGCTCCCCTCCAACTGCCTGTCCACAACCAACCAATTAATCATACCCATCTGGACTACAATAATCAACGCTTCCCTAACTCAAGGGTCCATACCAGACACTCTAAAAGCTGGTCAAGTCATCCACATTTTAAAAAACCCCACACTGAATCCTGCTGAACCGGACAATTTCAGACCTATATCCAATATTCCTCTAGTAGCAAAAGTACTTGAGAAATGTGTGCAACAACAACTTAGCCAACACATCGCCAAATTCATCCTGCGAGACGAATGCCAATCTGGTTTCAGGCCAGATCACAGCACTGAAAATACTATTCTCCAAATAGTAGATGACGCCCTTCAATCTCTAGACCAAGGCAAAACGTGCCTCTTAATTCTTTTGGACTTATCATCGGCGTTCGGCACAGTCAACCATGAAAAATTACTAGAACGTCTTGAAAATAGGATGGGTTTAGGGGGGATCGTCCTTGAATGGTTTAAATCCTTCCTACAAAACCGCTCCCAACGATTCTTAGTTAATCGAAAGCTATCCTCTCCTTCTCCGATAACGATCGGAGTCCCCCAAGGTTCAACTCTCTCCCCTACTCTTTTTAACCTCTTTTTAACCCCTATCTGGAACCGTTATCTGAAATACTGAGTATCGCCAACATCTCTTTCCACATGTATGCAGATGACACACAGATCTACTTCAAAATCTCATCCCTAGAGGAGATCAAAACAATGAACGAGGCTCTAAAGCTAACTGTACAATGGCTTGCTAGCAACCAGCTCAAACGTAATGCACCAAAAACTGGATTCTTACTAATTTCCCCTCCTAAAAGGTCCACTGACATACTTGAATGGACCAAATCGATCACTGCGCTGAACTGCACCCCGACCACAGTGGCCAAATAACTAGGAATCATACTGGACAAAAACTTGAATATTCGAGCCCACATCAGCACACTGGCCAAAAATGCAAGGTTTCACCATAGCTACCTGAGAAAACATAAAACCATTTCTAGATACATCGTACCTTAAAATGGCATTACAGGCACTAGTTATCTCTAGGATCGAATACGGATGCTCAACCCTCTCTAGCCTACCCAAGATTTCAACGGCCCCCTAAAAGCTTGTCTCAACGCAGCCGCAACACTCTTGACAGGTTCAAAAATATTTGACCACATCTCACCGCACCTGAAGGCGCTGAACTGGCTTCCTTACGAAGCCAGAATCCAACTCAAATTGGCCTGTATCACACACAAAGAGTTACACTCTAATTCTCCGGCGTATCTCGTACAGAAAATCGTGGTCTCTGGAGGAGGCAGGCACTCCCGGTCTGCCAGGGATTTTGTGCTGAAACCACCCCTCTTCCGGAAGAAGAAAACATACAACAGAGCTTTCTCTGGGGCCGCACCTAGAATCTGGAACTCGCTGCCACCAAACGTCAGAAGAGTACCTTCCTTGTCAAGATTCAAAATGGAAGCAAAGACTTTCCTAATGGGCAAATTCCCTCCATAGACACTCTCAGTGTATATACAGATCAGCAGCCTAGCGATATGCTATGGCTCTCTTCTTGATCGCTACCCGTGTATGCCGATCCTGATTTCATAGATGTAAGCTACTCGATTCTCGTATCATGGTTGTTGCTATTCTTTTTGCATCATTCGTACTTCACTGTCACTTTAAGGGGCAGAGGCTGGTGCTATGCAGTCTTCCTCTGCTTCTGCTATCGTTTGTTTATCTCCCTTAAGTGTACTCTTGATTGCCTATTCATACTCTTTGTAATAGTCTGTTTATCCCCGCAAAACGTTCTCATGATCGTCTTTTCCGAATCTTGTAAACAACTTGTTTAGCCTTGTAAAGCACTATGATACCCTAATGGGTCACGTTCGCGCTCTATAAAACACTAAATAAATAAACGTGCAGGTGCTGTTGAATGTGTCCCGGTGTCTGAAGATTACACCGGGACAAGTTTACCGTATTTCTATGGGGCCCAACCTCTTGGCAGGGTAGTTGGTGTCCACACTGTAAAAAGAGTGGGTAGACGCCATCTACCCGTGTGTACCCTTGACTTGTGCCCTGCATGTATTACCTATTTAGGTGCATTCCAAATTTCCAAAGCCTTAATTACATTACTGCTGGCAACCGTACCTGATGCTTGGAGGTGATCACTGCTGGTAATGTTGCATGTGGTAACCTCTAATGGAATCTTGTCTGATGTAATCAATTTTAAGACACTAATAATTTTAGTACCTCACAATCATTTTAATTGAACATAAGTAGCAGCTGTTAGTACACAAAAGGTTGGAGACACTGCTTTATAGGTATCTATGTGGAAGAAATTTCCAAATGACAACATAAAAAAAATATGCGCAAGCACTTTATATCATGAATGCAACATAGAACACTCAGCAAAAGGTAAAAAGTCAATGAGATGCCTGAAAGGTTCACTCTTGTTGCAATAAACTCACACAAACTATTTAGGACTCATTTCAGAAAGGCGTTTGCAAATGTACGTGACTTAAAATTTATTTCAGTGATTAACAAACACGGATTTCCATTCTGAAACGGACACACACACACACATACAATTACACTAGTAAATTTGACAAAGAATCATATTGTAGTCTTTCCAGATTGAGGACCCCTGCAAAAGTAGACCGCTCACAATTGCAAGTATGTGGGCATTAACAAACTTTTGGTTGGTGCATTTGAACCCTGGATATGGTTAGAAATGTTCTCATGTTATGGGTAGAAATGAGCCCATTTCTAGAGTGTTAAAGGTTCTTAACCCAGCTCTCCCTGCTACTCGAACCGCGGTTCATGCCTTTTCCCTGACTGTCTGCCTGCCGCTTGCTGCAACCTCTCTGCTGGTCTTGTTGATCGTATATTGTTGCCCATAGTATATCACTGTTACATTGTTGCTTTATTTTGCAGTGCCCCTCTCTTTGAATTGTATGATTTCTGTCTCTGTTTTTATTGCATTTCCTCTTTGTTTTGGTTGTGTGCTTTTCCTCCGTGTTCTATTGTTTCTCTTTTGCTGTGCCTCTGTGTTATTTCTCCCTATATCCTCTCATTGCTTTTTGTCTGTGTTTTTTTGTGGCCTCATTGTCAGATTGCTATATTGTTTCTTCCCTCCTTCTTTTGCCACGCACCGCTCTCCTGCCCTTTCCTCCTGCCATTTCCCTCCCGCTTCCCACTGCCCTGCCCACTGCTTCTCAGTGCCCTCCTTTCAAAGACCTACTTAATGGAAGCCCCATTGCGGGTGCACAGCGGGCATGCCGGCAACCCCATCTGCGACCATCTGTGACTGTCTGCACCCGTCTGCGCCTGTCCATGCCTGGACTGCACCCAGCGCCAGCAACCCTGGCTCTCCTGCAACACTCAGCTACTTGCCACGAGCCCTGGAATCCATACTCCGCATCAACATCTACTGCCGCACCTCTCCACGATCAATGGTAGGACATTTCTCCTTCCATCACTGTCTCTTCTCCTGCAACAACAGAGCACCCGCATGCACAAAGACCACCACAATGCCTACCGCGACCACATCAGGGCAACTCCACTGCCTCCTACTCAACACATGATCTCTCTGCAAGCACACCACCAAGATCTGGGACACCATCACCTCCGATGCCCACCGACGTCATCTTCCTCACACAGACCTGGTTCAACCCCGCATCTGCACCTGACATCTCCTCAGCAATGCCTAATGGCTACAAGATAGAACACCGAGACTGCACTCACAACCACGGAGGTCGAATCGCCATCATCCACAAACAGACCATTCACTGCACCACTACCGCGGATGCCACCAACCCTATCATGGAACACCTCAACTTCCAACTCCAAACCAATGGCAAAACCACCGTCAGAGACACCCCCACCTACAGACCCCCATGGACCATGCCCCAGCTTCTGTGACACCATTCCGAATTCATCACCCCGCTCTCCATTGACTCCAAACTCTATATCTTCCTTGGAGTCCTCAATTTCCACCTCAACGACCTCAACAACACCAACACCACCAACCTCCTCAAGACGATTGCCAACATTGGCCTCACCCAATGGGTCACCCACCCCACACACATCGCAGAACACACACTTGACCCCATCTTCACGGTCAGCGACAGAGTCAAGTACAGCCATGTCACCTAACTCACTTGGACAGACAACACCATCTTCCACTTTACCATGTCAGGATCCCCTGACACTACCACCAAGCCGCCTAGCTCCTCCCACTGCAGCTGGAACAAAGTATCAGAGAACCAGTGTACCGATGCCCTCACCATCTCCTGCGCTGAGACCGCAACCAACCTAGAACAGGTGTTTAAGAACCTCTACACCTGGATCACTGATTGTACCAAGAGAGTAGCCCCGTCAAACCCACCAAACACAACAAATCCTCCAAACAGGCCAGCTGGTACACCGTAGAACTGAGAATCTCCAAATACAACTGCAAATGACTCAAAAGGAAATGGCGCACCAGCAAGGAGCCCTCAGACTGAGCCACCTTCAAGACACACCTCAACCAATACCACCAACTCCTGAAAGAAATTAAAAGGAGTGCCCTTGCTGACAGCATCGAAGCCAGTTCCAACCACTCCAAAGAACTCTTCAACACTAACGCAAATAAAGTCGTGATGAGGCCAACCGCGATAAAAAAATCAGTGATAACCAGCGACAGGGCTGCAATACCCAAGCGTCATGAGGGAAAATGCACAATAAAAGCAGAACAAAAAAAACAAAAAAAAAAACAACATAAACTGCGTAGCAACATGGATGCACCCGGAACCAGTGCCCAGGTCAACGTGAACACCACAAGCCCCACAGACCACCAGCAAGGAACCTCGGGGTCGGGAAAGGCCAAGGAGAAGAGGAAGACGGGGCACAGTCCGCATGACAACCTGACCGTCCCACGGAGGTGACAGAGCACAAACAACAACTGTCCGTCACCTCCACCGTGTCATTGGCAACACAGATGGACAAATGGCATTCCATCGTGAATGCAGTTGGAGCGTCGATGAGGCCAAGATGCGCTGACACGATGTGAAAAGCCAAACCCAGCAGAAACCCGCTGCCAACAGGAAGGTAGCAACAGCAAATGGAGGTGGGAGCCCAGTGCCACAGGAGGAGCTGGAGCAAATGGCGGCCACAGTCATCAGTGCGGAGACGGTGCAAGGAGTTTGGAGTCTTGATATAGCACGACATGACCGGACACAACATTAACAGGGTGAGTAACGAACAGGGACTGGAGGGACGGGGGGACGGGCACAATGGCACACATGCACAACGACGTGTAGCACACCGCACACCCACAACGAACCTGGGCCATGTTCCTGATCCCCGTGGCACACTGCAGCACACATACAAACATCAAGTAGGCCCCCGTACACCATGTGCCCAAAGGGGTCGCACCCCACACATCACCAAGTCCACGACACACACATGCAAGACAGCAAAGATGCGTATGTGAGAGCCACACTGACAATGCAAGTGACACCACATGACGAGCAGCATGGCCAGAGTACAATGACCATGACATTGTGCACGCCACGAGACTGAGGTGGCTGAGTGTGGACCACATCCAGAAAGGAGCAGGTCACACTCTGACACATCCACCTGCACAAACAACCACTGACGGCAACAAGACATCTGCAGACAAACAATGCACAAGAGTACAAAAACCGTCCAAGAGCACAAATGACCCAAGTCGCCAACATCACAGCACCTTAAAAGCCCAAAAGTCAAAGGCACACCGCCTCCAAGAGATAAGGGACAGCAAAATCACAGCTGCAGGTGCGACCCTCCCAAAATGCAGCACACACACATAGCAATGCCAGCACATCCACATGGACGACAATGTGGTACAAAGTGCAATACTTACACTGCAGAACAGAGGACACAACTGGGTCCGCCTGTGCATAGGAAATGGCCAACCACATCTGACCTAGCAGGGAACTGTGAGATGCAAATGGACGTGTACAACCACACCTACGTCATGTAGTCCAAATGTCCACTGTCCCGCATCAGACAGTCCGCCCCTCCCAAACAGTCACAATGTACATTGACATGCAGTCTGTATGTAAACCTGAATAATGCGTGAACATACATGCCAACACAATGTCAACAAGCATCTCCCCTTCACATTGCAGAGGGACAAACAACACCTCCAGCAGAGCAGACCAGACAACTCCACAGTGATTCTGAAGAGGACCTCCACACTTCCGACACCGACACCCTACAACAGTACATGGACATCTTCGGGCAATCGACTCCTAGGAGCAGGGCAGCCCAGCTGCATCGAGGATACCCCACCCCATGCACAGACAACACAGCTAGACGCACGCACCACCACGGCTGGCTCCCAGCAGCGCACCCAAGCACACATCGCATTCCAAGGCCAGGTGTCAGACTGCTAGAAGGGGGTGTCTGAACAGGTGCGGGTGGGGTCCCACCTCATGGAAGCCGAACTAGATCACATACGTGGGTGTCTAAGTCCCATCATGGACCACCTACACTCCCCAAAGGAGACCCAAACTGCGACAGAGACACCCGTATCTGCACATTTCCATGACTGACCACACCCTGAGCCACGGGATAATCATCCACACCCCCACGCTGGACTGGCGCATGCTGGCCCAGTCCACTCCTCTTACGTATTGAGTGGGGGATGACAAAGCTACATGTGCAATGTCCCACACTCTGGCTGCGGTGACATGGCTGCATCCTCTGGACACGGCACAATGTGATTTGTGGGGCCGTGGTCCGAATGCAAACATCATGAGCACACGTACACAATCATAGAGCTCTTGAACTGGCCACGGGCACCTGCGCCCGACAGCTTTATTGGCATTGTGATGCATGTGCTGGATGTGTGTGTTGTGAGTGTCAGCCAGCCCTCAGGGAGTCGTTGGTGCTGGCAACAACTGGAACAGTGATCACAATTGAAGCAGAAACATAATACACCAGCATAACAGAAACAACGGTGAAGCATCATGATGGTAGCCGGAGAGAGTACAGTGTTCACCCAACATGCAAGCAGAATGGTCCTTGATTTGTTGTACACTGAGTAAGTGGCACCTGTAGGGCTGAGCAGGGTATCAAGCTGATGATGGCACCCACGACAGGTGTGAGCAACTCTGACAGTCTGGCAGTTAGACACTTATGACTCTGGCACCTGTCGTTTGGAGTTTGTCCTGGCGGTGGTGGCGTGTGCATCCTGCGGTAATGCGACATCCGGGCAGGCCAGGACTCGATCTGATGTGTGAGCCCAGGTGGACTGCAGTTGAGGCCGGAGGCAGCGGACAGCGCAGGGCCACAGAGACATGGCGTTGAGGCCCCCAGGCCATCGGAACCGAGGCCATCCGACATGCCCTCAGGTTGGGGCCATGATTTGAGCTGCACAGAGTTAGTGGCCCCGGTTGCACTGCGGCGGGCACAGCCACACCGCCACGGGACGGTGACTTGCGGTGCAGTGAGATAGTGCCACGCTAGGGGAGTGGGTCCTCGTCGATGTCGAAGGTGAATGTCGCAGAGGTTTGTGGGGGACAGTGGAAGGGCCCCACCAGGGCATGATGCAGAGGGCAGTAGCCGGCCGGAAGCGGCAAATGGAGGAGTGGAATGCTACAGCCTCGTCTTGGCAACATAGTCAGTATCACCAACGCGATGATGAAGACAACCCCCAAACCATGGACTCAGTATCCAACAGATCTCAAGAAGTAAGTGTCCATGGATGTCGGGGAACAGACTTAGTGGCACCGGAGCTGTGGGGGGAGGCAGTCTGCAACGTGGCCAGCACAATGTTATCAGCTCGGCCATAAATGATTCATGACAGAGTTCCCAATGTGTGGCCTTCTAGACCGCTGTGTGGTCCGGAGGCAGCGGGCAGCGCGGGCCAACCGCTGTTCAGCATGCTCCTCCTGGAACACTAACACACGGCATTGAAATGGCATGTGGTGATGACTCGTGGTTGACCGAGGCAGTAGCGACAGTGCTGAGCGGGTGTTTGGCCAGCGACGATGCTGTGTCCTGCCTGGTACAGACTGGATTGGATTTGTGTGAGGCCTGCAGGCCCGGAGTGTAGTCTGAAGGCGTAGTCTCCAAGGGCCCACAGACACGTGTGGCTGGGATGCCATGCACATACTTCGTGTCACCACATAGAAGGGAATATAGTGAGTTAAACTCGTCATTTGCGTGTGTACTCGGCCATTGCCAAATGAAGACTCAGTCCCACATGTGTGACCTACTTGACCGCAGTGTAGGCCAGGGGCAGCGGTCAGTAGGGGCACACATCCATGGGTCGTTGGCCCGCGATGCACAGAGTTAGTGACACCAGGGCAGTTGTCGTCAGTGTCCGGATACCTCCGTGAAGATGGTTCTTTTCTCCTACGGACTGAACCGGGTCTTCCTCTTACTCGTCTCCTTGCGTACAATGATATGGACTCCGCCAAGCAGATATCACGACTCAGTTCCACATGTGTGACCTACTTGAGCGTAGCGTAGGCCGGAGGCAGCGGTGCAGTACGTAAAAGGTAAAGGGGTGAAGCGGGCCTGTGTCGCGGGGGCCGTGATGGTGTGAGGAGGCTGCCAAGGACGCAGGGTTTGGGCTTGGAGTTTGCGCCGGCACGTGGTGGGCCCTCTTCGGCACACGCTGGTGTTGGCAGGTGAGCTGTGAGGCCTGTATTCGCAGGGGCGGGCATGACAGGTTGGGAGTCCATCGGCCCGTGGTGCAGCAGGCGCCTAGGTTCGCAGGCCACAGCGCTCACGGCGAGGGCGTCGGCCTCGTGGCGGGCTAGGAGGTGCCGCACTGGCAGGCACGTTTGCCGTTCCGGAAGAGGACCACGCCCAGGGCTACGTGCTTTTTATTCACACCCCTCCGCTGGCCTTGCGTACGCCGGGCCAGGCCACTCCGCACACGCTTGCAGGGGGGATGTCACAAGCTACATTTCCACGTTCTTCCCCACTGGCTGTGGTGACATGGTTGCGTCCACTGTCCACTGCACTCCACACATCAGCAATGCATGTGGGCATGGATATGTCTGTGGTCTGCATACTGCTATCTGTCCAGGACATCTCCGCCACAGTTGGCATTGTGTACATTCTCATTCATGGGTCACTTGCCTCCTTCGCACATACCTGGTTCCCACCTCTCCCCACATTCCACTATTGTGTGGCTGCGGTGCCATGCCGTTGATGGTTTGTGTATATGGCTGAGCAAGGTTGCCACAGTGAGTTGTGCTGACGTGTCTGGTGGGTGGGCATGTTGTCTGGCATGTTGTATGCGATTTTGTGACGTGCGCATTGCCAGTGTTGTGAGTTGCATGATTGTGGAGTTGGGGTGTGTGCTGTTTTTTTTTGGTACTTACCTACATGCAGTGCATTTCCATGGGTGCCATCCTGGTAACGCTGGTTGATGATGGACTGTCGGGGGATGCTGGAATCATGCACACTGGCTGGGTAGTTGGCTGCAACCTTGGTGTAGGGTCCCCGCTGGTCCACTATTGCCTGCACATTGGTGGGATGCATGTGCTTTCTGTTGAGGTAATTGTGTGTTTTTTCTGCAGGGGGCACTAGTTGCACATGTGTGCGGTGGATTGCCCCCAACAGGTGCGGGACTCCTTGCTTGGTCTCCAGCTGTTCCTGCACATTGTGGGGGACGTTTAGGTACTGGGTACCTGGCTGGTGTTGGCATCCAGGACAGGTGTGGGGAACTTGGATGGGGCTGGCTGTGTGTCTTCTCCGACTCTGGCGGATGTTGTTTGGGGGATACGGGAGGCCAACTTGTGCAGCACAGCCAGCAGCTTTGTCTGTGGAGGGATGTTGGTTGTCCGCTGTGTTGGTACAGTCAGCCTTTGGGCAATGGTGACCCGGATGCGGTGGATGGTTGTCCTTTTGAGCCTGTAGTGGGCATTGACATTGTCTGGTGTTAGGTCTGTGGGGCTGGTGTGTTTCCTGAGTGTCTGCTGTCTTTGTCTGCGCTGCCTCTGTGGTGGTCCGGGGGAGGGGCGGAGGGGTGCTGGGGCCGGGGGGGTGGCGGAGGGTGTTGTTGCCCTCTCGGGGCTCCGGGATGCATGGTGAGTAGCTCCATGGCATCTGTTGTTCTTCATGTGTGGGTGTGGGCTGGTCTTCCTTTGATGGTGCAGGTTGTCATCTGACTTTACACCAGGTCAGAGCAGGTGTTAGGTTCCTGCTGCTAACGCACCTCATCGTCTGTTTTGGGGTCTTATCGCTGATCGGGCTGGTCGTTGAGAATGTTGTGGTGTGCTGTTGCCACCGATTTTTGCTCGGGAACGCCTACTCTGCATCTCATTAGCGATAGTTGCGGGGGTCATCTGTGGCGATGTTTTTTGCGGATGCTATCGCGGGTAAAATGGTGTTCTGGGCTGTTAACACCAGCTTGTGAATGGTGCGATGATTTTGTCGCCACTTTGGCTGCGATAAAGTGCCGCTAACTCGGCGATAAGTCCTTGAGAATATGCCCCTAAGATTCACTTCAACCATAGAAGGAAGCATATAGGACTAAATTTCAAACATTTCGTGAACTGGGAACATCTAATCTGGGCTGATGGTATTCAACCGGTATTTATGGAACCACAAATTTAGGGTTAGTGGGATTTGGCCATTTCTGAATGGATATGGCTTCAATCATAGCTCAAAGCATTAACCTCTTTTGTGCTGGTAATTTCCCATGCTGGAAACACAAACAAATGCATTCCATTTAAGAACAGGAATAAGTGTATGTTCAGGATAAAAATGGGGTGTAGGTGCAGGGGAACCTTCATGGAGAAACGGTTTCATTGTGGAGAAACACAAGTAATAAATAATAGCATGTGAATATGTACATTTGAATCATATTAGCAAATGCAGAATTTTCACCGAGTGGAAATCCACAAGGGTAATTTCTATGCATAAGTGGATTACTGGACATGTACAGCTGGTACAGATTTCCAGAAGGAGGTAAAGTCAGAAATATATGGGTAATATTACTGAATCCAATGTTTGACTTTATTCGCCTAGCTTTCAGTTTTTAAAATAATTGGAAAGATAAGTCAAGGAAACTAACACAGCTGACTACTCAATGGTGTTGTAAACAAAGTGAAGTGCGTGTGGCCAGGTAATCCAGTAGCCAGTAGTGTAAGTTATAAGAAGAGGTTTATTAAGACTCAATTACAGTCAGTTCCAGGTAACTGTTAATATAGTAAGTAATCTGTTAAGTAAGCCCATCAGGAGCAGCATCCCTGCAGATCAGCCCACTCACTCCAACTGTTCACTCATCCAAGCACAAACACTCTCAACATTCTAAAGGACCTCACACACTGGCTGAACAGCAAGGAGCAGAGCACTAGGGAAGAATGCATTGCAGAATACACAGGATACAACACATCTTCCCCCTTTAGAGAACAAAAGAAATATCAACGGATGCAAGATGGGCATACCACGTTACAATATTACTTGGAAAAATGAATGCAAGATAGAAACTACGCACACATCAATACTTAGAAAAATAGCAACATATGCAAGATGGAAATACTGCATAAAGTGCATAAAGCAAAAATGTAACCCCTAAAGTAAGGGTAACAGCATATAGGGGTGCAACCACACGGGAACCTTCTACATTCTCTGCATAAATACAAAGCAGAATTAAAAACAATATTGGATGCAACTTTCCCCTGTTAATCTTCACAAAAGGTATGTGATATTCTGTATTAGATATAATGCATTCTCTCCCTTGTTGCTATGATACCTGCTGCTCAGCCTCTGTATGTGATGCCACAGAATGTTTATGTATGCCTGAGGAATCAGTTAGAGAGACCAGAGTCAGGAGCAGGAGGCTGCTCCTGGTGGGGCATGGATATTACATCTGTAACCTGTAACAGAGACTATTATCTCCTAATAAATATCATCATAAAACCTACACTACCTGCCTAGTAAGGATTTTTTATTGATTGCAACAAGGTATCTCCCCAAACCCATATACATTCCCACAAAAAGGAGATCTTCATAAAGTGTATCTTCCAACCCTAACCCATTCCCACACGCACAGGGAATCTTCGACTGGGTGTCTCTCAACCCACATTGCCACACTCATGTGGCACCTTCGCACAGGGTATCTTTCAACCCTCATTCTCACACAAAGGGTATCTTCACAGAACTAACAAAAACATGGTCACCATAAGGACCAACATGTCACTCAACAAAACAAGGTCACCCTTCGGGACCAAGGATACCCTTCAATCAAGTCTCACATAAGGACCAACCTCACATTACGGTCTTACAATATGACCAGAGATGTAAAATCTCTAAATAACGGTTTAGAGATTAAATAATGCTAAAATAACGGTTGGGCGCACCTCTCATGCACAACACATACACCCGACACAACAATTTTAAAACTTGTCAGCAAAAGCATAGCATTTTTTCAAATAAATACAGCATTAAAAATTAATCCCAGCAGGCATTGCCAACATAAGCATAACATTCCTGATTGATTGATTGATTGATTTGATTGATTTGAGCATTTATAGAGCGCGCAACTGCCCGGAGGCGTCTAGGCGCTAGCCCCCGTAATACAGCAAGGCCACCACTGCAACTTGGTGTGTGAAACTTAATTGACAAAGAGCCATGCTTTTAGTGCTTTTCTAAAAGCCAGAAGTGTAGAGCTATGTTTTATACTGACTGGGAGCAAGCTCCAGGTTTTAGTCGTCCCGACCAGGAAACTTCTTCCACCCCAGCGAGCTCTCTTGATCCTGGGTGTTTGTACCAGTTTAAGGTGGCCAGACCTTAGGTTTCTAGGAGGTATGTACTAAATCAGTCAGCTCCTCAGATATTGAGGACCAACCCCATGGAGTGCCTTAAACATTAAGCATTGGGATTTGAAAATAATCCTCTTGGCCACTGGGAGCCAATGCAAAGTTCTCAACTTGTGCGAGACTGGCTGAAACTTCGGGATATCTAGCAGCAGTCTAGCAGCTGCATTCTGCAGATGCTGCAGTTTTTGAAGGTGCTGCGATTGGATTTTTACGTACAGCGCATTCCCGTAGTCCAATCTGGACAAGGCTAATGCCGTCACCAGGATTTTTAAAGATTCCGGAGGAATGAAGGGGCGAATTTTCCTAATCATCTTCAAGATGAAGAAGATTGAGGAGGTGAGGGAGCTAATCTGGTTTTTAAAAGACAATTTTTCGTCAAAAACAAAACCTAGATTCTTTGCCTTTTACACTGGGACCGGAAGGTCTCCCAAACAGGACGGCCACCATCTAGGTGTCCAAAATGAGGTGTGCGAACCAAACAGGAGACCCTCTGTTTTTCCCCCATTCAATTTCAGACAGTTCTGACTCATCCACTGATGGACCTGAGTCATACAGTGGTTGAACCGGTCTGCTGTCTCTTCAATGTTGTTGGAGATTGATACCACTAGCTGTGTATCATCAGCATATGAAACCACTGAAAAACCGAACTTTCTGATGATTTTGGCCAGAGGGGAAACATATAGATTGAACAATGTCGGGCTTAAGGCCGAGCCCTGAGGTACTCCACACGGGAGCGTGAATTGCTCTGAGGAAAAGGTTCCGGCCTCAACCGATTAAACCCTATCCGAAAGAAATGAGGATAACAATTTGAGGGCCTTACCTCTGATTCCTAACTCTGACAGCCTATTGATTAAGATGGCATGGCTCACCGTATCAAAGGCCGCCGAGGGATCAAATAAAATCAAGGCAGCCTCCCCCCCTCATCCAGAATTGATCTCAGCTCTTCAGTAGCCATAATCAATGCTGTCTCTGTACTATGTCCCTCCCGGAAACCGTATTGTGATGGATCCAGAAGTTCCGCAGATGAGATAAATGTTGTGAGTTGTTTATTTAGTATTTTTTCCAGCACTTTCGCTGGAAAGGTTAATCTCGAGATCGGTCTATAGCTGCTGGGCTCAGCTGGGTCGAGATCAGGTTTCTTCAGTAGGGGCAGAATTGACGCTATTTTCCAGGCATCAGGGAAAATTGCTGAACAAAAGATCTCTTTAAAGATGCCCCTCAATTGCTCGCTAATTATTTCAGGGACCAGGTGCAGTATTTTCAGAGGGCAGCGATCATGTGGTGCCCGGATTTGGAGGACTTAACCACCTGAATAATCTGCTCTATGGGTGGTAGGGAGAAGGAGTTCAGCAGCTAAGGTGGAGAGGGTACTTTTTCTGCTATCACCCTTCCCGTTGTGGTGTTGCTACTTTCGCTAAGTGCATTGTACACTGACTCTACTTTGTCCCTAAATTTTTTGCCAGTCTGTTGCAGAGCTCAGCGCTATTCTCCATCCTGGAAGGCTCTGGTAATTTTACAAGGCTTTTACTGTGGCAAACAGCTCCCTACACGAATTCTTTGCCTGTGAGATTTTTATTGTGAAGTATTTGCTTTTTTCCTCTATAATCTGTTTTTTATAGTCTATCAGGGACTGCATGTAGTCAATTGGGTCATAATTCAATCTCCACCGCCTCTCCTTCCTTCTACAGATTTGTTTCTGGTTTCTTAGTCTGTCTGAGAACCAGGGTTCTGAGGGCTTTTTCCACCTATTGGAAAAAGTCTTTGTAGGTGCCACGGGGTCTACTGCGTTTTTGATGCAGTTGGAGAACCTGAGGGCAGCTGTATTAACGTCTGTGTTGAAGTTGGGCTGTGTTGTGGAGAGGGACACTTGTAAGGATGGGGCATCGATATTGTTCCAGTCCCGCCTGTTAACTAAGACACCGGAACTGTCCGGTCTTGTGTGATGTTGATTGATACTCACAGATAGCTTTATGGCATTGTGGTCTGACCATGGGACAGGTATTACTTCTGAGATCTTCAGATGAGGGTTAGACGTAAATATACCATCTAAAGTATGTCCTGCATTGTGAGTGGGCTGTTCAACAATCTGTCTAAGCGAGAAACTGGCCATTGTGTCCATCAACAGGGCTGTATCTCGGTCATCCTGTTTTTCTAAGTGGTAATTAAAGTCCCCCAACACTGAGAAGTCAGCTGCCGAGCAGCTCGATTTGATGAAGGGACCAATGGAATCCAAGAAGGTGGTTCTAGCCCCGGGGGGCCTATATAGCAAGAGGCCCTTAAACGTATAAGTGTTGCTTAATGTAATCTGGAAGGATAAAACCTCACAGTCTGGTGTGCTTCCGGCTGCTGAATCTGCTACCACCAGGTGGTCCTCGATCCAAATACAGTATTAAACATTAATCCCAGCAGCAGCAGGCATTGTCATAAAAGAAAATGGCTCTTCAAGTGTCTCAACACATCGCTCCTTGCAGGTACTTGTTTCATAATGAGCACTGGTTCACAGGGATTAAATCTTTAATTCTCCTCAGGATAGCAGTCACACGTGTCCTGCCGGCCACAGTATTTTTTAAAGACTTAATTTCTCCTCATACTCATAGGAGTTCCAACGCACACAGAATCCCCACTGTGTGCCCAGGATGACATACTCTGCTTACTCTGAACACGCCATGACTGGCACGCAGGTGACTGTAAGCTGCACACAGCTACGCTGGTCCCATTCTGGTCTTTTCCTGTACTGTGTGACATTGGTTGATGTGCGACGCAGCAACACTGCCTGATGCCGCTCGCACTCTAGTCTCTTTTTACCTTTTTATGGATAACGTCAGATAAGGCACACAGATGTCAGCGTAGGCCGTCACAGCTGACATCACAGTATTTGGCTTGCTCCTCCGAACGCAGCCATGACCAATCCACTCAAGAGAAGCCTTCACCCTCCTCCAGTGAAACACAGACACTAGAACTGTGGCACGCACCAATGAGATGTATAAATTCAAAACATTCTGGGGCTTATTTACAAGCCCCATGTGCCATTTGTGAGTCACTTTTGGGACGCACCAGCGGCGAATCTTGTTGCACCATATTTACAAGGACACATAAAGCCACCCTGCATGGCTTTTCATTTCCTTGTAAATACGGCCCTTACACGCAGCACTTTGCGTGAAAGGGGTGTTCCATGGGTGTCGCTGAGGATGTTCCCATGCAACACCCATTGCTTCTGCCGCATTTCCAGATTTACGAGAAATCGTAAACCTGGGAATGCATCAGCATGCTCGGTCTCCCCAGGGAAGGCGTAGGGAGTCACAACGAGGAGAAATGTTTTCATTTCTCCTCGTTTTTTCCTCCTTCTATGCGTGCTGCATTCTGCAACATGCATAGAAAGAGGAAATTACCTCTTCTCATTGTTTTTGTACAGGAAGGTGTCACTTCCTGCACAAAAACAATCATCCCCGCAGCACAGGCACTCTTGCACTATGGTGCAAGTGTGCCTGAGTTGGAGCATTGCAGCCCATTGTAAGCCAGAACAGGGGAGAGCAAAAGAATCCGTCATATCGTTGTAGATATGAAGCATCCCTTTGCTTCCAAAGTAATGCAGCGTGGCACAGCCAAATAGCTTGTGGCACAGCGCTGCGTTACTTTGTTATAAATAAGGTCCACAGTCTTTAGAATGCTCGCGTTGCACACCATGTGCATCATTCAAAAGTAAATACTCAGCCAGGCTTCAGGTGTGTGTCCTAGGCAATGGTTTATTTCACGCACGAAAAATGCACGCCTCACACCTCCCTTGGCCTGCTCACACCTCCAAATGCTCACCAGAATGTCGGGGTTCAACACCACAAATATAGCGCCCCCTCACAGTCCCATAAAGTTACTTTAAACCTATGTACCAACTACCGTGACCACCACATGCTTGTGCCCAAATCCTGTTACACTTTTGGTGAGGGTGAAAATCAGGCCTGTAAAGTCAGTTCTAGTGGCAGGAGGCATACAGCAAAACTGGTCCATGTGCACTCACCACTGGTAAATGCTGGTGTTAAAATCACCAAAATACGCTGCAATTTCACCTCAATTCAATGCTGCTGCCAGTTCACTTCAAATGTATTCTAATGTAACACTGCCAGTTCATACAGCTGTACACAGCAAGTTCACTTCACTTGAACAGTGTGCAATGTTGATGTCATGCGGTTGAAAAATAAGAGTACACAGCACCCTCTCAGTTTGCGGCACACCTTACGCTGGACTGTTCAAATGCCCTGGACTGCAGGCTTTCTAGTGTAATCAACACTGGTGGGGCTGCCAGGCACAATTCTTCCGTACAGGCTTCAAACTCTTTTTTAGTGGTAATCCTCTTTGTTTCTTCTGCAGTTCCTCTAGTTTCTCCGTAGTTTCTTGTTCGGTTTCTTTCCTTGATCATCGCCAGTGTTGTAAATGAAGTGAAGTGCTTGTGGCCAGGTAATCCAGTAGCCAGTAGTGTAAGTTATAAGAAGAGGTTTATTAAGACTCAGTTACAGTCAGTTCTAGGTAACTGGTAATATGGTAAGTAAGCTGATAAGTAAGCCCCACCAGGAGCAGCATCCCTGCTGCTACGCCTACTCACTTCAACTGTTCACTCATCCAGGCACAAACACTCTCAGCATTCTAAATGACCTCACACTGAGCAGCAAGGAGCAGAGCACGAGGGAAGAATGCATTACAGAATGCACAGAATACAACAAATGGGCTGCTGAACTCTTCCAAAAATCATCAAATGTGGCAGAAGGTTTATTATTGCCAGTGAAGAAGGTAAGGAGCCACATTTGATATGGGCTGGTTGATTAACTTGGGGTGATTAACTTGGGTCAGATACTTTTAGGTCTAGCTCCAGACAGCTGACAATATTAGAATTACCCCATGTCATCAACTGTTTAAAAACTATTGCAAGATGAAGTAGAGTTGGAGAAAGTTTTATGTTAGCTCACTTCAATTTCCACCTTTGTATGTTTTTAATTCTTTGCCATTGCGTGGATGGGCTGTCCATCATGTTAATGGTATTTTCTGGACAGTTAGATTGCCCCATTAGGTTTTGGTGCTGGAAAACAAGTAGTCCCTTTGTTAGGCTGCATATACAGCAAGACATGTTGCTTTTAGTTGTCAACCAGTGTGTGTTCTTTGATGTATTTACTTCAGTAGCATGGTAGAATTTAATTACTGCCTTATTGCGTCTTATTTATGGAGTCACTGCTGTTTGAATACCTCTGTCTGTCATAACTTCACAGTGTGGTTCACTAATCGCCCTTCTGCAGTCATTTGTTTTACCTTACTAGCAAGACAAAGTTGTTTTCACAGCTTTTTTTGTTCACAAAGAAAAGAGATGAATGCACATAGACTTTCTCATGAATGCAACACAACACCATTCTTTTTACAAAAGTATGTACTATGCAACATTTTGTTGTCTATACCTTTTCATGTCACTACTCATAACACAATGTTTACATTCTTACTACTTTCCATGACACTCTTCTTTGAGAGTACAGTACAAATCTGCTAATATGGAATGTTCACCAAAGGGGTCCTAATCCCAGCTTCTATGTTCTTGTAGCACAGGGTTCCAAATCATTCTGGTGTTTTCTTTATATTACAGTTTGGATCAACACACACAAAGGGCCTGATTCACAAGAGTAAATTTACACATTTGTGTAAGTTTATGTTTGTTTTGGAACTCACAAACTCCAATTTAATAGTAGGTGTACGAATGTGGAGAACTCTGCACATAAAAAGGTACGACATGCCTATGTTTTATGTGTGGAGTTCTCCACCCCAACTGCTTAGCCTCAGCAGTCGTAAACTTACTAATAAATCGGAGTTTGTGAATTCCAAAACAAATGCAAACTTACACTAAAGTGTACATTTACATTTGTGAATCAGGCCCCAAGTCACCAAACACTACACCTTACAAAAAGCTGGACTTATTGACTTTTCCAACGCTTGTTTTGAATGTGAAACTTGCATATGTCCTTAATGCATTTAATCATGGAGATGCCTACCATCGGTGGTTTATCCACTGTGTAAAATCAAAAATGAAAGTTACTACTGTGACATGGTGAAGATTGAACTGCTTTAAATAGGCTGCAGGATAATTAATTAATATATATATTTGGATATTAGGGGCCATATATAGGTAAAAGTGAAATTCCGAATTCTTAATACCGAATTTTACCGATTCGGTATTAAGAATTCGGAATTTCCGATGTAGGTAAAAAATCTGTATTTTTTACCGAATCGGTAAAAATCGGAAAAAAACAATACCGATTCCTTAATACCGATCGGTATTACCGAATCGGTAAATACCGAATCGGTATTTCAAAATAACAGCAATTGAGGAAACAGCCAATCCTGTGCATCCACCCCACCTCCCAACCAGGAAGTGGCCACACCCATGCAGGTGCACTGAATCAGAACCTTCTGGAGAGGCAGGGAGTGCAGAGGAGAACACAGGAGCAACTGTGAGAACTTTTCCTGAAAAAACTGCATAATGGCCAACAAGGAGACAGAAAAAGAAGGTGCTGAAAGGAAAAGAAAGCTAAAATTCAGCGAAAGGGAGCTGCAGGTCCTGATTGAGGCGGTGGTCAAACAACACACAAAGCTGTTTGGGAAACAGTCCGTGCAAGTGCCAGAATCAGAGAAAAGGAAAATATGGCTTGGAATACAGGCACATGTGAATGCGGTTGGAGTGACCCCCCGAGAAATTGAGGTACTAAAAAAAAGGTGGTACGATGTCAGGAGCCTCACAAAGAAGAAGATGGCTGAGAGGAAAAAACAAGCCAGCCTGACAGGAGGAGGACGAAACAGGGCACCTGCACTGACTGCACTGGAACAGCTGGTGGAGTGCATCATAGAGCCTGACAGCGTCAGCGGAATCGGGGATGCAGACAGCTCAGCCAGAGCTGCCAACAAACAAGGTAAGAAGCATGCACACCAATCTGCGCCCCCACTCCCTAACCCCATTCCCCAATGAGGCAGTGTGAATCCCACTCCAGTACAGGTTTTACTAAACACCAGCAATGCATTATGGGAGATATAGTCAGTGTAACACCTATCATGACAGTCATCCCACTGAACACAAAGGCATGTGACACACATCAGTGATAAGCAAGCAGAGGACAGAAAGATAGATTGGCAGAAATGAAAATTTATTATTGGTACGTAGTGCTGCCAGACTAGTGAGCTAATGCACAATTTGTGTCCACAGGCGAGACATCGAGCAGGTCTGCACATGACAAGGCAAGAAGGGCACCCCGGAAGGAGAGATCGGAGGAGGCCATTGCAAGTGCAGGGGACACTACACCACCACCACCGGCATCACCACCACTGCCAGCATCACCACCACTGCCAGCATCACCACCACTGCCAGCATCACCACCACTGCCAGCATCACCAGCAGCGTCACCACCGGCAGTGACAAGGCACGTGACGAGGCATGCAGTTGCCAGACTCCAAGAGATGGAGTTGTCCTTGGAAGACAGCAGGGGTGGAGAAATGTCGACAGTGCCAGTGGATGGCAATAATGCAGGATCGCTGTCCACCACAGAGAGATCACACACAGGTGCCAGACGCCGCAGGGCTAGGGAACCCAGTCCACCTTTGCAGGGTGAGGAGCATGGTGTGTTTGCAGGGCTGGAGGCGAACATGGTAAAGGTTCAGCGCCTGCAAGGGAAAGCAATACAATCTGTACAGCGGCAGATGAGACACCTGAATGCAAACATGCAGAACATTGAGAAGGGCATCAGCTCAATGACCACGACGCTAGCTGAGGGCATGAAGGAAATGGCTGAGGGCATGAGGGACATGTCCCAGTCAGTGATGCTGCTGTGCAGCAAGCTTGATGAGGACAGGATGGCACGGCGCAGGGAGAGGCAGAAGATGGAGAATCATACAAAGGCGGTGAACCACCTCTCCACTGCCACTTCTCTGCTCTGCAGGCGCTCCGTGGCCATGCAGGAAGGGATGGCACACTGCAGCCGTGATGTTTCAAGGGGCTTGTTAAAGTTACTACTGCACTTGAAGTGCTCCTAACTACTCAGGCTGCCAATACTGGTGCAGGTGATGTGGGGGACAGTGAGGAGACGACAAGTCGCAGCAGTATAACGCCCCCTGCAACTGAGACCAGGAGGAGCAGCAGACGTCATGGGGCTGGCACTGGATCGATTGCCAGTGACGACAGTCTGCTAAGGGAATCCAGCATTGTTGTGCGTGGCCGCAGGCGTTAATGCAAGCCACACTTTGTGTACTTAACTGGGTGACTTAACCCATGACATCCTCGTAGGGTGGTTACAAATAGGACTGGCAAGTTGAGCCCTTCGTGTAGTGGCGTAGTGCCAAAATATTAAACTACATCATTCAAATGCAACAACTGGCTGTGTCTCCTTACTTACTCAAAAATAGTTGCGTGTGATCTCAGCCCGTCTTTGTCTCCCATCTGGTGCTGGCGCCACTCCTGCTGCGTTGGGCTCTGGCTGTGCAAATTCATCATCATTGTCCTCAGAGTCCGTTAATTCAACTTCTGTACCTTTCTTAGTGGCAAGGTTGTGTAGCATAGCACAAGTTGCGATGATTTTGCAGCAGATGATGGGTGTGTACTGACGTGCGCCTCCGCTTTTGTGGAGGCAGCGGAACCTGCTTTTCAATAGTCCAAACGTGCGCTCCACAACGTTGCGTGTTGATTTGTGTGCCACATTGTATCGTCTCTCACTTGGGGTTGATGGGTTTAGGTAAGGAGTGAGGATGAATGACCGCACAGCATAAGCGCTATCACCTAGGTGAGAAAGAGAGTGCCATTAATTACAAACACCAACACATTCATCTGCAGTATACATCAGGGTGTGTCACAGTGATTTACCTAGCAGGTATCCTTCTCCAAATTCTCCCGCAGCCAGGCGTGTGTAGATCCCACTGTTCTGGAAAATGTATGAGTCGTGGGTGCTCCCTGGAAATGTGGCCACAATGTCGGTGATTAAGTTGGCTGCATCGCAGATTACCTGCACATTTATGGAGTGGGTGGATTTTCGGTTTCTGTAGATATACTCAGTGGCTGCAGGTGGGCAGATTGGAATGTGTGTCCCATCAATGCACCCTATAACATGCGGGAACTGTGCCATTTGGTAAAAGTCTGTCTTGGTTTTCAGCAGTTCCGCCTGTGTGTTTGGGAAGCTTATGTAGTGATGCATTCTCTGCATCATGGCATCCAGGAACTTCTTAAAGAAACGGGACAGGCAACTCTGTGACACCCCACCTACCACAGCTATCACCCCCTGGTAACTGCCAGATGCAAGTAGGTGTAGGCTACAGAGCACCTGCACATGTGGTGGTATAGCGTGCGCCCTTGGTGTTGGATGCTCCAGGAGTGGGTGCAGGTCCCTTATCAGGTCCAGGATGGTGTGGGGGTGTAGCCTGTACCTTTCATGGATCTCTGCCTCAGTCAGTTGGAAGAGTGTGATGCGCTGTCTGTAAACGCGCTCCTCCCATCTCCAGATCCTCACTCCTGCTGCCTGTAGCCGTAGCCGCCTTGCAATTACATAGAGGGCCACCATAGTGATCACACTGTTGCATTTTGGGACTGCTTATATACACTGCACCTGATTACCACCTGCTTTCAGTCAGTGTTAATTACCGACTCCTAAATACCGATTTTTAGGAAATTCGGTATTACCGAATTTTTCTACATCTCTTTTCTCGTTTTTACCGTTTCTTATTTACCGATTCGGTATTTGGGTGTTCGGTAAATCCGATTCGGTAAATACCGATTCCTTATTACCGATACCTTCCCTACATCACGCATGCCTAAATACCGGTCGGTAACGGTGAAATTTACCGATTTTCACCGTTACCGACCAGTATTTGGGCCACCTACATCGGGCCCTAAATTCCTTAAAGGATGAGTCTTCCGTTTTATTCACTCCAGAAAACAGTGTCTATGAAATGCATCATATCTTCAGTCACATGCAGAGAAAATTAAACAGTAGCCTTGTTTGTACATTCGACTTAGTGGACCAATAAAGTGTCAGAGGACCAAAGGGGCCATTTTGCTTCTTCACCCTGTCGGTGAAACAATCAGGATGCTATATTATTGCCCATAAAATCACCTGGCATTTGTGACCACAAGAAATGACCATAGGAGGGTGTCAGGTCACAACAAATGACACTGCTGCTAGGGGGAAAGAAACACCTACATGGCAACATTTAAATTTTGCCAATAGGTTCAATACAATGCTCTTCGGCCACGATAGGGACCCACAGAACACGTTTGGCTGTCTCTCCCTCTTCCCAGTGAAAACAAACAATGGCTGCAAGTACTCTGGCTCCCAGACCACGGACTTGAAAGAAGATGCAGTACCAGCCAGGACAGCAGCGCCAGAGACACCTTCAAATCCGCACTTGGACGATATCAAGCTCAGTGAAGCCAGAAAAGCGGCCTGCATGCTCAGAATCAAATCCTGCTCCAACTCTGGCAAAGAACTCTTCAACTTCGTCAAAGTATTCACCAACCTCCAAGCAGCCTCCAACACCATCATCCCCTCACAGACCCTCCGCAATGACCTTTCTGACTTTTTTCACAACAAAGTGCCCAAGATCTACATCAACATCGCACTCCAACTCAACCGCAGAGGACATCATCATGAAGCCACCCTCCACCTCTAAAAAGCTCCTACCTCCTAACTGGAACCCCCTCACCAAAAGGATAACACCAGAACCATGCAGACATCCACAATGGGTCCCCCACAGACCTTTGCCCACACTACATGTACAACATGGGACGCACATTGATCAGAACCAGTCTCATGACCATCATCAACTCCTCCATCCTCAGAAGAATCTTCCGGAACAGCTGGAAACAGGAAGAGGTCACAGATATCCTGAAGAAACTATTAGCCAACCTAAGGGACCTCAGCAACGTCAGACCCATCTCACTCCTGCCCTTCCCATTGCAAAGTCCTAGAGAACTATATCAACAACAAACAACTCTCCGCCCATCTCGAAGAGCACCACCTCCTGGACCGCACCCAGTAAGGTTTTCGCAGCAACCACAGCACAGAATCCACCCTACTGGCAGCTAAGAACGACATCCTGGACAAAGGAGAAACCGCTGCCCTCATACTACTCAACCTCTCAGCGGCATTTGACACCATCTTCCATGGCTCCCTCATCGCCAGACTCCAGGACCAAGATATCTGAGGGCCCTCACTGAGCTGGGTCACCTCCTTCCTCTCCAACAGGACGCAATGAGTCATACTCTCCAATTTCACCTCAGAACATAAGAATATAGTCTGTGGGGTCCCCCAGGGCTCCTCCCTCAACGCATACCCCACGCTCACATCATAAGGACCCACGGAACCAACATTGTCGCTTATGCCGATGACACTCAGCCTCTCTTCTCCCTCACTGATACAAACTACACCACCAGTACCAACTTCACTGCTTGCATGTCCAACATGTCCAATTGGATGTGAGAGAACTGCCTTAATCTCAACTCAGAGAAAATGGAGATTCTGATATTCAGAAGTAACCCAACCCAACCTGGGTCCCACGCCCACCCCCACAGACCAAACAAGAAACCTCTGCATTGTCCTGGATGACAAACTCACAATGAACAAATATATAAAGGCTGTGACCATTTCCTACTGCCACATCCTCAGAATGCTTATCAAGATCTTCAAATGGTTAACCACGCACACAAGAAGTATAATCACCCGGCATACTCGACTGCAGCAAAACACTGTACGTCGGTATCTCCAACCATCTCCCACAAAGACTTCAGACCATTCAAATCACTGCTGACAGACTCAACTTTGATGTCCCCAGAAATGCCTACATCATTCACTACCTCACGGAACTCCAATGACTGCCCATCAAGAAACACTGCAAGTTCAATCTGCTCATCCACGCCTACAAAGCCCTCCACAACACAGGTCCCATTTACCTCAATGACCAATGCCAATGCTATCGTCCCACCAGACAACTAAGCTCCACTTCTCTTTCCCTCGCATTAATCCCACGCATCATCAGAAGCAGGACAGAAGGGGGCCCCATGTCCTTCATCACCGACAAAAACTGGAACAAACTCCCTCTAAACATCAGAACTGATACACCACTCCCCAACTTCCCAAGAAGCTGAAGACCTGGGTGTTCAACTAGGAGCTCCGCAGGCGATAAGCTGCGCTATACAAATCCACCTAACATAACATAACATGGAAAGCAGTCATAGAGGCCGCCACCAGAGTCTGGACAGACTTGTCGGCTCCAGCATCATTGCAGATATCCAGCTAGTTGCAAGCCTACTTCTGGTCTTCATGTGAGTTGGTGTGGGGGTCGCAGGGTATAGGGTTATGGGGCTGCTTCAAGAGACTCTTTTTCTGGCAACACGACCTTGCCACAACTCGCATTGTTGTGTTAGCAGCATGCTCTGCTATTGTTCTTTTCAAAGTCATAGCTGCCCACCCTGCCTGGGCACAATTTCACAATGGTGCAGCAGCACAGAACTCTCAGGCAAAACTTCATAATGCCTCAGCAGCAGAGTCCACTCAGGCACAGCTTCTTGAAGTTGCAGTGCCACAGTCCACTTGGATACAACTTCACGATACTGCAGCATCACTGTACATTCATGCACAACTTCATAATGTCACAGCGACATGGTCTGCTCAGCCACAACTTTATGATATTGTGTGGTGCCAGGCACTTTTTGGGACATACTGGGCTCTGTTCCCTGGAGCATACAGATCACCCTCCTTTATCTTCCTGAGTGAATTTATCCTCTGGCACTGGGTTTAGCTGCTTCTGGCTCACCCAAGATATTCCCACCTCCAGCAGTGTTGGCAAACTCCTTTTAACTACCAGCAGGCAGGTTGGCCTACCGGTGCTTCCGGGCAGGCGAAAGGCTTCTTCCTTCCAGGTCAGACTCCAAGTGATGTCCCATCAACTCTGGTTAACTGGCTGTAAGGCAGGAGAATATAGGTTACTACCACAAAAACATAAACAATGCAGTACACTTACAATGCATCCGCTACAGTGACAACAACAATGCATACATACTCATTTCAGTGACATTTACTACTACAGATCATACCACAACAACACATTAAAACACACTCACAATGCATTTAATAACTTACACTAGCACATATGTATATTTACTACCTTCTGTGGCAAAGTATACTTGAAACTGGAACAATAACTTGCTCAGTGGCTTCCAGTTGTTTCTTTCATCTGGCCTCTCCAAGCTGTTCTCCAGACACAGCATTTGTGTTGTGTATCACAGCAGGGTAGTCTCTAGCCTAGAATACCAAAATCAGAAGCACAAAGAGGTGTGAGCTTATTGCACATGGCTATCAGTGATCAAGAAAGATACAATAGCAAGCCTGACCTATAGGACCCTTAACACTCTGAATAATGGAAACTGCAGTCCTACCTTTCAATCCACCACCAACTACCAAATCACAGTTCTAAGGAAGACTAACCAACAGCTCCTCTTAGCCAAATGATCTAATCAAATTTCTAAAGGGAGACCTGGCTCCTCTTTCCCCACTTCAATATGTAAGTGTCCTTTCTCCAGCTTCATGAATGTCAGCAAAACACTTCCACTGTTGGGAAAACAACCTCACCTCCATCTTGTGCACATTAACAAGCCAGGGTATTCTAAAATGGAACTGGCAGAACTCCATTACTTTGGTTCTCTAATACTCCCAATGTATGTACCACACCGGCCACATATGCACCTTAACAACATACACTTGTATGTATGAACTTTTGTATGCATGAATGTGGTATTTCTATAGAGTGCACCTATGAAACAGGCAGTGGAGAGCTGTACAAGGCCAAAGACCAGCAAAAAGACTATGAGTGATAGATGAGGAAGCTGGTTTGTGAACTGTTAATGCATTTTGTTCTAGTGTTCTTTAAAAAGGTGCTCTTCAACTCTTTCCTAAATTAAAGCACAATTAGGGCGGTTCTGATGAATATGAGGGTGTTATTCCGGATTCCGGGTGCATCTTTTTTAAACTTGGAAGTATGCAGTCTGATAATATCCGGGCTGCACATGTGCCAAGAACTACCAGAGATGTTGAGCTTATCTGCAAGATAAGTGGAGGTGCTGGTCATCATGGCTTGGTAAATGATGCAACTGGTTTTGAAGATGGTGTGAGTTGGCAAGGGGAGCCAATTGAGTTCCATCATGATGGAGGTGTTGGGATCATAACTCTTCAGGCCATGATGAGTCTTGGCACAGCATGTAGGGTGCCTTTTGGGGGGGACAATGTGGAGTCTGGGAGGCCATGGAGAAGGGTATTAACACTATCCAGATGTGAGAGTGCAAGGGTTTGAACAGCAGTTCTAAAGTTGCTTTCTGGAACAAACAGATTAATTTCCTTTAGAAGAAAGTGCTGGTACCAAACAGTCTTTGTTCTTTTTTAGGAATGTGCTTCTTGAGGGTGAGGTTGGTGTCCAGGGTTAATCCAAATGACTTGGCATTCAGTGAAAGTTGGAGTTCAAAGCAGTCAATGCTCATTTCATTGAGCCAGGTTTGTACTGTTTCTTGTTTTCTCTTCCTGGCAAATAACAGGAATTCTGTCTTAGTTGTGTTGAGCTTCAGATAGGCGTTGAACATCCAAGTCTGGATGACGTAAAGACACTGCTCGAGGTGTTGGATGTCTGAAGAACAGGAGACTTTCAAGTGGAGTTTTTAATGGCACTGTGCTCTACATTTGGGATGTTAGCTCTAGGGTCTGGGCTAGAAGACAGAAGTGGAACTTTACATGAGCGAGTCAGCAGACTTCTACTCATGTGACACAGATAAAATGTTCTGGTCATAAGCTTAGTTCACAAATCACTGTACACTGCCACCACCACTCCACAAACTAAACTCATGACAGGGATATTAGTCCACTTTCACTAAAATAAGGACACTGTTGGTGAGCCCCTTCAAGTCACAGGCTGGTCCAGGACCTCCCTCATGTCAATTAACTGGAAATGGCGGCTCCTCCCTTAAGGGGGAGGAGCGTTGTCTCGTCCCACTGCTTTTTACAGTGAAAATAAAGGAAAAATTAGACAATAACTCAACGTTATTATCATTTTATTTGTTCCTGCTGTGGTGTCTTGGCGGGGCGGGTGGTTTTTCTCTGCTCTCAGAGCAGGGGGAGGAGTGGTGGGCACTATGTAAGTGTGCCGGTCAACAATTCATGCACACTTTTCATGCTCTTCAGCCAGGCTGCATTACAGCCTGGGTTTAAAAAATGCCCAGGCTCCCATTCCCTGGCTGAGCGCCGAACCATGGTGCTCAGACCAATCACTAACGCTGCATGGCAGCATTGTGATTGGCTTTGAGGAGCCTGGAAGCCCAGGTGCTTTCTGTTTTCAGAGAAGAAGCCAGGAAGAGGACAGAGGAGAGGCAGTGGCTGGCCAGCCGGCTGGCTGGCAAGTTAAGTGATTTTATTCTTTTTTTTATCTCACACCATCCCCCTCTAGCACCCTCCACACCCCACTGCTATTTCACGGGAGCAGCCACCACTGGAGACTGGGGCCAAAATCAAAAACCAGGACACCAAATCTCACAGTCTGGCACTTAGGGTAGGAGAACATGACTGTACTCCATTCAGGTTACATTCCGGTCCCAACACTTATCCAACACTAAGCATATTTTCATATCTAACAAGAAACTGAGAAGAATGCCCATATGGCAGAAGGGTAAAGCATCCTGGCCATCCATCAAGGACTAAATATATGCAAGGCCCAAAACTTATAATATTCATCCCATCACCCTTGTGGTTAAAGGGCGTGCAGCTTTCCCAATGACAGTTCGTCCCTTGCCCTTTACTGCTGTAGGTGATGTAGGCACATTAAAGGACTCGAGTAGCGAAGCGTATACACCCGGTCCCGGCGGTGCAGGCGTTTTCCTGCCGTTTAAAGTTGTATGAGGGGAAGGCCCTCCCTGGTGAGTTGCTGGTAGGCCTCCACCTGGCAGCCACCCGGTCCAGTATTATTGAGACCCTGATGAAATTGAGGCAAAACTGTAAGGCAATGAAATTTGTTGGACGTTCAGCTTAAAATGGTCTAAACATGTCGGCTTTTTTTAAACTAGGTGTGAACACTAGACAAATATTAAATACATATGATAGGTGTTCACACCTATTTTAATGGGGAGTTCAGGTGACTCGTTACACATTGCGGGGTAGAGATGGTAGTTAGCACCATTTTTTGTTACACCTTTCTCATTCTCACATTTATTTGAGTTAGGTCACTTTAAATTGCCGATGATGACAAAGTGAGCACACTGGTGAGTACCTACCAGCAGCTCTGTGGTGGTTGCTTACGTGAGGCACTTTCTGACCCACCTCACAATTTTTCAAATGTCTTCATATTTCTCATGACTAGTGTGCCATTATCAACCTTAATCCTTAGGAGTATTGGGGCATGTTTGTGGTTGAATGTTTTATTTGAAATAAATGTACACACATGGGGGGTATGACTGAAATAATATAAGCATAGCCTTACCCAGGAGGTGTAGTTGATACCCAGTGAACTAAAAATATAAAAGTTTTCAGTGTTAGTCGCAATCAGGCCTTTTTGTTCAGTAACATTAAAGGACGAACCTAACACTTTTTAGAAATATTTTAACCTCACTACAAGAGTGGGAAAAATCTCGATGTCTTAACTGAGTGGTACATGAGTGTGCTATATAGGGTTCTGCAGGCTCTTTGATACTGTGCTATACAGTGCTTAGTAAATGCATGGTTGTAAACATATAAACTAGTAACAAAAAAATACATGCTTGTGTGTTTGCCACAAACCTGGATGTTTCTGATTTAAACACAATGCAAGTATATGGAAATCCTAATATCTTCAGCCTAAGGTATACAGACAAGCGAAGTGAAATATGCATTAATATCCAAATCATAATCGGATTCTTGGAACCACAAGCTCTTTCTAAATGGGTTCATATGATCAATAAGGCAGGTATAAACCAAAAACAATAAAAATACTCTAATGGTTTGCACAGATTTAAACTAATTTTTAATATAATTGCCTTCAAGATGGAAGGATAAAGGAAATGTTGGGGTTCTAAAGGGCAAGAGTAGCACAAATGAGAGCAAGTTATTCTTTATAGTCAGCACACTGCACAGGAAAGGGAGGAATTTAAACGCTGTTTGGACCGTCAGCTTGTCTTGCAGTGCTGGCACACTTTGTCACTCAAGTTAATACTGTTGTAATTTACTATCTCCAGTCAGATGTTGTGGAAACTGGCCATGGTGATATGTTGGCCTTGGCTCTAATGAGCTATCTTTCAGCTTCTAGCTATGATTATCCCTGGTAGATATGAACGGCCACTACCCATTCTAGCATTTGGTGTTCAGAACTTGTCTTTGATTAACAGGTCCATGTGTTTTACCCTGTATCCTCTGAATACATTCTCCCACAGCCAAATTTTTCCAGTGACCAGATTATTTATTACTATCCCTATAGAACAATCCTCTCATGAACTGAAAAGTGGAACACAAAAAGTATCTTTTTATTTACAAAAAGTGTTGTACCCATAGTGGAAATATGATGAAAATCCATTGATGAATATACTCAAATTCAAAATCTTTATTCGGTCTAATTGGAAATATACCATATAAGTGCATAAAATACAATACAAATCCATGATCGTTCAAAGATTTTTTTTTTTTTACATGAGGTTAAAAAGGTTAAAATATGTAAACATTAACATGCTTTAAGGCTCCACATTTCTACAAATAACCAAATTTGAAGGGAATCAAAGGTGCAATTCATGTTCAAAATTTGAGGCGTCAGTTCACTCATATCACAATTGGCCAAAGCTAAAAAAGAGAAAAGAAGGAGAACAAAAACCTCAAATAGGGTCCTCTATGTGCTCCTACTGGCACAAGAGTTAAAAGAGGCGCCTCACCGTACCTCCACCTGTAAATGATCAAAGCGAGTCATGACTACCTAAACATGAGCGCATGAACAGGGGAAGACAGGTGCTAACACAGAAAATGACTCTCCTCTCATGAGAACAAGTGTAAAAACCCACGACATGGATACAATTAGGAAAATACAATAAAAAGTATAAAAACATACCGAGATCAGGGTGCAATTCACCTAACATAGTTTTTCTAGCCCGAATTGCTGCTTTCAAAAAGGTACAGACATGGTAGCAAATCTGAGGCAATCTTAAAAACTCCAAGTGGAGCAAGGCTACTTTACACCGTTGAAACCCTAGCTTGCGTAACAAGTGTTTCAAACAGTGCTTGTGTAATAGATTGTGCAAATTGCAGAAGAACAAAAAAGTGCAAAAGTGATTGTGCAGATTGATTGTCGCAGCGGCAAGTAGATGCTGTGTTTCCTTCTAGGTCTAAGAAACTTTTAAAGAACAGGGCCCAGTAAATTGACCCCACCCTGAAGTGAAAGAGGAGTGATCGCTCCCATTGTGTGAGATCTAAAGATAAATACATAGGAGGTTCACCTGTAACTAAGGATCTGTAATAGATCAAGACTGAGGGCTTGCTAACTCACTTTTCATTCTTGTGTCTACACAGTGCTCCAGGAATTATGCTTTCACCTCTGTCTTGTCGATTTTGGAAATACAGCTAGGTACAGTAATCTAAGAAGATAAACCCAGGGTTGCTAAAGTATCCCGTATATATCTCAGCCATGGAATAGAGAAGGTATTATCCAGCATGAGAAAATTGAGGATAATGTCCCTACATAACTTTGCTGCTGGGTTCGCCCAGACGCTAACCCATAATAAGAGTGGTGCCAAACATACCTTGTCAGAAATAAAGCCCTGGTATAGCTCAGAATGAAGGATGAGACTGGAGGTGGTAGGTGGTAAACTCAACATCCGTCAGAGAAGACGATTTTCCTCTGCCTGTAAGGAGCAACATATGTTAAAGCCCCACATTCCTGCACCATAAGTAGCTGCACTAATACACTGCAAATTGTACACTTTCAGTGCTGGTAGAATGGTCCCTCTAAAACCATACTCATAAACACCATCGTTCATAAATAATGACAATGCAACAGGAAGTTGGCAAGTGATATCCACTGCAAAGTGAGTTTTTGCAGAATCATGTTTTCAGCAATTTTGTTACATCCACTACAGAAAATATAAACCTACAGATTGGCAGCTTTCAGTAATGGGATTGCTTTCCAGGAAGAGGTCCCAAATAAACATCCAGGGGCGGCTCCTCCACGTGGGCGTCGGAGCGTCACCCCACTGCTTTCTCGCAGTGCGAGAAGCTGAAACGTAAAATGGTATAAATACCATTTTACGTTTCTGCTCTCTCACTGCGTGAAAGCAGAAGAAGGGTATGCCAGGTTGGGGGCGGGCGGGTGGACGGGTTGGGGAGGAGTGGCTAGCCCAATGTTATGGGCGCTAACTGTTTGGTCGGCCCCAGGGCCGACTAAACCAGTCATAGCACTCTCCGTTTTCTTCATGTACGCTGCTGTGCAGCCTGCATGAAGAAAACAGCCTCCCCATAGATGCCTGTAAGGACGGTGTTCTAGCCAATCACAACGCTGCCATTGCAATGTTGTGATTGGCTTAGGGGAAGAGAGGGAGGCTGCCTGCTTCTGCTTCCTGTGAGCAGAGAGCAGGAGACGTGACGCGGGAGTCCGGGGCCGGAGGCGAAGGTAAGTTTATTTTTAATATTATTAAATTAACCCCCTCCCCGCACAACCCCCGCACCCCCACCCGTGATTCATGCCGGCTGCGGCTGATAACATCAGATAGACTTGAGTGAGGCTCAAGTTAATGACGTAACAAAATTAAATGGGACCCCCTTGCAGAATGTGAAGAGTGGCCCCGAGTCTCCCATATCTCAAAACAGCTATTAATTGGCCTTGGGTTGAATGGAGGCCCCCCTCAAAGGTTGAGGGGTCCTTGAAGAGTGGGGTTCCCCCTGTGCTGCAAGGGCTGCATGGGTTTGCGCTATGTCCCTGTCTCAAGTTGTATACTTGGAACCCCAAGGGGGAAGCTCCACTATCCGGCTATACATTTACATTCTACATGGATGTGCAAGCTTCTTTCCCCTTGCTCACAATAGCAGAACAGGACTAGAGAATTCTTGGAAGAGCCATTAAGAAGACTCCCCTCAGCACACCTCGTGGGCTGTTTTTTAAACGTTCCTGATGTCCAGTCACCCAACTCCCACCACTCCATCTCATTGCAAAAAAATATAAACAAAATACCACCAGAACCCTCTGAAGTGTCCCACACCCAATTACAAAACCTACTTGGCATCCCAAATACCCCCTTCACTAAACTCTGCATTATCTTATCCCCGCCCAAAGTGAAAACTAAAAAAAACAAGACACCTGACACTCTTCGCACTTCCTAATCTAGCTTTCCACTCCAAAGAGAAAAAAAAACACTTGCAAATGTGACACAACTGTCATGGGAGACATTGGGGCACATTTACAAAAAAAATGTTGGACCGCGGTGCTATGCCAAGTTTAGCAACGCTGCTCTCCGACATTTATTAAATACAGGGATGTGCTGTATTCACAAGAATACGACGCAACCCTGTTTCCTCTAGTGTTAGTGCAAAATAAACCTACCGAGCGCCAGTGGAGGCACCCTGATGCCATGTTGCAAGGGTGCCTGGGCTGCAGAGGCGATGGTTTATGTGCAGGAAAGGACACCTTGCTGCACATTAACAATCAACAATGGCAATTTGCTCCTTCTATGTGTATAGAGAGAGCAAAAAACGAGGAGAAGTTAATCATTTCTCCTCGTAGCACCATGCTAAGACCAGTGTATGTTCCATAGAATTATGAATATGGAACTCTGAGGTGAAGCATTTGGAAAAGTGGGCAGTTGCTGGAAAGAGAATGATGGATGAGGTGTCCAAATAAACTACGACGTATCTACTTGAAACTGGAGTGCCGGAGTCTTATTTAAAACGTTACACTGGCGACGATTAAGGGACGTGGACACCTCAACATGAAGAAGTTTAATGATTGGAGGCACGTGCTGTAACAGGGTGAGGTAACAGTCACGTTGTGCCGATTTTAAACGGGCCGAATCTACTGCTGCCAAGCCGAAAACTTACAACCTGACAGGCGGGTGGATCGGACCCGCAGCGGTAAAGTACTTTCATGTATTTGACATTTATTTGAGTTCCATTTGAAGTCTGTGGAATAATTGTGTGCGAGCCGAGAGGTGCGAGCGGTGAAGAGAGACGCTGCACATGGTGGAAGGTGTGAGCTGAGAAAGCCTGCATGTACTCAGTGCTCGCGAGTTAGTTAATGAAGCAACGGCAGCGCGAGCGGAGGAAATTTACATGCGCTGTGCTTGCGAGTTGGTTAGTGGCACAACGGCAGCGCGAGTTGAGGAAACTTACATGTGCAGTGCTCGCGAGCTGCTCAGTGAACAAACGACACGAGCTGAGGAAGCCTGCATGCACTCTGTGCGCACAAATTGAAAAGTGAAGAAGCGCACGCAGTTTAGCGCGCAAGTGACGTGTTGGCCCGTGAGTCACCAGAGGGCGCCGGAAGGTTTCATCACCTGTGAAGTGACGTGCAGAGTTAAAGAATAACCAGTGAGCGCCGGGAGGAGTGTACTCACCATCCTTCAATAAAGTTTTTTTATTTTATCTTTCTTTAAACCTTAACAAGGTTTAAGACACAATTTGGAACATAAGTGGAGCCGGTTTTTCTTCGCGGTGACAGGCACACCAAATATTGTGACAGACAGACTGGATTAATATATAAAGTTATTTTATAATTTGGTCATATTATTATTAGAAATGTGTAACTATATTTAGAAGGAGTTATAGAATTGAGAACTGCTCAATTTATTGTTAGTGACTATTTACTGAAAAAGAGAAAATATATTGAATTTGAGTAATGATAAGAAATTTTAAGAAGGTTAAAATCTAAAATTAGTAGGTGAATTTGTACAAAATGCAGAATGTTACAGCACCTCCATTCTTTTTAAGCACGCCAGGAGAACCTGCGATAAAATGGAGCAAATGGAAAAAGATGTTTGGGCACTATGCAAGGGTGTGTGGTACAAATTTAAGTGCTGAGAGGAAGTACTCTTTGTTGATGCACTGTCTAGGAGGGGAGGGACAAGAGGTGTTAGAAATTCTCCCCAATTTGAATGCAGAAGAACAAAGAGGTTTAAATGAATATGACATTTGTATTGTACAGCTTGACTGTCACTATTTACACAAAGTAAGTATGATTATGGAACGGTATCATTTTGGACTAAGAACGCAAGGAAAAGATGAGACAGTAGAGAAATATATTACTAGTCTAAGGAAGTTAGCTTCAACTTGCAAGTTTGGGGGATCCATTGAGGAAAGAATAAGGGATCAATTTGTTTTAAGGTGTATAGATGACAAATTAAGAGAGGAACTTTGGTTAAAGGACGAACCTCCGTTAGAAGAGGTCATCTCTATAGCAAAAAGGGTGGAGAATATGTTAAAATGTGTTACAGAACTGAAGTGTGAGAAAAGTAAAGATGTAGCTAGTACAGAGAAGATTGAAGAAAATGTTTGTGTGATAAAAAGTGAAAAGACACCACAAAAGGAAGCTCTCAGAGAAAATCGGGGAGAATTAATATTTGAGTGTTATCGTTGTGGGAGAAGTGGCCATAAAGCTAATGCACGAATATGCCCAGCTTTGAGTGTGATCTGCCATGGATGTGGGAAAAGGGGTCCTTATTTTAAATGTTGTTGGAATAAACAAAGGAGAGATCAGAAAAAGGTGGTAAAAGAAGTTTCATGTGATATCATTTGCCAAGTCAATGGGTCAAGAAAACAAGATCATCCTATTGGTACAGTGAAAATAGATGGGGTAGATTTGAGTATGAAGTTTGACTCATGCTCAAATTTAAGTATTGTCTCAAAGGAAACATATAGCAGATGGTTTGCGAAGAAGAACACGTTACAAAGCATGGATGTATATCCTGGTGGGTATGGTGGTCAACCTATAAGCATGCTAGGATACTTTAATGCATGTATTGAATTGGGTAGAAAGCTTATGGTTGGGAAAATCTATGTATCAAAAAGAGGGGATGATTTACTGGGGTGGCCGCATCAACGTCTGTTGGGTGTTAAGTTAGATCCTAATGCTGAACCGCAGGTGCAAATTCAGGAAGTTGAAACCAAAGAAAGTGATTTTGTATCAGAATTTCCAGCTTTGTTTAAAGAGAGTTTAGGATGTTTAAAGGGATACAAACACTGCATCAAGATAAAAAAGGGAGCTGTACCAGTTTCTGCTAAAGTAAGGAGAATACCGTTTGCATTACAAAACAAGGTGGAACAAGAAATTGATAAACTTATGTCAACAGATTATAACACCTGTAGAGGCAACTGAATGGTTGGTGCCGATTGTTGTTGCTAACAAGGCCAATGGAGAAATTAGGTTATGTGTGGACCTCAGATTTTTAAATAAGGAAGTAGTAGTAGACAGAGTTCCGCTTCCAAATATTGATGAAATAGTTTCATCATTGGCAGGAGCAAAGATTTTTACAACATTGGATCTCACTCAAGCTCATCATCAGGTGGAATTAACTGAAAATTCACAAGACTTAACAGCTTTTATAACCCCAATGGGTGCATATAAGTTCAAGAGGATGCCATTTGGTTTGGTATCGGCAGCCTCCTTATTTCAGAGAGTGATGGCTTCAATTCTTAAAGGTGTCAGAGGCGTAAAGTGTTATCAAGATGATTTGCTGATATTTGGTGGCTCTCAAAAAGAACATGATGTTAGAGTGAGAATAGTATTACAAAAATTGCTTGATGCCGGATTGACATTAAAAAAAGAAAAATGTAAATTTTCAGTACATGAGGTTAACTATTTGGGTCGTCTCATCACAGGAACAGGCGTTGCTCCAAAGAAAGAATTGGTTGATACCATTGTAAAATTATCAACTCCAGAATCAAAGGAGGAAGTTGTTTCTTTCCTAGGTATGGTAGAATACTATGGGAAATGTATGGCGAATTTGGCAAGTAAATCTATGAATTTAAGATTTCTGTTAGGAAAAAACAAGGAATTTAATTGGATTCAGGAATGTCAGAAAGAATTTGAGTGTTTAAAGAATGAATTAAATAATGCACCTAAATTATAAGGATTTGTTCCTGGTGGTGAAACAATAGTGGTGGCTAGTTCAAAAGGGTTGGGAGCAATCTTAAAACAAAAGAGAAATGGTGAAGAACATTTAATAGCATGTGCATCAAGGAGTTTCAGAGGAGCAGAGTTTAATTATTCTGTGGTAGAAAGAGAGGCATTAGCTATTTACTGGGCTTTAAACAAGTTTCGAAACTTTATATGGGGACGCAATTTTAAAGTTTGCACTGATCATAAACCCCTTAAGGAAATTTTTCAAAAGAAAGGCCTAGATTTGATATCATCAAGGATAAGACATTGAGTAGCCGCTCTACAGGATTTTCATTTCTCAGTTGAACATGTACCAGGTGTCTCAAATGTGTCTGCTGATTGCTTGTCACATTTGGTTTTTAGAGAAGAAAATGAAAATGTAGTTGATGAAATTTTAGAAGAGGAAGTCAATGTATGTGAAATAACTCTAGGAACCATTTAAGAGGAAGAATGGAAGGAAGAGATCTTAAAGGATCAAGAGTTAATTGAGTTGATGAATAATATTCAGTCTGGGAGGTCTCTAGCGAAAGTGATGTCTAAGAAATGGAAGATGGTGCCTGATGAATTGACAGTTGATAGAGGTATATTATTGAGAGGGACAAGATTAATTCTACCCATCACATTAGGGAGCAAATTGATAGAAGAAGCACATCAGGGACATTTAGGAATTGTAAAGACTAAGGAGAGATTGAGAGCAAATTTTTGGTGGCCAGGAATGGATTTGGAGATTGAAAGCGAGTGGTTAGAGAATGTTTACAATGTAAGTTAAGTGATAAAATTTTGACAAGACATACCATGCCCATGGTTTGTCGTCAGTTACCAGGAAGTCCATGGGAAGAGGTTGCAATGGATATTGTAGGGCCTTTAACTGGTGAGCATGGTACGCCATATTTGATTGTACTGATGGACTTTTATTCCAGGTGGGTAGAAGTTAAGGATGTGAGGGAGGTAACATCAGATAGTGTGATAAGATTTTAACAAGAGATGTTTAAGAGAGAAAGTTTTCCTAGGTCACTTTTAACTGATAATGGGCCACAGTTTTGTTCGAAACAAATGGAAGAGTTTCTAAATTCATGTGGAATAGAACATAAAAAGTGTGCGATATATCACCCAGAGACAAATGGAGTAGTAGAAAGATTTTATAGAGTAATAAAAGAAAATATTCAGTTGTCTAGAGTGAATGTGTTAAATTGGAAAGAAGAGTTACAAAAATGTATCACGGCTCATCGTATGACACCCCATAGTTCGACTCACAAGTCTCCATTTGAATTATTTAAAGGCAGAGCACCTAATACCACATTATGTCCAAGCTGGATGATATGGGATAAAGGTGTTAAGTTTAATGGAATTTGGAGTTGGAGAGACCATGAGGAGAGGATGCAAGAAAAAAAGAAAAAATATTATGATGAAAAGAAACGGTCTAAGCAGGTCTCAGTTAAGATAGGGGATTGGGTTCGAATTAAAGCTCCAGTAGGTGCCATGACTTGATCTAAATATTCGAGACCCAAACAGGTAATAAAATGTTTTAAGAATGCCATAAAAGTGGAAGATGGTAGGATTTGGAACTTGAATCGAGTGGCGATACTTAGATCTAATGTAGAGGTGAATAAATGTCCTTTGGGCAAATTTAGACCAATAACGAATGGAACGGAATGTCAAAGTTCTCAGGAGAGGTTTACAGATCAGAAGACAAGAAGAAGTGGACGTAAAAGTGTTGCCCCGGTCTATTTTAAGGACTATGTTAAATAAATATTGCTATTTAGAAGCATAAATTCTAGTTTGATTACATGTATCTTACAAAAGTATCCAGAATTAGGTTATAGTTTATTTTATTATCATTATGTTTGCTCTTTTATGTATTTTAAAGAAATTTATGCAGTTTGCGTTTTGTTTATATAAGAAGGGAGAAGTGTGTGATACTGTACTTAGAACCTCTTTCAGTGTATGTTCCATAGAAATAAGAATATGGAACTCTGAGGTAAAGCATTTGGAAAGTGGGCAGTTGCTGGTAAGAGAATGATGGATGAGGTGTCCAAATAAACTACGACGTATCTACTTGAAACTGGAGTGCCAGAGTCTTATTTAAAACGTTACAGTATTCCCTGGCATTAGTTTTTGGTGCTACCTCAGCCTTGTAAATCTGGGGCAGGGACAAAAAGCAATGAGTGTTGTGGTGAAACGCCCACTGCAATACCTATTGCACGCCCCTTTGCCGCAGAGGACTGCGGCAGAAAGGGGCATATTTACAAGGTGACTTTAAGCCACGTTAAGTGGCTTAGTGCCACCTTGTAAATATGGGAAATGTTGCTACGCCACCTGAGCTTCAAAAAAAGTGATGCTCCAGTGGCGAATGGGGCTTGTAAATATGCCCCATTATTTGGTGGGGAATGTGGGTAGCGCTCTTTCACCCTGTCTGTGGCGCCCCAGGAGTTGAGGTAGATCAGTATTAGCAAAAGCACCAGCTTGGAAGGTAAGTGTTTCGCTGCTCTGACGTCAGAGCAGTGAATAACTGGGTTTTGAAGTCTGGGTTAAAATTAATGCCTCTCAGTGAGGACTCTACAAAATAAATACTTTATTTTGCTGGGTTATCCGGTTGATTCTTATCGTTGAGTTTACTTCTCGATAATCAATTCACAGCAGAAAAGTAAATAGTGAAAGTACAACTAAACTGTGTTACTGATTTAAAAGGTTATTCTATCCTGGCTACATATCTGATTCTTAATGTACTTAGAATAACAGAGTTTCCAAATGTAAATCTCTGTGCTCCAGAAATGAAGGTGGTGGTGGTCAAATTTCTCACTAACTTGTTATTAGTTCTAAGAATCAATTCTCTGTCCTTGATGTGAGCGCACACTTTATAAACTCATGACAGTGCCAGGGAATATACACTAATCATCCACTTTATTCTATGAATCTGAAGCCTCCCCATGTTTTAAAATGAGTTAGTTCAAAAATCTTAAAAAATTAAAGTAAGGTTACACTGTAAGGCTAATGGAAATTGAACATGCAATGGCAGTAAATTTGAATATCTTTCTTTTGCTTCTTGAAAAGAGAATACGGGCTTGTTGAAAATTTCTGTACTTTAGTACCAGCTAAATGAATGGACGACAGAAATGCTGTATGGTAAAGCATTATGAGTAGAAAACATGGAAATGTATTTGTGTGGAAGCAAAGAACTGTAGAAAATAAGGTGTAGGTTAAATGGTCAGACAGTCGCACTTGGATTTCAAAACATCCTAGGTTATTGACTGCCCTCCTCCCCTCTGTGATGTTGCCAGAGAAAAACACCATACATTATATAGTTATCTAAGACCCTTTAATAGCTTCACAATGTCTTGTGTGTGCTCCTGAAAATTCAAGCTCAGGCAGCTGGATAAATAAACAAAATGATAACAGCTGTGTGGAGGGGAGCATTTTTTGTGGTAGCAAACAACTTCTGCCCAATCAAGACATGTACTCCTGACTCCCAACACGTGGAGGAAGCCAAAGGCCCTCTCTAGTGATACTCACATAATTGTCTGATCACTTTTTTATTGCCAACATTTGATCTCCATATATCTATTAGCCCTAGACTCTTTATCAATTGTTGTAAGCTCTTTCTCATTTTAGGTGCACTTCTAATGTGTTGTGATGATGATCTGTCTAGTAGAGGATTCATCAAAATATTGAAATCTCCTGCCATAATAATATTATATTTGGATTCTAGTAAATGTCTATATAGTTCATTAAGAGGGGCGGGGTCATCTATATTAGGTCCATAGTATCCTACCAACGTAAGGCCTAGTTTGTCTATTTTGATGTCCACTATTACCCATCTACCCCCTTTATCTACTTTTGGAGTCCTCTATTTTGACATTAGCCAGCTTTTTAAATAATATAGCTACTCCCTTAACATTACATGATTGCCTAGAGCATACCATATGTGTTATCCATTTGTTCTGTTTAAGTATGTTTCCCCACTCGTCTTCTCGTAGGTGTGTCTCCTGCAATATAATTATGTTGTTGTCAGACAATTTAATTAGTTCTAAGATCTTCCTCCTTCTTTTCTGCACTCTCAGCCCATAGACGTTCCAGGATACTATCCTAAGATTATTCATTTTCTTCTCTCCTTTGTCCTCGCCTTGGTTCTTGTTTCTTTAAGTCCTTCTTTCTGATATCTATTTATGTCATGTATGAGGATATTTTTTTTGATTTTCCCCCCTAATGCTCCCCACCCAGTGCTCCTATTTACAAATAAAAGTGTGCATTTTTCTTGGTGAAGTCCTCCTCCCACCCTAGGGAACCCTCCCTTTTTCCATATGGGGTGTCGCATTGCACCCCTTGAAGCTTCGAGCGTTCCTATATCTTCTAGTTTTTTAATATGAATTTTTTTGACTATTTATGAATTCTATCAGGTTCTCAACCTCTTTAACTTCTCTAAAGTTATACATTTTATTTTTCCACATGACTTTCAAAGTGGCAGGGAATTTCATTTGCGCTGTTGCCCCTAGTGTCTCCAAATTTTTGATGTGCTTCCCTAACTCCCACTGTCGATTTAATGTGGTGGTGGATATGTCTGATCTTATGTAGAAGGACCAGTTATCTTCTTGAAATGTTTTTGCTTTAAGGGCTGCTGAGAGTATTGCCTCTTTGATGACATAAGTGCGAAAGTTTATTAATATTTTCCTTGGCTTGTCCCTTTTTGGGTCCCGTCTGAAGGGATCCCTATGAGCCCTCTGTATATCTTGTTCCAGATCCCAAGTTTGAAATTCTGGCATAGCCTCCTGATAACGGTCACCACAAAGTCTTTCACATTCCCCTTTTCTAAACCTTCTGGTACGTTCAGAAGTCTTAAATTATTCCGTCTGGAATTATTTTCTAGTACTTCCAGCTTTTCCTTGATTTCCTTTTCACTACTTTTTAATGTTTTTATTTCTCTTTGATTGTCCTTTACCTCTTCTTGTAGCCCCTCGAACGCTGTCTCCATTGCTGTCATTCTTGCTGTTAAATCAGCCATTTTAGTTTCCAGACTCGCACAGGATTCTTGTATTCTCATTTGATTATTCTCCGATATGGAAAATTTATCTTTTATCTCCTTTGAGAGCTGAACCAACATTGAGCTTACATCAAGAGGGTTTCCCTTTGTTTGTCCATCTACTTGTTCCTCTGGACATACGTTCTTTTTGATGGTATTTAAGGTACATTCGCTTCCTGAAGAGGCAATCGAAAAATGTCCCCCACATTCTCCCCCTCAGGTATAACTGTGTTGTTTGTATCGTTTGTATCATGTTGTTCTAATACAGAATATTTGTTTGAAGTGATTAAATCAGTTTCTGTCACTGTCTGCTTACTCCCAGACATAGTTGCCATAACTGCCACAGAACTTTCTGTAGATTGATTCCCCAGTGATGCTGGTATGTCTGTAGATTCTGCTTGTTTCAATTTAAAGTATGATCTCAGGGATGGCGTAACTCTCGGCTTTCCTGCGTAAGTTTTATTTCGCCTTGTAGTTTTCTTCAACTTATTTGCGCTATCCTGTTGTTGATTTAAGGGTGTTTTTGTTGCCAAGGAGGGTGAAACTCGAATCAGTACTGCACCACTACCTATCCCCTTGTCTTTATCTTTGCCCCCTCCTCCTTCAGTTAACAACTGAATACACTCCGCGTTCCTCAAGGAATATCTGTTTCTTGCTGAATCCGTAATTCTATGCGTTAAGCCCTCTTTGGAAAACACTTTGTGAGAGCTGTTTAATGCTCCGGTGGGCAATTCAATAGTTGTTTTACAAATTGTCTCAGGGATTATACGACCTTCCCCCTTAGCTGATTTAGCTGTTCTGGCTTGCCCTGACTTATCAAGACCAAGACCCACTACTCCTCCTTCCTCTTCTATTTCACGCAGTCCCTCACCATGTCCTACTATAGATTTTTTCTTCTTTTTCGACACTACTCTGCCTCCTTTTTTTGGGGTCATATGGTATTCCACACAGTGATTCAGGTATTCTCCCTTACTAATATTTTGGCATTCAATAATTATTTTTTTATTTTGTAAACAATCCTTCCCCCCTCTTGAACTGACAGTCACACTCTTCTGTTCTTTTACCTTTTCACCGTTGCTCTCCCTATGCGGTGCTCCTGTCCGTTCCTGGGTCCGTTCCTGGGTTCGTGGCTGCCTCAGTCCTGTTCTCACCCCGCCTCCGCCTCCACAGATCCCATCTGCTCCAATTCCCGACACCCGGAAGACCCGGCAGCCCAGGTGCACCACCGCGCGCCGATTCCCACACAGCAGCTGAGCCGCGCGCCACCACGATAGACCGCTTACGGTCGTGACCTTGCACTCATCTCGCTCCACTACCGCACCAAGGTCAGGGGAAGCTGCCAACGCCACCATGAGCCGCTCCCGGACACCCAACTCTACGGTCTCACAAAATCCGCCGTGGGCTGCCCCCGCTTTGCTCTGGAGAAGAGCCGCACTGCTCACTGCCGTTCTGCTGAAGGAAAACCTGGAAGAATTGCCGGTAAGACCTGGTAGTTCCCTTATCTTTTCCCCATAAATTATGTTGTGCTACGGAACGCCGGAGCTCCCGACCGTGCTGTTAGCCGGCCGCCATGTTCCGCCCAGCCGGCCGCCATGTTCCCCACCATGTACATATCAAAATACAAAAATATTCTCATGCCTCAAGAATCGATTTATTTCTGGTGAGTGAGAGACTAAGAGAAAATAACATCAAGGTCACACATCTACCAGAGCACTTGTCGGACCACGCAGCAGTGAGGCTAGAAATGACTACTAGAGGAAATGCAACAGAAAATAGATGGACACTAGACAGAACACTACTAATGAAACATGAAGTGGGGGATAAATTAAAAGAAGAAGTAGCCGAATTTTTTGAAATAAATTCAAACTCAGCAGCACCACATATAGTTTGGGACACTTTTAAGGCCTATCTCCGGGGGAGACTGATTAGTCAGGCTGCTTTTTATAAAAAAGAGGAGAGAAAATACTTTATTTTGCTGGGTTATCCGGTTGATTCTTATCGTTGAGTTTACTTCTCGATAATCAATTCACAGCAGAAAAGTAAATAGTGAAAGTACAACTAAACTGTGTTACTGATTTAAAAGGTTATTCTATCCTGGCTACATATCTGATTCTTAATGTACTTAGAATAACAGAGTTTCCAAATGTAAATCTCTGTGCTCCAGAAATCAAGGTGGTGGTGGTCAAATTTCTCACTAACTTGTTATTAGTTCTAAGAATCAATTCTCTGTCCTTGATGTGAGCGCACACTTTATAAACTCATGACAGTGCCAGGGAATATACACTAATCATCCACTTTATTCTATGAATCTGAAGCCTCTCCATGTTTTAAAATGAGTTGCTTCAAAAATCTTAAATAATTAAAGTAAGGTTACACTGTAAGGCTAATGGAAATTGAACATGTAATGGCAGTAAATTTGAATATCTTTCTTTTGCTTCTTGAAAAGAGAATACGGGCTTGTCGAAAATTTCTGTACTTTAGTACCAGCTAAATGAATGGACGACAGAAATGCTGTATGGTAAAGCATTATGAGTAGAAAACATGGAAATGTATTTGTGTGGAAGCAAAGAACTGTAGAAAATAAGGTGTAGGTTAAATGGTCAGACAGTCGCACTTGGATTTCAAAACATCCTAGGTTATTGACTGCCCTCCTCCCCTCTGTGATGTTGCCAGAGAAAAACACCATACATTATATAGTTATCTAAGACCCTTTAATAGCTTCACAATGTCTTGTGTGTGCTCCTGAAAATTCAAGCTCAGGCAGCTGGATAAATAAACAAAATGATAACAGCTGTGTGGAGGGGAGCATTTTTTGTGGTAGCAAACAACTTCTGCCCAATCAAGACATGTACTCCTGACTCCCAACACGTGGAGGAAGCCAAAGGCCCTCTCTAGTGATACTCACATAATTGTCTGATCACTTTTTTATTGCCAACATTTGATCTCCATATATCTATTAGCCCTAGACTCTTTATCAATTGTTGTAAGCTCTTTCTCATTTTAGGTGCACTTCTAATGTGTTGTGATGATGATCTGTCTAGTAGAGGATTCATCAAAATATTGAAATCTCCTGCCATAATAATATTATATTTGGATTCTAGTAAATGTCTATATAGTTCATTAAGAGGGGCGGGGTCATCTATATTAGGTCCATAGTATCCTACCAACGTAAGGCCTAGTTTGTCTATTTTGATGTCCACTATTACCCATCTACCCCCTTTATCTACTTTTGGAGTCCTCTATTTTGACATTAGCCAGCTTTTTAAATAATATAGCTACTCCCTTAACATTACATGATTGCCTAGAGCATACCATATGTGTTATCCATTTGTTCTGTTTAAGTATGTTTCCCCACTCGTCTTCTCGTAGGTGTGTCTCCTGCAATAAAACTATGTTGTTGTCAGACAATTTAATTAGTTCTAAGATCTTCCTCCTTCTTTTCTGCACTCTCAGCCCATTGACGTTCCAGGATACTATCCTAAGATTATTCATTTCCTTCTCTCCTTTGTCCTCGCCTTGGTTCTTGTTTCTTTAAGTCCTTCTTTCTGATATCTATTTATGTCATGTATGAGGATATTTTTTTGATTTTCCCCCTAATGCTCCCCACCCAGTGCTCCTATTTACAAATAAAAGTGTGCATTTTTCTTGGTGAAGTCCTCCTCCCACCCTAGGGAACCCTCCCTTTTTCCATATGGGGTGTTGCATTGCACCCCTTGAAGCTTCGGCGTTCCTATATCTTCTAGTTTTTTAATATGAATTTTTTTGACTATTTATGAATTCTATCAGGTTCTCAACCTCTTTAACTTCTCTAAAGTTATACATTTTATTTTTCCACATGACTTTCAAAGTGGCAGGGAATTTCATTTGCGCTGTTGCCCCTAGTGTCCCCAAATTTTTGATGTGCTTCCCTAACTCCCACTGTCGATTTAATGTGGTGGTGGATATGTCTGATCTTATGTAGAAGGACCAGTTATCTTTTTGAAATGTTTTTGCTTTAAGGGCTGCTGAGAGTATTGCCTCTTTGATGACATAAGTGCGAAAGTTTATTAATATTTTCCTTGGCTTGTCCCTTTTTGGGTCCCGTCTGAAGGGATCCCTATGAGCCCTCTGTATATCTTGTTCCAGATCCCAAGTTTGAAATTCTGGCATAGCCTCCTGATAACGGTCACCACAAAGTCTTTCACATTCCCCTTTTCTAAACCTTCTGGTACGTTCAGAAGTCTTAAATTATTCCGTCTGGAATTATTTTCTAGTACTTCCAGCTTGTCCTTGATTTCCTTTTCACTACTTTTTAATGTTTTTATTTCTCTTTGATTGTCCTTTACCTCTTCTTGTAGCCCCTCGAACGCTGTCTCCATTGCTGTCATTCTTGCTGTTAAATCAGCCATTTTAGTTTCCAGACTCGCACAGGATTCTTGTATTCTCATTTGATTATTCTCCGATATGGAAAATTTATCTTTTATCTCCTTTGAGAGCTGAACCAACATTGAGCTTACATCAAGAGGGTTTCCCTTTGTTTGTCCATCTACTTGTTCCTCTGGACATACGTTCTTTTTGATGGTATTTAAGGTACATTCGCTTCCTGAAGAGGCAATCGAAAAATGTCCCCCCACATGCTCCCCTCAGGTATAACTGTGTTGTTTGTATCGTTTGTATCATGTTGTTCTAATACAGAATATTTGTTTGAAGTGATTAAATCAGTTTCCGTCACTGTCTGCTTACTCCCAGACATAGTTGCCATAACTGCCACAGAACTTTCTGTAGATTGATTCCCCAGTGATGCTGGTATGTCTGTGGATTCTGCTTGTTTCAATTTAAAGTATGATCTCAGGGATGGCATAACTCTCTGCTTTCCTGCGTAAGTTTTATTTCGCCTTGTAGTTTTCTTCAACTTATTTGCGCTATCCTGTTGTTGATTTAAGGGTGTTTTTGTTGCCAAGGAGGGTGAAACTCGAATCAGTACTGCACCACTACCTATCCCCTTGTCTTTATCTTTGCCCCCTCCTCCTTCAGTTAACAACTGAATACACTCCGCGTTCCTCAAGGAATATCTGTTTCTTGCTGAATCCGTAATTCTATGCGTTAAGCCCTCTTTGGAAAACACTTTGTGAGAGCTGTTTAATGCTCCGGTGGGCAATTCAATAGTTGTTTTACAAATTGTCTCAGGGATTATACGACCTTCCCCCTTAGCTGATTTAGCTGTTCTGGCTTGCCCTGACTTATCAAGACCAAGACCCACTACTCCTCCTTCCTCTTCTATTTCACGCAGTCCCTCACCATGTCCTACTATAGATTTTTTCTTCTTTTTCGACACTACTCTGCCTCCTTTTTTTGGGGTCATATGGTATTCCACACAGTGATTCAGGTATTCTCCCTTACTAATATTTTGGCATTCAATAATTATTCTTTTATTTTGTAAACAATGCTTCCCCCCTCTTGAACTGACAGTCACACTCTTCTGTTCTTTTACCTTTTCACTGTTGCTCTCCCTATGCGGTGCTCCTGTCCGTTCCTGGGTCCGTTCCTGGGTTCGTGGCTGCCTCAGTCCTGTTCTCACCCCGCCTCCGCCTCCACAGATCCCATCTGCTCCAATTCCCGACACCCGGAAGACCCGGCAGCCCAGGTGCACCACCGCGCGCCGATTCCCACACAGCAGCTGAGCCGCGCGCCACCACGATAGACCGCTTACGGTCGTGACCTTGCACTCATCTCGCTCCACTACCGCACCAAGGTCAGGGGAAGCTGCCAACGCCACCATGAGCCGCTCCCGGACACCCAACTCTACGGTCTCACAAAATCCGCCGTGGGCTGCCCCCGCTTTGCTCTGGAGAAGAGCCGCACTGCTCACTGCCGTTCTGCTGAAGGAAAACCTGGAAGAATTGCCGGTAAGACCTGGTAGTGCCCTTATCTGTTCCCCATAAATTATGTTGTGCTACGGAACGCCGGTGCTCCCGACTGTGCTGTTAGCCGGCCGCCATGTTCCCCCCAGCCGGCCGCCATGTTCCCCACCATGTACATATCAAAATAAAAAATATTCTCATGCCTCAAGAATCGATTTATTTCTGGTGAGTGAGAGACTAAGAGAAAATAACATCAAGGTCACACATCTACCAGAGCACTTGTCGGACCACGCAGCAGTGAGGCTAGAAATGACTACTAGAGGAAATGCAACAGAAAATAGATGGACACTAGACAGAACACTACTAGCGAAACATGAAGTGGGGGATAAATTAAAAGAAGAAGTAGCCGAATTTTTTGAAATAAATTCAAACTCAGCAGCACCACATATAGTTTGGGACACTTTTAAGGCCTATCTCCGGGGGAGACTGATTAGTCAGGCTGCTTTTTATAAAAAAGAGGAGAGAAAATACTTTATTTTGCTGGGTTATCCGGTTGATTCTTATCGTTGAGTTTACTTCTCGATAATCAATTCACAGCAGAAAAGTAAATAGTGAAAGTACAACTAAACTGTGTTACTGATTTAAAAGGTTATTCTATCCTGGCTACATATCTGATTCTTAATGTACTTAGAATAACAGAGTTTCCAAATGTAAATCTCTGTGCTCCAGAAATCAAGGTGGTGGTGGTCAAATTTCTCACTAACTTGTTATTAGTTCTAAGAATCAATTCTCTGTCCTTGATGTGAGCGCACACTTTATAAACTCATGACAGTGCCAGGGAATATACACTAATCATCCACTTTAGTCTATGAATCTGAAGCCTCTCCATGTTTTAAAATGAGTTGCTTCAAAAATCTTAAAAAATTAAAGTAAGGTTACACTGTAAGGCTAATGGAAATTGAACATGCAATGGCAGTAAATTTGAATATCTTTCTTTTGCTTCTTGAAAAGAGAATACGGGCTTGTTGAAAATTTCTGTACTTTAGTACCAGCTAAATGAATGGACGACAGAAATGCTGTATGGTAAAGCATTATGAGTAGAAAACATGGAAATGTATTTGTGTGGAAGCAAAGAACTGTAGAAAATAAGGTGTAGGTTAAATGGTCAGACAGTCGCACTTGGATTTCAAAACATCCTAGGTTATTGACTGCCCTCCTCCCCTCTGTGATGTTGCCAGAGAAAAACACCATACATTATATAGTTATCTAAGACCCTTTAATAGCTTCACAATGTCTTGTGTGTGCTCCTGAAAATTCAAGCTCAGGCAGCTGGATAAATAAACAAAATGATAACAGCTGTGTGGAGGGGAGCATTTTTTGTGGTAGCAAACAACTTCTGCCCAATCAAGACATGTACTCCTGACTCCCAACACATGGAGGAAGCCAAAGGCCCTCTCTAGTGATACTCACATAATTGTCTGATCACTTTTTTATTGCCAACATTTGATCTCCATATATCTATTATCCCTAGACTCTTTATCAATTGTTGTAAGCTCTTTCTCATTTTAGGTGCACTTCTAATGTGTTGTGATGATGATCTGTCTAGTAGAGGATTCATCAAAATATTGAAATCTCCTGCCATAATAATATTATATTTGGATTCTAGTAAATGTCTATATAGTTCATTAAGAGGGGCGGGGTCATCTATATTAGGTCCATAGTATCCTACCAACGTAAGGCCTAGTTTGTCTATTTTGATGTCCACTATTACCCATCTACCCCCTTTATCTACTTTTGGAGTCCTCTATTTTGACATTAGCCAGCTTTTTAAATAATATAGCTACTCCCTTAACATTACATGATTGCCTAGAGCATACCATATGTGTTATCCATTTGTTCTGTTTAAGTATGTTTCCCCACTCGTCTTCTCGTAGGTGTGTCTCCTGCAATATAATTATGTTGTTGTCAGACAATTTAATTAGTTCTAAGATCTTCCTCCTTCTTTTCTGCACTCTCAGCCCATTGACGTTCCAGGATACTATCCTAAGATTATTCATTTCCTTCTCTCCTTTGTCCTCGCCTTGGTTCTTGTTTCTTTAAGTCCTTCTTTCTGATATCTATTTATGTCATGTATGAGGATATTTTTTTGATTTTCCCCCTAATGCTCCCCACCCAGTGCTCCTATTTACAAATAAAAGTGTGCATTTTTCTTGGTGAAGTCCTCCTCCCACCCTAGGGAACCCTCCCTTTTTCCATATGGGGTGTCGCATTGCACCCCTTGAAGCTCCGGCGTTCCTATATCTTCTAGTTTTTTAATATGAATTTTTTGACTATTTATGAATTCTATCAGGTTCTCAACCTCTTTAACTTCTCTAAAGTTATACATTTTATTTTTCCACATGACTTTCAAAGTGGCAGGGAATTTCATTTGCGCTGTTGCCCCTAGTGTCTCCAAATTTTTGATGTGCTTCCCTAACTCCCACTGTCGATTTAATGTGGTGGTGGATATGTCTGATCTTATGTAGAAGGACCAGTTATCTTTTTGAAATGTTTTTGCTTTAAGGGCTGCTGAGAGTATTGCCTCTTTGATGACATAAGTGCGAAAGTTTATTAATATTTTCCTTGGCTTGTCCCTTTTTGGGTCCCGTCTGAAGGGATCCCTATGAGCCCTCTGTATATCTTGTTCCAGATCCCAAGTTTGAAATTCTGGCATAGCCTCCTGATAACGGTCACCACAAAGTCTTTCACATTCCCCTTTTCTAAACCTTCTGGTACGTTCAGAAGTCTTAAATTATTCCGTCTGGAATTATTTTCTAGTACTTCCAGCTTGTCCTTGATTTCCTTTTCACTACTTTTTAATGTTTTTATTTCTCTTTGATTGTCCTTTACCTCTTCTTGTAGCCCCTCGAACGCTGTCTCCATTGCTGTCATTCTTGCTGTTAAATCAGCCATTTTAGTTTCCAGACTCGCACAGGATTCTTGTATTCTCATTTGATTATTCTCCGATATGGAAAATTTATCTTTTATCTCCTTTGAGAGCTGAACCAACATTGAGCTTACATCAAGAGGGTTTCCCTTTGTTTGTCCATCTACTTGTTCCTCTGGACATACGTTCTTTTTGATGGTATTTAAGGTACATTCGCTTCCTGAAGAGGCAATCGAAAAATGTCCCCCCACATGCTCCCCCTCAGGTATAACTGTGTTGTTTGTATCGTTTGTATCATGTTGTTCTAATACAGAATATTTGTTTGAAGTGATTAAATCAGTTTCCGTCACTGTCTGCTTACTCCCAGACATAGTTGCCATAACTGCCACAGAACTTTCTGTAGATTGATTCCCCAGTGATGCTGGTATGTCTGTGGATTCTGCTTGTTTCAATTTAAAGTATGATCTCAGGGATGGCGTAACTCTCGGCTTTCCTGCGTAAGTTTTATTTTGCCTTGTAGTTTTCTTCAACTTATTTGCGCTATCCTGTTGTTGATTTAAGGGTGTTTTTGTTGCCAAGGAGGGTGAAACTCGAATCAGTACTGCACCACTACCTATCCCCTTGTCTTTATCTTTGCCCCTCCTCCTTCAGTTAACAACTGAATACACTCCGCGTTCCTCAAGGAATATCTGTTTCTTGCTGAATCCGTAATTCTATGCGTTAAGCCCTCTTTGGAAAACACTTTGTGAGAGCTGTTTAATGCTCCGGTGGGCAATTCAATAGTTGTTTTACAAATTGTCTCAGGGATTATACGACCTTCCCCCTTAGCTGATTTAGCTGTTCTGGCATGCCCTGACTTATCAAGACCAAGACCCACTACTCCTCCTTCCTCTTCTATTTCACGCAGTCCCTCACCATGTCCTACTATAGATTTTTTCTTCTTTTTCGACACTACTCTGCCGCCTTTTTTTGGGGTCATATGGTATTCCACACAGTGATTCAGGTATTCTCTCTTACTAATATTTTGGCATTCAATAATTATTCTTTTATTTTGTAAACAATCCTTCCCCCTCTTGAACTGACAGTCACACTCTTCTGTTCTTTTACCTTTTCACCGTTGCTCTCCCTATGCGGTGCTCCTGTCCGTTCCTGGGTCCGTTCCTGGGTTCGTGGCTGCCTCAGTCCTGTTCTCACCCCGCCTCCGCCTCCACAGATCCCATCTGCTCCAATTCCCGACACCCGGAAGACCCGGCAGCCCAGGTGCACCACCGCGCGCCGATTCCCACACAGCAGCTGAGCCGCGCGCCACCACGATAGACCGCTTACGGTCGTGACCTTGCACTCATCTCGCTCCACTACCGCACCAAGGTCAGGGGAAGCTGCCAACGCCACCATGAGCCGCTCCCGGACACCCAACTCTACGGTCTCACAAAATCCGCCGTGGGCTGCCCCCGCTTTGCTCTGGAGAAGAGCCGCACTGCTCACTGCCGTTCTGCTGAAGGAAAACCTGGAAGAATTGCCGGTAAGACCTGGTAGTGCCCTTATCTGTTCCCCATAAATTATGTTGTGCTACGGAACGCCGGTGCTCCCGACTGTGCTGTTAGCCGGCCGCCATGTTCCCCCCAGCCGGCCGCCATGTTCCCCACCATGTACATATCAAAATAAAAAATATTCTCATGCCTCAAGAATCGATTTATTTCTGGTGAGTGAGAGACTAAGAGAAAATAACATCAAGGTCACACATCTACCAGAGCACTTGTCGGACCACGCATCAGTGAGGCTAGAAATGACTACTAGAGGAAATGCAACAGAAAATAGATGGACACTAGACAGAACACTACTAGCGAAACATGAAGTGGGGGATAAATTAAAAGAAGAAGTAGCCGAATTTTTTGAAATAAATTCAAACTCAGCAGCACCACATATAGTTTGGGACACTTTTAAGGCCTACCTCCGGGGGAGACTGATTAGTCAGGCTGCTTTTTATAAAAAAGAGGAGAGAAAATACTTTATTTTGCTGGGTTATCCGGTTGATTCTTATCGTTGAGTTTACTTCTCGATAATCAATTCACAGCAGAAAAGTAAATAGTGAAAGTACAACTAAACTGTGTTACTGATTTAAAAGGTTATTCTATCCTGGCTACATATCTGATTCTTAATGTACTTAGAATAACAGAGTTTCCAAATGTAAATCTCTGTGCTCCAGAAATCAAGGTGGTGGTGGTCAAATTTCTCACTAACTTGTTATTAGTTCTAAGAATCAATTCTCTGTCCTTGATGTGAGCGCACACTTTATAAGCTCATGACAGTGCCAGGGAATATACACTAATCATCCACTTTAGTCTATGAATCTGAAGCCTCTCCATGTTTTAAAATGAGTTGCTTCAAAAATCTTAAAAAATTAAAGTAAGGTTACACTGTAAGGCTAATGGAAATTGAACATGCAATGGCAGTAAATTTGAATATCTTTCTTTTGCTTCTTGAAAAGAGAATACGGGCTTGTTGAAAATTTCTGTACTTTAGTACCAGCTAAATGAATGGACGACAGAAATGCTGTATGGTAAAGCATTATGAGTAGAAAACATGGAAATGTATTTGTGTGGAAGCAAAGAACTGTAGAAAATAAGGTGTAGGTTAAATGGTCAGACAGTCGCACTTGGATTTCAAAACATCCTAGGTTATTGACTGCCCTCCTCCCCTCTGTGATGTTGCCAGAGAAAAACACCATACATTATATAGTTATCTAAGACCCTTTAATAGCTTCACAATGTCTTGTGTGTGCTCCTGAAAATTCAAGCTCAGGCAGCTGGATAAATAAACAAAATGATAACAGCTGTGTGGAGGGGAGCATTTTTTGTGGTAGCAAACAACTTCTGCCCAATCAAGACATGTACTCCTGACTCCCAACACGTGGAGGAAGCCAAAGGCCCTCTCTAGTGATACTCACATAATTGTCTGATCACTTTTTTATTGCCAACATTTGATCTCCATATATCTATTAGCCCTAGACTCTTTATCAATTGTTGTAAGCTCTTTCTCATTTTAGGTGCACTTCTAATGTGTTGTGATGATGATCTGTCTAGTAGAGGATTCATCAAAATATTGAAATCTCCTGCCATAATAATATTATATTTGGATTCTAGTAAATGTCTATATAGTTCATTAAGAGGGGCGGGGTCATCTATATTAGGTCCATAGTATCCTACCAACGTAAGGCCTAGTTTGTCTATTTTGATGTCCACTATTACCCATCTACCCCCTTTATCTACTTTTGGAGTCCTCTATTTTGACATTAGCCAGCTTTTTAAATAATATAGCTACTCCCTTAACATTACATGATTGCCTAGAGCATACCATATGTGTTATCCATTTGTTCTGTTTAAGTATGTTTCCCCACTCGTCTTCTCGTAGGTGTGTCTCCTGCAATATAATTATGTTGTTGTCAGACAATTTAATTAGTTCTAAGATCTTCCTCCTTCTTTTCTGCACTCTCAGCCCATTGACGTTCCAGGATACTATCCTAAGATTATTCATTTCCTTCTCTCCTTTGTCCTCGCCTTGGTTCTTGTTTCTTTAAGTCCTTCTTTCTGATATCTATTTATGTCATGTATGAGGATATTTTTTTGATTTTCCCCCTAATGCTCCCCACCCAGTGCTCCTATTTACAAATAAAAGTGTGCATTTTTCTTGGTGAAGTCCTCCTCCCACCCTAGGGAACCCTCCCTTTTTCCATATGGGGTGTCGCATTGCACCCCTTGAAGCTCCGGCGTTCCTATATCTTCTAGTTTTTTAATATGAATTTTTTTGACTATTTATGAATTCTATCAGGTTCTCAACCTCTTTAACTTCTCTAAAGTTATACATTTTATTTTTCCACATGACTTTCAAAGTGGCAGGGAATTTCATTTGCGCTGTTGCCCCTAGTGTCTCCAAATTTTTGATGTGCTTCCCTAACTCCCACTGTCGATTTAATGTGGTGGTGGATATGTCTGATCTTATGTAGAAGGACCAGTTATCTTTTTGAAATGTTTTTGCTTTAAGGGCTGCTGAGAGTATTGCCTCTTTGATGACATAAGTGCGAAAGTTTATTAATATTTTCCTTGGCTTGTCCCTTTTTGGGTCCCGTCTGAAGGGATCCCTATGAGCCCTCTGTATATCTTGTTCCAGATCCCAAGTTTGAAATTCTGGCATAGCCTCCTGATAACGGTCACCACAAAGTCTTTCACATTCCCCTTTTCTAAACCTTCTGGTACGTTCAGAAGTCTTAAATTATTCCGTCTGGAATTATTTTCTAGTACTTCCAGCTTGTCCTTGATTTCCTTTTCACTACTTTTTAATGTTTTTATTTCTCTTTGATTGTCCTTTACCTCTTCTTGTAGCCCCTCGAACGCTGTCTCCATTGCTGTCATTCTTGCTGTTAAATCAGCCATTTTAGTTTCCAGACTCGCACAGGATTCTTGTATTCTCATTTGATTATTCTCCGATATGGAAAATTTATCTTTTATCTCCTTTGAGAGCTGAACCAACATTGAGCTTACATCAAGAGGGTTTCCCTTTGTTTGTCCATCTACTTGTTCCTCTGGACATACGTTCTTTTTGATGGTATTTAAGGTACATTCGCTTCCTGAAGAGGCAATCGAAAAATGTCCCCCACATGCTCCCCCTCAGGTATAACTGTGTTGTTTGTATCGTTTGTATCATGTTGTTCTAATACAGAATATTTGTTTGAAGTGATTAAATCAGTTTCCGTCACTGTCTGCTTACTCCCAGACATAGTTGCCATAACTGCCACAGAACTTTCTGTAGATTGATTCCCCAGTGATGCTGGTATGTCTGTGGATTCTGCTTGTTTCAATTTAAAGTATGATCTCAGGGATGGCGTAACTCTCGGCTTTCCTGCGTAAGTTTTATTTCGCCTTGTAGTTTTCTTCAACTTATTTGCGCTATCCTGTTGTTGATTTAAGGGTGTTTTTGTTGCCAAGGAGGGTGAAACTCGAATCAGTACTGCACCACTACCTATCCCCTTGTCTTTATCTTTGCCCCCTCCTCCTTCAGTTAACAACTGAATACACTCCGCGTTCCTCAAGGAATATCTGTTTCTTGCTGAATCCGTAATTCTATGCGTTAAGCCCTCTTTGGAAAACACTTTGTGAGAGCTGTTTAATGCTCCGGTGGGCAATTCAATAGTTGTTTTACAAATTGTCTCAGGGATTATATGACCTTCCCCCTTAGCTGATTTAGCTGTTCTGGCTTGCCCTGACTTATCAAGACCAAGACCCACTACTCCTCCTTCCTCTTCTATTTCACGCAGTCCATCACCATGTCCTACTATAGATTTTTTCTTCTTTTTCGACACTACTCTGCCTCCTTTTTATGGGGTCATATGGTATTCCACACAGTGATTCAGGTATTCTCCCTTACTAATATTTTGGCATTCAATAATTATTCTTTTATTTTGTAAACAATCCTTCCCCCCTCTTGAACTGACAGTCACACTCTTCTGTTCTTTTACCTTTTCACCGTTGCTCTCCCTATGCGGTGCTCCTGTCCGTTCCTGGGTCCGTTCCTGGGTTCGTGGCTGCCTCAGTCCTGTTCTCACCCCGCCTCCGCCTCCACAGATCCCATCTGCTCCAATTCCCGACACCCAGAAGACCCGGCAGCCCAGGTGCACCACCGCGCGCCGATTCCCACACAGCAGCTGAGCCGCGCGCCACCACGATAGACCGCTTACGGTCGTGACCTTGCACTCATCTCGCTCCACTACCGCACCAAGGTCAGGGGAAGCTGCCAACGCCACCATGAGCCGCTCCCGGACACCCAACTCTACGGTCTCACAAAATCCGCCGTGGGCTGCCCCCGCTTTGCTCTGGAGAAGAGCCGCACTGCTCACTGCCGTTCTGCTGAAGGAAAACCTGGAAGAATTGCCGGTAAGACCTGGTAGTTCCCTTATCTTTTCCCCATAAATTATGTTGTGCTACGGAACGCCGGAGCTCCCGACCGTGCTGTTAGCCGGCCGCCATGTTCCCCCCAGCCGGCCGCCATGTTCCCCACCATGTACATATCAAAATAAAAAATATTCTCATGCCTCAAGAATCGATTTATTTCTGGTGAGTGAGAGACTAAGAGAAAATAACATCAAGGTCACACATCTACCAGAGCACTTGTCGGACCACGCAGCAGTGAGGCTAGAAATGACTACTAGAGGAAATGCAACAGAAAATAGATGGACACTAGACAGAACACTACTAGCGAAACATGAAGTGGGGGATAAATTAAAAGAAGAAGTAGCCGAATTTTTTGAAATAAATTCAAACTCAGCAGCACCACATATAGTTTGGGACACTTTTAAGGCCTATCTCCGGGGAGACTGATTAGTCAGGCTGCTTTTTATAAAAAAGAGGAGAGAAAAAAATTAAAGCATATGAAGACAAAATTAAAATAGCACAGGAAACCCTTACAGGTTGCCAAAACAATTCCTCAAGGCCTGAACTACAGAATAAGTTAAATGAAGCTAAAGGGCAGTTGTCAGAATTTTTGGAAGGGAAAATTAAAGAACGATGGGATGCCAGTAGAATGGCCCACTATGAATATGGGGAAGGGTGCGGGAAATTTCTCGCGTGGAAGGTAAAACAAGATCAATTGAGAAACGTGATCAAAAAAATACAGGAGAATGGTTCCCAAATTACATGCGAGGATAACGCAAGCATAGGCAAGGCATTTGGAGATTTCTTTCAAGAATTATATACTGAAGAGAAGAGAGACTCCCAACTTGAGCTAGATGGGTGGTTGGATCAGGACCCCTACCTGCGATAGACACAGACTTGAAAGAAATGTTAAATCAGGAAATCACCAGCCTTGAGATAGAAAAAGCAATTTCCAGTTTAAAGAGGGGAAGGCGTCGGGTCCGGATGGCATCCCTAATGAACTTAATAAAGTCTTAAAGGAGGTTTTAATCCCATACTTACACAAATTATTCAATAGTATACATAGTCACCAGGCCGCTATTCCAACCTCATGGAATGAAGCCGTAATTACCTTAATATTAAAGCCTGGGAAGGATGCGTCAAGATGTGACTCATACAGGCCAATCTCGCTACTAAATAGTGACTATAAAATCTTTACTCAAATTTTAGCGGCAAGATTGGGTAGGACATTGGGGAGCATTATACATCCTAACCAAAAGGGTTTTATGAAAAATAGACAGTTGAAGGATTTAACACACGAATTAATTACAGCCATAGATGTAGCTACAACTACAAAAACACCACTAACTGTAATAATGATAGATGCTGCTAAAGCCTTCGACAGAGTAAGTTGGCCGTTCTTGTACAGAGTCATGAAACAAAATAATTTGGGGGAAAATTTCTTAAACACCATAAAAGCAATTTATGAAACCCCAACAGCTAGGATAGTGGTAAATGGTTCACTTTCACCGCCGATTAAGATAGGGCGCGGGACTCGGCAAGGTTGTCCCTTGTCCTCTTTATTATTCAACATTTATATAGAACCTTTGGCCAGGAGAATTAGATTAGAAACTGAGATTACCCCTTTTAGATATCTAGATTGGGAAATAAAAACAGCTTTATATGCGGATGATCTGATGATATATACACCGAACCCTAGGACGGCACTACCACGAATAATGGAAATAATGGAAAAATTTGGAACAATATCTGGCTACTTAGTGAATAAAGAAAAAACGGAAACCATGACGTGGAATGGACCAACAAACTCTCAACTAGAAAAGCCAGAGATTAGATACTTGGGAGTTAGAATAACCAAAGATTTGAATAGCATAGCCTTCATAAATGTTAAGAGAATACAGTTGGAAACAAAGGCCTTATTGGAATCATGGTTGCACTTGCCGTTATCTCTTTTGGGTAGAGCGAATTTGATTAAAATGATGATTCTCCCGAAGTTCACTTTCATCTTTAACGCTTTACCATTACATTTTAAATCAGAATGGTTGCAGAAACTGCAAAGTGACTTGAACAGCTTCGTGTGGAAAAATAAAGCAGTAAGAATAGCATGGAAAAAACTACGCAAAAAGAAAGTGGATGGGGGAATTGCCCTGCCAGATTTTAAATTATATCATTGGGCCTTTTTCTTTAAAAACACCAGGCATCTTCTTATGGATAATGTACAAAACTCGCCACCCTATTTACGGGCGTTAAAAAGGGATCTCCCGACAGAAGGGAAATTTTCTTATTCAAATATGGACACCCTAAATTTTTAAAAAGATCAGGTTCAAGGTTTTGCTAGCGGCCTGTGAAGTTTGGGTACAAATTAAACGACTCATGGGTATTCGATATTACAGTAGCAAAGCACCAATTTGGAACTCTCCAGGCACCCCAGAATGTCTCTTGGATATCCTAGCCCTCCCTTTATTGAGGGCGGGCTTGACAACTTGGGGAGACTTAATTGAAGGAGACTCTCTCATTGCTTGGGATACACTTGCCTCAAAAACAAATTACACCTTGGCAAGACTCAAATACCTCCAATTGTCAAGTTGGGTTCGGAACGAAAAGCAGTTCAGCTCAGACTTAGAATGGGAGGGAGAATTCATGAAAGACCAAGTATTCAAAAAGGAAGTATCCAAGTGGTACTGGATGCTAGTGGAAACGGAGGACAGCAAGCTACCTGCACCAGAGGAGATTTGGAGAACGGACATACCAGACGCAGATATTCACACCTTATGGCAAGTATCATATGCAGCACTTTGGTCAAATATCAGACCTGCTCCTTTAAGAAGAAATCATCTCTTTACTCTATATAGAGCTTACTGGTCCCCAAAAAGTTGGCCAAAATGGGAGGAGGCACGAGAAGATACTGTCCTAAGTGTGGACTGGAAAATGCGGACGACGTGCACATGTTATGGAGATGTCCGGTAATCCAGATCTTCTGGTGTGAGGTGGGTGAGTTTGTCTCCAAAACACTAGGAATCAAAGTCCAGGTAAGCCTTGAACTTGTTATTTTCGGGATAATGTACAGAGGTAATGAAAATTATTTAGCGAACATACCTCAAGCACACTTATTATTTGCTTTGATAATTATGGCACGTAGAGAAATTTGCACGAAATGGGTAATACAGTCAGCACCGTCATTAAGAGAATGGATTTTATATGTTAAAAATATTTGTAGGTTAGATTGTGCCAAAGGTTTATCTAGACGGATTAAAATGTGGAGACCAATTAGGGAGATGCTTTCAGAAGAAGCCATGTAAGGGGGACTCATTAATTGGAAAATGTATAAAGAGGAGATGACAAAGTAAAGTCCAATGATTAAGGCATACTAAACCTGGCTGGAGGGTAGTCAGATCGAATATAGCTCCAGACGCATAGTTTAACAAGGCCTTGGCTTCCTGGGCAGAGGCAAAGTGCGGGTCTCCCCAATCAATATGCACATAGCCCTAGCCATACGCCGAATGCCATGTATGAGGACAAAAAAAAAAAATTGTCTGATCACAGCTGCACTGTCAAGACAGGCCAGAAAAAATAATCTTTCCTGGGAAGCTGAGAGTCAATCACTTTGTGCGCTGCATTTTGTTTTAGGCTATATTGTTTCCAAATCTAGCTATTGCAATTTTATATTATTGCAAAGGATATGATTTTCTTGATTTTCTTGATTTTATGTCTCTATTGCAGCTACAAAATGTACCTCTTATTTTAATTTTGGCAAGAAGAGAGAAAAAGATCCACTACATAGCCCTGTATACAGAGCGCATGCACTGCACTGCAAATAAGCAGCAAGCACACTTTGAGCAATAGGAACGTTTCTGTTTGTTGAACTGGAGCGCAATATATTATGGCAGATCTGAAGTAATTATTTGTATTTGTTTTAGTGTTTCACAGTGCAGCTTTGCATGTTCTGGTTGTGGTAGAAAGGTGTTTCAATTACATTATTTACAGCTCCTGAAACTATTGACACCGGGAAGGATAAAGGCTGATCTGGCCCTGCTGGAATCCAAAGTTGTGGCCAATGAGTCACACCACTTGACAGCACTGGTTCCTGAACTCTAAGAATCATTTTGCTGGCATATGAAATTTAATAAAAATGTTATTTACAGGTTTTATGCAGGCATTGCAGCTGTCCATGTATTGAGTTACTGCACTGCCCTGGGACTGAAGATATGCTTCCCTAAACAAACAAGCACCTTATCTTCAAAATGTATGTTTTAGTAACTGAACTACAATGAGCAATAGCAGAATTATGACATGATGAGAGTATACTTTGCATAATTATTTGATAGTGCTGCTGCCATCCATGTATTATTCATATAATGCCTTGCGTAGAACATGATTCAACCCACTTAAACAGAAAAGGGTACAGTTACTAGTTTTATGTTAGGCGCCTTAAAGTGTGTCCTGCCCGAGCTTCACAGAGCGAAGTTGTAGGGTACCAAGGGAGCACAGAATAAAAAGTATATGATACCCTAGTTGAGCACAAACGTTGCACTGAACTGTTCTTTATGAATCTTTAGGCTTTTTCCTTAAAAAAAGTTAGTCCACTGAGTCCCTGAAACAATATTTGTTATTTTGAAGTAGTTTTGGTAATTATGTTTTTCTTCTTTTTACTAAATTATTTGGGAATATTTTGTGATTTCTTGTTCTCAATGTTGTGTGGGTTCTGCTAAAATACTTGAACCACATTTTCGCCGACAGGAACATGTTGCTGAACTATAAACACAATGAAATCTGCCCACTCCACATCATAACACTGGTATAACTCTTAATACCAAATATAATAATCTACGCTTGAGACAAAACCTTTACCAGGAACTCATGTGTTACTGAAGTGATTTTTTCGTTATGCAACTCAAGAAATGACGAAAACTATCGCTAACCTCAGTTAGCGTGCGTTTTTTTTTTTTTTTATCGCTGTGTACCGCGGGAAACTATCATTGTGTTAGCGGCGTATTCAAAACACGCCACTAACGGGAACATGGCGGAGAACATGGCGGCCGCTAGCTGAGCGGTCGCTTGCTACCGGAGGTTCGCACGTCCCGCATTGTGATGTAGGCGAAGCCGAGATCCGCAGCACCTTTGCCTTTGCCGAGTGCCTCTCTTTTTTCAACGTCTCTGGGCTAGATATTTCCTTCTTTTTCCTTGTTTGGGCCGTGGGATGTGTGTCGGCGTGTCCCTGGATCTGCCGCGCTGGTCTGCTGCCGCCCTGGAGCTGAGGAGGGGCCGCAGAGCAGCGGCTCGCGGCCTCCTCCGGGCCGTCACTAGTAGAGGCAGCACAGGACGGCTTTCACCGGTACCATGGGGAGTTTCTTCGAGGCGGCTGTGCACACTCCTGTCTCCAGAGGAAGAAGGACTTCAGCCACTATTGCCGCAGCCACAATTACAATCGCCAGAACAGCGACTACCTCCGCAGCAGGACCAACAAAATCAGGTGCAGGGGGGGCAAGCAGGGGGGGGTTGCAGGGCCAGCAAGTGCCACGCTGTCTACGGAGGGAGGCAAGCTTGTACTCACGCCCATACGATCACAGCCACAGCGGGGGTTTAAACAATTGGAACAGGAGGCACAGAGGAGGGGGATAACTGGACCAGTTCTATCAGTTCTATCAGTAACAAAACTGCCCCCACAGTGCTTTCAACTACAGGCAGCAAAAGAGGAAAGAGGCGAGGTGGTGGGGGGGACAAAGTCAAAGTCGGCTAGCAAAATTAATAAGCATATTCAAGAAGGAAAATTAGGCACAAGTAATAGCCTAAGTCATGGGGAGGAGAAAAAAGACGGCGTGACCCCAGATATAGTGACTGCTAATAGCCATTCCACTTTTCAGTTTTGTGAGGTTAAAGGCAGGAGTATCAAGTCAGTTAGTGCTAAAAAGTATTCTTTGGATTCGAAGATTAAAATTACTCCGTCTTTGCAGTCCTATTTCAAAGTGCAGCCATTAGTGTTAGTCGTGGTTAAACAGGGGGAGGCTCTGAGAAAGTGCTCAAAGGGGCAGTGGGAGCTAGCACCCTCTCAAGACAGGATGGAAGCACGGAACAGTCCCCCTTCTGCGTCGCAGCCTTCTCCTGAAATGGTTTTGGCAGTTTCTGGATCAGCCCAAATTAGGGCCCCGGGCATAAACAATGGCGACTTGCAAGAGGTAAATCAAGTCAGAGCGCACAATGACAGTACAGAGCAAGTTACAGCCTCCGAGGAGCAGGGAATTGCAGGACCTTCAGCAGCTTCTATGGAGGCTCTTTTCTCTTCTTTATCTGTGGACATCAGGAAGGAGTACTCTGTCTCCGAAGCAAACCAAGGGGAGATCCAGCGGTTTTGCGAATCGTTGGAGAAGAAAATCGACCTCCTAAATTCTAGGACAGTGGCCCTAGAAAGCTCAGTGGAAGAGATAAGGGACGATCTGGGAGTCGCCAGATCAGAAATTGTACAACTCAAGAAAGATGAGGCATCACTCCGGGACAGGCTTGAGATGCTAGAGAATAATTCACGGAGAAACAATCTGCGTTTCTTGAATGTCCCGGAAGGCAGAGAAGGAGACGACATCAAGTCCTTCATTGTGACCCTCATAAAAGACTCACTACAGATAGAAGAATCAGAGGAGGACTTGAAAAAGGATATACAGAGGTTCCACAGGGACCCTTTTAGGAAACATCCGAATCGGTCCAAACCAAGGAAGATCCTCATAAACTTTCTAACGTTTTCCCTGAAGGAAAAGATCTTAAATTGTGCTCTGAAGCAAAAAACCTTGAAACCCAGGGATTTTTCCTATGAAATTCGCTCTGACTTGGCTCGTGCCACGTTGGACAGACAATGGGAGCTGGGGAGAAAAATGGACGAATTCAAGAAATTTGGTGCGGTTGCCCAGCTGAAGTTCCCTGCACTCTTGAAAGTTATGTACAACAACAAGATGTACAATTTAAAATCAGTTCAAGAGGCAGACGAACTGCTGAAAAGCCTAGGCAAGACCACAAAATAGTTTAGTATGGAGTTTCACATTATCACTACATAAGGTTTTCTTTTTGGTTTTCTTTTTGCTCTCGGGGGTAATCGCAATCTTATTTTAGGTGTGGAAAAAGAATTTGAAAGCAGCCGGGTCATAGAGGACTGCACCACCAGGACTAGTCACCGGCAGTATGCGATATTGCCCACCTCAAATGATCTGCTGCTTGTAGATCACAAATATAACTATAGAAACTGGTTTGGATGAGAGGCAATATGTAGACACATTTAATTGGATATGCAGCAATATACCAATAAAAAGCATTAGCACATGAATATTTTCTGGTCTTTTATTCTCTGTTGCACTTCATAAGAAACAGCCAGCCAATGCGTTTCGCCCAAACATGGGCTTCTTCAGGGCTGTAATGGCATATAACATAAAGATATTTAAAAATAAGTAGTAAAAAGACCAATTTTTTAAGAAAGACATTTACATTACAAATGAAGAAAGTGAGTTATTAAAAGATAAAGCATGATAGAGAGATAAGAGAAGCAAAAATAGCCAGAATAGAATGGGGGAAGGAGGTGCACGATATAAGATAACGCGTGAATCATAAAGGATAAAGGTCTAATGAGCTGAGCGTTTCACCCGTGAAAAAAGGAATGTGAGGCACTAGAAACAGAGCAAAAGTTGGCGAAAAGTTAAAATCATAAAAGAGTAACACCAAAAAGAGGGAAGAGAGCTGCCTTATTACCCAAAACCATGTGCAAAAAAAATCCAATGTAGCTAGCAAACTAGCTTACCAAAATATTGTAGACAAAGAACGTGTCCTCTGGCACGTATATCAGAAGACAAAATTAAAGCGAATCCTAAAAAAATACCAGAAAAATATGTACAAATGAACGTGCCTGCAACCAATTATAGAAGCAAGAAAAAAGACTGATGAGAAAGACTCGACATACTTAAAATTGATGAAGCTCATGGTAGAGCACAGATCAGCAGGTATGTTTGTTGGCAATATTATCTGTGAAGAAATTATTTAATAAAATTAAATTAAGTGGGTATGCTCCAAGATAAACTGTGAGCATAGACAATCTCTGTTGGCCAGGGAATGCATGGTCAAATGCACTTCCCGCCAAGTGGCCGTAAAGGCACGTCCTCGGTGGCATAACCCATATGTTTAACAATCAAAGTACCGCAATGACGCACGCGTCGCGGTTAACAAGTCATTAGCGTTTGAGAAATAAACGGCTGCAGGCACATTTTATATGAGGCCGCGTACAAATATAAATGGCCCGCCTACTGAGATTAAAATATGAAGTAAGAGATCAGAAAAAATAAATAAAAAAGCGCCATGTTTAAGCCAGAGGCACGGAGGATCTGGCATATGCCGGGTCAGGTAATAAACTAAAGCTCTGTACTTTTACGTTTAAGGAAGCGCTAAAACCTAGTGCGTTCAGTAAGGAAAAAGTGCCATAATCAAAAATAACCGATGTAAAACCAGAGGCAGAGGAGAGTCTAACGTATGTCAAATCATGTAGGCACCAAAGTTCGGTACGTTTGACAAAGCACTATAACGCAGTGCACAATATTAAAGCAAAGCCACGTAACCTGTTAAAACCCCCTGGAAGATAAACCAAAGCTTAGTTGAGCACACATAACCAAAAAAAGACCTTAAAGCACATCGTGCCATTAATTAACACACAAAGGTCAAAGAAATTAGCAAAAACGGGGTTGGCAACTCACTTGAAAACGGTATTAGCCGCATCCGAAAACTGGGAGCCGTGTCCGTAAGCAACGTCCTAAAGTCAGCACGATTGGTGAGAGAATGAAAAAGGGGCCTGCTGAAACATTTAAAAAGCATCTGCCAATGAGCAGCGAGCTCCGAACACTAGACCGCACCACAGGATGTGAGTACACAGCTTACTTCCGGGGTCCTAGATACTACGAAAAAACTAGATTACGTGAAAACTAGACCGCAAAAGGTGAGATCGTGAAAACTCGCTTCCGTGTTTGCTCCTCAGCCCTGAATGGCCATAGTGTCCCAAAATAAACGAACTGCTCCAATACATAAACTAAACCGAGTGAGTTTTAGGTGAAAAAGACTCACTAAATTTTAAGCGACTCCGGCTGAAAAAACAACGTAACCAGGAAAAAATTAAACTAAGAAGAGCGGTAAAGTGAATTTATTTACTCCGATGGCAGTGGGTGGTTCTAATAACCAAAATAGGCAGCACTATATTAAAATTCTAATAAGTGGAAAGCGAGCGTGTAAAATTGGCGACAGTCAGGACAGACAACTTAAAGTAGCTTAATAACAGAAAATGCTGGCAGAAAAAAGTATGAGACTTAGTTACTAGTAGAGAGCATGCCTGAACATGAGGAGAAAAATAATAATGTCCAGAGGTTGTGTGTGGGTAAGAACCTAAGTGGGACGACAGAGGGTCCTCCATAGAAAAATGGAATGCGTTATGGTTAGTAGCTACCAGCAGGCAACCAATATCCACAACTATTTAAGAGTGAGATCCACTATACGCAATACGCAAGTAAGTTCCAGAGAGGGAAGAGAAAAGAAACTGTAAATACATAGGAGACATCACAGATATTGACTAACATTTTACATAAATGGCAGTATGGTTACAATGCCATTGCGAAGTAGCCCGACAGTTAACAAAGTACAGAGGTCAGTACAGTGAGACATAGAGCAGTATTGAAAAGATGCACAGTAAAGTGCAATATGCACTAGAAACACAGGAGAGCAAGAGCAATGTTTGATAAACAATTGGAACAACATTACAATAAATTAATGCCCTGCAGGTCAAAGGGCACATCTACTGTTATCCACATAGTCTGAAGTCATGACACAAATGCGTGCAAAAGATGATGTTTAAAACGTACAACACTTGTTTTGGCACACAATGTTCCAAAGAGTAACAAAGGACAAGCCAAACAATGGATGGAAAAGAATACAGAATTAGTTATGCATCATTGGACACATTACATAAAAGAATACAGAATGAGTTATGCATCATTGGACACATTACCATATGTGGTGTTAATAATCTGATATGGACAGTTAGTTCAGATAAACAAATGGCCACACTATTTACAAAAAATAGTGTAGCTCCCTGTCAGTGTTGAGACCCAGTATTGAGGAACGTAGCGTACAGATCCATCTGGCTTCCAATTGTCTCAACATAAGTGCCCTGTCCCCGCCCCGAATGTTGCTGGTGACGGTGTCTATGCCATGAAATTGGAACCTGGCCCGGTTAACACCCACTCTACACTCATGTGAGACAAGCGCATACGAGTTATCCCCATTCAGGACAGCTCTTCGATGTTCCTGAATGCGAGCCTTCAGCTGTCTGGTTGTACTGCCTACGTAGATTTTGTTACAACCACAGATAATTACATAGACAACAAACGTGGTGAGACAGTTAATGAACTGTTCAATCTTGTGTTTGGCACTGGTGTTGTAACTGAACGTCGTCATTCTATTGCACCCCAGGTGACAGATGTTACAGGTGCTGCATGTATAGAATCCTATGGGTTTGCTCAGCCATGTGTCCTGTTTGGGTTTGTTCTGTAAGGTGTAACTAGGGCATAACACATCCCTAATAGTTTTGCTTCTCCTGAAAGTCATAGAAGGTCTCTCCGTAATCATGTTGCCAATTCCCGGTACCCCTTTCAGTAAGGCCCAATGTTTACCCAGGGACTTGAAGACCTCATGGTTTAGTGTTGAGTAGGTGGTGATATATGACAATCTCTGGGTTTCCTGTTTATGTTTCTTTTTGTTACAGTTCAATGTGTCCTTCCTTTTAGTGGTCTGAACCTTGCTGACAGCTGTGTAAAGTAAATGTGCATCATAGCCTCTTCTCTTGAGTCTGTCTGTGGCCTTTCTAGAATGTTCGACAAAGTTGACCTCCTCACTGCAGTTTCTGCGGATATGCAGTAGTTCCCCATAAGGGATAGCTTTCTTGGTGGAGGGAGGGTGTGAGCTAGTAAAATGCAGAATGCTGTTAACAGCTGTTTCTTTTCTATGTAGTGTGCTGTGGATTGTACCCCCTTGAACATACAGTTCCAAGTCCAAAAAATTAATTTTAGTTTGAGACATTTCAAGAGTAAACGAGACATTGAGTGTGTTGCCATTGAGAAAATTATGGTATTCTTTCAATTCAGTGCCAGTTCCAGTCCAGATGATGATGATATCATCGATATAGCGGCCCCAGAATTGGATATGTTTAGTCCATTCTGAGGCCGCTATGGATCACGCATGGGTGTGCTCCACCCACCCCATAAAGAGGTTAGCGTACGAAGGCGCGAATTTAGAACCCATGGCGGTCCCCTGCTCTTGTTTAAACCATGTGGTGTTGAACATGAAAAAATTATTATCGAGAATAAGATCTATCATCTCCAATAGCATCACATTGTGGTCATGTAGACTAGCATGTCTGGTGGAAAGATAGAAGTCTACGGCTCTTTCCCCAAGTTCTCGTTTGATACAGGTGTATAGGGATTCTACATCCAAAGTGGCAAGCCACATGTTGTCGTCCCATTCCAGGTCTGAGAATTTGTTGAGTAGGTCAGTGCTATCCCTGATGTATGAGGGTAGATTAGTTACTAGTGGCTGCAGGAAGGTGTCTACAAACTTAGCAAGTGCCTCTGTCAATGATCCGATACCCGAGATGATCGGTCGTCCCGGTGGGAATGGCATTTTTTATGTACTTTAGGGAGCAGATAAATGCAAGGGTATCTGGGGTTACTGATGGTCATGAATTTATGTTCTGTGTCAGATAGGAGGCCCAGGTCCTTCCAATGTGTTAGTTGTAAGTTGATTTTGATGGTGGCAGCAGTGCAAGGGTTATAACTGAGCTTGGTGTAATGTGCGGTGTTGTTTAGTTGTCTTTCTACCTCCTTTTCATAGTCAGTCCTGTTCATAACGACAACATTTCCTCCTTTGTCAGCCTCTCGTATTATTATTTCACCATTCCTGCGTAGATTTTGCATAGCAGCTCTCTCAAGTGATGACAGATTATCTGGCGTGTACTTCTTGGATCTACTAAGGTACTTGTCCTCTAGATTGTACAGTTCTTTTGTAACCAAGTCATGAAATACATCTAAGGTATTGAGATGTGCACCCTGGGGCATAAATTTGCTTTTGTTATGAAGACCACTATCGCAAGTGTAGTCTTGAGCAATGTTCAAACTTGCTAGCACATGTTCATATGAGGATTCATTGTCAGTGTCTAACGAAAGCAACATGGCTACATTCTTAACGTGTGAAACGGTGACATCAGTTTGTGGTATGGAAACTGGAGGTATGGAGCGCTCATAGTTATTAAGAGCAAAATGACATTTAAGTTTTGCACGTCTAACAAACTTAAACAAGTCAACATGTAGATCAGTAAACAAACCCCCATACACTGGACAGAATCCAAGACCTTTATTCAATACATTAATTTCATGTACATTCAAGGGGTAATCAGACAAATTTATAACTAAGTTGTCAACACTTGAAGTTGCCGCCATGTTTGCCATAGTAGCACAATTGTATGAGTCTGACAAGTTATCATTACTGCGAGTTTCCATCATATGCATTACTGTCCCACAGTTATTCGGATCTAGCGTTTGTTCATTTGGCTTTTCTGGTACCTTGTCAGAACGCGATCCTTTCCCACGGTTTTTTCTCCTCCCCCCTCACCTGGTTTGTCTCTTGATTTTTTATTCCCAATTCGGAAACGGAGGACCTCCTCTAAAAAAGTTGAGGAGCATGCTCCCTGAGCGTTCAGTTCTGTATTCTCATCCCTACTTGTATCCTCAATGGAGGAGGCATCTGAACTGACACTAATACTGGAAATGCTCCCTGTATTGGGTGGGATTGGTGTTTTTTCTTTGGGAACCTGTATGTTGTCAAATTTAGCTGCAAACGTAAAGATACGGCCGTGATCATAGTCACAGTCGTCTCTCATGATTTTATTAAGCTTCCTATTCTTAACAAAAGCTTGGTGACTAATAATCTGTTCCTTAAGAATTGTGTAATTTTTAGTTGTCGCCTCTACTAGGTTAAGCTGTCTGATCTCTTCTTCCAGAGCTTTGATTTCAACCTGAAGTTTAAGGCATTTTCTTTAGCGTGTGTTATCAAAATTCTCATCATGGTAAATGACGAGTTGTGAAAGTTATCCTCCTAGTCAGACAGGAGGTCTGGATCAAGGTCGTCAAAGTTGGGGAACGTGAGTATCTTAAGCCCCCTGGGGACCTTTTTATTTTCAAGGTATCTTTTGAGGGTAACTCTGTCCCACCACTTAGATAGCTCACTTTTCTTGAGCCTTTCGAGCTTCTGAAACTTAAGCTTAAGTCCTTCTTTTTTAAGTCCCCCACTTGTGATTGCTTGTTTCAACTCGCTATTCGGTTTGAAAAGATCTTTGGCCAATTCCTCTCTATCATCATCGAAGTTCATTTCGAAAGAAATATTTTTAAAATTTAAGAGTGTGCCTGGCATGCTAATCGACCCTAAGTTAATACAGAAAAAGAATTTGAAAGCAGCCGGGTCATAGAGGACTGCACCACCAGGACTAGTCACCGGCAGTATGCGATATTTCCCACCTCAAATGATCTGCTGCTTGTAGATCACAAATATAACTATAGAAACTGGTTTGGATGAGAGGCAATATGTAGACACATTTAATTGGATATGCAGCAATATACCAATAAAAAGCATTAGCACATGAATATTTTCTGGTCTTTTATTCTCTGTTGCACTTCATAAGAAACAGCCAGCCAACGCGTTTCGCCCAAACATGGGCTTCGTCAGGGCTGTAATGGCATATAACATAAAGATATTTAAAAATAAGCGGTAAAAAGACCAATTTTTTAAGAAAGACATTTACATTACAAATGAAGAAAGTGAGTTATTAAAAGATAAAGCATGATAGAGAGATAAGAGAAGCAAAAATAGCCAGAATAGAATGGGGGAAGGAGGTGCACGATATAAGAGAATGCGTGAATCATAAAGGATAAAGGTCTAATGAGCTAAGCGTTTCACCCGTGAAAAAAGGGATGTGAGGCACTAGAAACAGAGCAACGCGTTGGCTGGCGAAACGCGTTGGCTGGCTGTTTCTTATTTTAGGTGTATAGGCTTTTGAGAGATTAGATCTTAGAAGAATAGGTAGGATATACTGACTTATTAGCCAATCATTGCCAAGCCTAAGTCTGTGGGGCTACATCCAGAAGCCTAATTTAAGCCTAAACTTAAAGAAAATTGGAGATAGGGTCTCTCTAGGGGGTCTCGGTTCATCGCCCCTTCTTTTGTATAGTATTTTGAGCATAGAGGGACTTCATGGGTGCCCCGGTAGCAGAATCTGGATTATCAGTCCAGGTAAATGGGGGCTGGGTTCTCCAGGGAGGAAAAAGGGGTGGGGGCTCCTGCAGGGCAAGAGAGGGAGCACAGGGTGGGGAGCATAGGGGTAAAAAGACAAAAAATCCTCATCTGCCTTCTAGTCAGATTAACTCACACTTGTTATGTTGGCCATGTTTGATGTGTTTATCCTGCGATCAGCATGGTGGGAGATGCAGCATGCTAAAGGTTCTGGTACCCAAACCACCATGAGTAGCATTCAGTTCTTATCTTGGAATGTAAATGGCCTGCGGGTAAAAACCAGAAGGGCGAAGATTTTGCAATATCTCAAAGATTCCCCTGCTCAGGTCATTATTCTGCAAGAGACTCATCTCCTGAAGGAAGAACTGTCTGAAATTTTCAGAAGAGTAAAATGGGTTGAACATCTTATTAGCTCCAATCAGAGTGCTAACATCAGAGGGGTAGCTATTCTGGTTAAAAAGCAAACTAAGGCTCGAGTATTAAACTCTATGGTAGACCCAGGTGGCAGGTGGGTCATCGCTAAAATGTCCATCTCAGGTTTTCTGATGACAGTGGTGGGCTACTATGGCCCGAACCAAGATGACCCTTCCTCGCTGAAAACCATTTTTTCAAATCTTCTGGAATTCCCAGAGCCCATTATAATGGCAGGCGATTTTAATATAGTTTTTAACCCTTTACTAGATAAGTCTCCAAGCCGTAGGGCGAATACATCACCTAAGTCCCGGACATATCTCCAAACGATGATGGCACAGATGGGACTGTGCGACGTGTGGAGAGATCGGGCTCTCAACTAGGTGTTTCTTTTTATAATAATAAGTACCGACATAAGTCCAGAATTGATTACATATTGGTCAGCCATGACCTGAGGGGTAAAATCAAGGACATGGGCTACTTGACTCCACATCTGTCTGACCATGCGGCTGTATGGTTAGATCTAGCTCTGGAAAAGAAAGAACATTCCAGGACATGGACATTCGACCGCTCTCTACTATTCAATGAACCTGAAGTTAAGTACTTATCACAGGAATCAGAGTTTTTCTTTAATACGAATATAGGTTCTGCTGAGATTTCTGTAGTATGGGATGCCTGGAAGACTTTTATAAGAGGCATAGTGATGAGCAGGCTTAGCCATAAAAACAGGAAGTACAGGGAAGAGGTAGTGCAAACAGAGTCTGAGATGAAGGCAGTGGAGATGAGCTTGAATAAGGAAAGGGTCCCCGCAAACTGCCAAGAACATCTGGCGAAATTATCGAGTTTGAAGGACCAGCTGGATACTATCGTTCAATCAAGGATCACTAAAAGATGGGAGGCTAGCAAGCTCGCCCACTTTGAATACGGGGAGGGGGCCAGTAAACTCTTGGCATGGAAGGTCAAGGCCGATAGGACACGAAATATAATAAAGCAAATAGACAGTGAGGATCACAGTACCTCGGTGTCCACCGATGAAGAGATTGGGGATGCTTTTTATCGCCTTCTTTCAAGATCTATATGAAGAAGACAATGAAGTTGATAAAACTAGCGCCAGTGAGTGGTTAATGGGAAGCAGGCTTGTCTCCTTGAATTCTTCCCAGCGAGAAAATCTGGAGCTAGATATATCCCAGCGAGAGGTCAGAAAGGCAATCTCAGCCTGTAAGGGAGGAAAGGCTGCAGGGCCTGATGGGCTGCCAGCCGAACTGTATAGATTCTTGGGAGTGGCAGCAATTCCGACCATGACCACACTTTTTAATAAGATCCTATCGGAAGGCGCTAAGCTTCCCGTCTCATGGGGAGAAGCCACCATTTCACTGATTCTGAAACCTGGGAAAAATCCAGCGGAATGTGGGTCTTATAGACCCATTTCACTTTTAAATACAGACTATAAAGTCTTCGCGAGGATTTTAGCAGACAGGTTGGGAGCAGTAGCTGGTGGACTACTCCACACTCATCAGAAGGGCTTTGTGAGGGGTAGGAATTTATCTAATCTTACCTATGATTTTATTGGCGCTATCGACCTGGCCTCAACCTTCTCACTACCTCTTGCAGCAATGACACTTCACGCTACCAAAGACTTTGATAGGGTCAATTGGGCATACCTCGCAGCAGTAATGGATAGGTATGGTTTCGGAGCAAAATTTTGCCGAGTCAGTCAGCTTATCTACCATGATCCCTCGGCTAGACTTCTAGTCAATGGCAAACTGACTAATCCTTTTAAAATCACCAGAGGAACTAGACAGGGCTGCCCCCTCTCCCCGCTTCTCTTTGACCTCTATATTGAGCCCTTTGCTCAGCGTTTGAGGGATGAGCCGGGTATTCCATCTTTCAGGTTTGGGGCATGGGAGAGGAAGGTAGCTCTCTATGCAGATGATGTTTTGATCCTTTCTTCCGACTTGGAGACATCATTCTCTCAGGTTATTAAGTTGGCACAAGACTTCGGGAAGGTCTCTGGTTATGAGGTCAATGCTGGAAAGACAGAGATCATGGCGTGGAACCTGCCAGATTGTCAGTACCAAACCAAGCGTGAAATAAGATATTTGGGGGTCAGGATTGTCCAAAATATTGATAAGATCTCAGGGACTAACCTTGCCAACGTATCCAAAGAATGCCAGAGGCTTATGAAATCTTGGGCTCATCTCCCACTGACCATCTTGGGCAGGATTAATCTGATCAAAATGGCCATACTTCCGAAAATCACATTTATTTTCGACACTATTCCTTTACACTTTGATAAATGGGGGATTGACAAACTTCAGCAAGCAATTAATTCATTTGTATGGGATTACAGGGCCACGAGGATAGCTTGGAAGAAGCTCAGGCGCAGGAGGGAGAAGGGGGGCTTAACACTACCGGACTTGCAATATAACGCTTGGGCATTTCAGTTATCGCATGCAAGAATGCTGTTAAAAACTCCAGATCATACAGGGACGGGGGCCATGTTCTCTGCCATGTTAAAAGGAGGGGACCTCCCCCAGGAGGGATTTCTGTTTAAGTATGGTGACCAGAAGTTTTTCAAAAAGATCAGGCTGAAAGTCTTCCTGGGGATGGCGCGTTTGTGTGCTAGAATTAAACAATGTACTGGCCTAAATTACTTTTCGAGCATGGCCCCCCTGTGGGATTCTCCAGGGGCTCCTGACTGTCTAAAAGACAAACTAGCCACACCACTTAGGACAGTGGGATTAAAAGTGTGGAGGGATTTGGCTTCTGATGGCTCCCTAAAACCATGGTTATCACTCCATAACAGACTAGAGGGAGGTATGTCTAGGTTTAAATATCTACAGCTGCAGAGTTGGTTCCAGAATCTTAAAAAACCTATAGGCACAGGAAACATCTTGGAGGAGCAACTAGTATCTAGGCCAATGGGGAGGAAGGAGGTCTCCTTCTTTTACTGGGCCATACAAGAAGCCATAGATGGAGATTTTAAACTAGCTGAAGAACAATGGGGAACCTTCATGCCAAATGAACAATTGGAAGATCTGTGGCAAACTTCCTTCAACATCTTATATGCTACCGTAAAACCAGCTTGGCTGAGAAGGAATCACTATTTTACCACCCAGAGGGCTTACTTATCTCCAGCACGACTATCTAAAATAGCGAAGGGTCCCCCCGTTAGCTGTAAGAAATGTGGTCTGGTAAATGCTTCAGATATCCATATGTTCAAGGATTGCCCTGCGATAACTGAATATTGGGGGAAAGTAGGTATAACTATATCGGATATCTTGGGGCTCCCCGTCCTCTTTTCTCTCCCCTTGGTCATTTTCGGTATAGCTAGCGAAGTAACAGGGCCTGCTAGGGGGTTCCTTTTCTACGCAATATTGCTGGCCAGGAGAGAAATTTGTAAGAAATGGGTAGAGGTTACACCCCCTACACATACAGAATGGCTGTCCTCCCTATATAAGACCTCTAAGATTGATCTGGTCAGATTGCAGAGTAGTAGGAAAAAAGTAATATGGGATTGTTTAGTGAAGTGGTCTCAGTCGCATTAATTGCCTCAATAATAACTGCTTGGATCCTATGATTAAGCCTCCCGGATGCTCTTTGACTGTGTTGGGGCCTTCCCGAAGCTCCTATATTCAGCTGGCCAACATAAACAGTCTCCGGTCATAGGTTATCAGAAGAGAGCGAGACCTACCTCTATACTCAAAAACGGGGACAGTGACACTATGTGGGATAGCTCTTTACCGGTAGGCGGGTGTTGTCTCCCGGTTCCAATTTTGATCCCTACGTCTCCTTAAAACCGAGTAACGGTAATAGACATCCTACTTTTTTTTTTTTGTCAACAGAGGTCTGAGGCAAATGAGGATTTATAAAAATAAAAAAAAATAATAAAAAAACACACCACTAACTGGCGATAGTTTCCCCTACCGGGTGAAATGTCCGGCGATAAGATTAGCGGCACGGCGATAAAAATCCTCACGCTAACGTGAAAAAAGTGGCGATGGGCCAATTAGCGATCAGAAACTGCACGCTAATTAGCGCCAGGCCTGTATTTTTCTCGTTCGGCGGGAAAAACCACTATAAAATGCCCGCTAAGCAGCCCAAACACAAAAAAAAAGAAACAATTGAGAAGAACCATGGAGGAAGCTGCACCCAGTACAGAAGCCAACAACAACCCCCCAAACACCCGGGAGGACCAGCCAGAGACCCAGGGGAGGGCAAGGAGAAGAGGAAGAGGAAGACCTGGTTCAGTCAGCAGGAAAACCATGTCCTGAATGCGGAGGTGACATAAAACCAACAATAACTTTTTGTCAGCTCCACAGTGCCATTGGGCACAAAAAATGCAATATGGCAGTCCATCGCTGCCAAGGTGAATGCTGTCGGAGAGGTGAGGAGGACAGTGTGCGACTGCAAGAAGCGCTGGCATGATGCTAAGCGCAAGACCAAGCAGAAACTTGCAGCCAATCTGAAAGCAGCAATGCAGACTGGAGGTGGGAGTCCAGCGCCACAGGAGGAGCTGGATGCGTTGGAGGAACAGGTGTCCCAAGTCATCAGCGAGGTGACGGTGGTTGGAGTTCCGGGACAGGATACTGCTCAACATGATCAGACACAACACCAACAGGGTGAGTAACAACCAGGGACTGGGGGGAGGGGGGAGATGGGCCTAATGGCACCCATGCACAATTAAACATATTGCAGTGCACACCCACAATGACTGTGGATCATGTCCCGGATACCCTTGGCCCTGGTGGCATAGACACATATCACCCTATTCAACCAATACATTGCAAGACACATATTGGTGGGCTCACAGACCTGAAAATGTGCACATAAAAGTCGAGCAAATATAGTCCAAGTACCATATCAGACCACAAAATAAGGGCTACATGAATGAGCAAAGGGCCACATTAATTGGAGATGCGGCAGAGTGTCAAAATGGCCCCCTGCCTCAACACCACGCATATGTATGTTCCCGTATGTCTGAGTCGTGTGCAAGATTGTGCATGTGCATCAAGGATGACACTAATGCACATACACAATCTTGCACACAACTCAGACACACGGGCACAATGGTGCATGTGTACTGACATTGCTGGCGTCATGCCCACTCATGCACATGATCAGTCACATACACACTGCATCCTCATTTTAGCGTCAGAGAGATGCGGGCCGGTGCGGACCAGTCGTATATGTGTGGTGTTGAGGCAAGGGGGCCATGTAGACATCCTGCCGCATCTCCAGTTAATGTTCCTGCTTGCTCATACAGGAGATGCAGTCCTGTGTACACCAAGTGAGAAAGCATCTAGTGATTCTGCATACCATAAACACATGCATTGTCACAACAAAGTGATCATGTAGCCTACTGGCTAAAAGGTGCATATCCCACAATGCACACAATCAGCAGACTTGATTCAAAATGTGATGTAATACAATGAGCAGGGGGGATATGCCTACAACACTACAATGATTGGACAATGCATTTCAGGAATGTGTCACCCAAATATGTACCACATGACTTGTCCGTGTGCCATACTCACAGAACTACAATGTCCCTGTATAGATGTATGACAACGTAAGTATGACAACAAGCAAGGATAGCAAAGTAGCAACAAATAATGACAAGTAGCTAAATGGCACCATCACCCCTTAGGTCAAATAGCACTCCTCTACTATCAAGTGTACACATCTGCCATACAGAAAGCTGCATTCCACATCAGTCCTGGTGTGATTTGAGCATTACACCATTATGTGCATGTAAACCTATCTGTTTGGTAAGTCAACAGTGTCAGTGAAAAAATATGCAGTCATGGTCCGTATCATCCACACGCAAAGCCCGGCATTCAATAATCTGAACCAGGACAGCATGTATCATCCATGTGACCATCTGTGTGGCAAAAACACAAACACACATCACCCTGCCATTTGCATCTATTGGGAGGGGGTGGAGACAGGGCCTGAGCACCACCAATACGCCTTGGTAAATCCACATCCATCAAATCCAGGCCCACTCATACACCACACATGGGGTCAAGGTTGAGTGTAATGTGTGCTGACACTGTCTGTTCAGCCAGCATAAACAATGGAAACTCAACCTGCACCATACTCACAACCGGTAAGCCAACAGGAGGGCAGTAAGCAATGCATGCAAGAAAAAACATGACTGACAACATGCACACAAGATAAAACACGTTAGCCTAAGCTAGCTGGATGCACATGTGTACCGCATTGTGCAGCACACATAGAAACAGCAAGTAGGCCTTTGTTGCAAATGTGCATAAAGGGGGCCCTCCTCACACATGACTATTCTCGCACCAAACCCATGCACATGTGCAGTACCCAGCAAAGCTGGCTGTCTGTGAGCCACACTGACAAAGCAAGTGACAGTGCATGATGAATAACATGCCTGCCCCCCAAACATTTTAACATGGTGCAGGCCACGTCACTGAAGTGCCTGAGTGTGGACTTCATCCTTAAAGGAGCAGGTCACACTCTGACACTCCCTCGTGTACATACAACCCCTGATGTAAACAAGACATCAGCTGACAAGGAATGCACAAGCATCCCAACTCTGACCAAGACCCATATTTATCCCACCTTGCAACATCTCACCATTGTAAAGGCACATGAGTGAAAGGATCACTGCATGAAAGGGATAAGGGGCAGCAATACCAAAGCTGCTGGGGCGACTCTCCCACAATGCAGTGCGCACACACACATAAATCTGAGCTACTCAACATTGAATACAATGTGGGACAAACTGCATCACTTTCACAACTTAACAGAGGACACAACTGGTGCCGCTTGTGTATAGAAATTAGCCATTCGCATGTGTCATAGTTGTAAACTGTGAGATGACAATGTACAACTACAACGTCACATCCGTGATGTTGCACTAACATTCACTACCCGGCAACAAATATGCATCTCCTCCCAAAATGTCACAATGGACATTGTCATGCAGTCTGCTTGTAAACTCATCCAATGCATGTTCATACATGAAACACACAGTTAAACTGCATCTCCCCTTTACATTGCAGAGGGAGAAACATCACCTCCCGAACAGCAGCCTGTCCCACTCTTCACTGATGAAGAAGAGGAATTCGCCACCATCAACACTGACACCCTCCAACAGCTGCTAGACTCACTCAGCACCCCATCTCTAGGAGCAGGGCAATCCAGCAGCGTCGTGGAAACTTCACCCCACACAGCAGCAAGCACCTACCACCACAGCTGTCTCACAGGACCTTGAGGACCCACTACTGGCATTTCAACGTCGTGCGGTAGAGGTCCAGCAGGAGATGGCTGATCAGGTGCGGGTGGGGTTTGACAGCTTTGCGGCCAAACTTGATGCCGTACGTGGGTGTCTTAGTCCCATTCGGGACCACCTACTGAACATCACAGACACCCACATTCCGCTTCATGCTCTCCAACATTCCACGGCTGACATTGCTGGAGTCATGACTCAGAGACAAGGACAACTGTCCAGTCAGAGTGGCTCCAGCGATGTCAGCCAGGAGTTGGGCCGCATGCGACAAGTAATGGAGAACATGGACCGGATGCAAGCGGAACAAATGGCTGCCATGGCTGCACATCAACGCAATGCAGCTGGAATCTTCCATGCCCTGCAGCTGATCATCACTGCATTGCTGCACCAAGGTTTGGCACAGATGAATGCTGCTGCAGCTTCTACATCCACATCTCCACCCCCTGATGTGTCAGTGCCTCACAGTGCTGCAGCCAATCTACCACCAAGCCCATGTGAGGCACATGACACATCAGAGGACGAAGATGTGGATGAATCTGCATTTTTGCAAAGAAGAAAGCGGTAGCATTCATCTATGCCAAATGGCCTGTTTCTCCTTGGATCTGGGCTCAGCATCATGGCCCCTAACATCATCTTCCACTGTCCCCCGATACACTCTGTGACACTCACCTTGGACCTCGACATGGACTGCCATATTATGTCTTGTTCCCAATGACACTGCAATCAGCCTGCAGACTGAACTCTGCCTCTTCCTCTGGATATTTTACCCCAAAAGGACTCTGACTGGCCCTCCACTGGGCATCAATAGAATGTGGGGATTGTTTGGCCAAGTACTGGTCCAGTCTTCACCAATGTCAACAGACTTGTAAATAAAATATTTAACTCACACAGATGGGTGTTGTCCATGATCAATCAAGTATAGGGGTCTCAAAAAATGTAGGGCCAATGCATCCACCAAAAGGTACACCAAGGAAAATACGAGAAATGTACATGTTTTACTGTGACCCAGATAGGCAGTGAGATGACCGGGTATGTGTGAACTAGCTGTGCCCTCATTGCTCCAATACAACAATCTAGCAACATCCCAACTTAGCCCCACGTCCATTAAGGAAATAGGCATGTGTGCAAAAATTTCCAAGTCTGTTGCAGGCCACAAGTAGTGTCCCCCTTTACAATTGCTAAAAATTGTCTCTTGGGATATCTACTCACACTCTACGGGGTGGACAAAGCCTGTTGTGATGGTGCCCATTGCATGTCACATCCCAAGATGGTGCACACCATTTTCACATTGATGAAGATTCGTAAGGGCACATGTCTACCAGCCACAATTGGAACCACAGTGTCTGCCTCAGTGAAGTAGAGTTGGCAATAGGGACTCACCCCAAAGTGCAAGGCGTCAGTCAGCCCCTTCCTGTGGACGAACAATGCTTACAAAATTAGGAACCCTCTCCAAACAAATGTATACTAAAACAAATTACCGGGTCAACCATTGTGCAGGATTTATGATTTTTGATTAATCGAGGTTACCTGAGTTGCACACAGTTTGGCAAGTGCCCTAAGTGGGTGATGTTGTTTATGAAGAGATCTTGACAACAGTAATAACACATCTTTAACCGTTCTCTCCCCAATCTGGGCTTTTTCTTCTTTCTTTTTCTTATTTCATTCCTAATTGTGTTGTTAATATATTTGTTTTGTGGAACTAGAGCTAGTCTATTATTCTATTTTCTATGGTAAATGTGTGATGTATTGTGATGTCATTCATGTGATCACTGATTCGTCTGATACATATGTGTAATATTATTGTCATGTGGTTCATATGAATTGATGTTGAATTGTTTCTTGAAGAACATGAACAAAAGAAAAATTGAACCCAAAAGGAGTATTGAGAAAATAAAAATTGATTTTTTTTACATTCACTATGAGTGTCACGTGTGATTGTGCAAAAGAATGATATAGTAATCATCAGCATTGGCTATCGTGTTGTTTTCTAACCATTTCAAGGGTGGCATCACTATGAGCCAATACCAAAAGTAACAGCTGGGAGAAGTGGCTATGACACTGGCACTACAGGGAGCAATGCAACATTTCCCCTCTTGTGTGCAGCAGAACAGTGTGCCCGAACAAAAACGGTATCTGGGACGAAATCATGACTTTCGAACTTTAGTGATTTACAAAAGGCATTTAGGAGAAGTGACGTCAGTATACCTAACTGTACTACTCCTAAATGCCATTTGTGAATACCGGAAATCGTAAAGTCATGACTTACTCTCAGATGACTTTTGTGACTCAGGCCCACTCTTCTGCCATATGCCGTTCACAATGGACCCACAAAAAGACTACTTCCTGCATGTCCCGGCGGTTGAGCCTCCATGCACATGAACATATATTTCGAATGAAGCTGACACACTTGCACTACGCAGCAAGTGTGCCAAGGTCTGTGCATTGTAGATGGACTCTGCGCCAGGAGCATGTGATATGCAGGGGTTTGACGGAATCTGTGGTACCCGGCGCATACATCCATCTCCATGATGGATAACAGTTGCAAATGCAATATCCACTCAAGGCCATGTCCCTACGTTGTGTTGTAAATGGGCAACAATGTCCTGTCCAACTCCGTGAGTCACACTTAAGATGTTGAACTTCACAAACGACTGTCCCTAGACTAGGCCGTAAATCCTACTTGCCACCCTGTTATCCATGCAAGTTTACTGTACTCACATCTAAGGTATCCTATTCCTGACACAATCCATCCTGCCAAGTAACATGTCATTACCACACCTACACATTCAACGGATTGTCCAGTGATGGTATGAGTTGCATAAAGGTAAAAAGCCACACTCCACCACATCACCCCTGACATAAGCGCAAGCAGAAAACAAAAGTAGTAACCATTTATTATTGAAGTACAAAAATCAACTAGCCTAAACTAACACTAATCATTACTACTACTAATATAATCTAAACTAACTAGAAAAAGTGGTCAATTACCTAAACTATCTACCCTAACTAATCCTAAACACGCAACAACATATCTAAGACATCAACCCCCCTCCCACCCTTAAAGCACATCATGAGACAGGACAAAGACATCTAAGCTATACATAAACTAACTACACAGTTAACCTACACAAAGATATATATTTTTTCATTTAAAAAAATAAATAAATAATTTAAACAACAAAGACATCAACCCTCCACCCAAAGGAAAAGGAAACTTATCCCCAAATACTATATAACAATAAATATCTAAAACTACTTTGAAATCTAACACTAACTATACCTACACTACAACTACACTACCTAACACTTAAAATACTTACCTAACACTATCTAAAAGACAAGATAAAACATTGGGGGAAGGGAGAAGAGGGGATGGGGCTCAACATGTCCAGTCTTCATGGGAGACCCAGGGCTGCCTTAATGTCCATCAGGTGCCTGTCATGCTCTGCCATTTCCCTCCGTAGTTCTGCCAGTATCACATTATTGTCCATAAATGTTCTCCGGTCCTGCACAGTGAACGGCACCACCTGATCAGCAGGTTCAGGTGGCATTGTCCCTTGGGTGTGTGGTGTTGGGGGGGATGGGTAACTGCCTGTTCACGCTGGGAACCACGACCGACGCCTGAGGGGCCTGGGATGGCCTGTGTGCCACTCTTACTCCCATGTCTTACATCCTCGGGCACCGACTTCCAACTCCCAGCTGCCCGGTCATCCTGGTACCTCCGTGCCATGTTGCGGTACCCTTTAGCAACCTTCTTTATGTGGAGGTACCGGTCCTTCCTCACCTGGAAGGCGTGGGACTCCTCTGGCGTCATGTTGTCTGTAAAATAAGAGAAATTACAAAATGTGAGTCCTTAAAACTATGTCAATGTTCTCCATTCAAATCAGAAACACAAGGTCACTGAAACTTGGGAGCCTACACTCTAGCGTAACAATGTGAAGTCAGAGAGTGACCTGGGCAATGAAATGTTGAATCCAGGATCAGTGACTACATGCTGGGGAGACTGACATGACAGTGCATGGCATGGGACATGTACTGTCACAACCAAATGAGACTGTCAGTGTCAAATGCTGGTGCTATGACATATCCTGACTGAGGTTGACATGTACAAGGAATCGGAGGAGGGAGGCATTAGCCCTCCATGTGTAGCGCCACCCTCATCCTCTCCTGTAACACAGTGCTGCATCATATGTACAATGCTCATGTGAGGCCTGCATGTCCCCCAGCGACTGTGTGCAGTTCATGAAGTCTGCGCAAACACAGGCACTGTTGCACAAGAGTGCAAGGGTGTCTGTGTGAAGGGGGGGCTTGTTAATGTGTAGGAAGTTTACCCTACCTGCACAGGAGCAACCCTGGAACAGCCCTACTCACACTTTCATCTGTGCTGCATCATGCAGCACTCATGGAAACACGTCAGGTGGCTGAACACTTACTTGTAGATGAGGCGCTGGCCCTCTCTCCACCACTACTTCACAATAGGTGACACGTTGCTGCCGAGAGGGGGAAACATCGTTTCCTCAAATTTGTCAATCATGCATACTTATGGTCGGCCCCAGGACACACATGTCCCCCCACCTGAGATCTTTGCACTGGCTGCCGGTTCAGAAGAGGATCCATTTGAAAGCTTTAGTTCTGGCCTTTAAGGCCCTTCACAACTCAGGGGCTCCCTACATCAGGGAAAGGATTCAGCATTATGCCCCACTAAGGACCTTGAGGTCCTCTGCCCAGCAGCTGTCGTCCATTCCAAAGTTTTCGCGCTCTCGTATGGGTGGTCGCTCCTTCCAAGGGGTGGCTTCTCAGCTTTGGAACAGCCTGCCGCTTTCTTTAATTTTTTTTAAATTTATTTTATTTTTGGAGTTTTATATAGCGCTTACATGACCCGAGGGGTATCAGAGCGCTTTACAGCAGCGTACATGTATAGAAACATAAACATTAGAATACAGTGAACTAGCATCTGGAGTACTGGAGGTCACATAGATCGAGGTCGTTGACCAGATGCATAGAGATGACGCTTGAGGAGAAATTCTTTTAGTTGTCTCTTGAAGTTCGTGAAGGAGGGATTAGTCCTGATGTGGGTGGGGAGAGAGTTCCAGATTTTTGGGGCATTCCCTGAGAAAGAGCGGGAGAGGGCTTTTTGTTTGTCTTTTTGGGGGGATTAAGAGGAGCGAGCTGGAGCCTCTTAGGTTTCTTGATTGTCCAGCTTTTGTGAGTTTGGCTGCGAGGTAGTCCGGTTTGCCTGTGTGTAAGGCTTTATGGGTGAGACAGGCAGTTTTGGAAGCGCAGCGTGCTTCGATGGGTAGCCATTTTAGGTCCTGTAATGCAGGGGTGATTTGGTCGTATTTCTTGGTACCTGTGACCATTCTTGCTGCTGCGTTTAGGGTGGTTCTCATGGGGGCTATGTGTGTTTTAGCTGTCCCAGTTAGTGTGGCATTACCATAGTCAAGTCTGGACAGAACTAGAGATTGGGTTGCGATTTTTTGGTCGTTGGGGGGTATGAAAGGTTTGATTTTGTTGAGGAGTTTTACGTTGTAGAGGGCGTCTTTTGCTGTGGAGTTTATGTGGGAGCGCATGTTGAGACTTGAGTCTAGAGAGATCCCTAGTGATTTAGCTGAGATTGCTGGAGTAAGTTTGCAGTTTAGAAAGTCAAGGTTGTTTATCCATTCTTGGATTTGAGGGAGTTGTTCGTGATTGGAGAAAACAAGGATTTCAGTTTTTTCTTGGTTGAGTTTGAGGTGGTTGAGTGTTAGCCAATTTTCTACTTTTGAAAGTGTGGAGTTGAGTCGGAGGATGTCATTGAGGGAGGATATCTCGAGGTACAGCTGGGTGTCGTCAGCATAGAGGTGGTAGGCGATGTTTGCTTGTTTTAGAATGGTAGTGAGCGGTTCCATGTAAATGTTGAAGAGTGTGGGGGAGAGGACTGAGCCTTGGAGGACACCTCGAGTTGAGGGGGAGGTGTCGGACATCGAGTTTTTGATTTTTATGATTTGAGAGCGGTTATGTAGAAATGAGGAGAACCATTTTAAGACATTGCCATCTGCTCCGATACGCTTTTGTAGGGCGTCTAAGAGTAGCTTGTGATCTACCATGTCAAAAGCAGCTGATAGGTCGAGGAGGACAAGTAGGCAGCATCTGTTAGAGTCAAGGGAGTTGTGAATGTCATCGGTTATGCTCAGTATAGCGGTTTCTGTGCTGCATCCCTTCCTGAACCCGGATTGGTGTGAGTCAAGTAGGTTGTTAGATTCCAGGTGTTGGTTCAGTTGGGCGAGAACACATTTCTCCAGGATTTTAGCTAGGAAAGGAAGGTTGGTGATGGGCCTGAAGTTTTTGAGGTCATTCGGGTCAGCATCTGTTTTTTTTAGAAGGGGGGTGACTTGGCCTTGTTTGAGGCAGTCAGGCATCAGTCCGTTGTTTAGGGAGCTGTTGATGATCTTTGTCCACAGTGGGGTTAGGGTGAGGTTGAGGTTCTTAGCCAGGGAGGTGGATAGAGGGTCTGCATAGTGGTTGGAGGGTTTGGAGTTGGTAATCACATTGGAAATGTCCTCTTCGGAGAGAGGTTTAAAGTCCTTCCAACACTTGGGGGAAGATGGGGGTCTAGGGTGTAGGCTTATTTTAGTGGTTTACAGAAGAGGGGTCTCGGCTTCGGGGAGGATGTCGTGACCTGGGGTTGGGTTAGGTTTCGTTATGGGTGAGGATTTGCTGTGTTGGGATGGAGGGTGCTGGTCTAGGGAGAGCTCAATATTGGTGATTTTGTCATTGAAGAATTTGGCCAGGTTGTTGCACTGAAGTTTGGAGGCAGGGGGGTTTTCTTTGGTGGGCTTGGAGGTCTGTTTCTGGATGATGTTGAAAAGTTCTTTGGGGCGGTTTTTAACTTTGTCTAGTGCACTCCGGAAGAAGGAGGCTTTTTCCTTGATTATGTGTTTTTGTAATTGCTGCGTTCTTTTCTGAGCTGGAAGAGGTTGGTTGTGGATGGGTTTCCTCTCCAGAGTCTCTCAGCAGCTCTTACTTTTCTTCTTTCGGAGTTGAGGTCTTTGTTGAATCAGGCTCTGGAGGGGATGTCTCTGACTCTTTTCAGTTTCAGGGGGGCTAGTTGGTCAAGAGCAGTTGTCATTGTCCTGTTGTACAGTGTAGTGAGCTCGATCGTGTTTAGGTTGTCTGTGGAGGGTGGGAGAAGTGATGTTATGGTTTCTTCGAGGACAGGGAGGGAGATGGCATTGAGGTTTCTGCTCCTTTGATGGGTAATTTGTGTTTTGACTGGTGGAGCTGCGGTTTGATTGATGTTGAATATAATGATGTGGTGGTCTGACCAGTCGATTGGGAGGATGTTATTGATGGTTATTGTTTCGTTTTTGGCTATGATTGCATCTAGGGTAGAGCCTTTGTTGTGGGGTTGACGCTTGCAGTGTTGGGTGAGCTCAATAGTGAGAAGGAGTTCATTTAGTGACTGTATAACAGTGTCCTTTTCGTTATTCCAGGGGAGGTTGAAGTCACCCAGGATGATGTTGTCGGTGTTGGCTAGGGAGCAATGTGTAAGTAGGTCTGATATTTGTTCTCCGAATGCAGGAGAATTTCCTGGGGGGTGGTAGATGAGATGGTATTTTGTTACTTTGTTGTTTTGATGTGTTATGTTGGTGCTGAGGTATTCGAAGGTAGAGAAGGAGTGGGTTTTGATTTCAACTATATTGATGTTGTTCTTATGGATGATGGCAATGCCGCCACCGCGTTGGTCTATTCTGTCTTTTTTAATGATGGAGAAACCAGGGGGGACTAGAAGGTCAAGGAGCGGATAGGATGTTTCATTGAACCAGGTTTCGGTGCGGAACGCGATGTCAATGTCGTGATTCAGTATGGCATCAGCCAGCTCTATTGCGTGCTTGACTGCGGATCTGCAGTTTATAAGCATGCAGTTTACCTTGCCGCTGTTGGAATGGTTTTGGGAGGAGGGGGGAGCTTGGGGAATGGTTGTGCGCTGGGAGGGAAGTCTTGTAGATCTAGGTTGGTTGTTGGCTCTACCTATTCCGGTGATTACCTGTATGTTGGAGGGGGGGGTTTGGGTTGTTCTGGGGTCGTAGGTTTTAGCGAGAGTCGTTGCCTCTCTCAGAGACATTTCAGGATTCGCTCTTCTTGATCTGAGAGATTGGGTGCTGCTAGGGGTGGAGCGCCAGCTGGTCGTCTGGTGATTAGGCAGTTGAGGTGGCTCACTGATGTTTATGGGGGAGGGGAGTATTGAGTGTTGGGCGGGGAAGGGGGGGGCTTTGGTGTTGAGAAGGATTTTGTTTATGCCCTGCGTGATTGTGTTGATTTGGCAATGGAGAAGGGACAGGCTTTCAGTTATGGTTATGAGATGCGTAGGGGTCATTGGTAAGAGGGTGTTGAGTTGTTTTTCTATACATTTGAGGCGTTCAGTTAGTTCTGCCATAGACTCTAGGTTAGGGTTAGGGGGAGGGGTGGGGGCAGATCCGGCTGAGGGTGTAGGGTGGGACAGGAGGGTCGAGGGATGGTAGGATTAGGGGGAGGGGAGAGGTTGGGGGTTGATTCGGCTGAGTGTGTAGGTTGGGAGAGGAGGGTCGAGGGATGGTAGGATTAGGGTGAGGGGAGGGGTTGGGGGGCAGATTCGGCTGAGGGTGTAGGTTGGGACAGGACGGTCGAGGGATGGCAGGATTAGGGGGAGGGGAGGGGTTGGGGACAGATTCAGCTGAGGGTGTGGGTTGGGACAGGAGGGTTGAGGGTTGGTAGGATTAGGGGAAATGGAAAGGCATGCGTCTTCCGATGGGCAGTGGTGGGGGGATTGTGGAGGGTGCATCTTGAGTGTATTGGTGTTGTTTTGTCTGAGGGTTGGGCGTTGGTTAGGCGGGTGTTTGAGTTAACGTGGGTAGGGAGATTGGGGTAGATGCATTGGGTGGGGTGAGGGGGTAGGACAGGGCGCGATGTCTCAAGGTGGGAGGTGTGGTTGGGGGGATGGGAGTGGAGGGTAGAGAGGGTTCTGGCGTGGGGGTGGGGTGTAGGTCTGGGGAGTTCAGTAATTGAGGGCTTGCGTCAGGTTTCATGGCCGTTCTTTCTTGGGTCGGGTTCTGGGGGGTGTGTTGGGAAGGGGTGGGGTAGTTGGACAGGGTAGAGATGGAGTTTCGCAGCTTGGGGAAGGCGAGTTCAAATTGGTGCATGTTGCAGTCGTTGGCTTGGACCATGACTTTGCCATTTCTGTATACTGTTATGGTGGCATTGATTCTGAAGGGAGAAGACTTGGAGATAATCAGTATTTGGCCGTGGGGGATGTTGGTGGTTTTGGTAACTCGCAGGTGGTTAGCTAGGTTATTTCTTCATTTGGCCTGGTGGGTGGTGTAGAAGATGAGGTCTGTTTTTGTCTTACCTTTGGAGGAGTTATGGTAGAGGTCAGCTATGAGTGTTTCAGGGTGGAGCTTGAGTAGTCTGTGTTTAAAGATTTTGGCGGCGTTAGCTGAGAGGTTTGGTGGGTAGGTGATGGAGAAGGAGTGGGGGCCGTGGGGTTTAAGGGTGGTGAGAAGTAGGGGGGTTGGGCTTAATGGGGAGTTCTGGTGGGGTCTTATGTTGGTTGACATCTTCCTGATTAAGGGGAAGAAAGGGAGGGGAAAGACAGGTGGTGATTCTAGGTTGATGGGTAACTGCAGGGAAGGGGGACACAAGCGAGGTTGGGTATGGGACTTACCTAGGGTAGAGGGTCATTCGGGAGGGAGGAGAGGTGAGGGTTCAGGTGGCTCCTGGGTTCAGGTAGGGTGAGTGACAGAGGGCATTTTCAGGTCTGGGTCTGAGCTCATGGGGGGGGTTGAAAGTGTAGGAGTGTAGTCACATAGACCATTTCAGGATGGCTGTCCCTTAAAGGGCTTTAGAGAAGGTTGGGTCTTAGTATAGTTTTGGTGGGGAAAGTATCCTAGTCTTTAGTATATTATTGGTAATATAGATAATATATATAATATAAATATATATAGGTAAATAGTAGGTTTCCTGTATTTGTTCCCAGCCCACAAATCCTTCAGTGACAACTAAAGTTGGTCAAAGCCATTCCAAGATGGCCACCATTTGGTCGGGCTAGCTTATCTAGTAGATGTAGTCCTTTGTTAGTTTCCATTGTTTAGTCCTCTTTCCCTTGTCATTTGTTAACAGGGTGATCAGATGGCTACTATTTTGTAGTGAGAGGGAGAGATGCAATGTGCTCATTACGGAGGAGAAACACTGGTTTCAAAATGGCTGGTGTATTAATTTTGCCATACCACTAGCCATGACCGTCTCAAAAAACCTCTTCTAAAAGGCTTACCTAAAAGTTCCTCTCAGGTCCTCTGCTGTGCAACCACATTCCCAGCATGTAGCCCCTTTTCTTGGACCAGCACCGTGACTCTCTTTAACCTCTCGGGAGGTGAGGCGGCGACCTCTGGACGTTCCCACGTTCTTACAGCGAAACGACGTGGCAGCTCTGATGAATCGGGCTCATCCAGAATCTCTAGGGCCAAGCAATTTATAGCGGTGAGCCGAGGGCTGTCCCCCCGTTCCAGAACAGAGCATTGTTTTGAGCCTAGGGCAGAGGACTCGGGCGGCTTAACTGCGCTGGGTCGTTTGGTGGAGGCGGCGCAGCAGTTCAAAATGGCCAAGGCTCACCAGGAACCCTCTAGAGCCAAGCCATTCAAATTGGGCGAGCCGGGACCATCCCCCCCTGTCCCGTAGCAGGACGTTGATCTGAGCGGAGGGTGGGGATGCGGGCTTCACCCACTGCGCTGGGTCGTCTCCGTGAAGGCGTCCGCCTCTGCTAAGTCTCGGCAGAACTCGGTCGTGGACCCCCACGCAGATCGCTGCACCTCCGATCTGATGAATATGGCGCACAGTTCACACAATTTACATAGCCCACACAGGATGTGGGGGGCTCCTCCGATGTGAGGCGGTTACCATTTGCATCGGGAGAGCGGGCCTCGCCAAGCCTCAGTGCCGATGGTGCGGGTCGAGGATGGTGCAGGTCGTGAAGCCTCGGCAGACCTCAGTCGTGGGCCCCACGCAGACCGCTGCACCTCCGATGCGACAAGATAGGGCTAATGTTCACACAGCCCACATAGGATGCGGGGGGCACCTTCGATGTGAGGCGGTCACCAGTCACAACGGGAGAAGCGGGCCTCGCCAAGCCACACAGGATGCAGGGGGCACCTCCGATGTGAGGCGGTCACCAGTCACAACGGGTGAAGCGGGCCTCGCCCGGCCTCAGTACCGATGGTGTGGGTCGGGGAGTGCGTCTCCGGGGCCCGATCCACAACCTGGGGCTCATTTTCATGGGGGACAGTGATCGTCGTGATGATTGGAGATGTCGTGGAGATCGCAGCTTGTATCCTCCGACGTGTGGGTCCAAAGATTCCAGGTTGCAGGTATAGAGCTATTTACTTGGTTAATCTGTTTAATATTTCGGTTTGTCGGGTTCGATGGGGCAGGTTTCGTAGGGATTTACGCCGATGGCGATCCCTTACCCCGGAGCAGGATCTCCTTGTCTTCAGGAGAAAACTAAAAACCTGGCTCTTCCAACAGTAGAATGAGGTATATCTGTCTTTGTGCACACTACCTGTCTTAGGGTCCTTTCAGCGCCGGGACACTCTATGGAGTAGCCGTGCGCTTTATAAGTACCCAGTAACATAACATAACATGTCTTGGATCCGCTATGATCACTCCGTAGAAAATTTAACTCCGCAGGCCTCTACAACGCAAACTGTTGCAATGCATTCCTCATTGTAACGGCACCCTGGAGTCATAATGGTTATTGTGTTGTAATGGGTAATGCTTTCTCACAGATAGCGTTGTAGAGTCCTGCATTGTACAATATATGGCACAGCAATAAATGCAGAGCTAAAGAATGCGGTGCAAATGCATGCGGAGTAATGTCACCAATTCGGACAGAGGGGCTTGTACACCTGAGCCTTAGTCGACCAGGGAATGACCCCAAGGAGACAGCTTGACAACACCGTTGCAGTGGCTAAACATGCCAATGAGATTCATAGGGCCATCTTTGCTAGGTGTTTGGGGAATGTGCCATTGATATGCTTGGCTCAAAGCTACGCACTGCTACTTCAGTGAAGCTGGTATGCAGCATACCTACGAAATCACAGTGCCGACCGGTGTCTGAGCACGCACGGCCTGAAAACCACTGCCTCCTTGTGCATGATCGGGCCCACTTGCACAGTTATCTCAGTCAAGGATGTACATGCATTCCATGTCTGCTCATACTCATCAGCAACACCACTTACATATCTCCTCTCCTATCTGTACGCTCTGTAATCCACATGCATGTGCTGTTGTGACAGAACCCATAGATCAAATTTGCATGTGTATCACTGACTGGGGATGTGCAAAGTTACATCTGGAAGACAAATGCATTGCTCTAACTTCACTTACAGATTTGTACACACTTCTGACTTCCACGATACATCATCACACTGTAGGCAAGGTACATGTGATATACACCCATACTGCATACTACAACATCTATCATTTGACCCTGACATTCATGAAATTGCACTATGCCAATATATGATGGCCGAACTCACCAGTGGCGTGTGGGTCCTTGAAGCTGTCGATGTCCCCCTGTGTGATGAGAGGTCGTCCAGCTGTCAGACATGAAAATAAATGTGTGTTGGTATCAGACGTAAAATCACATGGGTCATATTCATCATACAAATCATCACCATAACTGACAATGCTCCGTAACTGTACTGTTGCATTTCATGTTGGCTACATGATTGGGTCTACTGTGCCTGCCATTCACACGAGACCTGTGAATGCTGAGTTGGGCCACACAAGACAATGATGCTAGCAAACTTGCACATACTAGTTGTGTGACACATTCACAAGGCCCCATTTGTACACGCAACATGATGTAACACATGCTCTGTGTACAATAGCATCGCTGCAGATCGCACAAGGCTGTTTCACAGATGTTGGTGGTGTATGACACTCTGGATATGTCCTATTTCCTTTGATCAATTGTTCAGATCTCATACATTGTCACACAGAGCCTATGTACAAGGGCAGCGTAGCAAACGTACCAAATAATGATGAGGACAGCATTTTTACACTTCCTTTTGTGCAGCACACAGGTCCCAGAAACAATGCCTTGGATTGTTTATGTACAGTCACCCTTCCTGTACACAAATAATATTTGTCATGCACGCAGTATTGCACAAGGGTGCCAGCCTTGGCACTACAGTGCGAAGTGTTGCGCCAGCGCAGTGGGTAACACAAACCTGCACCCTATGCTTGTCAATATGAAGCAGCGTTGTGTTGCTGATGTGCCAACGTTAGGCGTGAACGCATGATGTCTCCCGCCTCACTCTGCCACATTTTGGCACTTGGACACCAGTGTGTCCCACACAGCATGTTTGGGTTTTCGTTACAGTGTTAATATTTAAATTGAGAGCTTGAACTTACCACACTGTAGGCCAACGATGACTCCCAGGTGGTCCAACAGGTCACCCTCACAGCCCAGGCAATCCTGCCAGTCCGGTCCACACCAAAGTCACGCTGCATCTGCGCCCGCACACGCTCCCACCTGACCTTCCGCACACTGACGCCATATCCGGAGAGGATACGGCCTCCCCTCTCCACCATCAAGGGCAGGTAAAACTTGATGAGCCAGATGAAGCCCCCCAATGCCCCCGCTGACATCCTGCCCTCCCTGCCCACACCCACCATCTCCCTGCACACACCTAAACCCACTGCCAAAAGGAAAGAAACCCAATATAATAGCCCCAACAACTACAAAGAAAGTTAACTGCCCCAAGACAAACACCTGACAATATTGAGGACAAGAGACAAAAGAACACGTAAAAACAAGTACACCACACTTCACAGAGACACTATCGACAGGACACAGCAACACTCTAAATCACCAATCTGCACCACACAACACAAAACACCTCCAACACTCTCCACAATCACCAGCAATGTGCTCAAAAGAGAAAGTGAAAGTGCACAGCACTCCTCCAGTAAACAGGAAGCATGCAGACATCACTTCCTGTGTGCTTGCGGCCCGTTTTTTGAGAAAGCGGTGAAAATCTGCACGCAAATAGGCTTAGGGGTAATATTTCGTATTGTTCAATGTGTTTAGCGATGGATTTTCCATCTCGAGTATGAAAAAAACATTGCGTTAACGTTGATGCAGGCAGATTTTGCACGCTACGTGCAAGTTCTTACACAGATGAACAGTCTTAGATAAAATTTCATTTCAGACCCCAAAAAACACCATGAAGAGCTTGTTTTAACCCCAAATGACACCCTAAAATTCATATTTTACCACAAATGACACTCTAAAATTCAGATTTTACCCCAATTGACACCATAACATTCATATTTTACCCCAAATGACACCCTAAAATTAATATTTTACCCCAAATGACACCCTAAAATTCATATTTTACCCCAAATGACACCATAAATTTCATATTTTAGCCCATATGACACCCTAAAATTCAGATTTTACCCCAATTGACACCCTAAAATTCAGATTTTACCCCAAACGACACCATAAATGTCATATTTTAGCCCATATGACACGCTAAAAAGTAGAATTTAGTACCACTATTGACACCCTACACAGTCTAGTTTTGCACAAATGACACCCTAAAAAGCAACTCTCTGTACAGAGGAGACATACCCACCATCAAATTACAACTGTGATATTATTACCACTTTATGTTAAACTTACACTTATCAGAGTGATGTACTTATGCAGAGGAGAAACATGCACACAGGGTATGTGTGTTGTGTTTTTTATTTGCACAAACTGTGCTTGGGGTCATTTTGCACTGATATATAATTGCTAAGGACTGTCACGATGTGACGTGCTCAGGTGAAGAAATTGTTTATGATTCGGTTCCTCTGGGCAGTTCCTGCTGCAGAAACTGTGGGTGTGCTGCACCAGTCTCATCTTCCTCATCATCCTGTGCATCGTCCGGTGCATCTGTCACTTGGATCCATGGGGCATTGGTGCGTACACATATATTGTGCAATACACAACATGCTATGATTATCTTGCACACTATTTCTGGGCTGTGATGTCAATGTAGCGGAAACGTGACTTTAGCACGCCAAATGTGCGCTCCACAATGGCTCTGGTGCGTCCGAGGGCCAAATTATACTGCCTCTGGGCCTGGGTGTTAGTGGTTCGGACGGGTGTCATCAGCCATGGGGAGAGTGCATATCCTTGATCACCTGTAACATGTAATGGAGAGATGTGTCCATTAGTGGTTATGCATGCTGTGTTGGCAGTGTTAATAGTTTTGTGGTGTGTGATTTGTGCTACTTTGGAATTCATGTCAGCCATGAGTAGCTTCTGACAAATGACTAGCATCAATGCTAATTACATTGCCTCACAGCTGCTCGTCCCTCCCCCAGAGCCTATTCATTTATGTGCGCTGCACAATTGCATCACTGGCACTCAGACAGAGCTCCAATGGCAAGCCCGTCTGCGCATCTCCGCAAGCCTAACACGAACACCAGCAGGGACCCTGGCTCTCCTAACGTCTAGCGCTACCACTCATCCGCCCTCCTCGCAGTCAACGCCAGAAGAACGTTAAACTGCCAATAGGCCACACCAGACACGGCTCACGTTCAGTTCTGCTGCTGCCGCTGCCGCCAGACCTTCCCAACTGCCCAACACCTGCACTTTCCGATCCAGACCTGCCACAAAGCAACACTCAGCGGAACCCTCACCTGCAGGGCCCACAGAGGGCGGGAACGCTTCACCGACACCATCAACATCATCACACGCTACGCCATCTACTCCATGGACTTTGTACTCATTCCTGAGCGGAGCCTCCACCTCACATAACACAACAACTCCTAATCCATTACCCTCTGGCAAATGCTTGCTGACATCGGACTGACCCAACTCTTCACCACACTGAGCCACAAGGCAGGGCACACCCTTGACCCCATCTTCGCATGTGGAAAGTGCGTCCACTTCATCAAAACCACTCAACGCCCATGGAGTGATCACCACTGCGTACACTTCCTTGTCGTGAAAGCCCAAGACACCCAAACCCACAGCCGGCGCAACACAAAGTTACTGGAGCTGAGTCACAGAGGAGCTGGTACACTCCAACGTCAACAGCAACACCCACATCGCTGCAGCCAACGCCAACAGCGCTGCTCGGGATTTACACACATGTATCTCCAACTGCACATACACACTTGCCCCACTATGCTACTCCAACATACAGCGTGCAATGAATGCCACCTCGGTCACCAACAACATCCAAGATGACAGATGCACCTGCTGACGCCTGGAGAAGAACTGGAGCTACATGAAGGGAACCATTAGACATCACCACCTACAAGGACACAAAGCTCATACTCTCCCTCACCAAGGCGCCCACACACACACCAGACTGGGCTTCCAGGGAGGATTGCAGCAAGTTGCAACATGGATGATCAACAGCTGGGGGGTGCTCTACAAAGAGGAGACATAAGTCCTCATCCTCGTGACCACCCCATCAGCATGTGACAACACCTGGAAGGGTGCGAGTGCGAGCGGTTGGGTGAGCGTGAGCTAAGTTAGGGAGTTAGAGAGGAGTGGAGGTGAACAAAGCGTGAGTATGATAGGGTTTGAGGTGATAGAAGTATAAATGTGGGGAGAATTCGACATGAGATGTGTTAATAAGTGAGGTTGGGTGTGCGAGTAATTAAGAATAGGCGGAGTCAGGGTGAGAGAGACATGTGAGCGTTCGAATGTAGCGTGAGTATGGTTACGCGCAGACGTGCGGGGAGAATCTAGTAAGTTAGCAAGGAAGAGTGGCTGTACGTGTGAATTGTGAGTTGATAGTGTGCGGGTAAGAAACAGGGAAATATGTTATCATGGGGAAGAGGAGAGATGTAAATAGATCATGTATAGGCACTTGAGAGATGTATTTTTGGTTCAAGAAAAAAAATGTTAACACAATTGAATAACATAACGGAGGTTGTATTGCAGCATGGTATTTTGGGTTCAATTAACATAACATGGATTGTTTGGATTATTACGTATGTAAAACATAGGACAATGTAGTAATTATGAATGTTTAATTGATTTTTGCAGTTACCCCTGAGGAAGGGCTTGTGAAGCCCGAAATGCATTGGGTCCAAAATAAAGAACACTGCTTTTTGACGAATCCTGCGTTTCTCTCGTGTTCTTGATAGAGGTCTAGATGGGCACATCTTGAGCATTGGAAGCTTTGGAAACTGCATGATAACCTACATGTGGATGTAATAAGTGCAAACATAAGAATTGGAACTAAATATTGAATAAATGGAGTACAATGGATGATGAAATTGAAGCATAGGTGTAAACTTACTTCTTTGGCTGTGCACTGGACTTGGGGTGAAATGTCACCTCCCACTTACCGGGCCACCACCTTCGGCAGCCCCCGACAACTCTAGGTACCTAGGCATCGTACTCGACTCCTCCCTCTCCATGAACAAGCAGGTCTACGCAGTGGCCTGCAGCTGCCTTGACAGCCTCTGCATCCTCCATGCGACCTTCACATGGTTCTCCCCCCCGTCAGGTAGGACAGTCACCCACGCAGTCATTGCCATCAGGCTGGACTACGGAAACGCACTATATGCTCACATGGACATGTCTGTGGTCTGCAAACTCCAGACTGTCCAGCACACCACCGCCACACTCGGCCTTGTGTACATACTTTCCTCATAGGTCGAGTCCCTCCATCGCACATACTTGGTTCACACCTATCCCCACATTTGCTAATGTGTGGCAAAGTGGCTAGGGCTTTGGGGATGCTTCGTCTACATGGGTAGCCCCAGTTGCCACAGTTACTTGTGTTGTTGTGTCTGGTAGGTGGGCATGTTGATTGACATGTTGTATGTGAGTTTGGAACGTGTGCATTCTCACATTTGTGAGTTCCATGATTGTGGATTTGAGGTGTGTGGTGTGTTCAGTTAGTACTTACCAACAAGCAGTGCATTTCCATATGTGCCATCCTGAAAGCGCTGGTTGATGATGGACTGGCGGAAGATGTAGGAATCCTGCACACTCCCTGGGAACTTGGCTACGACATTGGTGAACAGGCCCCGGTGGTCCACTATTGCCTGCACATTGATGGAATGTGTGTGCTTTCTGTTGCGGTATATGTGTGCAGTGTCCGCAGGGGGCACAAGTAGGACATGTGTGCAGTCAATTGCCCCCAACACCTGTGGGAAGCCAGCTATGGCGTAAAAGCCTTGCTTGGTCTCAAGCTGTTCCTGCGCAGTGTTGGGGAAGCGTAGGTGCTGGGGTATCAGGTTGATGATGGCATCCAAGACAGTTGGGAGGAACTTTGATAGGGCTGGCTGTGAGACTCCTCCAACTCTGGCAGTTTTTGGTTGGAAGGTACCAGAGGCCAACATGTGCAGCACAGCCAGCAGCTTTGTTTGCGGAGGGATGTTGGTTATCTGCTGTGTTGGTGCCATCAGCCTATGGGCTATCTGGGTCAGGATGCGGAGGTTGGATGTCCTTTCGAGCCTGTAGTGGGCAATGACATCCTCTGGCGTTAGGTCTGTGAGGCTGAGGCGTCGGCGATGGACCCGCTGTCTTATTCGGTGCTGCCTCGGTGGTGGTCCTGGGGGAGGTGGCAGTGGCGGTGGTTGTTGTGGCCTTCTTGGTGCTCCAAGCTGCATGAGTAGTACCTCCATGGCATCAGTGGGTCTTCAGATGAGGCTCTGGTCTCCCTTATATACTACTCTTTATCACCATTTTTGAGACCTCCTTTTTTCTGGTCTTAAGTCTCAGCAGCTAACGGGCCTTAGCAGCTGTTTTTTTATCGCATCTCAGGTCCGGGCGAGCGTTGTGAATATCGCAAAGTGGGGTTAGGGTGCGTTTTTGCACGGGAACGCCTACATTGCATGTCATTAGCGATAGTAATCGCTAACATCGTTGGCGATGCTGGATGCGGCCGCTATCACCAGAAAGCTGTCGCTAACGGCTGTTAGCGACAGCTTGGTAATACTGCGATAAAAATATCGCCGCATTAGCGGCAGAAAAGTGCCGCTAACGCGGCAATAACTCCTTGTGAATATGCCCCCTAGTTTTTTACCTTATGCAGTATAAGTACATTGTCATCCTTTATCATTAGAAAATTCAAATCACAATTACATTTCACAGAACATAAATCAAGATGCACAAAACTAATATGTCCTTTTTAACAAGCCACCCGACACTCCACTCATACTAAAATATGAGATTCACATTCATGCTTTAGTCAGTAATACTTCATTCATGCTGACTCATTCAAACTACAAACCATTAAAACCAATATGACCTGTGGAACCAGACCATACCCTAAAATGTAGGGTAAATTACCACATAACGTTTTTAATATACTACAATAGTCTTAGTTTTCATGGAAGACAATTCAAAAGAAAATTATACAGCACAGTTTAAGGTTTTCCAATTATTTCATCATGACAATTATTTCATCATAGAGATAATGATCTTTTCTTCTGGTTCACATTCAAGTTGTGGTGGTGCCAATGAGCGTGTCAGTGAAACACCGAAATACGGACCACCTTCTTCAAGGTGCTACAGAACAGACAAAACAATGTAAGATACCAAAAACTGGGGGAAGACTGGGGCTGTACACAATCTGTTTGGAATCCCTGAAAATAGGAGAAGGCTCAGATTAAAAAACTTGTATTTATAAAGAACATGTATTCTGACCACCAACACCCTGTGGGAACAAAGACCAGCATTCCGTTCGAACAAAGATGGGATTCCCTTCCTAAGACTCTCAAGGAGTCATGGGTACTGGTCTAACGCCCAAGGTGTTTCTAATACACAGAGTAAATACTTGAGTAAGGGGGGAATCCATCAATAGACAAACAATAGATCGTGCTATTTGCATGAAAAAAATAATGCCGAAGAAAGCGAGTGCCCCACACCAACTGAACATGTGATGCTACAAACATAGAATAGCATAATCATACCTATGACAAATTGCACACAGTGGAAGTCAAAGGAAAGGATACTACCAAAGTCGATAGCCAGAATATTGCATTGAACTCAAGCGCGCCCAGGTAAGGCTGCTCACGGGGCAATGCCCTCTGATGAACAGGAAGAAAGAAGAGACCCATTAGGCATTAAAAAGATGTGGGGAGCATATCTGAAGTATACAATACACAGGGGACAGAATACTTACCTAAGTGCAGTCTAAACTGGTAAAGTTGCTAGCACTAAGCCTCCTGTAAAGGGTCAATTGCTGTCCACAGGAAGAACTCTACTGCAGGGGCTACTCCAGGGCTTCACATGGGATCAGAAGTCCTCTACAGGCCTATGATGCAACTGAAGTGAGAAAGAGCCAGAATGTTTCTTAAAAACAGCAAAAGAACATCCGTCTATATTGAGTGCTTACCTAACCCACTGGATGTGAAATCTGGAACCATTTAGTGATCATAAGGAATAAGTTAAATGCGAGTGGACTCACCCACAAATAGAAGCATAATTGGAACTATGCAAGAGGGAAACAGATATGCCACGCCCCTCAGAGTAACACACGTACAAAAACGACCAAAGAAATAACACAGGCCAAACAAAACTTGCTTTCTAATAACTCCATGCTGCGCATACTGCCGCCCAACTAATAGTCAAATCACATCACCGGAGTATCTAACAGACTTTGATATAGAGAGGCTTCTAAAAAGCTTGTAGTCTCACCAATAAGGCTCTGAAGATGTCCAATTGATGGAACAACATGGTTATCCTGGAATAGGTAAAACTGATTTAAAACAATGCATGTTAAGAGGGACAGCCAGAAAAGAAAATCGGTACAAAGTATGAGAATGCAAGCATAGTCCTAGTGTCACCACTGTATCTCAAAATGAGGGGGGCAGTCCAAATAAATAACAGCCAGCCAACACCAAACAAGCTAAAAAAGGGGGCTTTAAAGTGCCAAATACACATTCCCCCCCAGATCTGCCCGCATAAACCACTTACCTGTATAATAGAGCCGGTCCTCTCCAGAAAGTCAGGGGTCAGGATCCAAAAAACCGCTGCACTTCTCGCACGGTGTGGCTGGTGGGGAAGCCTCCAGTTGAATAGACAGGAGGGTAATTACAACAAAGCTCACATGTGCGTAATCTGAGAGGTGCCCATAGCTAGGACATCAATTTTAAGCGCCATCTTAAGGGGAGGAGGCACTCCAGGTCGGAAGGTCTTAAATTACAACAGTAACTCCGGTGCCATCTTGGAGGCGGAACACTACTTTGGTAGTATTCTTTCCTTTGACTTCCACTGTGTGTAATTTATCATAGGTATGATTATGTTATTCTATGTTTGTAACATCACATGTTCAGTTGGTGTAGGGCACTAGCTTTGCCGCAATTTTTTGCATCTACATAGCACGATCTATGATTTGTTCGTCTATTGAAGGATTTGCTCTTTGCTCAAGTATATTATAATCTGTGTATTAGAAACACCTTAGGCGTTAGACACGCACCCATGACTCCTTGAGAGTCTTAGCAAGGGAATCTCACCTTTGTTTGAACGGCATACTGGTCTTTGTTCCCACAGGGTGCTGCTGGTGGTCGGTACACATGTTCTTTATAAATACAAGTTATTTTTTTTATCTGAGCCTTCTTCTATTTTCAGATATTCCAAACAGATTGTGGATGGTCCCCGTCTTCCCCTGGTTTTTTTTATCTTACATTGTTTGGTCTGTGCAGTAGCGCCCGGACAAAGGTGGTCCATATTTCAGTGTTTCACGGAAACGCGTGTAGGCATCACTATAACCTAAATGCGAACCAGTAGAAAAAATCATCATCTCTATGATTAAATAATTGTCATGATGAAATAATTGGAAAACCTTAAACTGTGCTTTATAATTTACTTTTGAATTGTCTTCCATGAAAATTAAGACTATTGCAGTATATTAAAAAAGTTATGCGGTAATTCACTCTGCATTTTAGGGTATGGTCTGGTTCCACAAGTCATATTGTTTTTAATGGTTTGTAGTTTGAATGAGTCAGAATGAATTAAGTATGTCTGATTGACGTATGAATGTATATCCTATATTTTAGAAGGAGTGGAGTGTTGGGTGGCTTGTTAAAAAGTACATATTTGTTTTGTGCATCTTAAATTATGTTATCTGAAATGTAATTGTGATTTGAATTTTCTAACGATAAAGAATGACAATGTACTTATACTGTATCAATCAATCAGGGTTCTTAGAAAGGACAACTAATCACCTGTAATGGTCTCAAGGCGCTGTATAAGATAAAAAAACGGAGAGTGCCATAAAGAAAAATTCAATTCAGTAATTAATGAGTTCATTGTAAATGTCTTGGCTCAAGAGTTTATTGTTTTATGTAGTACTGAGAGTTATACCAATGTTATGACATGGAGTGGGCAGATTTCATTGTGTTTGAGTATTTTTCCCCCTGGTACTGCCTCTCCCATATCCATTTCACAGGGGCCCTCTTATGTTTAGTAAACTGTTCCTCACACATTGCTGTGAGGGTTCTCGTGTCCATAAAGTGAGTGTACCGACAATACGCCGTGGTGATGTTCTGTAATGTATTTATTCTGACAGGTTTTTGTTAAATAACTCTTTTTCCATACACACCTCTACCTAGCCTGCTACTATCTAGGTAGTGGTCTGCTGTGACACTGCTCTGTATTTTCTGTCCACTATATTCTGTTTGTTGCTTTTTTGTTTGGGTATTTTTCAGGGCAATTAAATTACATTCTTTTAAACCATAGATACCTTGTTCTTTCATGGAGAGCATTAAAACCTTTGGGGTGTAGTGACTAAGATTTTACTAGACTCTTGGGCCAGACCAACTTGGGCGATAGACCCATATCTATTCCTAAAGGGCCAAATGATGAATGGAATAAACTATTAAACATCAAAAGAAGGCAAAGAGAACCGTGCTGACTTTATGCTCTAGTACCTCAACGCAGGAATTATTCCAAACAGTTTATGCATAAGAAATGTCCCATGACTATTGTTAGACCTGGTATTTCTTGGCGTGGTTACCCCTGACTTTTTGTCTCTACCTCCTCTATTTTTGGTGCTGTGATGGATTTTGTTTTGCCAACTTAGATGCTTTGGACACTTTGCCACTGCTAATCAGTGTCAAAGTGCAAGTGCTCCCTGTATAAAGTGTAATGGTAATTGGTTGTCCATGATTGGTATGTTTGCCTTACTAGTAAAGTCCCTAGTAAAGTGCACTACGTGTGCCAGGGCTGGTAATGCAAATGCTACTAGTGGGCCTGCAGCACTAATTGTGCCACCCACACAAGTAGCCTTAAAGAGGGAACTCAGGCCTGCCACTGCAGTGCCTGCGCGCAGTGTGTTAAACTGCCATGTTGTTCTGACAAGTGCACCCACTTGCCAGACCTTACCCTTCCCTTTCTATGCACATTAGACACCCCTATGGTAGGTCCAAGGTACCCCCTGGGCAGGGTGCAGTGCATGTGAAAGGTAGGACATGTACTAAGGTGTGTACCATGTCCTGACAGTGAAATAATCTCCAATTCGTTTTTCACTGTGAAAAGCCCATCTTGCCCATAGGATAAAATGGGGAGGCTGTGTAATATGTTTTCCAGCCTATCTTCCCGAAGGCTTAAGATGGAAAGGTGAAGTTTAGTGTGCCTAAACTCACAATGTAATAACACATCTTTTTATGAAGGTGGTTTTTGCATTGTGTGTTTAGAAGCCACTCTTTTAGAAGTGGCTGGGTTTTTGTGCTCTAACATTTCTGTGTGTCTCTGCCTGGTTGTGGATTGACTGTCTGGATTTGAAAGTGATAGGATCTGGGGAATGTCTTGACCCAGGGGAGGAGGTGAGACAGCAACAGGCTGACCTGCATCTGGAGTGTTGGGGGGAGGAGTAGCCCCTAGAGGTGAAGACGCCTGGGTTGCAGCCATAAAACAATGGTCCCATCTCCTGCTGAGTGATTGAGAATCCAGACCCACACTAATCAAAGGAAGAAGGTGTCACTGGCAGGGAGGCACCCAGAACTGGTTTGAACAGGGGTCAGTGCCCCCTGAACACAAAGACTTCAAAGACATTTAGGGGTATAACTATGAGAGCTGAAGCCCCTGAACTTTGAAGAAATGTATTGATCAAGATTGAACAAGACTGAAGCTACTTCGTGGTCAAGAGGAACCTTTGCCAAGGAAGAAACAGCTGAAGAGACTGAAGGAAAGGACTGACCCTTGCTGTGTGTTCTGTGGCTGGCCGGCAGTTTGCTGCTTTAACCAAGAAGAGGCTAAAGGGACTTTGCTATGTGCTGTGTCCCCCTGCTTGAAAGGACTTTGCTGTGTGCTGTGTCCGGAAGTAACTTATCCCCAAGGGCCCGAGGTGAGCTGGCTCCCTGTTGCGGAAACTCAGGAACACAAAAGTTTCCAGGAGAGTCTCAGCGACGCTGTGTGCGTGCGCTTTTTGCAGCCTGAGACCCTCGTAAGAATTGCCCTGTGATCGTGGGCATCTGGAGTCCAAGCGAATCTCAGCGACGCTGTGTGTGTGTGCTTTTTGCAGCCTGAGCCCTTTGTGAGGATTGTCCTCTGATCGTGTGCACCGGAGTCCAAGTGAGTCTCAGCGACGCTGTGTGCGTGTGCTTTGTGCAGCCTGAGACCTTCGTGAGGATTGCCCTGTTATCATGTGCACCGGAGTCCAAGTGAGTATCAGCGACGCTGTGTGCGTGTGCTTTGTGCAGCCTGAGACCTTCGTGAGGAGTGCCCTGTGATCGTGCACCCGAAGCTCAAGTGAGCCTCAGCGACGCTGTGTGTGTGTGCCCTGTTGCAGCCTGAAATCTTCGTAGCATCAGCGGCCCAGACCGGCAGCCCCGGAGGAGCTGAGCCGCTGGCCCGAGCCCGCCGTTGCCAGAGCGGGACCTCGAACCAACCTCGTCGAGGGAGGGCCCGAGTCCCACTGCCCGGAATTCACAAAGATTGCATCGGAGGCCCAAGTCGCGGGAAGGGGAGAGGAGAGCGAGGTCGCACCCCCTAGGTAACGTGTGCCGACGCTTGGGGCGGGGTGCGGGCTCGGAGCGAGACGCTCTCGGCCTCTCCCATTCCTGCAGCGCGAGCCTCTGCTACGGCTCTTATCGCGGCCCGTACTTGCCAGAGGAGTGGCAGTACCGGGGCCGGAGTGCGGAGCTGCACTTTTTGTTTACACCATACCCGTGTGGGGGCAACTGTTGACAGAGGCTGACTGCGAGTCAGTACGAGTGGCGGAGAGACCGCCTGAGGCACTGTGATCGGTGCTGGAGTGTATTACGCATTGCATTGTTTCTGCATAACGAACTACCTGATTGTCGTATTGCACATTGCATTATTTCTGCATAACGATCTACCTGATTGTCGTATTACCCATTGCATTGTTTCTGCATAACAAACTACCTGATTAGTGTATTACGCATTGCATTGTTTCTGCATAATGAACTACCTGATTAGTGTATTGCGCATTGCATTATTTCTGCATAACGAAATACCCGATTGTTGCGTTACGCATTGCATTATGTTTACATTGCAAAGTGCCTGATGCTAGCATTACGAACTGCATTATTTCTACATTGCAAAGTGCCTGATTCGAGCATTATGAACTGCATTATTTCTACATTGCAAAGTGCCTGATTCTAGCATTACGAACTGCATAGCATTGCATTAGGACTGCAGTGTTGGGGCGGGGGGCCTGCGGGCGGGCAAAACTGGGCAATTTGACTGGAGGGATCAGAATAGATTTGCGCCTCTGTCGGACCTAGAAGCTTGCGACTGACTACATCTAGATCCAACAAGCGTTCAAAGTAGCTTGGAAGGGCACGGTACCCCAAAGACGGTTATCCGTGAGAAGGTTCAGTCACCGCAAGTTGACCATATGCTAAATAGAAAGGTATTAAAAATTGCCTCATGGAATGTGGCTGGCATCGCCCCCAAAGTTAGTGAAAATGAGTGGCTAAAGTTGTGGCAGGATCAGGAGATAGTCTGTTTTCAAGAAACATGGGCCACGGAGCCAGTATTTGTGAATGGGTATAGATCTTTCCAGACCCAGGCAGATCCATCACCCTCAAGCAGGGCAAAGGGGGGTATATTGACCCTAATCCGGAACGATTTAGCCGCTAAAGTGAAGATGGTTTCCCAACCCAATCCAAATTTCCATATCCTGACCTTAGAGTTACTACAGGAAGGGACATGGCTATTAATAAATTTTTACAACAATAGATTTGGCCCCAATATGCACCAAATTGTGGGGGAGGTTGAGAAAGATATTGCAGTCATAGTACACAATAACACGAAGGTAAACATCAAAATCATATGGGTAGGTGATTTTAATATCCACCCCTGTAAATACAACACACTACCCATATGTGGTTTGGAGGATGGGGGGGAAATCCAATATACCACTTCTCACATACTGAGTACGGAAACAGCCTAAATAAATTATTAGCAGTTTTAAATATGGAAATGGCCTGTGATAAAGATCCTGAAACTGAAACTATATTGAAAACCTTCCACCGGAATGGAGCGGAGACAACACTTGATTATATTCTTTTAACTTTTCCGCTTGGTGCAAGGGTGGTTAAGGTATGTAATACATTCAATACTTTTAGTGATCACGCCATTGTTTCAATTGAGATGAAGTTAACACCACAAAAGAGACATAATCGAAGCAATGCCGGTAGACCGATTGTTGCTAGGAAAAATGGGGTCCAGTTAAAATGGGGACATATAGATAAAACTGTGTTGACCCCGGAAATTGTTTTTAAAACACAAGATTAAATACAATTGTGTCTGGACCCAAAAGCCGATGCAGGTGAAGTTGTTCTAGCTTTTTGTGAAATCTTAGGAACTGTCAAAGCGGCCCTCACAAGAGGAAAAAGTCCCTCGAAACAAGCAAGAAAGAAGGGCTGGTTCGACTCACTGTGTACAAAGTCAAGGTCAGCCCTGTTGAGTGCACTAAAGGCGAGCCCTAGAAACAAGGAAATTATAAAACTATTGCGTGCCTCTTATATAGAGGCACGGAAAAACCGAGAAAAAGAGATCAGGGAGGACTTTTTGGCTGAACTAGATAAGGCCGCGAATTCGGGAAATAGCTGCGAATTTTGGAAACTGGTAAATGCCTCACATTTCAAAAATCCTACTGATCCATCACTAAATACAAATGTTGAGGAGGAGGCATGGGTCACCCATTTTGAGAACATTTTTGCTTCCGATTTGGCTACCCAATCTCACCAAGCGGCTGAAAATGAAATTCGATATCAGACTCTTTTGTTTTCTCACACTGAAGTTAAAATAGGGCTGAACGCATGCAGTCAGGGAAAAGCGCCAGGACCTGACGGTGTTCCCATAGACTTTTTTCAAGACAATTTAGACCTATGGACACCACTTTTGACGAATGTCCTGAATAGCATAGCTCTGGCAGGTCCCCCTACTTCCTGGTCATTGGGGGTGATCGTACCCATCTACAAAAAAGGAGACAGGGCGACCCGAAGAATTATAGACCCATTTCCCTGCTGGATGCAACATCAAACCTCATGGGCCGCCTCCTCCTTTCGAGGTTAGAGGCATGGGCTAGGGATAACAACATCTTGATCCAAGCCCAGTATGGATTCCAGCAGGGAAGGGGCACGGTGGATCAAGCCCTGAATCTAGCCATGACCATAGAAAATTACACTCGAATAAAGGAAGGGAAATTATATATGGCATTCATGGACCTGAGCGCAGCTTTTGACTGCGTGGCCCATGATAAGCTTTTGAACATAATGCAGACGATGGGAGTTGACCCCGCCATACTCAATTTTATAAGGCAGCTATATGCCAATGCAACGGCATCAGTGCGCTTTACCAAAAATGGAGACTGCACGCGCCCCTTTAAAATCTCCAGGGGAAAAAGGCAGGGCTGCGTATTGGCCCCATTCCTTTTCTCCTTATATACAAACGGAGTAGAGAAAGCACTCTCAGTTGTTACCAGTGATGTCCCCCTTTTTGAAAATCAAAAACTACCAATACTGGCTTACGCGGACGACGCCGTGTTAATTGCCAGGACAGGGTTGGGGCTACAAAGGTTGATCATGGCATATGTTTCCTTTATGGAATCATTGCAAATGAAAGTGAACCATAACAAGTCCTTTGTAATAGTCGCAGGGGCAACAAAAAGAGAAAAAAGGTCGTATTTTCACGCTGAGGCGAAAAGAATCGAAGTAGTGGACTCTTTTCCCTACCTGGGGATTCTTTTCGACAAAGATTTGTCGTGGGTTAAATTGGTGGAAGGCAGAAAGATGGTGATGGAGAGGGGCATCATAGCTCTGAAATCTTTCACAAAAAAACTGGGGGCTAAACCATTACTGCCGATTAAAAATATCTACCAAGCTAGAGTAAAAGCTGCAGTGACCTATGGGGCCGGCGTTTGGGGGGTGGTTGAATCCTCACCATTACAGACTGTTGAGAACACATTTTTTAAATCAGTAGTAGGCCCCCCCCCCCTCATTCACAAATTGCATTTTGCATCCCGAACTGGGTGTCCCTTTCATCTCAGAGCAGATTCAAATAGCCCCAATACTACTATGGCACTCAATTTGGAGGAGAGAATCTGTCCCACTTACGCAATCAATAATAAAGAGCTGCTTAGCCATGGATAAGTGGAGGAGGTCTAGGTGGCTGAGTTATGTAGAGTCCGTATTAAGAGAAATTGGTCTTTTAGAACTTTTTACTGCTCCTTTGGCATGTAAGAACATTTCTAAGCAGAAGGTAACTAACATGGTTCTGCTGATGACTGAGTACAAGCGCAATGAACACTATAAGGAGAAATATGCTGTCCGGTCATATCGCAGTAACCCACCCCCGTTAGAGGGGGGTTTTTCCTACCTTGTATCTGTAAATAGACCACAACACAGATTTATTTTGTTAAGGTTTCGAACTAATTTAATTCCTTGCATGTTAGGTTACCTGGAAAATTCTTTTAATTACGCTGATTTAAGCCCGTGCCCCTGTGATAACTCATCATCGCAAACCGAACTGCATATAGTCCTATTCTGCAGCCTATATGAGAAGGAAAGGAAGGGAAGGACTATCTGAAACCAATTTTAAAGAAAGGAAGTTTTAAGCAGTGTAGGGTGGCATTATATTTTTAAAATCACTACCAGATCCTCTGGTATGTTTTTCAGTGGCGTCCTTCCTATGGGCTTGTATGAGGAAGAGAAAGGGGATGGCGCATAGAGTAGCGAGATGACTCTTATATACTAACTGCTTTTCTTTTTAACTGTGTTAATAATAATACAATTGTCATAAACAGTATGTGAATGGATTTTAATGATTTTAAAATTAAGAATTGTTTTAGAAAGGTATGTAATTTTAGTGAAAATTTGATATATGCTTACTAATTATGATGAACGTATTTGTTCTTTTATGATTATTTTTTAATGTGGTCGAATAAAGAATATGACTATGACTATGACTGCAGTGGAACGTTTAGAAGTGCTCATTAATATCGCCAGAACTTACAAGGGCTGGCTGGCCTAACAACCGGCCAGGAAGAGTATTACAAATACTCATATGTTGGATTTATATTGTGTGGTTTTATCGTATATCTTTTTATATAAATTTATACTCGTTTTTTATGAAACTCGTGTGGAGTCCATTTGTGGTGTCATCATTGGGTTGCTGTGAGCGTGATTGCAAATACTTTACACATTTGCCTTGAAGATAAGCCTGGCTGCTCGTGCCAAGCTACCAAGGGGGTGAGCAGGGGCTTTTTGAGAAGGTGTCCTTCCTTTCCCTGACGTGGAAGCGAGGGTCCCTACTTGGCCTAAGGTACCTACCTCAGCCAACCAGGGATCCCGGGTCTAACAACTATTAATTGAAATTAGAAACTTTCTTTGGAAGTGGTCACTAATATCCAATCATTGCTCCTGCGACTGGATGATCAGCAAGGGAGGTAGTGGCTATTTTGTTTAAAGAAATAGAGGCACTGGAAGAGAATTTGAAAAAAACTAACACCTTAGAAGAAGCTAAAAATGAATTGAGGAAGTGAACTGAGAGCTGGACTCCTTTAGTGATTATCTAGTCAAGAAGAAAACATACAGGTTTAAAAAGGATATTAGACTTTTCTCACAGGAGCGGGTATATCTATACCTTGCTGAAAACTATTATAATACCTCAAGGGATAGCACATATGCACCTGACAAGCAACATTCGACTATCAAGAAAATACTGACATTCTCTGATACATCCGAGTCAGAAAGTCAGGGGAGTTCAAATCAATTTGATTTATATGGTGACAGGCGAGGACAATACGATAGATCAAATCGAAACAATCATTTTTTAGGATCCAGAAGGGGCAATTACAGAACCAGATTCAGAAATCAATCACGGGGGAGATACCAGAATACGGACGCTCACACCATTACTTACAGGCCAGGCACCAACAGTATTGGAGGGATTGAACCGTATTCCCATATTCAATCTGTGCACAGTAGAAGTGGATCAGAGTACTCAAGTTCTTCTCACTAAGGGACTGTCATTTGTACCAAGTACCATCATAGACAAATTTGAACTCATCAAGGACTTGTTCTCCTTCATTAGAAGGATTCGACTGAAGAAATTCTTTATGGATAAGAAAATGATAGCTGAAACGAATATCTCACGTCTTAAACCACAATCTACCTTTACACCCACCTTGGACAGACTTGGGTCGGAAGTCGAAGTTTTTGAAAAAGCTCTGTCCCTTAAGATCCAGAACATGTTGATGGGTCGAGACTGATTTGCATATGGCTGGGTCCAAACTGGGGTGGCGTAGTGGGCAAAAGAACAATGGATTTAACCCAGATCTCTTGACTGGGGGAGAATGTCTGAATCATTCAGCATTCCGTCCATCATTTGTTGCAGATACACTTTTCGCCCTAAGTGGGATGGGTATGCCCAGACGTGGGTCCCTTGCTCACTGTGCCACTGGATTCAAGCTAGCCTGGCTGATGAAGGGTGACATACCCTGAAACCAGTCCCAGGATGCTTGTTTCCGTTCCAGGGAGGACCTGGCTTGGCAGTTCGGTCTGGACTGTTCCCATGAGGCACAGGGTCAAGACTGATTTGCATACGGCTGGGTCCTAACTGGGGTGGTGTAGTGGGCAAAAGAACGATGGATTTAACCCAGATCTCTTGACTGGGGGAGAATGTCTGAATTATTCAGCATTCCGTCCATCATTTGTTGCAGATACACGATGTTTGTACCCAAGTCACCTTATAATCTATTTGCTCATGAGAATAGAATAAAACATTGTGGGATAACCAGAAGAAAGTGATTAAACCATGTGACAAAGGGGAGGAATCATCCTTTTAAACATGGAAGAATATAAAGATAAAATTAAGCTCATGCTAATGTACCTGACCATTACCTCAAAATCAAAGGAGACCCAGAGAAGAAAACCAAGAACTGGATTGTTACCATCACTGAAGAGGCTGCCAGAAAGGGAATTATTTGCAATCAAGAATTTGGATTTCTGAACCATACCAATACACGGTTACCATTAATTCATGGGGTCCTGAAGACCCACTGACAGAGATAATGGTTATGATGGACATTGAGGCATTATATACTAAAATACCACAACAACAAGCGTTGGAAGCAGTGAGAACGACCCTCAATGACTAGGGGACAATGAACATCATGAGTTTGTTATGCAATGCCTAGCTATCATACTCGGTCAAAACTTCTTTGAGTTTAATGGGACACTATATAATCAAACCAAGGGATTGATGATCTGTGAAATTTAATTATGATTTTAATTTTCTAACAAAGGATGACAATGTACATATACTATATAAGCTAAAAAAACTGAGAGTTACATAAAGAAAATTTTACTTCAGTAATAATTCAGTTAATTGTGAAAGTTTTGGCTCAAGAGTATAATATTATATTTAGGATTTAGAGTTATACCAATGTTATGATGTGAAGTGGGCAGATTTCATTGTGTTTCTAGTTCCCCCACCCCAATACTGCCTCTCCGATATCTGTTTTACATGGGCCCTCTTATATTTAGTGAACCTGTTGCTTAAGTCAAAGTGATCGAGGAGTAGCCAAGGATTTCAAGGCAGGGCAAAGTACAAAGTATTTTAATCTTTTGTTGATAGCTTTAATTAACAGCAGTCAAAACATACATTTTAAATCACGTATCAAAAGTTATAAAAACATTTTTCTCATTTTCAAAAATAGAAATTCCACAGACAAAATGCATTTAAAATATGTAAATGCTATTTAATTGGCCGTGTTGTAATGGTAAACAGTGGTGGCCCGTAAAGTGCAGCAGGGGTGGGCCAGGCACTTGCACACTCACACTCTTTCAAACACATACTCACACCCAGCACATACACACACACACACACCCACATTCAAAGCATGCACACATGAACACACAAACATTCATACATACAAACATGCATGCACGCAACAAACATTACAAAAATGAACCTAACCAGGCCGCATCTTGGCTGGCAGTTGGGAAGCCTTGGTGGTTACTAGAGGATTAGGACTGCCTCCACCACTCATTGGTTGACCTTTAGCCAATGAGAGGAGGTTACAGTCCCTTACTCGTCACAGAGTGGGATGGGGTCAGTGAGGCTTGCTCAGCGCACCCCCTCTGTGACAAGTCTCACTGATGGACGCTCGACCCTGGGCACTTCAGGACATGAAATCGAATCACCTAGATCTGAATCTGTCAGTGAACCTTCAACTTGTTGTGAGGGGGAGGCTCACAGAAGACATTGCTGGGCTCTGCTGAAGTGTTTATTACCTTTGGACTTAATCACTTTTTTGGAGCTCAAAATCATTTAATGAGGATAACCTGAAGCAGTGTCCGAGAAAGTCCTTACAATATCAGACAACTTTGCCACTGAAGCTTCGGAGGTCTTGAAAGTTCAAAACATTTTCAAGTCCCAGCTTTTCAGAGTTTCTGTTGCAGTTCCTCTTAGTCACTTCTAAGGCTCACAGGACCTCAGGGACATCACCTAGAGACCAGACACACTCTAGCAGAGGCTACCAGATAGGTCCAGACCAGTTCCCGTTGTAGCTGGTCCACTGGTCACTCCAGGAAAAAAGTCTCTTGCAGCTTGAAATGTTCCTGTAGCCACACAGGAGGTTAGTTAACTAACCCTTGGAGTCCACTTCTTTGTCCTGGGTAGAAGTGTGAGGAGGTCCAGAGCTTAGGATCCCCACCCAGGTTCCAGACAGCAGGTCTAGTCCTCTTCTGCTCTGCCACAGGGCCAGAAAATGATCTGAGGAGCTTGGGGGGTGAGGTACGACTTTTGTTCAATTCACTTGCCACTAGATGCGGATTACTCCTGTACACTTCCTGGCAGTGGCGACCAGTGAAATTTGAAACTGGTGGGGTTTTAATTGGTGACCTGAACTGAAGTAGCTGGGCATAATGAGAAAGCCACATTTTCCTCAGGGCGTTCCGCTGAGGTTCTGTTCAAGAAAGTGTTGAAGCAATTAGCCAAACTGTACTTTCTACAACACAGTTTGCAAATACATTTTGTAAAAAAGCCACAGGTTTTACAGACAGCCCTCAAGGGCACTCATGAAAACATTTACTAGAGGGTTTCTACCAGTGCTTAATTTGTACATAGAAATTAAGTGAGGTGTCCAAAACATTTCTAAAAAGGCCACTGGTAATGGAAACAATTATGTAATCTGGTACAGCAATAGGCCAATTGGAATTAACTAAATCTACAATATCCAGAATGCTAATGATGTTAAATGAATGCTTAGTACTGGTCAATCCATCTCACAATGACATCATCTGGCAGCTGTTTATTAATGACACTCATTTTCTTCAGGTAAAACAGCTGAAAGCGGAGTATCAGGATTTTAAATGTGACCTTAAATTTATAAACTGCTCTATGCAGTAGGAGATGAAACACCTGAGCTACCCTGTCATATTGTTTATAATGACATTAAATCTACTAATGTACTACTGAACTATAAGTATAATCAGTACCCAATCTATAGCTACCAAGTGATCCATGGCCTATGTGACAGCAGGCAATCCTGACCTGTTCTGACAACAGCTGTTTACATTATAACATGTCATTTTGTTTTCCCTTCCAAAGCATTGACTCCCAGTCCAGGCATGTACATTGTATTGGCATAAAAGTCAGATTTGTCTGCGAGTGTTACACACCCAGCCTCTGAAACAAAGAAATATTCTTACAGTTTTGTGACAAAAAATTAGATTGTTGTTTACGCAGAATGGTCTACGCTTGTCAAAAATACCATGTCTGAAATTCACTTTGTGCATCACAAACTAGCTTATGACATCATCCACAAAATAAATGTGACTTCCTCAAAAGCATGCAAAATATATAAAAGTGCCCCTCAAATATGCCTGAGGTTGCACCCCTGTGGATCGCCCCTCACATATGCATCAGTATGTCCAGCGAAACGCAAAGGTCCAAAATATACATCAGAATGTCCCCAGATGTTCTGTGGCCATCCTAAAAATGCCACCGATATGTATTAAACTTCCCTTGCAAATGTGTATGAGATTGTACCCCAAGAGCACAGACTGACTGTCAGTATGCATCGACTATTGCCAAAAGATGACCTACACAGCTTCGCAAATATGCAGTTGTTTATCTAGCTTTTGACTTAAAAAGCACAGTCCTGGACAGGCCTTTTAGGCTTTTTGGCACTGCCAGATAGGCCAGCTTGAAAGGGCCAGTGTGCAGGTTGTTTTTTTCTGGTCCCGTCACAGCCACAGGACTACAAAAATGGCCCACACCCTGGCCCTTTCAAGCTGGCCCATCTGGCACTGCCAGCCTACCTGAAAAGCCAATCCAACAATTAAAATGCATAAATTCTTTCCCTAAATAAATACCAGGCCATTCACCACATCTGAATAAAACTTTGCTAAATATACACCAGACAGTGCAAGCAGTTTCCTGCGGAACATTCCACTACTCTTCACAAAATATGTTCGCTTATTTATTAGAGGCGCATCACACTTTCAAACATGCCTTATGTTTCTTTATAAAATGTCCATTACTGTTACCCTCCCCACAGGGTACTGTTCTCTTCATGTGAAGCATGCCAGTGCAGGCCTCTTCTGGTTGTTTTTATGTTTTACAGGTGCAAAATCATGGTATAAGGGGTAACCCAGCAGCAAAAGAAGGTTAGAGGTCTTTTTTCAAAGACGTTCCCTTCTCCATCACCAGGACTCACATGAAGTCCGTACAAAGCTACTGTTCTGCTACAATTACGAGATATTTATGAGGCATGCTCAGACAGTACCAACTACGGAATACTCCTAATGATGGGTGGTCTCGGTGTTTCAAATGTGAATGAGCACGGAGTCTAGAGCCTTGCCATGACCTCCCATTCCGTAAGCCTGTTTACTTGCCCTCCTGGTTCCAAAGAGCAGTGAAAGCAGGAGTTCAGCTGTCATCTATGCCATGTAGTGGAGAGCAGAGGATGCTTCTCGTGCACCTTATGGCGCGAGGATCGGCTGTACAATTATGGACACTGTGACAGGCTGTTCAGGGCCGTTTCTAGGTGTTTTGCCGCCCTAGGCGAGAATTGAAAAATGCCGCCCCCTCCCTTTTACTACCATCACTCTCTCCCCCTGTCATCCAGGCTTTTCAATATAAAAGTAAATATTTAAACAGCATATTTTTGGGGTGAAAATGAATTGAAGCAGAGCTGAAGATGGCCTGGGAGCTCGGGACTGGAGCTCTGTGAGGACTGAAGCTGCGAGGGGACGGGGGCTCTAAGAGGGCTGGGACTGCTAGAGGACGAGAGTTGAAGGTGCCGAGGCTGCTAGTGGATGGTGGGTCTGAGGGACCGGAAGCTCGGGGACAGGAGCTAAGAATGCCGTGGGTTCCGGGGATGGCCCGGGCTGCTATGGGGTAGGGAGTTCTGATACGACTGGAGCTGCTAGAGTGTGGGACCTTTAACGGCCAGGACAGGAGCTGTACAGACAAAAAGGGTTTCGAGAAGACCAGGTCTGCTTGAGGACGGGAACTAAGAGGACGGGGCTGCAAGGAGACATAGGCTCTGGGAGGACTGGGGGCACAGCAGCTAGAGGAAGGGGTCCGTGAGAGGGCTGGTGGTAGCTCCGAGAGACTCCCCCGGGGCACTGGGTGGTCCAAGGGGCAGGGGGCTGCTAGAGGCAGCGAGCTCCAAGTAGGCCAGAGCCACTAGGCGATGGGAGGTCTGAGAACACAGGCTGGGTGTTAAGGAGAGTCTCCGAATGTACCGTGTCTCTGCCTCCCATGGGCTGAGATTTGAACTCTCAGTGCGGCCTAAGCCCTGTTACGGTTTTGAGAGTGCTTGTTCTCCAAGGAACCTGTCCCTACCTTCAAGGCCCTACTGCCGAGATGATGGACAGAATGCAGAATAAATTAAAACGTTCACCCCAGTCAAGAGATCTGGGTTAAATTTGCTATTCTTTTGCTCACCGTGCTACCCCAGTTTAGACCCACCCATATGCAAATCTGTCTTGCCCCTGTTGGGAACAGTCCAGCCCAAACTGCCAGGCCAGGTCCTCCCTGGACCAGAAACGTGAACCCTGGGACCGGTTTCGGGGTTTCACCCCTCATCAGCCAGTCTAGCTTGAATCCTGATCTGTGACTGGGGGTGAATGTTTGATTGGCTCAGCATTCCATCCATCATCTGTTCTTTTTGCAATTGTCACCCTAAGTGGGAAGGGTATGCCCAGACGTGGGTCGCATGCTCGCTACGCCACCAGATTCAAGCTAGCCTGGCTAATGAGGGTGATGCCCCGAAACAGGTCCCAGGATGCTTGTTTCTGGTCCAGGGAGGACCTGGCCGGACAGTTCGGGCTGGACTGTTCCCATGAGGCACAGGGTCAAGACTGATTTGGATGTGGCTAGGTCTATAGTGGAATGGCGTGGCATGCAAAAAAACGATGGATTTAACCCAGATCTGTGACTAACTGGGGCAATGTTTGATTGGGTAAGCATTCCGTCCATCTTCTGTTCTTTTTGCAGTCGTCAGATTAGGTGGCAAAGAGTGTGTGTACCTACAACATCCGAAGCCACATCCCACTGGCGTGCTTTCACTCGCCCATCTCCCTCCCTCCTCCTCAGCCCACCGACTGGGCCCAGATCACACAGAGCGCACTCCACGCGACGGGCGCTGTGCTTTTTGACAACCCTACCCTATCTGAAACAACAACAGTAGGAAGCAAAAGCTGTCTCTGTCTGAAACATACACGAGGCTCCTACATAAAGGTTACAGTTAAAGTTCACTGACTCGAAAGGATTGGTGGTATTTTACAGATGATAAAGAATGTAATTACATATTACAGAACTTCATGTATTAATGTTGGAGGTAACTCAGGTTTTAATGTAGCAGGAGAACTGTACAGAACTGGAATTCTATTACTAAAGAGAGTTAAAGAACGAAGGGCACAATATTCCTTCTGTAAGAATGTGCAAAGGTTTCCTCAGCGAACAAAGTAAGCATTTCTGCTTCGTAATGTGACAAAGCAGGTAAATATTCTTGTCTGGAGTGTTGATAAAACATGTCATTTTAAGCATGTTTTGTGGTATCTGATAACTAAGGATGTGTACATGAGGGCTGGGAGTTATGCTGAGGGCATTGTGGGTGTCTGTGTGTGTGGAATAGGTGGGCACTAGGAAAACAAAAAGAAACAGGTAAATAAGTAAGACGCGAACTGATGGGGTAACAGTCTGGGACACTCAGGAAAGGTATGGGGTAGATATGAAACCCAGAGCACAGGCCAAGGAGGCAGGACATGGGGACAGATGGCCGTGGTGGGCTGTGGTGAGGGGGCGGGAGGTGTGCGCGAGCACCCCTTCTGTAGCATACATTCATGGCGACAAATGTTATTCGATGAGAGATAGGATCAGACTTTTAAAATCCGACCACTAACTTTGGGGAAAATAGGACGGCGACAATAAAATAATGACCAGGGGGTCCGTGTTTCGTTCTGGCTTGTCGACACAGCTGTCTCTACAACCATTGATAGTCATTCTTTAAAATACTCATACAGTAAGCTTCAGTCAGAGAAGTCTTTCTCTCAACTCATGCTATTGGCTGTTTGCTGTATCCTTTCCCCTCCTATGTCATGTTTGCTTGGCAATGCATAAGGAACTATTTCACATCTCTGAATCATGTCACATTAAATTATTTTTCTCCTAAATGCATTGTATAACAAAATCAATCATTTTTTCTTTGTTTTGCACTACTATAGGCATTTTAAAAATACATTAGTCAGGTTTCAAAATGCAAGCCACACCCATTGGCTTTGCCAATGCTTGCTTTATTAAGTAGGGAGGGGACTATCTGTGTTTCAAGGTAAGGCTTTGGCGGAGTGGATGATAGAGTGAAACTCTGCATTGCTGCTATGTAGTGTTCGCATCTCAGGAGGATCAGAGATTGTAGGGAAACGAGGGAGGCTGACAAAGGTTGTGTGAGTCAAAAGGGGAGAACTGAAGACTCGGCAGAAGAGAAGAAAAGATGCTAACGAGGGGGGTAGTAATGGTGAAGGATTTGAACTTTAAAGAGAAGCCAGAATAATCCTTTTCTGATTATGTGAATTAGACTCTGGCTCATTGTGGGGGGCACTGAAAGAATGATGGGACTGACGGCAGGTTAGGATGAGTGCACGAAGAGGAGTTCAGTCAGTGAAAGTGAGATCTATCTTGCTGGCTCGAGAGCTGCTGTGAGGCTGAGAAGAATAAACCTGCAGGCGGAAGATGTCTGTGGTGCCGGGTTATCTCGTCATGCGAAGGAGTGAGTGGACTGATGATTAAATGGCATTAGTGCCCTCAGAGGCGAAGAGTGGAGGAGTGAAGAGTGAAGCGGTGGAGAGGGAGCGGGGAGGGGGGGTTGGCACAGTTATGAGACGGTTGCCTAAATTAAGCATCCGCTGTAAATATTACATCGATATCACGACAATGACAAAGTTTGCCGCCTACTGTGTGCCTGAACTTCATGTTAGGAGTGCAGGAAAAGGCAGCCGGTCTCTTATTAAATGTCAGCTGGTCCAATACGGCAGATTTGAATACCCCTTTGCCAATGAACATCACCTCCCCCCCCCCCACCCTGCGTCCAGGCTCCCTGCACAGGCCCTTTCAGGCGCCAATATTTACAGCTGTTGGACAGCAGCGCACACAGGCCGAGGCGCTGTGCCGGCCTTTTTACCGGCTGTAAGAGAGGCCTGGGCAGCGCCCACCCTTCCGGGAACAGCTTGGCCCCTCTGGGCGCTGGGAAGAAGCATGTGGTGACAGGCTGTTCCGCCCCCCCCTCCCCTGACCCAGGGCCCCAATTCATGCCCATCTCTTCCTCCAGGTGATAAATCAACGACTGTCTCATAGGAGCAGGGTGGGGGCGTATCACCCGTGAACCCCATGCACTGGGGTCTGCTGCTGTGTCTCATTCTGGCACGAACGTCACTGGCCCCCAATTAAGTCCCTCATTTGAGCCATTCAAAGAAGGCGCTGCTTTGTTTTACGCTCTCTTGGACGAAGATCACACAAGCAGTCACGTCGGAAGTCAGAAATGTCTCTGTGACCCCAGAGCCTCTGGAGTCTTGGGCCAAACTCATGTTTTTTGCCGCCCTCCCCGTTTTGCCGCCGTAGGCGGGCGCCTAGTCTTGCCTAATGGTAGAAACGGCCCTGAGGCTGTTGTCAGTTTGAGGCCCATGAACGACTGAGGGTGTCTGCTGATGTTGCAGGCTAAGTGTTACGATTTAAACATACTCAGTTTGATTCTGTTTACGCTGCACCTGCCTACTAGAGTGCGAGTGTGAGACCACCCCTATCTGTAACTCTGTGGTGTGAGCTGCAGACTGGCACACTCGATCACTGCTGGGCCTGGCAGACTTCATAAACAGTGAGTTATATGTGAGCCTGGCCATGGGCAGCAACTGCTCTTTGAGCTGAATTAGGCCACAGGTATCTCGATGCGGGCTTCCCTTCTGCCCCCTGGCCCCCCACCTCCCCTGCTCCAATGCCTCATCTAATAATGAGAGGGCAAAGGCGTTTGCACTTTGTACCCCATGAGCTCAGTCCATTTCCTTTCACAGAGCGGAAAACAAACAAATAATACTTTGTGTATCTTGTTATGGTGTAGCAAACAACTCGCTAAGTTTGGACTCTTGTTTAACAGTCAGAGCAACATGCTTTATTCCCGTGATTTTTACAGTATTGCTTTACTGAATTACAGTGAATCAGTGAATTCAGCATGCCATTGCATGGACAAATACTTATAAATATTTCTGGTTAGTTTACCTCGCTTGGTGCCTTGGAACCGTCTAGACTGTCACTGGTCAGGGAACCTTCTAGATGACACCAAAATGATGGCATCCATGCATTCCTGGAGTGAACAGCAGCGCGGAAAGCAGACACCTCAAGTCTGCGCAGTGTGTCTTCAAAAGTTGTGATGACACACTACGCAGACTTGATTTCTCCGCTTCCTGCCTGCCTGCAGCCTTTACCCCACCCTTTCCCAAATCGTCAAATGGCCGGACCCACCCCCCTGTGACTAGTTAGGAAAGGCTGGAGGTGACCACCCTCTCCACTCACTGACTGACATGAAGCCCCTGGCACTACAGGGCTTCAGCCTGAAGCACCCGGGCAAGCTTTACCTCCACATCATCAGGGGGTGGAGACTAGTCCTCGATGCTATGTCTTTGCCGAGTTGATGACCTCACAGGCCTCAGGGCTGTGAGCCTGTCAGCCCGGCAAATACAGTAGACTCTTGGCCCGCCCACAGGCACCAGATTTAGGGAATACATCGGCGTTGCTGACTCATTGACTGTGTCATCATGAGACTAGTCACAACAACAACAGCCCCAACTTCAACAAAGATGTGTGGGTACAATTTAAAAAATAAAAAACAGATTTAAGGCCCCGATGCTCTCCCCCAGAAACGGCCGCTGCTCCCTGGCCAATGGACCAAAAATTCTCAAGGGCAAACTTTCCCACTTTTGCAGCACATCCTGTTTGCCTCATTGCAAACTATGCACAGTGCACCATTTTTAGCAAAATCAAACATGGCATAATCTTTCTTTCCCTGAAGTGAGCTTGTGGCACCCCAGGGGTATGTTTTGGGTAATAAGCAGCCCCCTTCCATTCAACCACTCTGAACTGGTTTTGAGGTCAGATCCCTCCTCCACTGAGATCAAAGCCAGGAGGCTAATGTATGTTTTGGGATAGAAAGATTGCACCTCCTCCAGGCTTTCCATATCACTAATCTATAAAAGTAAAGGTCTCCCTTTTAACTAAGTGAAGCTCCTAGACACTCTTAAACTGCCCAGCTTGGGTTAAGCTGGTTCACATTCCTCCCCCAAGCCATCCTGCCAGGCACAAGCATTTGTCTCTGCTCTGGGATCAATATTTTACACCTCATCAAAGGAGCACTGACAGGCCTGCCCTTGGCCAGGCCAATGCTAATTTGCATGTAGCAACTTCAGGCAGGCAAAGTATAACTTTTTAAAAGTTAATTTTCCAACGTATTTATCAAACATCCAACTTCACCATTGAACTGAATTTTAAAAACAGTGGTTGAGCCATCTTTGTAGCTTATTTCAAACCCAAAACGGAATGATCGCATTAACTGGCCTTTAGTTTTTCTTCATAGAACCAGCCAAAGCCCAGCCCTAACAGTGAAAAATATCTAAATGGGGCTATTCATTATAGGAACATGCAAACATTAAATTGTTACATGTTCCTTTTTTAAATAAAAGGCACCCTATTGTGTGGGCTGCAAGGCCTACTTAGAGGTGGCTTACTTAATATTTAAAAGTAGTGGTTTCCTCCTGATAAAAGATTAATTTTGATAGGTCAGCCTGCAGGTTTAAAAGCTGCTTGAGTCTAACTACACATGTAGGCATTAAGCCATGTTTTCCTTGTCAGCCTATTGAATGGTGCAACAGGTCCACAGGTTGCATTTAACTTTCCATGCCATTGGTGTATTTTCTCACACCATATACACAGCCCTTACTGAAAAGTTAAATATACCTTTTGGGATTAGATGGTTTTAGGGGAAGAGCACATGAACTGGAGACTGGATAGCAGCACCCAGAGTTAAAAAACCAGCAGCAACAATCCACAAAACCCGCGGGTGATCACACATAGAGGCATTTTTTTAACCAGGCAAAGTCAAATTACATGTTCTTCTTTAATTTAATGCCTTCACCACACAATATAGATTTTTGTAATTCTCTTGGCATCTTCTCCCAGTGACCCACATTCTGTGCCAAGGAAATGCCTTCCACAGACTAATTTAGAAAAAAAGGTTCCGAAACATTAAGGAGTTATTTAATTTTTCACGATATAACTGTATCATACATTTGGGAATCTGGTATATATAATCCACCACCTTTAGTTTTCAGTAACAATGTGTGGACAATAGGCCCAATCTTTCTATAAAGAACATTTTCTTGCCTGAGTTTTAGTCCTTTCTTTAGTGCAGCCTTCCTTGCTACCACTTCAATCAAATGAAATACATCAAAGGTTGAACATAGGGTTATTACGGACCTACAACTAGCCAATGGATCTTCATGTTGTGAAGTAAAGTTCACGTATGGAGTTGATCCTTGAGATGCATAGGATAATCCATACCATCATCTTATTATGACCAAATTTGCTGTGCAAAGATTCTCACTATTACCAGATCTAGTCTCAACCACTCAATCACTGTGCTTTTTTTGAAAGATAAAAATTTCTTCCCAAGTGCCCCTTTAATTTATTCTATTTATTCAAGACGCCTTGTTTCCATAATGTCAATCAGGCACAATTTTTAATAGTACGCTCATCGACTGATAACCAATTCTATGCCTTCAATGTCTTAGATACTTCATTGGTCAGCTGTCATATATTTTTCAAAGACAATAGATAGGTAAACCCATCAGAGGAAGCAAGACAACATCATGAGCAAACAATAATAATTGTTTTTTTCCACCATACAGTTTTGGGGTATTAAGGATAAGTTTTTTTTTTTAAGAAAACTGCACATCATTTAAAAATAAACTAAATAATAGGTTGAAGTATGCAGCCCTAAGATAAATCCACAAAGGAGAAAAAAGAGCTTATAATCTCATTTAAAGAGGTCACTGGCACGCCCTCCCTACCACACAATTTACCACTCAATGAAGCAGGATATCAATACGAAGACTGTTCTGGGTTACTCTAGCATTGAAAGAAGGTGCCCATGGTATAATGAAACCTTAGTTGGGGTGTTCCCTAAAACGTATGAAGACTCTCATCCACCGAAGTGGCATGCTTTATCATCAAGCCCTTCCCTAATGTGAGTCTCAAAGGTCTGCATGGCAAGCTCTTCTTGGAAAGCTTTTGAGGAAAAGTGTATGCGTCCCTGTTGGTGAGGTGCTTGTGACCTTACGAGTTAAAGAAATTTGAGGAATTCTTAATAATGCAGCTACTTTATTGATACCTCTTTGAGTAAAACAGTGTGCTCCAGAGTCTGTGCAGTGAAAATCCTTAGTCTGGTGCTGACATGTTTCACAACCTTTGTCTAAACGCCCTATGTGGGCCATGGTATTCATCAGGACTAGGCTCTACCTTCTGCTCTCCTCACTCTATACACCGTGTCTTGCGTGATGCAACAACCAGTCCTCTGATATGTAAAAATGTAGAGAGAACAACAGACACTTTCCTTGTTTAATTGTGCACAATATTTTATTGTCCCAGTGGTCTGCATGAGAATGATGCTTGTTTTAACACAGAAACTAGTGTGGGAGTTATTTTTCCAGTCTTTCAACACAGATACCTCATAGAGGGCTGGCACTTTTCCCTAAATGGCTGCAGTTCTTCACAGATTATGAGGAAAATAATACAGTATGCATCTGCATTTGGGTAATAGGTATTCTGATCATAAATTCAACTCACTGTTGGAGGAACCCAGCACAGTCTTTGGATTGATGTCCTGGTGCTTTGTTTGTAAAATGTAGGCAGTCCTGCTGCACACCAGAGCAGCCTGGATTAGCCTTTGTGCACTCCCCATGGTGTCCATATCTAACTTCGCACTAGCGCCACGTGACTGCTGGCAGCAGCCACCGTGTGAAGACAAACTTTGAAAAAAGAGCATAGAGGCAAGAGGTGGTTGCAGTGGGAGAAGGTGGAGGTATTAGTGAAAGGAGGTCACCCATTCTACCCTTAGTTTACCAGATGAAAGATAATCCATTCATATAATGCCCTACCAAACCCCTCCTTATGGTGAATGAGCGACAGCCTGAATTTCTATGTCACATATATTTTGATGTCAGTGATTAACTTCGGCCTGCAGTGTCACTTATAGATGGCAGACAAGGCCATGCCCTCTCTCTTCAGAACTATTTCCAAGATTGTTGACAGTTTAGCTCTGATGCTCTGAATTAAAGTTGCCATGTGTAGCCATGCAGCTTGAGTCCACAAGCCAGATATGCACTCTTTGAGACCTCTTCTGTGTGAGGAGACCTAAAGGGTGTCCAACAGCCTGATGGACAGACACTGGGCCATCTGGGCTCTGTTGGAGTGCCGGGTTGCCTGTCCGAGCCATCTAGGGAACCCAGGTGTTGCTCTTTGCTGGTCTTTGTTGTGAAGAGAGGCATCAGGATTGGCAGGGTGGCGCTGGGCTGACACTGCAAGAAGCTACCCGCACACACCCAGCACAAAGTCAGCATAACATCAGCTTTATTAAGAAAGGTGAATAATATGAAAAAGGAAAGCTACACTTTTCCCAAAAATGATCCCCATCTATCAGGCTGTGGCTTATATTCATTGCTTTTAAAATTGTATAATGGCAAAGAGCCCTTTGCCATTTGCAGGTGGTCGTGATTATCAATCCACCATGGAGATTCGGGAACCAGAGGTGGAAGTGGTTATGGGGTAGACAACACAGGGGAGGAAACAGGTGGCAGGGGCTTTAAATGTGAGCTGGCCCCTGGTGCCCCCCTTCTTGTTCCCAGAAGTGCCAGGACATGGAGGCCATTGAGGGATTCTGATAGAACTTTGCAGGTAGATGAGAAGCACAGGAGAGGTTGGTGTAGCAATAACATTATAAATATACTGCAATTTTTGCGGGTGTGTGATAATGAGTGTGAACTAAGTTTGTATCTCATTCGAAAGTATCTGAGCTCGCAGCGTTTCCTAGTGGTGGGAGGACTGCGCTGCCCAATGTATTTCTGGCCCTGAAGGTGTTCAACTTTCCAATGTGGAAGATGTATCGTAAAGGATCAAGTATTCTTGTCGCCATAGAGAACTTGCTTCCAAAATATGCTGAGTAATTGCATTTGCGAATGGAGCTCTCTGCAATCCTGTATAAGGAGTGGTGGCCTGAGCCCTTGATTGCTGGTGAGTTACTTAATTTGAAACTACTGCAAAGTATTCTGGACCCCAAGTGGGCCAATCTAATAGGAGATGTGAGTTAGTTCATCCAACCAGGCGCTGTGATAACCCAACAAGCTGCTAACTTTTTTTTGTAGTAATTTCGTCACAACATATATTGACTATAATCGACTCAACGGAATCCCTTCTTAAGGTGCCAGGTTCCATTTTTGGGGTAAGGTGTCTGGCTTGCAAAGGCCAGGATAAATGTCCGGGTACTGGCAGGGGGTCCATGTTAGCTGGGATCAGAGTTCATGCGAGTGGTGACTTTGGGGTGGCTGGGGGGGCAATAGGAGAAGATCAAAAGCACATAATTAAAGTTATCTCTGGGTTGATCTCTGGGGGTGTGCTACAATGGAACCACTTTTTGTTCACTACGCCTGTACCATCAATAATATGGGCTCTTTACCTTGTAGGATGTCACCTAAATGAGTGCGCTTGGCAGAGAAATGTCTGACCCTGGCAACTCAGATGGTCCAAGATGAGTATGACCCTACGGCAGTTTTAGTTTATCAAATTGAGGGAAGCAGCACAGTGACACGGAATGGATTGGGCCCTCAAGAGATTTGCAGACAGTCCAGGAGCAGCTAAAGGGTCAAGCAACTCCAAGAAGCCACCGAAGAAGGCAAGGTGGTCCACTGCTAGATGAGAGAGGTCTCTCTGGTCACGAGAGAGACCATCATTACAGCATCATTCTTTAGGGCAGCAGTGCTAATTCCTGAGGATCGGTTGGCAGCGCCCACTCTTGAAGTGGGATGCAATGTTGGAGCATAAGCCTCAGTATACAGGGTGATCGTAGTGGAATTTGCAACGGGAAATAGCCATCACATCGCATGCGAAACAACACATGCGATTACAACGCGGTCGTTACAACGACTGCGTTGTTACATCGCAGTACCATTACAACGCAAGTCGTTACAACGACTTGCTCTGAAGCGCTCTAAACTAAGGAATAGTACAATTTACTATTCCAACACCTTCCCTACTGCTGCACACACTGGAGTTGGAATAGTAAATTATACTATTCCTAAGCCCAGCGCGCCCCCTAGAGCAAGTCGTTGTAACGACTTGTGTTGTAATGGTACTCCGATGTAGCAACGCGGTCGTTGTAACAACTGCGTTGTAATCGCATGCGTTGTAAACAGATGCGATGTAAACGCCTATATTCATTTGCAACACCATTTTGGGGGTGGTAGAGTAGTAAACTATTATTATTTTGCCTAACCAAAAAGCCTATGTGACCAAGGGGAGGGTGAGGCAACGTCTCAGTTGTTCGAGCTGTTAAATGCATCCCTCACTCTCGGGGGTCAGGATCAAGCAGTAGAGAACCAGTTTGAACAGGCCCACTAATTGGGTTCCACTGGGCCTCAGCAACTCTCACCAGGAAGTTCAAGCCCTGCAGATATAGCAAAGACAGTGGGATCACAGACAATGTTGTCCAGCCACACCATGGTGTCAACCCATCAGCTATGGTATGTGGAGGGACTAGCGTGTACAGTTTGACAGCCCAAGTATTCACACTCACTAGTGTTCAAGACAGTTTTTTGGGTAACGGCCATGATGGTCCTGGTCTGGCCAGGCTTACAGGGATACCTACCGCCAACGTAGTACCATTGTCTATGAGCGTTCAGAAGATGCCAGCTTATGGGCAGGCTGGAGGCTTGACAGTCCCTCATCCACCCAGATTTCCAGTTTGCCAACAGTGATTTTCAGAACTGCTAATCCAACAGTCTGGCCCTTGGGGTCCATAGTGTGGCATGTCCCTGTTGTTTCATGATATCTTCGACCTTGTTAGTGCTGGGGGCCTGCCTAGGATTGGGAGACAATGAAGGGATGGGGAATTAGTACTAAGAAAATATGAGTTGAGAGATCATGGAAGAAATGGGTTACAACTTTTGCCATTTGTGAGGAAATCCTGGCAGAGGAGGTTCCCTCCTTGGCACTGCAAATTATGGACTACATTTCCCTTATTCATAGTGCGTCATCTGACTTCCCTGAGACAACCTGGATGCAGCATGACATGATGTTCAGGCATATGAATGCTTTCTGCCTGGAAATCCCGTGAGAACAGAGGGAAATTAATCTGTTGCTTGAAGAGTTTGACATTGCACACAGTGCAGGTAAATCAAAAAATTTAACCATTCCATTTGGACCAATAGACAAGGGAGAGAAGAGAAGCACATATTTGTAATCAAACCTAGAAAGAATGTACAAAAAGGCCTCTTGTAAATTCAAACACATCTGCTCCCTCTGCAGTGGGCAAAGGCACCCCAAAGCTAAATGTTTCAAGAAATTGAGGAAGTCCAAGGATCAGGCAAAACCTCATTAGTTTAACACCAGCAGCCCAGAAATCCTGTTCACCCAGTCGTGGTCACCCACTGAACAACCAGATTAAGATTTCAGGAGACTGGTCTCGCCCAGAGAATAGTCAGCAAAAACAGATTATGATGCAGCCTTCGTTAACCAGAGCAGTATCTTCGATCTGTTTACATGTCCCGGCACATCATTTGGGGAGATATAACAAGATGCAGGACACTCATACTCTTTATTATGGTTTCAGAGATGGGTTTCGTGTACTAGCCAATTTAATAACCTACCTTCTCACCACCAAAAATCAAAAGTGTGTCCCAGCACAGCCTGACATTGCTCAAGAAAAAAAAAGATTTTGAAAGAGGTGTATGCAGGTAGGGTGGTGGACCCTTTCCTCTTTTTTTGTGAAAGGGTGATTTTAATGTATTCCTAAGTATTTTCTGTACCCAGGCATGCTTCAATAATAAACCTTGGCCCATATTTACCACAATTTTGCTTTTCGGTTGCGTCGCTTTTGAGTCACAGCCCCGACACAAAATCATTTTTTCCATTTACTAAGTCATGCAAAGCCTCTTTGCGTGGTTTCGTAAATAAAAAGTAACGGAAAGCAGCACAAAGCGATGTTTTGCAATACTTCACATACGGTAGGCGTTACATGTTTGGAGCAAGGATGTTCCTATGCATCCACCTATGTATTTTGACGCAAACCCAGATTTAAAAAGACTTGTAAACCTGGTTTTGCGCCAAAATGGTGTGCCTACTGACAGAGGCTTAACGAGAAGAAATCTCATTATTTTTCCTGATTATTTTATCTTTCTATGTGTACTGCATTGTGCAGCACCCACAGAAAGCAGAATATGCCTCTTAACATTGTTTTTGTGTGAGAAGGTGTCCCTTCCTGCACAAAAACAATCCTGCCTGTAATGCAGTCACCATTGCACCATGGTACAAGTGTGCCTGTATTGGTGCTAGGCAGCACACAGTGCACCAGTGCAAACAGAGAGCAGAAGTACCCCATATCTTTATAAATATGGAGCATTTATGCTGTCTACCTTTCACACAAAGCAACACAGCAAGTTCCCCTGCTGCGCTGTGTTGAGTGAAACAGTAGTAAATGTGCACCCTTGTTTTTTTTAACATAGTGATGCAGAATTCCTCCCTATGCCCTTTCTGGTGAGACACGCGAAACGTGGAAAACGGAAAGGTCTTTGTGAGATCGGCGTTCTTTATGCGATGTGCCCCTGACGAAGGGACCCCAGTCCCGAAATGCATTTGGCTGAAGTTATTTCAATTGTATGACATGGAAAATTGAGTTGTTAGTTAAAAATTGCTAGGTTGACATATGTATAGTGTCATGTAATAATGTGAAGCAAAGTGAAGCTACAATTTTGTGATTGAGATCAAGGTAGATTGCATTAAAAATAAATTGAAAAATGCAAATTAATGTTATTGTTAATATGTGTTAAATGTTTGTATATTCACAACGTAGTGCACACCTTTGTCCAAGAAGCCAGTCGGCTTCTGCCCCTATTTTTTTTTTTTTAGTATTCTAAAGAGCACAATACTAGGGTCAGGCTGGGAATCGATAGCAGTCCTGGAAAATGTTGTCAGATCAGCCCTCCCATCCTGAACGTGGTGAGCAAGCAAGGTGACCGGAGTTTGACCACTGCAAGGGGGGGCAAGTGTCGGCTCTCACAATTTACACAAATGATCAGTGATATCCAGCACAAGTACGAGCGGTGGGTGGTGGGGTAGTAGGGTGGGCGGGGTGGGGCGGGGTTTAATTTGTTTTAGGAATTTCTATATTTCCTGAGTTTACAGCTGGAGGGCGCACCGCCAGAAGAATCGAAACTACTTTCAGGCAGCGAGCCAGCTTCATGGTTGGGGGAGGCATGAGCGCAGGGCTCAGTCGAAAGCTGTCTGTCTACTTTTGCCGACAATTGATCCATAGTGTAGACAGTAGAAAGTCGAGAATTTAAGGTCTTGATGTCTCCTTTTGAGATGACCCAGTCACGGAGCACACTTTCTTTAGACCCACCTTTAGCTTTGCTGTTTACTGCCCTTTGCTTGAGGCACGGCGTTACAGATTTTCCCAGAAGATTAGGGGGCAGATTTACAAGCCCCTTGCGACACTTTTGCGCTGCTGTTGCGTCACTTTTGTGAAGCGGCGTAAAAAATGCGGCAAATTTACAACTTGACACATCTAGGGAGATGCGTCATGTTGTAAAGCCCTGCGTGACATTATACCTGCGTCAGGTATAATATATGCAGGGTAGGCGTTCCCACACAGGAAAGCCTCGTAAAAGTGATGCAGTGAAATCTACAAGATTTCACTGTGTGACTTTTAGGACGCCACTGCGTCAAAACCTTATGCCTGCTTGAAGCAGGCGTAAGGAGTGACTCAGTGTATTGAGAATAGGCCGCAACACACATTGCTGGAATTGCGTCGTGCTTGCGAAACGACTCCAGCAATGCGTGACTTTTCCGCCAACAGATCGTCAGAATTTCTGACGCTTCTGTCAATCCTTGCGCCATAGTGCGCCGTATTGTAAATACGCCGCATCTATTGTGGCGCAAGAGTTTTTAAGGGTTTTTAACGCAGGCGCAGGGAAAATGCTACATCTATACAGCTGCGTCAGTTTCTTGTAAATCTGCCCCTAAGTTCTTTGTGTTTCTTACTGATGCCCCTATTACTCTGGGAAGGCTGTTTGTTTTTCCAGGTTGGGGAGCACCATGATCTGGCCCCGTTTAGCCCCCATCAGCCTCAACCATATTGCCATTGTTGGAACTAAAAATATCAAGACTGTCAGCACTGGGGGCTGGGGTAGCCTGGGTAAACACAGACAGATCAGAGCTCATGATATGCTGGGAGGGAGATAATGCAATAGCCGTTGAGTGAGGAATTTCACTCGCCCTCAAAGTCTCTGTAGCCCCCTCGTTTTGACTCACTGTTAGGGCCGGGGACTCCAAACCTGGGTTATTGACTGGCTCCTGCTGGTAGAGATTAAAAACAGCTGCAGGGAGAACATTTCCTAGTGTTCCAGGTAACCTGGTTTCATATCTTTGTTGCAAACATGAATATTCCACTGACTTGGCAACATTGTAGCTTCCTTGTGACAGGCACTCCAGCAGGATAGGTGATGGATCAGTCCTCACCGTTTTTGCTATTGCAATTACCGTGTCTGCTAAACAGAACTCATCCTCTCGTGCGAGTTGGTCCTTAGAGCAGGCCTGGAGCAGGCTGGTTGCCACGCTAGACCTACGTTTTTCAAAATCAGGTGCCCTACTTGCGAGGCACGACCATCGGCTGGAACCAGAGGTGAGCCTACTCCGTCCTCTGTTGCATGCACAGGATCAGAATCCCCCACACGGGATTTGGCAACAACCCAGGCTGCTCGCCCGCCTCAAGGTATGTTTGGGCATTGCGGAGCCATAATGGTAAAATTCGTCCCCGGATTGCTGACAGAAACGTGGACATTTCAAAGAACATTGGTCCTTTCAAAAGGGTACTAGACAATGGAACATAGAGCTGCAATGAGACCTATGTTGACTTTCTCCAAATGGAGACTCCATTCATTTATTATATACAAAATGATTCAAAACCATAAAGCAAGGAAATATAAAAAAAATTGTGGACAAAGGATTGGAAATCAACAGATTTCCAGACCTCAGGCACTTATATACATAGGGGCAGATTTACAAGGAAGTGCTGCAGCGCGGCAACACAAGCCCTTTGGCTGTGCCACGCTGCGGCACTTCCAAAGCACAGGGATGCAACATATTTACAATAATATGTTGCATTCCTGTGCTCTCCCCTGCGCTGGCGCACAAACAGCTGCCATGCGCAGGCACCCTTGCACCAAGGTGCAAGGATGCCTGCGTCATGGGGAGATTGTTTTTGTGCAGGAAGGGGCACCTTCCTGCACAAAAACAATTACTTCCTGCATTTTCCTCTTTCAATGCGTGCTGTAGAATGCAGCACGCATCAAAAGAAGAAAAAACGAGGCGAAATGAAAACATTTCTCCTCGTTGCGCCTCCCTACGTCTCCCCTGGGGAGGCATAGCATTCACACGCATTTCCAGATTTACGATTCGTCATAAATCTGGAAATGTGTCTGGTTCCATGGGTGTTGCATGGGAACACCCACAGCAACACCCATGGAACGCCCCTTTCACTCAAAGTGCTGTGTGTAAAGGGGCCATATTTACAAGGACAGGAAAAGCCACGCAGGGTGGCTTTTCCTGTCCTTGTAAATATGGGGCAGAGAAATACGCCAGCAGTACGTCACAAAAGTTACGTACTGGTGGCGCAGGGGTCTTGTAAATCTGACCCATAGTGACTTAACAATAAATACACATTCATTCAGTCACAATAGAAAAGGCATCTTATGCTCCTAAGAAATTAAAATGAAAAATTTTGGAGTCATGACATAGAAGTCGATGACGTTTCGATCCCAACTGGGAATAAAGGACCATCATCAGGACACAAGAATTTATGCCTGAGTAATAGCCTGGTAAGAGAAACGGAGACGGGAGTGGGGGAAAAGAAGCAGGAACTAAAAGAAAAAAGAAGAAAAGGGGTTATGTAGGTCCCAGCATAATCAAGCTTAGTCCGACACCAATGTGTAGTACATAACATGCCTATATCATTAGTGAAGTTATAATGGAGCTATGTGCAAACGTGCCCCTTGTGACCTGAATCAATTAAAGGTCAGCAATAGTGTGGACCCATGTGAATATGGGTGCATGTATTGAAATGATTGGCGCTAGTCATTATAACCAGCTAATGCTGTGTGAAAGTGGTGAGCGGGGCATGCAGAGTCACTGACCTGCTGATGCGCTAAGATAGGGTATCATATATGTAAACACAATGGTATAGGCTGTCAGAGAGAATGTGGCCACACTGCTGAGGCCAAAATCTGTGATAGGGCGTGTGGTCGAGGAGTACCTGAGAGTCAACAATAAATAAATGAGTACAAATTTACAATCCGGGCAATCATAGGGGTAGCACGTGTGCACAGTGCCAGTGGTGCGGGAAACGGAAAAGGATGAGAGTAACTCGAGATGAGGGTCATGACGGTGAGACGGTGAATACCCATCTAACTCCGCAAGCGATCCCTCCGCATCGGGTCCCCGGTGGGTATAATAGATTTCCCACTGATCTAGGGGAGTCAAGGTAAATCTACGATGTCAGGGTCATGCGATACTGCATTGGTAAAGGAACATGAAAGGTCAGCACGGTGGACTTACCATGGGGCGTGATGGCATAATTCAGTGTTAGTTCAGTGTTCAGGGATCCCAGGGGAAAGTGGAAGTTTCAGTGCCCAGACACCACGCGCAGAAGTGAGGTCGTGAACCTCTATGATTAGCAATTGAGAACAGTCCGTGTTGCACCTGACTCAAGATACTAGATCGGGCGATACGTGCGATACGTGCGGATGCCTACTGGTGTGCAGTGTCACACTCACCATCACCAGAAGGTAATACCGACTTGTGAAAGGGAATTACGGCTGCTTTATTGGGAGAGGGAAACAATATAAAGCGAGAATAGGAAACAGGAGAGAGAAATATATGGCAAATAACCTCAGTAACAATTCGTGAGCAAAAAGAGAGTAATATCATTCATGAAGGAAACAGCAGGGCAGTTACAATCTACATAGTGAGTCTGAAAAAATAAAAAATAATAAAAATAATAATACAATAACAATGATAGCCAAGTTATGGGTGTTCTTAGATGGCACCGTGTTGGAGAGATGTACAGCATGGAATTAACAAGGGGAGAACAATTCTGATAAAAGACAAGGACAATACAAAGAATAACATGAAGTGAACAACTATATGATAAAAGAACAATCATTAGAATTATTCATGATCAGTGAAGAGAAACCGAAACATTTTATTCAAGGGATGAAATGGGAGCAAGTTTCTGCTCTTATAATCAATTAATGTTGCACCAGCAGTACAGTGAGATCGATATGCTAGCAGGTGTATTGTAGCTTATATCGAAGGGTGCCAAAATGAGTCTAGACGGGGTGAGAGGAAGCCCATAAAGTAAGCATGGTGAGTCAGTGATTAAATCTTGGTGGTCCAGTCCTCCATTTTGTTAAGCCCAGTATGCAGGCTATTAGTGCATAATATCCATTTAAATTCCTCTTTGTTGAGGATGGCGCCGATGTCTGTGCTTCTCAGTGGTGGTTTAATCACGCTGATGACTTGCCATTTAATATCCTTCTCCGTGTGTCCTTGGTCAGTGAAGTGTTTAACAAGTGGTGCGTTGGGTGTCTTGCATCTAAGGCGTCTCTGGTGTTGGCAAATCTGGATTCTGATCTTTTGGATGGTTTGACCTATGTAAATTTGGTTACAAGGACAGAAGATAGCATATACAACATTGGCAGTATTACAGTTTGAGAACTAATTCAGCGCAATTTTGATATTCCTGAATAAAAATTCCTTACTTTCAATGCTCAATTGGCATACACTGCCACCACCACATTTAAAGTAGCCCAACACAGGACCAAGCCCCCAGATGTCAGTAAGAGTTTAAATCGTTTTTTTGGGGGAAGGCAAGCTTTGACCAAACAGTCTCTAATGTTCTTATTTTTCCGGAAGACAAACAAAGGGTGTCGAGTGTCATATCACCAGCATTGAGTATTGGCCAGTGTTTCAAGATACATTTCTTGACCTGGTTGGAAACAGGAGAGAACGTTGTTACACATGCTAGGCGGTCATTTTCTGTTTTGGTCTTGGGTGTCAAAAGTGCTTCTCGTGGGCAATACCATGCTCTTTTAATGATCTTCTAACAAGTTTGCGTGGATATCCCCTGGTCATGAGTTTATTGGCCAAATTATTGCTTCATGGAAATAGTCCTGTTTAAAGGAACAATTCCTTCTCATGCGGAGAAACTAGGAGAATGGTAGTGAGTCTCTCAGGGCCCGTGGGTGATGGCTGGTATAAGAAAGTAAAGTATTTCTTATTTTTTTTATTTTACAGAGTTTTATATAGTGCGAACTTGACCCGAATCGGGTATCAGAGCGCTTTACATAGCACCAGTTGCATTACATGAGAACACATTCATTTTTGTTAGGCGCGGGGACATTAAGTGATTTGCCCAGAATCACAGGATGTTCAGCGCCATTGCCGAGACTCGAACCCAGTTCCCCAGATTCGAGGTCGACCGCCCTAGCCGTTAGGCCAACTCCTCCTCCTTCAGTCGGTTTTCAAAATAGTGTAGTATACAGTTCACCTTCAACTGGTTTGATAAGTAGTCTAAGAAAGCTATTTTGGATTTGCTGTGTGTTATGGTGAATTTTAAACCATTGCAATTTTCATTAAACCACTCATGGAATTTAGATAGAACTGCATCCGAGCCATGTCAAATCATAAAAATATCATCAATGTATCTTTTCCACATAGTGATATTGTTCACGAAAGTGTTGGCATCTGATAAGATCTTATTGGTTTCAAGCTGATCCATATATAGTATCGCAAAATTTGGAGCAAAGATTGCTCCCATTGAAGTTCCTTTTATTTGCTGAAAGAATTGGCCATCAAATGAAAAAAGTTGCGGGTGAGACAGATCCTTTGCAAATGAAGGATAAAAGATGTGTGGACCGAATGTGGGCAAATTCTAGATCCAAGATTTTTTTCCAATGACATCAATATCTTCCTCCTGCGGGATATTGGTGTAAAGTGATTCGACATCCAAAGTACAGAGTATGCAGTTATCAGAGTCCAAAGGTGAGTGTTCTATGAAGTTAATCATATCCATTGTGTCCTTGACAGAAATGCAGAGGCACGCCAGCTGCCAAATCTGCCATAGAAGCGCGGGGAGCCCCCACCTGTACAGCTGCCACATAAATGCAGTGTATGTGTTCTCGTGGCACGCTGCAGCAACTGGAGGCAATGAGGGGTTGCGCAGCTGAGCCAGAAACAGAATGATGCCAAGCAATGCGTCCACGGTTGGCAGTGGTCAGGAAGCAAATGGAGACAGAGAGCTCACAGCTGTGGGATCAGCCCTCCATCTTCCTTCCAACTCCTAAAACAAATGGAGCACATGAGCCATCTCTTCTAGCTATACAGAATCTGGTTTAGATTCAGAGAGCAGAAGCGCAACAGCATTAGGCTCAAGTTCGAGCAGAAACTGCCTTAATCTGGCAATCTCTAGCAGAAGTAACAAGTAAGGTCACAGCTCTTACTGTGGACGTGGCCGAAATTCAGCAGCGAATGGCCAATACTGAGGAGCTGGGAACGGCTACCATGCAATCTATTGGGGATCATGACCAGCAGTTAATGTTTGTCCAGACAAAAATTGAAGTTTTGGAGAACCACCAGAGGAAAAATAATCTCCACCTGTTTGAAATACCGGAAGGAAAAGAGGGTGACGATCTGCTGCAGTTCATAGTGCAATTGTTTGGGAAGGCATTTCCTGATCTCGAAGACTGGGCCATGCATTGACAAATTCAGCATGCACATCATCTTCCTCGATTCCGGAGCTGTAATACTGCTACTGGCAACACAAAATCATTGCATCCTCGCCCAATCCTAGTCTACATTGGCAATTTCTTGCTGAGACAGGCAATTTCTTTAAAGGGCTGCCCTGCTGCACCTGTTGCTGTTGATGCAATGCTGATTTCAGTCCGTTCTGACCTGTGCAAATCCACCATGAACAGACGGTGGAAGCTCCGCCAACTAATTGATACCCTAAAGGGTGTTGGGGCACAAGTATTTTTACAGGAACTCGTCAGGTTAAAGATCTTTAAAGATGGTCACACACAGATGTGCTATACAGAGCAAGATGCTGTGGGCTCTCTTCATAATTTTCAAGGAACTGCATCGTAGAATCACAATGTTGATATGTTTGCCCATGTCTTAGTTCAGAAATAAGCTTCTTTTCTTGCTTTTCTCCTTTTCTTTTTTTGTCTTTTTTTTCTACTCAATAGCGGTGTGTGCGGTTGGCTGGTGGAGGGTGAGGTCAATGGGGAGGAGTCTCTCTGGGCTGTCATGGGGTGGGGAATGATTTCTTTCATCAGATACAGGGGTGAGGGATTCAGGGGAGTGAGTTTGTTAAGTATGTCTACAATGACAATTTTTGCCACAGTTGGAGTGGTTGTGGTTAGGGGGAAAATAAGTCAGAATGATCAATGGTCACTTTATCATTTGATGTCTGTTTTCATAAATTGCGAATTGGGTTTTGGGCATCGGATGGTTCACCTGAAGATGATGACATTGGTTTGTTTGATGGTTAGGATTAAATGTATATGCTGGAATGTTTCTGAGTTAAATCTGTCTAGAAAACATCAATTAGTCCACGAAGAGATTAAAATGTATAAGCTGCAACGACTATCTCTGACTGAGACTTGCTTATAAGGATTGATCACTGTTAAAGCATCTCGGGTACAATATTATTGCATTATAACTCAATCTGTTTCTATACGTGGGGTAGCCATTTTGGTGGATAAGAATCTAGAGCACAAGATGTTTAAAACTGCAGTGGATCCTAGGGGTAGTTGTGTGATTGCCCAGTTGCTAATATACAGCCAGAAGTACGTGCTATGTACAGTGTATGGGCCAAATGTAGACAAACCTGGGATACTGGATATGTTCTGTCTTGAATTACTGGATTTGTCTGGGAGTTGCTGATAATGGGTGATGATTTTAACGGTGTTATTGACTAAAGGTATCGATTCTACCAATCCTTCTACCTTTCCTTGTATGGTGAAAACAAGGGCTTCTATTCTTGAATTAGTCCATCTACATGAATTGCGTGATGCATGGAGGGCATTATATGCAATCAAGCTGGGTTATACTTTTTACTCATCCCCACACAGACATTACTCTAGGACAGACATGGTTTTGCCAGTGGGAGTCTGATACAGGAAGCATATATGGAAGTCTGCCCTAATATCACCTCTGATCACAACATATTATTATTATTCTTTGATCTTCACGCGGCATGGGCACAGTGGTGTCAGTTTTCTTTTCCTCGCTATTTATTATCCAATTCTGATTACTGCAAGCTAAGCTCACTGTCAGAATTTTTGCAAGTTAACACAGGTTCGGCTTCTCCTCCAGCTGTATGGGATGCAATGAAGGCATTTATTAGGGGTACCACGCTAAAGTTTATTCTTAGTAAAAATAAAGATAGTCACGGCAGTGCTAGGCTGCTCTGTCAGTCAATTACACAGCTGGAGATAATGCATGCTCACGTGATAGCAACCGGGGGGGCTGATCAACAGATCATATACTTTAACTTGATCTACAAACGGTCTTTCTTCAGGCAGGCCTTAAACCTTCAAAAGAGAAGGTTGGGCCAGCTTATGTAAGAATCGGGCTCTCCAATACGAGTACGGGGAAAAGGTGGGAAATGTACTTGCACACAAAATTCTGACAAAAAGGGGCTTATTTACAAGCCCCTTGCGCCACTTTTGCGTCATTTTTCCCATGTTAAAAGTGACGCAAAAGTGGTGCAAGGGGCTTGTAAATCTGCCCCAAAGTCTTGGGGTATAATTCAGTCTATTAAAAGTAGTGATGGTTTGGTATATACTCATCTTCGGTCTATTGCGGAACAATTCTAGAGTTCCTATCAGGAACTTTACAATCAGCTCCAAGAGTTTACGCATCGGGTTTATGCAAAATGTTCAGGGTTGTAGATTGCTGTTCTGGGAGAGCCCCATGCCACTACACTTCAGAAAGATATCACTGTTAGTGAAATTGAGGCAGCTCTTCTTGGTCTGCCTTCAGGCAAGGCGACAGGATCACTATCCCACTTGAATTTTACAAAATATTCAAAGATATCATTCTCTCTCCCTTGTTCAGTGTTATTCTACATATAGAGGCTGGTGGAGAAGTGCCTGGTTCCTGGAATATAACTAATATTGCAGCTTTTTTAAAGAAAAGTAAACCACCTGATGAACGAGGTTCATATCGTCCCATATCTCTCATTAATATGATGCAAAGTTGTTTGCAAAGATCTTTGCCATCTGACTTGCTCCTCTTGTGGGACCTCGTCTCAGTGGAATAGCTAGACTTTAGACTGCTCGGGGCAGACCCTGCGTTTGCCACCCCGCGGCGGCCTCATTGAAGTGCGGGAGGCTGATGGCGAATCCATGGATTGCTGTCCCGCAGCGGCTGCACCAAAGAGTGGGTGTAAGTGCTGGCTATTGCCATCCCAGATGGCAGATAAGAGCTGGGGGAGGCCACCACCCCAAAAACTCGTGCCACCTGGTGTAGACCACCCCCCCACCCTCCACTTGCTACGCCACAGCCTTGTCTCACAACAACAGCATGGTTTTACACCCGGCAGGGATACTACTTGCCATATTAATACTGCTGTTGCTGCATTTGCCATAGTGGTAGAATCTGGGCAAAGATTGGTTATGACACTTTTAGATTCCAAGAAGGGATTTGACCGCGTTGATTGGGCCTGCCTTTGGGCAACAGTGGCAGCCTTCGGTATCGGTGACCGCTTTTGTAAGTGGGTACAGTCATTTACAGGAATCCTAGGGCTCAGTTGGCCTATGCTGGGACATCTTCCATACCTTTTCAGATCCATCACAGTACTTGGCAGGAGTGTCTTCTACCCCCTCTTTTAGTTTCTCTTTATATGGAGCCATAGTTACGATCCCTGCATTGGAATGACCGAATTCAGCCTGTGATCTCCGGTGATAGCGAACTTAAAATTACAGCATATGCTGACAATGTTGCTATTTTTTCATCTAACCCGTCAGTTGCACTGGATTACATTTTCGATGAGGCTAATAGATTTGAAATATTCTCTGGCTACAAACTAAATATAGCTAAAACCCAAGTCCTCCTTAATTTTAAACCAGAAACTTGATTTCTGGGGTATTCTGTCATCAACATATCTTGGGATTCAGTTAAGTACCCACGTGGGAAAAACTGTTAAATTGAACCACAAGTTTCCGATTAACATTATAGGTCAATGTAACATCATCAAATGAATGTCCTGCTTACATTTTTTTAGGTGTTTCGGGCAATTCCCTCCAAGTTTCAGATCCATTTTTCAAGTTTATACCCCAGTGAGCCTTTTTATACTAAGTCAAGTCAACCACCGTTCAGAGGCGCTTTATGTAATGCCTGCTCTGCGTCGCTATAGAGGGATTGGGGGAGTATGAAGTTTTAAAGAAGGTGGAGATGTAGAAGGGGTAAGTCTCCGCTTGCAGTGTGTTAAGGAGAGTATGTACATCAAGATAGCTCTGAATGTAGACCGTGTACAATAAGACAGGCACTCTCCCTTATTTAAAATGTCTAAACAATGGATCAGTGGGTACAGACCTATTTTGGGAATAGTTGTATGTTTATGCATACCAATAAAGCATACTTGTATATGCCTGCTCCCTTCTGCGTGTCCTCTTCGTCAGCCCTGTGTTGTCTCTTGTGCTGCTGTTAGCCCTGGAGAGTAACCCTGGCAATGGAATGTAATGAGTTCATAGAGTGTGGGGAAGAACGGTTAGACAGTCCTTGGTGAGGATCTGTTGGTGATGGATAAGACCTATTGAATAAGGAATAAACTTAATACTTCACACTCTCTCATCGTGTCTGCATGTCTTGGAACAACCCCTGTTGCACTGGCGACAGGCGAGGGATTGGATTTCACCGTATAGATTCGGATCTCACTGTACTTTGATAAGGGTCCCAACATTCCATTCACCCCATTTGCATGATCCAGTACGTTTTTGGATCTTCTTCTCAACTCCTATATCAGAGAAAGCTTGGATGTTCTATGTGGCCGTGTGTCTACTGCCTGCTTCCTGTTACCGGGGACTACACTGCCTGCCTCCTGCTTCTGGACACTACTGCTCTACTCCATTCTCTAAGAGTGCTTTTCCTGTGATCGTAAGTCACAAGGATTACTGCTTCAGATCGCCCTGTTTTTGGGCACTCCGTTTTCCTGGTTCCAGAGCGTTTAATTGATACGTGACTGTGAGGCTCGAGCTCACCGGCAAAGATCACCTCACCTTGTGCACCAACGGGCGTCCAGCTGTGGAGCTTTGCATGTGGACAACTCCTCCTCATGCACTGAAGAACCATCTTTCCAACAGGTCCACGGTTTGACGTCCAGCGTTTCCCATCAAGCGTGTCATGTCAAGACGTCCCACGCACGCCGATCACGCAACATGAGCATCATTTTGGCTTGGGTCAGGCACAGCATTTGGTCTGGATCCAGCACAGAGGGAGCGGATTTGAATGAGTATGACATTTGCATTGCGAAACTAGATAGGCATTACTTATCAAAGGTTAGCACTATTTTGGAAAGCTACCACTTTGGTCGCAGAAGTCAAAAAGAGGGTGAATCTGTAGAAAATGATGTCACTGATTTAAGGAAACTAGCTTCCTTGTGCAAGTTAGGTACTTTGATTGAAGAAAGAATAATAGATCAGTTTATGCTTGTGTGTAATATAGAGAGGGTGAGAGATGATTTGTGGCAAAAGGATGAACCATCATTAGACGAAGTCCTATTGATTGCAAAACAAATAGAGCACTCCCTAAAATGTGCAGAGCTTGACACAGTTTGCATGGTGAAACATTCAACAAAGGAAAAAGACAAAAGAAAGGAAGTCAATTATAAAGTAGAGACAAAAAATACGTATCAACCTAAGTGTTATAGGTGTGGCAAGCTGGGTCACTTGGCGAATGATAAAAAGTGTCCTGCAGTTAAAGCTGTTTGTACAAACTGTAACAGTACAGGCCATTTTTCTGCTGTCTGTAAGACTAAAACACACAAAGGGAAAGTGAATGAAATCAAAGATAGATGTAGCAGCGATAGTGATGAGGAGAAAGATTTTTACTGTGGTCAAATTGTTTTGCAAGTGTAAGGGTGTGGGAACAAAGGTCTATTACATGAAGTGAGAGTTGAGGGTGGAAGAACAAAAGTATTGTTTGATTCTGGAGCAAAAATTACTATCGTCTCTAAGTCGGAAAGAACTGAAAGATAAGGTCAAGATGTTGAGACCTGATCTTAGACCACGTGCTTATGGTGGGGAACTTATAAAACTGTTTGGTTATTTTTGGGGATTGCTGGAGTCCAAGGAGAGGTACACCACTGCGAACGTTTACATATTACAAAAGGGAAACAGCATTCTGAGCTGGTTTCCGCAGAGAGATCTTGAGGTGATTCTAGATCCTAACAGTGATCCCCCCATATTGTTGAAAGAGGGTTTTTAGGAGGTGAGTGTACAAGGTATTTCTGATGACACTTTTGCTCAAGAGTTGAAAAAGGATTTCCCTAGAGTATTCAGGAATGGGCTTGGGTGTGTGAGGGATTATGTTCACTGCATGCGCCTGGTCAGTGAGGCTAAACCATTTTCTGGTAAGGCGCATGGTGTTCCAGATAATGAGTGGGTTCCAGATAATAGAGTGGGTTTGTAAAATTGAATGTAATGGTCTTAAGGAAGAAAGGTGGCGTGATGAATGTCTATTGGACAAAGAAATACACGATGTTATGAAATTACTGAGGAAGGGGTGGCATTCTAAAGTAAATGGTGATTGTGAAAAGTATTGGAATGTAAAAGATAAACTGTCTGAGAATAATGGTATGTTGTTTAGGGGAACAAGGTTGATTCCTCCAGTTTTCCTTAGGCAGGAACTTTTAGGGTTAGCACATGCAGGTCATCAGGACATGTCTAGGACTAGAGTGGCTGAGACTTACTTATTGGTGGCCGGGAATGGACACTCAAGTGGAAAGGATGTTCAGAGAGTTCATTCTATGTGTCATGAGTCAAAAAGTGTCAAACCTAAGGTACAGCCCATGGTAATTAGAGATCGCCCGAACAAACCATGGGGGGAAATTGCTTTGGACATTTTGGGACCAATACATGGCGAAGGGTTTGAGTCTTATGTGATGGTACCGATGGACATGTACATGAGGTGGCCAACGCTAAGCATATCCAAGAGGATTGAGACGAAACATGTTGTGTCCTTCCTTAAAGAATTGTTTGGGGGAGAGGGGATACCCAACGCTATGTTAACTGACAATGGAGTGCAACTGATTTCAAGGGAAATGGAGGAATTCCTGGGGAAGTCTGGTATCAAACATAAGAGGTGTTCATTATATCACCCAGAAACCAACAGCATGGTGGAACGCTTCAATCGAGTGCTGAAAGAGACCATTACCATGGCTAAGGAGCGTGCCTTGGATTGGAAAGAGGAGATAATTAAAAAGGTTGAGGCTTATAGAGTTTCTCCCCAGCGGTCACAGGAAGATCTTCATTCGAGTTGCTTAGGGAAAGACATCTCAACACGTTGGTGGCTCCTCCTTGGGTAAATGATGTGGAGTCTAGAGCGGGCAGGCTTGAAACGGATAAGAGTTGGAAATCCAGTGTTATGTTCCATATAGGTACCCTAATATAGGCCCGAGTAACATCATACCCCTTCACCTACATTACCTCCCCTACACTACACTGTAACGGGCCTTTTAGGATTGAACCTTTACCTAGTTCTAGTCCTGGGTGCAGAAGGAGGGTTTCTCCTAAACAATAGAGTCCTATAACTCCATCAATAGACTCACACAGTATGAATGAATATTCATAAGGGTTCTTAGAAACCAGGCTGGGGCTACACCACCTTCCTCCCCATATCTACGTACACGGTTCATCCCATACGTCATCCTCACATCCAACAATGGCTAATACAAGCAACAAGGGACAAAGGAACCCTAGATACTTTCTGTATAAATACAGCACATCTTGCTAGTGTTAGTTAGAGGGAACCGAGACTTCCAGGCCGACACACTGACCAGAGACGCTGAGGCTCCTGCATGCAGACGCTCCAGCTGACAGTGGTCTGAACATCCCTTGCGGGGTGTCCAACTCGAGACCAAGAAGGGCTCCTACATTCTCACACTTCAGGTAATGGGGTTCGACTAAATCCTAGAGGGATTCTTGGCTTCACACCTACTCACATGCTAGGTACACTTAGGTACATCTAGATAGGCATCGTAGGAGTACGCGCTTTCTTTTATCAATGCATTTTATATTCATGTATTTATTCATGCGTATTGCAAGATGGTAGAACTGTACTATCCATTTATATTCACTGTACTGCTAATCATATATCTCTGCTACTGTCTAATGGTTGTTGCAGCTCATATATTCTACACAAGAATAACGACTGTTCAATAAACCCTTATTGAAACGCCCAGGCTGTTTATTCTGTGTATCTCTGAGACAAGATAAGTGAGCACGAGTGACTGAGTGAAAAGTAGTACATTGTTTCCACGATCCTGAGGGATCAGGGTTGTCATGTTCTGAGGTTGCCAGAAACTATTCTCTCCCCGATAAGAGGAGACACTAGTGGCACTGTGAGCTAGCTTATGCAAACAGGCTAACATTTTCGGTGGGGGTGCTCAGAGTCAGTCTGCCACCAAGCCCACAGTTCATGTTATCCGAACGCGCAGGTCCTGTATGGGTATATATAGGAACTACACGACATGGCGCCACCAACGATGGTTGGGTTCTTATTTAACAGTAGAATCTGAGTAGTTCAGTCGTGCTAATTCTCAGAGACCCCTACTCACAAAACGCCAGAGACGTCTGGAGTGGGTGGGCACAAACTCCGCCACAGCTGAGTAGGCGAAATATCCTATGTATTGGCTGTTGGTTAATCAAGCTTGAAGGACATTTTGTTCCTAAAATTGTGCATAACACCTTATCTTATTTCCCTTGAACAAACTTCTCCTTTACAAAATGACTGAGGACACGACCAGATAACCCGGTGGTGGCTAGACGCCTCTCAATAGGAGAAGAAGAGGTGGAAGGAATTCTCATTGCACCTAAATTTAGACGTACTATCACCCTGAAACTATCAGAAAATGGTTTACAAGCTAGGGGTGGCATTATAGCTTTCGTGATTGAGGCACACGAATCAAATAAAACAGAGGTATTTTATTTGTGGGTTACATTCCCAGCAGCAGATGCAAGAACACAGACATTTCACTACTATGTAGAAGAAGATGCACCACAGGAATATGGTCCGTTCGAGGACATAGAAGTTCCACTCACGTACCAGGAACACCTATACTGGTTTAAAGGCGCCCTACCCCATATAAGAAACAGAGTAAGATTAGGCCCGCTCGGAGGAGACGGGGCAACATGGCCAATATTAGCGGCCTACACACCACATCCTGACATTGACACAATGCCACAGGCAGACTTACTCTTACAACACAAGGATTTAATTAAAATCTACAGAAACCTGACACAGTTTGTCATGAGGACTTTCACAGTCCAACCAACATCAGTTGCAACAAATGGAACTCAATATCAGAGTACAGCAACTAAAATCACACCACAAACATTACACGCAGTAATGGGCAAGATGCCCACGAAACGTGAACAAATGCCATTCTGGGTAGCTCAGAAAATAACTCAGCTCGAGGCAGTATTCCCGAATACTACCCCGTTTGAAAAACACAGAATGCTAACAATCTGCTTGCCCATGGGGATAACACCACAAGTAGAGGACTGCACCTCTTGGGGTACAGTCTTTGCTGCCATATATATCAGGACACATGGTATTCCTTCATTAGCAGTAGTACCAGACGTATTGAGACAAATACAAAACGAGTACGGAGCAGAACCTGCCCTGAACTTAGGGATGAAGTTATTAAATAACTATGACCAGGTATCAGCCATAATACTAGCTAATATTAAAGGGGAAGCAGCTTCAGTGGCAATCCGCCAACGCCTAAGGGAGTTCAGCCCGTTAGAACAACAACACGAACTACCCAAAATAATTGAAACTGCGTATGCAGAATTAGGCAGAGACAGTTTGGGTGGGAAAGCATTAAAACCACAACTGATGGGCAGTCCTGAAAAGGACACTACCAAGCAGACACCTGCTTCTTCTAAAAAGAAGTGGGATAATAAAAAACAACAAAACTTTAAAAACAGATCTCAATCCCGAGGCAGATCTACTCCACAGGAGCCCTCTGAAAAGAGGTACAACCTTAGGAACAGGGATAATATTAGGAAACCTGACAGGTATCAGGGTACTGATACACGTTCCTCTCGTTCCTTTCAGGGCTCGACGAAAAACTCCGAGAGAGAAGGACGGTCAGAACACAAAGAAGAGCATACAAAGTCCAGAGACAAGCAGCACGCTCAAGACTATACTTCCAAAAAAGAAGAGAAGCCAAAATCAAAACCTCATTTTAAGAAGAAGAAAGTTGCAGGCATAAAGATCAGACATGCCCAGAATTCTGAGGACGCAACTTCTGAACGGGGAATGGGCTCTGACGATGCTAGACAGTGCGGCAGAAGTAACAATAGCTCACCAGAACCTGATGGAATTTCTGGTGACAGCGGACTTGAATGATTACATCACGGTGGAAACACCAGACACAAGGGTGAGCGTCCCACATAAGTTACACGAAATAACACTCCAAATGGAGGGGGACAAGCCCAGGAAAGTTAAAGGTCTCTTTTGGGAAAATCTGTCATCTGGTTATGACATCCTATTAGCAGAACAAGATTGGCCGCCAGCATTCGTTATGGAGTGCCCTAGGGGAGAAACGGTAATTTTTCCAGCATTCTCTGACCTCGTTCCCATACATCTTAAACATGCATATGCACAGGAGTGGGCAGTTGCCCTAGCTCCAGCACTATACAAAAATCATGCCGGTTGGGATGAGGATTCAACCCACCACGTGATCCCGTTAAAAGTTTCACCAAATGCTCAGAGGCAATACCCAATAAAGCAAGAAGCTAAAAAACAGGTCAGGGAGATCTTAGATCAACTTGAATACCAAGGGGTGATTGAAACATGCACCTCACCAATGAACAACCCTTTGTTTCCAGTATCAAAACCGGACAACTCATATCGTCTAGTTTTAGATTACAGACATTTAAACTCATGCACAAAGACATTCGCTGTCCAAAACGCACACAGTGCCGCATTAATGAATAACATTGTGCGGAAAAAGTACAAAACTACACTAGATATCTCAAATGGATTTTTCTGCCAAAATATAGTGCCTGAAAGCAGGTATTTGACTGCATTCTCAGCGTTGGGGTCCCAGCGGCAATTTTGTCATCTCCCCCAGGGGTATAAGAACAGCCCGGGGGTATTCTCAGCAAGAGTAACAGAGTTACTCCAAAATTTTGATGAAGAAGCATTGTCCTATGTGGATGATATTTATCTGACGGACGATGACTTAAAAAAGCACTTGACCAGGGTGAGCACCATTATTATGGGATTCGCCTCTGAGGGCTACAAATTTAATTTTAAGAAATCTAAAATAGCCCACCTCAATGTCCTATTTTTAGGATATGAGCTTTCAAGTGAAGGGAAAAGCCTGGCAGCTAACTTTTTAGAAAAGTGTGCGCTGCTTCAACCACCAAAATCATAAAAAAATCTACAATCAATACTGGGATTCCTAAATTTCGGCAGAACATACATTTTAGATTACGCAGAAAGAGTAAAACCTTTCTATGACTTAATCAAACCTGACTTTTCAGTCAGACAATGGACACAGGAACACACACAAACATCCTACGTTCACTACAAGAAGACATGATAGCTTCCAAACACTTACAGACACGCGTAAACGTACGCAACTTAGTGATCCGAATAATAGCGGGTCAATGCGGGTACACTTACTTAACCTTCAATGAAGGCGAAACCGTACCAATCGCTTACAAATCACACCTGTACACAAGCGCAGAAATGCGTTTCACTTCAACAGAAAAAATCCTGACAGCAGTTCAGACCGCTGTAGCAAGAGAAAGAGCACTGGCTCAGGGGAAACGCATAATTGTCGTAACCCCAGTACCAGCTTTAGAAGCTGTTACAAAGGCAAGCATTCCAAACGCAAAGCCTTACATCCAAGATGGATACAATGGGCTAATTCTCTTACTGCAACGGACGTTGAATACAGATTTGATCCAAATCTAAAAACACAAGCATTTCTGCAATACGAACAAGAATATCCTCTACCAAATGAAATATTGCCTCTCGATCAGTATGAATATATTATTTACACTGACGGATCTGCTCAACCGGCCATAGGGAGTAAGCAACAATACAGCGTGGCATGTGCTATCGTTAAAGGTCGCATGCGGGATGGAAATTTCCATCCGAGTTGCACCAAAACGCAATCTCTAGGAGACTGCACTGCTCAGTTGGCAGAGTTAAAAGCACTGATACTGGCACTTGTAAATACGGATCACGAATTCCCCACACTAATTGTGTGTGATTCCTTTTACTGTGTACAGTCATACAATGAATATTTATATCATTGGGAACAGAACAGGCTTAAAGACGCAAAAGGTGGCACAATTAAGCATAAAATGCTATGGGAACAGGTAGTTGAGTTGAAGAACGAACTACCGAGGGCTCACGTGATCCATACACTGAGTCATCAGCGTGATGGCGTTCACGTTGAAGGGAATTCATTGGCTGATGAAGTCGCAAAGGGAGCTGTACGCATGGCTACCGAAGCTGCAATCACTCGTTCAAAAACGAGGATAGACGGTGAGATTATGGTGGCTGTTATTGCTTCAAAAAAAACAGTGGTGCAGTACCAAAGAAATTTCCACTCAAGTACTCCTACAAGTTAGATGCGAACAACATTCCATATGCTCAGATTCCTGGAGTGGGGGACAGAGTAATACCAAATATGGATTGTAGGTTAGGTTTAATTCTAGCAGCACACGAGGGTCTGGGCTCTGCACATACAGGCGTTACAGCGACTATTTCATTGTTGAAACAGCGCTATTGGTGGCCAGGTCTAACAAAACAAACTAAAGACTATGTCTTGAAATGTGACATCTGCCAACAGATGAAGGGCTCCACCAGAACACGCCCGGCGCAGACACCATTACTAATATCTGACAAACCTCTCACATGTGTGTATCTGGACCACTGTGGCCCCTTACAATCTGATGGGGCTTACAAGTATATCATGGTTGCAGTGGATTCCTGCTCAAGATTCCTATGGGTATGGCCTCAGCGCTCGGCTGACGCTCGAACTGTTATAAAAGATTTGCAAGTCTTTATCGGGACATACGCAGTTGGCACGTTACATTCTGACCGTGGCCCGGCGTTTAGCTCTCGGGCTTACAAAGAGGCCATGAAAAGTATGGGCGTTGCACTGCGGTACTCCTCTCCGTACCATCCTGAGGGAAATTCGGTTGTGGAGAGGAAAAACCGGGACTTAAAGCAATCTTTAACAGCTAGGGTATTAGGCAAGGGCGGTAGTTGGGTCAATCACCTTTATGGGGTACAAAGAGCACTCAATAACCAGCCCAGAAATTCTCTAGGGGGTGTTCCTCCATATGAGGTCCTATTTGGAACGAGAATGTGGGTACCTGATCTTGATTATGAAGGCGCAGTGGCGGATGAGAAACCATTTGATATCCATGATCGTTTGGCTGTTTTACAGGATCTAAATGAATCCAGGACACAACAAAGTAACGTGCTCCAGAAACAGACCGCCACTGGGAAAGTCAAGGCAGTAACGGGAAGACCTGTCTGGATCCCAAAAATCGGGGATCTGGTCAGAGAGAAAATAGCGGACAAAAAGAATTTGGACCATCATACAGAACGCCTGTACCTGTCCTGGCAGTTAAAGGAACAAGAACTGTACTTTTGCCGCCTCTTGCCGGAAAAAAGGAGAAAAGATTTGTCTCAACCGACTTAATCAAACCACACTATGTGGCCGATACTGAACAGTAGGCCTCGTGGACTGCACAGTAGCAGACGTCCTCCTCTAGCTACCATCCAAGAAGTTCAAACAGAAAGACTCATCACGTTTGAAGAGCATCCTGTGCGGAATCAAGGGCTAAGCAACAATGCTATGGAACTTGTTCCCCTTGAACCAGAAGTTCAACTTCAAAATCAAACTCAAGACAACACACAAGTTGCAATCAGACCAAATACAGACGTCTACGTCAACATGCCTCGAAGAGAGCAAAATGAGATTTCAACAAATCCCGATGCAATTCCTACAATTGATCGAACTGCTTCTGGCTACTTCATGAACTTTGATACGTTTTCCTTGGATACAAGTGAATCGGAAACGACGCCAGCCCAAAATTCACGCAAGCAGCAAGTTAAAGACTTTCTGAAATTTCTCAAAAAGACTTACCCGGTATCGCCTTGGTTAGAACTCTGGGTAATTACTGGGATTCTATTTTTTTTTTTTTCTGGCTAGGCTTAGTTATAACTTTTAGCATGCTTATTAATGGACGATACCTTCAACAAAGCTCCACAGCCCAAAAAGTTAATTTGATTTTAAAACCACATCAATCTTCACATCGTGAACAAAGAGACTTGTCAACAGTGAACATCACAGCAGTTCCTATACCGGACGGTATAGTCTGGGACAAAGTTGATTTTGATGTATTCGGTCCGACTGAACTTTTAAAACTTTCACATGTATTTAAAATTTCATTAAGTGATATCATTACCTCCAGTACATTTTCTGATGATTGGGACTCTGAAACTGTTAATAACATGTTGTCTGATTTAGAAAAAACTGCCGCATTTCCGAACACTGAAATGTTAGAAGGTAATTCAGACTATGACACTTTGTACTGTTACCAACATTATGGTCATCATTTCCTACACAAATCTATTTCGCCTAGAAATGCTTTTGAATACCACCAGTGGGAACATTGCCCTACACCACCAAAAAGTAGTTAGCATACATTTGCACAGAAATTTGCATATTTTTTAGGTTTTAATACCACTGACCCGACCTCATATTATTATAAGGTTACACCGACATCGGCACTGAAAATTATGTTGACTAACACCAAACAGATATACTCTGCTTCCTTTATTGCCCAATTGTCTGAACAAGGTTTTGACCTATGGAAGGACACAATAGACTTAAAATCAGTCTGGGGTTCTAGGGACTGGCAAGTCCAGGGAACAGAAGCGCTATTTAGAGCATGCCTCATTCCACAGCAGATGATATTTCTAAACGACACTGTGCAACAGACATCCTGTCTTGGACTAGCCAAGAACAAGGACCTGAACACACCACGAGTTCCAACACCATCTCAGATGGAGGGGTGGCAAAATTCGACTTCAAAAGAAGGGGCAACAATAGATGACATTTTACAGTACAATAGAACAGACCTTGATTGGAAGAAATGGGTGGTTTGGCCCTTAGACACGAACACATGTCAGAAAAGGTTCTGGGGTATAACTGAAGGGTTCAATATCCACAGGCCAGACCCACGTTATGTACAGAGAGAACATCCAGGGGTAGTGACATCCTGCAGTGTTGGGAAGTTGTGCCTTGATTGACTAGAAACCTCAACACTCACAGAAGTGAAACAACACTTAGCCTTACTCTCACAAGACATGGATCTTAGGGATTTTTTATTAGGTCCCAGGAAACCTCGTCAGAAACGTTTCATATATGCTGGCATTTATGCTGCCTATAATGAAAACTGGAAAATATCCCAACAAGAGGCCGCAGAGAGAATACGGGAAATAGACCGTATTAACTTGGAGAAATCTCTAGCAGTGGTAGACAGTGGGTTAACAACTTTGACCTCCAGGATATATTCCTTAGGCAACATTGTATCTTCTGCGATAGACATACTGGAACACGATTTAGCCATATTACAACACGGGCAATCTCAGTTATGTTCTGTTATGTTATTGAGCTGGACGCTGCAATCTTTGCGTGCCGGCTATGTGCCTTGGCGTTATATCAACAGTACGTCTCTGTTTTCTGAATATAATCTAACAGATAAACAGATGGAAATGGCACAAAGGGGTGCAAAATATACAATGCTGCGTATTGAAAAACTGGACAGGTTACCATTCACGGTAGCGGAATCTCCTTCTACGGAATGGCTTATCCATGGCCACATCACTCTACCGGTCACTACTTTTCAGTTTCAATATTGACTTGAGCAAAGGCAGGCGGGCAAATATGAAAAGATGGGTAAGGAATACATTAAGGAATCTTGGGAGTTACCATACAGATTTCGATGCCGGAGTGGGGATCGGGCAGTGTTTCTAAGCGTTACAAACTGCAAGAACGCTCTAAGCGGTTCTCTCATGTGCCAGGACATTTCATTGCACGGAGCTTGTAATGGGTTGGTAGCAAACTTGTCCTGCCACATGAAAGGGACTGCAGCTGCCGTGATTAAACCGGTATTCGAGCTGCTCTCGAATGGGAGTTACTTGATGCTGAACGATCAAGGTTGCTGTGGGATGGTTCCGGGCATTGCCTATCTGGTCACTGTGAACTCCAGGGTTACTTGCTGTATGCAAGCATTGTTTCCCCCAACAAGTACAGTCAAGGAGGCGCCATTATGGCCTTTGTTGAATGTTTCCTTTATACAGTTTGATACTTTGAGCAGACTGAAAGCCATGCTTTTGCAGCTACCCGTACCGTTAACCTCCGCTCGAGAGACCTTTGATCTTCAAATCCCAAGGACCTCGACCGAGATACAGGCACTTATACGTACAAACTGCCCCTTTCATTTCACAGAAATGGTGGGTCGTATCTTTAACATGTCTGATACGAGTGGTATTGTACAGCTATTTAAGACCATAGGGTCAGGATTTCTAAGCACCTTTCAGACAATCCTCGGAGTTATTCCAAATTTTATACACTCCGTATTGGGAAGAGTTTTTTGGAGGTCTTCCGCTGATCCTGCTTTCTATCGCAGGAATCCTGATTGTCATTTTTCTGCTTCGCAATGGACGGCCCAATTACCAACGAGATGGCAAAGACGCTCCTGGAGCGCAAATACCGTGAACACATGGTACAACATCTGGGCACACCTCGCCTAAGGGAACTAAGCGCATCTTGGTTCCTATCGTTTAGACCAGTCTGGATGGACTGCATCTTACCTGTTCTTCAATGCCTGTTTTGCGGTGAAGAATGAGTGTTGGACCTCTGTCTGACACTTGCAACAGACACGCCTGCGGACTTGAATACCCGGCTGGAACCCCTGAGGGCCCATGCTCGGCAATGTCCCCAGTGTATTCCCATCTTGATGGCTGCATTCCTCGAGAATCTGCAGGTGCCTTTTACAACTGGGTTGAGCATCAGCTCCACCGCTAGCACCACTAGCACCGAGGTATCGACTACAGCACCGGCTGCCTTTACACCAGCTATTGGCAGTACTGAATATCATCTGTGCTCCATTGACGTACTTTGCTAGGTGTTACAAGGACCGTCCCCTGCAGCAGCAAGCAACGACGATGTTGCGTCTCTCAGCCAGGTCACTGAGGGGCACATGCATCAAAGGTTTTTGCGATCGCAAACGGTGCGATTCGCAAAAATCGGCCGTTTGCGATCGCAAATTGGCCTTTGGAGATGCATGAAAGAGTTTCCTATGCGCAATTTAAGAATTTGCAATTATTTGCAAATTCTTAATTGTAATTACATTTAAGGAATCGCAACTTGCGAATCCTTAAATGCAATGCTAGAAGCACTTTCAAATAGCGATTTCGCTATTTGGGACCGCAAATTACAGACAAATCAAACTTGTCTGTAATTTGCAAAACTTTGAAAAATGCACTAAAATGCATTTTTTAAAGTTCTAGGTTACACACACACATGCCCTTGGGGCATGTGTTTGCGCAACATGGGTGCACATCACAATTTCAGGGGTGCAACAGGGTGTCATTTTGACACTCTTGCATCTCTGAAATTGCATGAGCAATTTGCGAGTACCTACTGGTACTGCTAAATTGCGCATGCAATCTCAATTCATTCCTAGGGGCCTGTAGGCCCTAGGAATGAATGGGACGGCATTCCTAATTGCGACTCGCAATTTGCGACTCGTAATTAAGGAATGTTTAGGAATCGCTATTTTTATAGCGATTCTCTACATGCATAGGCTTTTGCGATTCCTTAATAATCGCAATTAAGGAATCGCAAAAACCTACCTTGATGCATGTGCCAGTTAATCTATAATAGGCTCATCGTGTGCTGGGAAAGAATTCAGTTTTTCTTTTTTTTCCAAAACGCGACTAAAATTAGAACGTTTCCTTTAAATTGACACTTTTGTTGAAAAATGCATGGCCTTCTGACGCTTGTAGTGGTTCGACTTATATAAATGAACTCAATTAGGACTTCGGCTTAAGTATCAATCCCAAAAAATTGATTTTTGAAGTAACAGATTTTTTATCTTCCTCTTTCTCCACCTCTTAAAACTGTTTTTAATTGCTTTTAAAACAATCTTTTTACAACACTTTGTGATGGTTTTAATGGTTTTAATGCGCTATTACCTAATAGTGGAAATGGTTCGCCAGCATTTTTATCAATGTTGACTGTTCGGAAGAGGAGTGGGTGTTATGTTCCATATAGGTACCCTAATATAGGCCCGGGTAACATCATACCCCTTCACCTACATTACCTCCCCTACACTACACTGTAACGGGCCTTTTAGGATTGAACCTTTACCTAGTTCTAGTCCTGGGTGCAGAAGGAGGGCTTCTCCTAAACAATAGAGTCCTATAACTCCATCAATAGACTCACACAGTATGAATGAATAAGGGTTCTCAGACACCAGGCTGGGGCTGCACCACCTTCCTCCCCATATCTACGTACACGGTTCATCCCATACGTCATCCTCACATCCAACAATGGCTAATACAAGCAACAAGGGACAAAGGAACCCTAGATACTTTCTGTATAAATAGAGCACATCTTGCTAGTGTTAGTTAGAGGGAACCGAGACTTCCAGGCCGACACACTGACCAGAGACGCTGAGGGTCCTGCATGCAGACGCTCCAGCTGACAGTGGTCTAACACATCCCTTGCGGGGTGTCCAACTTGAGACCAGGATGGGGTCCCACATTCTCATACTTCAGGTAATGGGGTTCGACCAAATCCTAGAGGGATTCTTGGCTTCACACCTACTCACATGCTAGGTACCCTTAGGTACATCTAGATAGGCATCGTAGGAGTATGCGCTTTCTTTTATCAATGCATTTTATATTCATGTATTTATTCATGCATAGTGCAAGTTGGTAGAACTGTACTATCCATTTATATTCACTGTACTGCTAATCATATATCTCTGCTACTGTCTAATGGTTGTTGCAGCTCATACATTCTACACAAGAATAACGACTGTTCAATAAACCCTTATTGAAACGCCCAGGCTGTTTATTCTGTGTATCTCTGAGACAAGATAAGTGAGCACGAGTGACTGAGCGAAAAGTAGTACATTGTTTCCACGATCCTGAGGGATCAGGGTTGTCATGTTCTAAGGTTGCCAGAAACTATTCTCTCCCCGATAAGAGGAGACACTAGTGGCACTGTGAGCTAGCTAATGCAAACAGGCTAACATTTTCGGTGGGGGTGCTCAGAGTCAGTCTGCCACCAAGCCCACAGTTCATGTTATCCGAACGTGCATATTCTGTATAGGTTATATATAGGAACTACACGACACCAGGGAGGCAAGAAAATTGAGGCCCGTAAGAGCAATTATGACACTAGGAAATCAGTTAAGGTGACACCTGTCAAAGTTGGTGATTGGGTCATAATTGGGTCATAATTTGAGGCCCATACGGGCGAAAGAGTTTGTGTGGTTTCTGCAAGCCTCAGAAAGTGATCAAGCTTCTGACCAATGCAGTTAAGACAGAGGACACCCGCATTTGGAATCTTAATAGGGTGTTTGTTCTCAGAAAATATATAAGTGGTCAGGATGCTGTGGGGGTACCTACTGCTAAAATATCTCTGAGGAAGTCTACTAGAGACACTAAACTGCCGGTACATTTCAAAGATTTAATTGTGGGGTAAAAGAGAAGAAAACTCAAAGGAAATTTATGTTAAGTTTCTAATATTTTTTTTCTAATCTGATTGTTTATGCAAAAATAATGTTCTTGTAGTGTCCAGTGTTTGCTTCTTATATTTTGGTAAAATTGGGTGGTGTGCCACTAATGTACATAGTCTGTAAAATGTTTTGCTGTTATGGGGGAAGGTGTGTGGTATCTCTAGGTTGTCTCTTGTGCTGCTGTTAGCCCTGGAGAGTAACCCTGGCAATGGAATGTAATTTGGTCACAGAGTGTGGGGAAGAACGGTGAGACAGTCCTTGGTGAGGAGCTGTTGGGGATAGATGAGACCTATTGAATAAGGAATAAACTTAATACTTCAAACTAATCATCATGTCTGCGTGTCTTCGAGCAACCCCTGTTACACACTCCCATCGCGTCCCCCTTCCCTGGGTACTGCAGGCACTCTGTCAAAGGGCAGAGCCATCCACGACTCTATTCCATCACTTGTGTGATCTGTGACTCTCCACTTCCTGTACCGTATTACCCCCTCTCCCCTGAGACATGGTCCTTCCTCAAGCATCCTCTCTTCCCCAGTCATGTCCTGGACTGCATGCTGAGATGGTCTGACTGCCTCTTCTCCAGAGCCACCTGTTCCACCCAGCCCTGGCACACTACTTTATAGGGTGCTGCATGGATTGAAAGTTCACATCTTCCATAGCTGCCATTACACCTTCGTCCTTCCCTCACTTAAATTGCTTTAATTAGGAGGCCTCTGTGCCTTTACATACACCAATCTCCACTCACCACTGCAAATAGAAAGCCCCTCACTCGTCCTGTTTTTACTTTGACTGTACAGCCTTACCCTGCCGCCGTGTGTGGAGCTGTGGTTGGGTGCGCCATGTCAACTGATTCTTGCACAGGGCGCTCTGCTGCGCAGCATTCATCTCGCTCTGGAGACACCGCTTCTCTGCTGTAGGAGACTGCGGGAGCAGTTCCCAGAGCAAAGCCTTTTTGGGCACTTCTTAGTCAGTCAAGCACATTATGGGAGCAAAGGGGATCTCCCACAACAACAGCTTGCCACAAGGAGCAATGTAAGTGGCGTCTTTGGGCAGTTATTTTGATAAATTCCTCTGGCCTTTCCTAGGTTATGTGTGGCATAATTGTGGGACACTCGGTGGGTAGTGGAAGGCTTATCATCCTCCATTGGTGATATGCTGGATCTAGTGGGGTCAAATATAATCCCTTTTGTTCTGCCATTGAAGTAAACATTTGGCAAAGATGGAGGGAAAGAGAGCTGCCATAAGAAGGCATATAATCATCAGAGCACTCATCTGAATAGTAGCTGCTTCCAATCTGAAGGAGTAAGACACTGGGGTGTCTAGAGGTTTCTTTAACTGTTCCTGCATTAATGACGGTAGCAGAAATTCAGAATAGGATTGAGAAATCTTTCTAAGGCTTTGGCAGCAAAGGAAAAATTTGAGGCCAAAAAGCTCAGGGGTCGAAGACAAACAGTCCAGCTTCTTAAAATGGCTCTGTAAGATTCTGACTTGCCTACTGCCTCTTCTTCAGTAGAGTATATTTGCAGGAAAGAGATCCCTGAGAATTTGGAACACATAAGGAAAAATCTGGAATTACGTCTGTTTGAGCTGCCCAAGGATAGGAGGGATTGTTTCCCCAGTATGGCAAACCCATGTTGTTTGCTACACTTCTGCACAAGAAAGTCAGAGAATTGAACTTCTGCAAATGGAAAGAGATTGAGCATGCAAACATTCCAAGATTGTTGCAGAAGTTACATTCTATGGAAGGAACCGAGCGTGCACTTCAGCACAGTTTAAAGATAGACTCAATATTAACCACTTTGATTTGCCTTACTACCATCAATTCAGACAGTTATTCCCTTAAGGACTCAATAGACAAAAAAGTTGATGATGCCCTAAGGAAGGCTTTTGCAACAGGAAACCTATGCATAAAAGTGGGAACACTGTTAGGCCTACGCAGCTCAGTCTCTGGTTAAAGATTTGGAAAGTCCTTTAGTGGCAATTCAGGAGGTCACAGATTGTTCGGATCTCCTGGCACAGATGGAGCAGGAAGATAAATTGCCAGCTGATATCTCATCAAACATATTGATGGCAACGTTAGTATGAGCAGCAGCAATGGTTTTTGTAAGACAAAATTTATGGATGAGAGAGTAGAGTCGAAGACTGAGGTGTCTGAAAAATCATCCTTCCTAAAAATTCCCTTTGATAGCAGGAAACTGTTTGGCGATCGACTGGACGTCATGATAAGGAAGGAGTTTAAGGGCAGAAAGCATTCATTTCCATACAAGGAGAAAACATCCAGCTCCTATAAGCCATGAAGGCGACATACCTCTTACTGATACAAAAAGGATTCTAAAAAAGTTTCAGCCCAGGAAGTCGAGAAGAAAAGTTGCCTCCTGCAACCAGCCAGGAGGGTCTAAAAGGAAGTCCTGACAATTACCCACTAGTTTTTTCTGAAGCATGGGGTGGAAGGATTCAGCCACTTTTTCATGTTTAGAAAAAGGACATCACTGATTGTTGGGTACTAAGAACAGTCAAGAAAGGCTGAGTAGACTTATCAGATTAATCCTCCAAATTCAGGTCACATTCCTATGTCTGTTCCCAAAAATCCAACTAAATACAAGGCTCTGTGGGAGCAGTCACACATTGATGGAAAAGGGAACAATCATCCCTGTCCCGCAGAAACAAATCAGCCAGGGAGTTTGCTCAATTCTGCTCCTAGACCAAAGGTCTTTGGAATCCTACAGGCCATTGCTGGATCTAAAATAACTCAGTTCATGGTTAAAAACTTTGCATTTTTAAGATGGTATCACTACAGAGCATTATTCCTCTGCTTCAATCCCAGGACTATCTCACTGCCATAGATCTGCAAGGCACTTATTTGCATTTCATAATATACAGACCATCAAGGGTTTTTGTCTTTTGCATTAGGGCATTGGCATTTTCAGATCACAGTCTTACCCTTTGGAGGTTCTTTACAAAGGTGTTTGCTCTAACGGTGACAACAGTACTTTAGGAAGGGCTCTTCCTTCACCCTTATTTGGACGAGTAGCTGATTCATGCTAGTTCGAGAGTCCAGTTGATCCAGCAAATAAATGGAGAGAGTCCTTTTTGCACTGAAGAGTCATGTTTTTTTGATAAACTGGGAAAAGTCAGAGCTAATTCTGTGTACGGACTGATGCTTCATTGAGACCAGGTTTGCACAGACAGACAGATTGTCACCTTGCCAATGGATAGAAGTGTCAGAATTCAGGCTCACATTCTGAATCTCCTGGCTCATCCAGCTCCAACAATGGCCATATGGTTACAGGTCCCGGGGGATTTAGCAGCAACAATTTCTGGTTCATTGGACCAGGTACAATCTGCACAAAATGATAAGGTGCATTCTGAGCTGGTGGAGTCCAATAACACAGGAAAGATATCACCTTAAATCTCATTTCTGCTCTCCAATTCTGCCCAACAAGTTTTAACTGGAAGCTGAACACTCACAATTTGTTAAAGGCAGTATTATTATCTCCTCCTTGTCCACTGATAGTGACAACAAATGCCAGTTGTAAGATATTAGGGAGAAACCTTTCTAAAAGACGCAACCACAATCCTAGTAAGGGCGAGCCATAAAAGTCACTAAATTAATCTGTGCTTAACCCTCTGGTAGCTTGGCACAAAAGGAATCAGGCTTAACATAGAGGTGCTGTGTTAAGTATTTATGCAGCATACAAACAGTAATAATGGGAAAGCACAACATAAGAATAATCCCACACTAATTTAGAAAAATAGAGAACATTTAATACATAAAATGACACCAAAACAAATGAAAGCCTACAGTAGAAATGAAGTAATGTAATGTAAAACTTTTTAGTGAAAAATAGTGCCTAAAAGATCAATGCACCAACTGCGGGCTTCTTGTCATACGAGATTGGGGCAAAGTCAAAAGTTATGACAGACCATGATGGAGCGAGGTTTGGATACACAAGGTGGATTGGGCCTGGTCTCGGCTTACTAGTGGACTTAGATAAAATTTCAAAGAAAATTTTCTGAGAAGGTTCAGCGGTGCAAGGTAGCCACCAGTGTTCAAGGAGGAGAAGGCGTCATCATTGGAGAGCCGATGGATGAAGTCACGGCGAAGATTTTTATGTTCAGACTTTGCCATGTTTTTGGATGTCAAAAATCTCCTACGGCACAAAGCTGCAGGCAGTAGCCGACGTGGACTCTACGAGGCTGGACAGCCCTTCTGAGAGGAACCACTGAACAGGATTTGCTGGCAGGCACTAGCGCAAAGTCAGGCTGAACGGCGATGTACCTCGGGCAGATGGGCGAGCAGGTAGGTCCCCGTCTCCTGTCAGTTCTCAGGTCACTTTTAGGTGGAAAAGTTTCTAAGTCCCAAGTTTCAGATTGTGGCTGGAGAAGCACCTTTAGCACGACTTTCAAGGGCCTAGGCCTTGTAGTGCACCACTTGAGGAATCAAGACCTACTTTAGCCAGAGGTCAGGTGCCAGTTTAAGGTCTCTGGAGCTTGTTGTGTCCCTATAGCTCATTCAGGGGGTCAGCCAGCTAGCATTTGGAGTCACTTTGGTAGTCCTGGAATCAAGCAGCAAGACAGGCCTCAAGCAGCACAGTACTGTGAGGATACAAGGCAGGCTTCAAGCAGCAAGGAAGTCCTGTGGAAGCAGCAGGGCAGTCCTCTGAGGTACATAGCAGGCCTCAAGCAGTAGGCAGTCCTCTGAAGTATGAGGCAGTCCTTCTGGGAGTCCTCCACAGGTCCAGGAGTGAATTAAAGAGTTGGTCTGAGGGTTCAATATTTATACCTGGTGCCAGCTTTTGAAGTAGCAGAAACTATAGCCTCTCCCCCATCTGGGTCTGTAAATGTCCTTCCTTCCCCTGCCCAGCCTCCAAGTGGTCTAGGGTGACAGTAGGCTGGCGTCAAGTTTCTTTGTAAGTGTGCTAGAGGCAGACCTTTGAAATATAAGTCAGGCAGGGATCAGCTCTGACCACATCCATCCTGGCAGGATGTCTCAACCTGTCAAAACTTTGTCCCCTTCTGTCTTACTGTCTGGGAGGAATTCACAAAAACCAACTGCCAACTATTCACAGTCATGTGACCCAGGACCCAGGCCGCCGGCACCAAATAGTTAAGATAAGAAAATGCCAACTTTCTAAAAGTGGCATTTTCAGAATTGTGACTTAACTTAAAATCCGATTTTACCATTAAAGAGGATTTTAAATTACAATTCCTTTGAGACTAAACATGACATTTCTATCAGCTCCCAATCAAAAGTTAGCACTTACTAAATGTAGCAATTAGTGGATTTGAGGACATTGGAGATAAAAATATGAGTCAGTTTGTCTACCGATTTGTTTATGATCTAAAGCCAGAGATTTGTCAGATGATTAAGCAGCAC